>OX424537.1:17200000-18400000 GCA_949152445.1 Cerastis rubricosa | reverse complement strand
AGTTGTTGAAACTCAAATAAGCATAATTAATTATGTTTGTCAACGACAGTTATTACTTAAAAAGTCTAACATAACGACACGCTACGTTCCTATACGCTACGTATTATAATAGTAAACTGGATGATGTCAACTGACGACTATATGCAGTAACTACAAATGCAGTGATTCTGTACTCTATTATTTATTTATTTATTTATACAAATACTTGCTGCACTTTCAGTTTGCACCAAAGAGTGCAACAACATAAAATTAGCTGAAGAAATTAACTCAATAATTAAGCATAGCTTTATTGCTGCTCGTAAACATATCCGGTTCCTGGGCAATCAGGGCGTTTAACAGATTTATCTCCTGGACTGTGTGCGCATATCGAGCAGTTCGGGTATGCACAGATGGAGGCGCGAATAGGTCCCGCGAGGCACAGGCCCGCGACCGCCGCAGCCGGTCCGCAGCAAACAATGAACAGCGAACTGTAGTAGTCGTTAATTGTATTATTTAGTAGTTGATAGTAGTGCATCAACAGCGCACACTTACGTCTCAGTCGTCTCTCTATGGTCAACATCGCCCCGCTTGACCACCTCCTTTCCGCTGGTTTAGTGCTCGCATCCTATAGCCTGTGTATATAGAGTAGCTTCTTTGACAGCTTGTGGGTACTAGTCTTTATAACTATAAGCTTTGCCTGCGGCGGTGTGCACAATGCCGTGTGATGGGACATTTTCTTTGGAAGGCAGTTTATTATTGTAGGTGTTGGTTTACGCGCGATTTTTTATGGTTTATGGAGATTTCAAGCGTAATATGTGATGGAAAAAATCAAGTTGGTTTAGAGTGGTAGGTACATTGTTCTTATGACGCTTGAATGATTGAGATATTGAATAGCGTTCTTTGTAAATATTTGTGTATTTTTCGTTCAATTGTATGGAATAAAATTTGAAATTTTGTAAAAAATAAAGTTTTTGCCAAGTTTTTCTTACAAACTAGTGATTGGAGTTTCCTTTTAGGCGACTAAAGCCGGTGTTAAGAGACCGCACTCTTCCATAACTTATTTTAACAAACTTGTTTTTTTTTACAATTATTTCAGGAGAATGAGATAAGTATATTAATACAAAATTAAGACTAATTAAAAATGAAAAAAGTGAATATGCTTGTGAAAGGCGGTGTCTGGGGAATGGTTAAGTGTGAGTGAGTATATGGGGGATTTGTGTGAGTGAGTGTATGATGCAAGCCAGTGAGTGCGTGACTGTTGAGAAATTATGCTTGGGGGTGTATCGTGTGCTTATGGCTGCGTGAGTGCGTGGTATTGATAATGGTGGACGAGTTAGTTCCAATTGTAGCCTTTCGACAAAAAATTACAACTAAATATAGTTGTAATCTGTGTTTGTGTTGTATGTTGTAATCCAATAAAAATAATCTTTGTATAATACAACGATTGCTTTATCTTGTTTTACTTCGCGTTGCTTTTAATCACGGCTACAAAGAGAGAAGTCTAAGACTAAAGTTTTCTGTAGTTATAATAATTTTATGTTCTTTAAAGAAGAAAAAAGAACCTATTTCTGTCAAAAACTCTTCAGAAAGACACCGACATTCTTAGAAAGAATTAATACATTAAAACTTTTCTTAGAACTGTACAAAAACGAAAAACAACTTTTAAACTAACCAGAGTCGAAAAAAGGCATATTAAATTATGCTGGTGAATTAACGTAAGGGTCTTTAAAATAAACTTGCTACGAAATAATTTATGGACGAAATAGCCCAAAATCAGTTTATAGGACCTTCAAAAGAGCTCACTTGAGGATGTTGAAAGGTCGGTAATCTTAATATGTAGAGAGGTATTTGTATAAATAAGTTATTAGATTTTGTAGGGACAGGGTAGGTCTTTACTATTAATAATTTATATTTAAATTTTAGTAAATTTATATTTTTAGAGATTTTTTAAAGAAATTTCTTTTAATAATGTAATAAGCAAATCAAGTAGGTACCTGGCTCACGAGGTTGTCGACATGTGGGATGTGGACTCTGTAATCATTGTGCCGATAGTCGTATCAGCCAGTGGCTTAATTGCCAAGAGCCTCGACCAATATCTGATGAGGCTCTCGTTATGCAGCTGGATCAAGGGCTTGATTCAGAAAGCGGTACTCTTGAACACGGCTCGTATTGTTAGGTTAGGAGGTTCCTTTCTCTGGAGCCCTGACCTTGGCCTGACCTGACCTGAGCTTGGACCCTGTTCCCGATACCAGTGGGCTACAATTCTTTTTTAATATTCTTAAATGTATTTTTTTTATTGATTTTAATAAAGGAATATTTAAAAAAGTAAAAAGTAAGTTAGAAAAAAGAATAAACGAGATAATGTCATAATCTATAATAATTAAATAAAACATGAAAAAAATGTTGATAATAATTAGAAAAATAAATTCTTATTCGTCTTTTATTTATCCAAATTAAAGTAGAGCATGCAAAAAAAGTGAGAGAGCAGCCGCTGCTCTCTCACTTTTTTTGCATGCCATTTGCCACTGGGCCACCAGATGCCACTGAGCCACCGCTGCGGTGGCCCAGTGGTGGCAGCCCCGACTTACGAGCAGTAAGCCGTGGGTTCGAACCCAGGTAGGCGCATTACTTTGTGTAATTTATTTCATCACCGCTGCCCTCAAAAACGGTGAAGGAAAACATTGTGAGGAAACCGGTATGTCCTAGAACTAAAAATTACATGTACCACTAGTAGTATTAAGAGACCAAATTCCAACTACCATCGCAAAGAAAGGTGTTATACAAAGGTAATCTGTATGTCATGTTTTACTAGAAAGGATAAACCCAAAATTTGCCTAATTCACTCGTATGTAATGTTGTCATTTACAAACAAGATAATCTTGGATTTAGCGCAGGCACTACCGAATTTACTGACGGTCGACCACTTTGCAACCTTATTACTTAAAGCATAAGGATGAAAAGTGGTAGACCGTCAGTGAGCCCGATAGTACCTTAGCATTACCAGAATTAGATCGAGCTCTTTAAGGGTAATAACACTTTCAAGGTCCTAAAATGTACATTGTTTGTACATTCACTTTTAAGACATATTATTTGAAACTTTAAGCTGTTTGTAATATGAGAGTATTTAGGATAAGAGATTATGTTTTTAATCCGATAGTATAAATTCATAATTTTTGGTCTTGGTTCACAAGTTTTACGTTGTATTATGTCCATTCTTACGAAGACAAAAATGCAAGAATAGTGCATCCCGTACCGTATGGTAAAGGATGCACTATTGACTATTCGTAATATTCTTAATCATTTATTTGCATTCTACAAGGTAAAAACATGCTGTTAACAAATGGCTTGAAGCTAAGAGCCGTTGTAGACCCTGTCAGGGCGCACCAAAATTTAGGGTTACATATTAGTTAAACTTTAAAAGAAAATGTAATTCGAAGATGCCAAAAATTCAAATAAAAAATTAATAGAAAAAAAAACCGGCCAAGTGCGAGTCTTACTCGCACACAGGGTTCCATAGCCCCAAACAATATTTTGAACTGTCATTCATTAGTTAGTAGTATTAGTTAGTAAACTTCCACTCAACCGCAAAACTAAATTGGTTTTTCATAGCATGTTAATGAAAAACAAAGTTACTGCTGCAGTTTGATGAAAAAGTCCCATATCTCAAAAACTTAACATCATATCTTATTGAAACCAATTTTCGTTGATAGTTTTTTTTACGTTCTACATATTTTCTTACATATCCTAAATATTTTCAGAATTTTC
The DNA here is from genome assembly GCA_949152445.1 of Cerastis rubricosa. Taxonomy (NCBI): domain Eukaryota; kingdom Metazoa; phylum Arthropoda; class Insecta; order Lepidoptera; family Noctuidae; genus Cerastis; species Cerastis rubricosa. Next base: position 18,396,256 of record OX424537.1, on the reverse strand, counting down.
CTCCTCTTACTTTAGAAATTAGAGGGGGGGGGACACACATTTTACCACTTTGGAAGTGGCTCTAGCGCAAACTATTCAGTTTAGAAAAAAATGATATTAGAAACCTCAAAATCATTTTTGAAGACCTATCTATAGATACCCCACACGTATGGGTATGATTAAAAAAAAAAATTTGGTTTTCAGTTCTATGTATGGGGAACCCCAAAATTTATGTTTTTTTTTTTATTTTTGTGTGAAAATCTTAATGCAGTTCACAGAATACATCTAATTACCAAGTTTCAAAAGTATAGCTCTTATAGTTTCGAAACAAAGTGGCTGTGACATACGGACGGACAGACAGACAGACAGACATGACGAATCTATAAGGGTTCCGTTTTTTGCCATTCGGCTAAGGAACCCTAAAAATTAATAGAAAAATAACAAATTACACTTGCAAAAAAAAACTATTTAGTACTATTATGATAAACATATAGAATCTGATAATACCCTTGACATTTTTCATTTCATTCAATTCTTCAGGGCAAAGTTTCATAAGGGTAATTGGTTTGAATATTTGAGAAATTTCTTATTCCACGACTGCTTACAGTTTTCTTTTATAAGTTGAAATACGAGTGACTTATAAAACAAATACCTACTATAAAGACAGTAATTATTATTTAAACGATAAACTGAAATGTTCTACTAAAACAACACTGCAAGAGGAACGAATAAAATACCCATTTCCGAATAACTATCTCATGAAGATGAGACATTTTAAGTGACACTTATCTGATTTCGTACTAGTCTTTAGTCTTTGTTAATAAAATAGAAAATGTCGTTTCCGCTACCAGTGAAAATATACGGTGAAACATTTTGAGCGGGACTGTTGGTGGGATATCATAATAATGCTTGATTTAGCTCGTTTTGACCTGTTGAGTTTTCCAATAGTGGCTGTGTCTAAGACCAAAAATCTTTTTAACGAAACTAAGTATTCTTGCTGGAAGCCACCTGCAGAGAAAAAAAACTTGATCAGACATCTCAGGGTGTCTACATAAAGGGAGATTTTCTTTTTATTTATTTTTTAATATTACTTCAATAACTTTATTTCTGTAAAAGGTTCATAAAAGTTACATTTCATCATTATTCATTAAACACAACAATTACAATTCAATAAGCATTGTTAAATTAGTCATTAAATAAATTGGTCAATTAAAATAATTATGAATAACTGTCATTAAGTGTCAATTTCAAATTACAATTATTCCAAAAATACAATAGATTACAATAAAATGTCAAAAAATAATAACATGTCAAGAAATACAACATTGTCATATCAAAATCGAAGAAAACTGTCCTCTTTCATAAACTCTGCTATACTGTAATATGCTCTTTCAGTTAGTAAACTCTTCAATTTAGTTTTTAGAGCAGATATATTTAATGTTTTCCATGATTTTGGCAATTTATTAAAAATGGTTGGAGCCATGCAAAATATGCTTCTACTCATAAGAGTTGTTTTAGCGCCGTGAACACAGAGTTTGAAATTATCACGTCTATTCCTAGGGACAGCATCAGACAAACGCTGAAATAAATCCGAATTTGATTTAATGAACATTACTGTTTCTAGGATATATAATGAGGGCAATGTCAATATCTTATGTTCTATAAAATAAGATTTACAGCTGTCCGTTGTTTGCAGCCTAAACATCGATCTAATGCACCTTTTCTGTGCCCGAAACGCTATTTCATTGTCCGTGCTATTCCCCCAAAAGATGATTCCATATCTAAGAATTGATTCGGCTAATCCATAGTAAGCAGTAATTAGCGCATCTGTATTGAGAACCACCGCAAGCTGTTTCAGAGCGTAGGCTGCACTACTCAATTTTTTAGTAAGCGCCTCTATTTGAGGTTTCCAATTCAATTTAGAATCTATTACCAGTCCCAGAAATTTAGTTGTGTCAGCTTCATTGATATTTATATTATTAAATTGTATATTAAGATTTTTTAGTGTCGGTGTACGTTGTCTAAAGTGCATTACGTTAGTCTTCTTTAAATTAATTATTAAATTATTATCATTTAGCCAATTTATAATAGATATTAGTGAATTGTTAATGTCATGTTCATATGTGTTTATGTCATTACAAGCTATTGTCAAAGTGCAATCGTCAGCAAAAAGTGTCATCGGGTGTTTAGTTATTTTAGGCAAGTCATTTATATACAAAGTGAACAACGGAGGCCCTAATACACTGCCTTGAGGTACTCCGTATATAACTTCGCGTTCCTGTGATCTTGAAGTTTCTTCACGTTTACTTTTTTTATTTATTTTACTTATTTCTGTAACTTGTTTACGGTTATGAAGATACGATTTAATGAATTCTAAAATGTTGCCTCTAACGCCATAGGCTTCAAGTTTCTCTGCTAGGGATTTATAATGGACGCAGTCAAAGGCCTGTGCCATGTCGCAGAAAATGGCACAGACTGGTGTTCTCTTATCTACATTTAGCATGACATTATGTAAAAACTCATAAATAGCCAAATTTATACTTTTATTTTTTCGAAATCCCTTTTGTTCGTCACTTAATATATTATATTTTTCTAAGTAGGTATTTATTTCACCATATATGTATTTTTCAAAGACCTTAGACATAACTGGTATAAGCGCGATTGGTCTGTAATTTGTCATTAATTCGTGATTATCTTTCTTATGTAGCGGTTTCACTATAGACTTCTTTAATGCATCAGGAAATACACCACCGCTTATGCAAAGATTAATAATGAAACACAAATGAGTACATATTTCAAATGCAACTGCTTTTAATATTTTTGTGGCAATACCATCGTAGCCGACGCTGTTCGTGTTTTTTAACTTCATAATAATATTTAGTATGTCATATGGCGTAGACGGAGCCATAAACATAGATTGTGCTCTGGCAGGAATTAATGACGTTGAGTTTGTTCCCGCGTCAATTGTTGGTTTTATTTTATCAATAAAATAATTATTAAATGTAGTGGCAATGTCTTTCGGGTGTGTGATGTCTTTATTTTCAAATTTGATGCAATAAATTGAGTTTCTCGGGGCATTGTATTTACTTTTATTTATTATTTGCCACGTAGTCTTAGACTTGTTATTGGAAGTTTTAATATTGTAATTATTTTGTGCTTTTTGAGTTAGATTCATTATTCTTTTGAGTAATTTTGAATAGCTTTTGAATTTATCTCTATTACATTGAGTTGGTTTTAGCCTATATTGCCATAGAAGCTTCCGTTTGTTCTTACTACACAATTTTATGCCATGTGATACCCAGGTTGGTTTTTTAGTAGTCTTAATGGTAATATATAATAATAATTAGGTAATATAAAATATAATTTAAAGTTGGAACTTTGACGTCCGGTATCTCAGTAATTAGAAGGTCCAGGTAAGGTCCAGAACAAAAAAAAATATTGCAATGGCGGAGAGAACAAGTGCCTTTCGGCTTCGTTAGGGTTGGTAGGTTATTTACACCCTTAATATATAAAAATTAATTGCCGAAATGTATGTACGCGCATAACGGTTTCTCTCTCTGGAGCCCTGACCGGTGGGCTAGTATTTTTAATGTTTTTTGTAATATTATTATAGTAAATACTTAAAAATGTTATTAATATGTCCAGAAATAAATGACCAAAACAATAAAGTAACCTGAACTTCCATTAACCTAAACATAGATTCTCTCGACATTCTAGCACGAAAATGTGTTTCTCACAAGTGTACGAGTAGGAATCGAATCCAAGATAAAAAGGAGAAAAAAAATGACAGCAGCGTGTACGTCCAAAAACTGAATCCGTATATTCCATCTCTTGTGTCTCGATTTAGAAACTCAGAAGCGTAACGCAACGTGAACGCAGCGGCATCGCTAACAAAGAACGCGTCTATCCATGTGTCAATCAAGCAGTTGCCAACATGGAGTATTTTTAGACTTTCAATTAGCTTTTCGCGTTCTAGTGTAGAATTACATCTTGTATGACATGGTAGCGTTAAATTGGGTTTCGCTAGAATATTTTTTATGAGAATTTTGAAGTTTGTGGCAACGGGAGTGATGTTTGATTTTTAGGGTGCCGTACCAAAAGGGTCAAACAGGACCCTATTACTGAGACTTCGCTGTACGTCTGTCACCAGGCTGTATCTCATGAACCGTGATAGTTACCCAATTTCTATCGATTAGGTATGTATTTTTGTTGCCGCTTTATCAACAAATACTAAAAACAGAAGAAGGGGGCGCCCATACAAAAAAGCTATTTTTTTGCTCGTTTTTTTAAATAATGGTACGGAGTCCCTTCGTGCGCGAGTCCGACTCGCACTTCTCGCACTCGGCCGGTTTTTCAAAATCAAAATCAAAATATTTTATTTTACATAGGCCTACATGGGCACTTATAAAACGTCAACAGAAGAGGCACGGTTCGGGTTGGTCGTTTCCTATGGAGAAGAACCGGCAAGAGACTCCATGGTTACTCTTTTAAAATCATTTGGTTCTACAATATTTGGATGTTACAGCGCTAGTACTTAAGTATGAGAGGACAGCGTAGGCCCGACAATAAGTCATCGCTTACTACAAAAGGTAGAAAAAGATGAAGCTGAAAAAAAAAAAAAAAAAAAAAATTACAAAGCCTACAATGTCCACACATTCACAAAAAAATATGAATGAAAAAGAATCTATACAAAAGTAAAAATAAAACTAAGAACAATTAAATAAACAATTGACACAAATGTAGTCATCAGTACTGTAACTATTCTGCACAATGAATAAACGGTGCAATGATTTGAAAACTATTGTAAAACATCTGAAAAAAAAATGAATAGAATAAATAAAATTCGGAATAGTTAGAGACATCCACATATTTGTGTCGTTTTTGAGCTACCAGGGAAGCCGCATGAGCAGAGGGAACTACAGCCAAACTTCTTTATCTTCAACATAGTCCTTAATTTTGTAATATGCTTTTTTAATAAGGACACGTTTGATGCAATTTTTAAACTTTCCATCGGTCAGTTCAATAACTGACTTTGGCAACTTATTATAAAAGCGTATACTGTTTATAAGAAATGACTTGCTAGTTTTTGTTAATCTAAATTTGGGTATTACAATTTCGTGTTTACTGCGTGTGTTTATATTATGGAAGTCGCTTCTAATTTTGAAAAGCCCTCGGTTTTTGCGGACGTATAAAATACATTCTAAGATATAAAGTGAAGGCAGAGTCAGTATATCGATCTCTTTAAATTTTTCTCTAAGGGACTCGCGAGGACCCATTTTATAGATCGCGCGAACTGCCCTCTTTTGCAATATAAAAATTGAATCAACGTCTGCTGCCGATCCCCACAGCAGAATTCCATAAGACATAATACTGTGGAAATACGCGTAGTATACTAACCTAGCTGTGGCTACATCAGTCAACTGCCTTATTTTCCTAACTGCATAGGCGGCTGAGCTTAACCTCCCCGAAAGAGTTCCAATGTGCGCGCCCCACTGCAGTTTTGAATCGATAGTAATTCCTAAGAATACAGTTTCCGCGATAACATCAAGTTTTTTGCCGTCAAGATTTAAATTAAGGTCACGTTGAGTTACATTTGGTAAAGAGAACTTTAGACATTTAGTTTTGTTCGTATTCAGTAAAAGATTGTTAGCTGCGAACCATTTCGAGAGAACAGTTAGACTTTCGTTGACATGTATGACATCCTTATCTTTCCTATGAATTTTAAAAATTAGCGAAGTGTCATCAGCAAACAGAATTATATCCGATAATTTTGCCATCATATATGGGAGATCATTAATATAAACAAGAAATAGGAAAGGACCAAGAATTGAACCTTGGGGCACACCCATCCTGACTATAGACCCAGAGGATGTCGCCCCATTTACATTTACTTTTTGCTGCCTGTTTGATAAATAGGAAAGAACAAGATCAGCAGCTTGTCCACGAATTCCGTAGTGATGTAATTTACAGATCAGCGTGTTGTGGTCGACGCAGTCGAACGCTTTTGAGAGATCACAAAAAATGCCAATAGCGTCCTGGGACTTCTCCCAGGATTCCAGAATGTGACTGATGAGTTTTACTCCCGCGTCCGTTGTCGACCTACCCTTCGTGAAACCAAACTGCTGACTATGCAGTATCCCATTAGAGTTAAAGTGAGACAACATCTGGTCCAGCATGATTTTTTCATAGATTTTACTCAGTGCTGGAAGCACAGATATCGGTCTATAATTAGAAGGATCACTCTTACAACCCGATTTGAAAATTGGTACCACTTTACTATGTTTCATCAAGTCAGGAAACTTGCCGCTGTCCAAACATTGATTGAATATGCCTGTTAGGACAGGCGCAATTGAGTCAATAATGTTTTCAAGAACCTTGACCGAAATCCCCCATAAGTCTTCAGTATTTTTGATATTGAGACTTTTGAATGCGTTTTTGATTGTGGCAATACATACTGGTTTAAATTTGAAGTTTGGTATGTCTTTTGTGAAGTTCTCTTTAAGAAGGCCCTCAGCTAATTCAACCGAAGAGGGGAGAGATTTCGTAACCTCTAACGGAATGTTAGTAAAGAAATTATCTAGTGTCTCAGCGACTTCTAAATTGATTTTAATAATAAAAGGCCAGTGTTCATATATCTTCAACTGGCTTATGCTCGCCGCTTCGCCTACCCTTTGTTCGGTAATTCTCCCACAGGATCGTACTACTGGGATCAAAAGTATCCTAAGTGCTATTCCAGACTATTATCTATTCCTGTGCTAAATTTCATCCCGATCCATTCGTTTTTAAGTGAAAGAGTTACAAACATCCAAATATCCTCACAAAATTTCTCATTTATAATATTATATTTAGTAAGATTTTCCAGATTATGGTTCTTTTGTTATGATATCCTTGGGTCGTTGGTCTAGAGTTCGCAGGCGCTACTGCTGACCTTGAGGTCCTGCGTTCGATACCCATGTCGGGAAAAGTGTTATTGGGTTTTACCATTAGTAGTCACGGAGTCTGGGGTCATCTACCAACCCGCACTGGGCGCGGTTGATTACAGCCCATAGGGCCCTCTCATAGAGAGGAGGCATATGTCCCAGCAATGGGAACACTATAGGCTGATGATGATGATGATGAGTCTGGGTTTGTGCCCAATTTGATGGTAATAGGCCCGGTACATCGTCCTTATTACACGAAACTTAAAAAACATAACTGGCGAAATGTGGGTGGACTATCAGGTACAACTTTGCCTAACCCTTTAGTGTTTACAAGCGTGATGTCATGTCATGCAAAATAAAACATCATCAACTATTTTGGGGTCGCCTTCCAGTCTTACCGGATGCAGCTAAGTACCAGTATTTTACATTAAGCGACTGCCTATCTGACCTCCACAACCCAGTAACTGGGTAATACGATACCCCTTGGTAAGACTGACTGTCAGACTTTCGGCTTCTGACTACTCGTAACGACTGTCAAAGATCTACAAATGACAGCCGGGACCAACGGCTTAACGTGCTTTCCGAGGCACGGAGAAAACTCGGTATGTAATTATGGTCATCCATCAACGGACCAACCTCGGCAAGCACAGCTTAATCTTAAAGATCGACCCGTGCAGCTGTTATTATTTAGCCACGAGCTCCTATTTTTATTTAGCTACGGGCTCCTTTTATGATTTAGCCACGAGCTCCTCCCTTATACAAATGCAAACAACAACGTTACAAAAATTCATAGCATAACTGTAAAAATCTCAAGCTGCTCTAACACTGCCAAAGCAATTGCAATCTCACTCAGATTGGGCATTCAGTATTGACAAGCGGACATCTGCAAACGTCCAGATCATGTGATACGTGGTGACAAACGTTTCGACTATGTTTGGACTGCGGGTTGACTTGTGTGCGATCGGGATTTAGACGGACTTGTTTCAACAATAGTGACGGCATGGGGAGAAATTAATCACATAGTCGAGGGTTTAGTCGTTCATGAAATCTGTGCAGTTGAAATTGGACCTTTTGATGAAAATGGTGCGTTGTGGTGGCTGTTGCAAATGCCATGATCCCGGATAAACTGTCAGTTTATCCGTAATTATGATGTTTGCTACAGCGCCGAAATATCGGAAACTCAAAACAACTAATAAACATGGTAAATACAACATCGTAAATGGTTACAAGAGTTATTTGAGTACCTAAATCATAGGTTCGAACCCAGGCAGGCACATTACTTTGTTTAATTATTTCATCACCGCTGCTCTCGAAACGGTGAAGGAAAACATCGTGAGGAAACCCGCATGTCCAAGAACTAAAAATTCGAAGACATGTGACATCTACCAACCCGTACTGGGCCCGCGTGGTGGATTAAAGCCCACTCCCTCTCATTGAGAGTAAGCTTGTGTCCCAGCAGTGGGAACATTATAGGCTGATGATGATGATGATGAAGTGTTATTGATAGTGATAGATGAGCGATAGATGTCAGTTTAAAAACTATTTTATATGGTGTAACAAATTTGAGACGTAGACATAAAACATCACACTTTTAAACCTCGAAGGCTTCGGCAGCTAGGTGTACCTAATAGTTTAATACACCCAAATTTCACCAGCTATATTTAAGTTCCATGTAATAGAGGGCGAACCTATTGCCATCAACCGGGCGCAATTCCACGCTCCGTTAAAGCTACTGAGAAATTCCTGATGGAAACCCGACCAAATCGGGCAAAAATTATAATCTTAAAATAGAACAAAATAATGCTTTGATTACCAAAAGTTTCCAAATAACGCTCTTCCATTAACAGAAATATTTAAAATAAAGTAATGATGACAGAGTCCATCGAAAGTAACAATGCAATCAGCTTGCCAGTCAGTTATGTCGTTAATTGGATATGTAATTATATTTAACTGTGATTCGGCGTTGGTTTTCCGAATTGCTCTTGCAAATATCATTGGTAATTTAAAAGAAAATGGACGCTGGATTTCGGAAAATGTTATAAATGTAACATCGGTTTGTAATCAATTTTTAGGGTTCTGTAGTCGAATGGCAAAAAACGGAACCCTTATAGATTCGTCTTGTCTGTCTGTCCGTCTTTAGGTCTATCTGACCGTATGTCACAGCCAGTTTATTCCAAATCTCTTCGAACTACACAGTTGAAATTTGGTAGGTAGATGAATTCTGTGAACCGCTATAAGATAATTACACAAAAAATAAAAAAATAAAAGATTAAGGGCTGCATTAAATTTACATATGAGTGAGAGTTAAAAATATTGTTTTGGATTGTTTGGTGCTACGGAACCCTGTGTACGGCTCGCACTAGGCCGGTTTTTTGTTTTTTTTTTATTAATTGCTTAATGATGCTAAGATTTTCTCAAGATTTGCTACGAAATCGTACTAATGGTTTTAATTTTCATGGCGTCCTTTTCGAGATTATTTAAGTTGGAATTTAGGTTCTCCCACTCAAGAACTGCACCCATTTTCTCATGCACTAGTTTCTTTAAGTCTTCAGGAGGAATTGAAGATGGTTAGCATAGCCTCTTGTTTGCTAACATGGTCGTACAGTGTGGCCGATTGGAGCCTTTTTTATATTGTTTATGCTTTTTATATTTTTACTTTTTTTTTTTTTTTGTCTATTTTCGATATTCTTTTTGTTACTCACTTGTCATTATAATTTTGGACTGAAAGATTTCTTTTTCTTGTAAAACTAGAAAAATTATATCCTATTACTATTCAGCCAATCAGTAATATAAGTGGTCCTTCTACCGATCGAACTAGTGTCTAGTATAAAGACTAGTCCACAGGAATTTCTTCTTTCGTCTTCTTTTTCAGCAATTTTTTTTCAGTAAAAAAATGGTAGTGACGAGGTCACAGACAAAACTGCCACAAAATGACTCGAATATACCTACCCAGTCGAGTAGTGAGGCCGTTCCAGAACCCCCTACACATACTACCATAGGGAATTCACAGGTACATTCTTCTGAGTTAGAGCCTAGCTCGAGCGCTCATTCTGTCTGCACTCACACTAGCCGAACCAGTCGCACTTCCGTGATGGTTGCTGCCAGAAAATCAGCTGCGGAAGCGCAACACATTCGTCGCGTGGCTCAGTTAGAAATTGCCCAAATGGAGGCAGACGTAGTAAGTAGGCAGACTGAATTAGAGCGCAAAGCTGCTGAAGCGGAATATCGGGCTGAGCTAGCCGCTATTGAGGCAGATTGTAGTAACCACGGTTCTCACAGTGGGTGGAGCCGCGCCAGTATCAAACAATGGTTAGATAGTACGGCCCTTCCTACTAAAATACCTTCGCATCAAGAGAGAGAGCCATCTATGAAAGGTTTTCAATCCAACAATGGATGTGAGGTAGGGGCTAATAATGCTACCGTTATCTTGTGTTCTCAGGATTTTCCACTACGTAACGATGTCGTCGTTTCGCAGAGTATCGCAGCACAGAGTCCTGCACTATTACCTCAGCACAGTTTTAGCGGGGGTAACAGGGCTGCTGCCACTGATATTCATCGAGAAGACAATTCAATTGGAGTTACGCAGTTAGTGGGGGCCCTAAAGGCACTTGCAAAGAGTAACGGCCCCAACAATAATAAAAGCTTTATAAAACTTCCTTGTTTTGAGGGTAAATCTCCACTTGATTGGCTTATGTTCAAGCGGGCCTTTCAGGATACGGTAGGTGCTTTCACAGATACGGAAAACCTTGCACGCCTGAACCAAGCCCTAAAAGGTGCGGCGCGTGAAGCTGTCAGCATGCTGTTAGTATTGGCACCTCACGCCAACGACGTTATGGAAGCCCTGGATCGTCGCTATGGTAGGCCTGAACAAATTGTCCTACAGGAGGTGAGCGCAATCAAGGCTTTGCCCAAGCTTGGGCCGGAGGTAAGAGATCTACATGTTTTCACCACCCGTGTGCGCAATTGTGTCGAAGTTGCTAAGTTATTGCAGCACAGTGACTATTTACGTTCTCCTGAATTATTTGGAGCGCTGCTTAGCAAACTGTCTCCATTATTGCGCGCGCGATGGTTGGATTTCGCTGCTAATCACGACGACCTAAGCCTAGCTCGAGTGGAATTATTATCGCGTTTCTTAAACCGAGAGGTCGATTTGGTGATGAAATTCGGTGCCGTATTCGAGGTGACATCATCTACATCAACCCTTTCACAGAAACAGCGAGCACATGCCGTTTCAGAGTCTGGAGCGGGGGCTTCAGATTCACCTAAGAATTATAAATCAAAGCCTGCAAAAACATCCGAACAGGAAAATGTTTGTTTATTTTGCAAAGGTGAACATCAGTTGTCAAATTGCCCGACGTTCAAATCTTTGACAGTCGATGACAGATGGCGTTTCGTCAAAGACAGCAAAATCTGTTATCGTTGTCTTCAAAAAGTTCCACACAATTTTAGGTTTTGTAACAAAAATAAGGCTAGTTGCACAATAACTGATTGTAATCGTAGGCATCACACTATTTTGCATAATGAGAAGTTTGTAGCATTTGCTCATGTGAAGGAGGAGGACAAACTTGAACCTAGGACTAAAACTGATTCTGAACAAACTGACCAGGTTCTCGTAGCTGTCAACAACACTCAAATCGAACTTGCACCTCCACCACTATTAAAGGTAGCACCCGTCACAGTCTCCGGGCCGACTGGGAGCGTAGACACATACGCCCTTCTGGACGACGGGTCGACGGCTACTTTCATAGATGCTGACATCGCCTCCAAAATTGGCGCCGAGGGTCCCAAGGGCAGCCTACATTTGGATTGTGTGGGAGGGTTATCTAGGGATAGCAGTGTGCAGTTTGTAGACTTTCAGATAAAAGGCCGATCAGCCTCACAGAGTTTCTTAATCCAGCGGGCAAGGGCAATTAAAAACTTAGGGTTGCAAAGCCAATCGGCCACCCGCGATTCTTTACGTCGCTACCCCTACCTGTCTGGAATAGTTGAGGAGATGTGCTACCCCGAAGCAAAGCCTACACTTTTGATAGGTATCGACAACTGGCACCTAATAACAGCATCCGAGGTCCGGAAAGGCACGAAGACCCAGCCTGTCGCCATCAAAACATTGTTAGGGTGGGTGTTGTTTGGATTTACAAGCAGCCGGACAACTTTAGTGGAGACTGCCTGCCACGTATCCTTACGTGAGCGTTCGCAGCATGACCTGGAAGTCCTCATCAAGGAACAATATAGGTTAGACGCGATCGGTATCACGAAACATGAGCCTCGCAGTGCAGGCGATCAGCGCGCTCTCAGTATTCTAGAGGATACAGCCCAACGCCTACCAAATGGGCACTTCCAGGTCGGCTTATTGTGGAAGGCGAATGACCTTGCTGTTCCCGAAAGCTATCCATTGGCACTTTCTAGGTATAAAAGCCTTGAACTGAAAATGTCAAAGGATCTTAAATACGCCAAACGTTACAAGGTTAATATTCAGGACATGCTAGCTAAGGGTTATGCTGAGGAGTGTGGAGAACAGTCGCCTACATCGGTTTGTTGGTACTTGCCGCATTTTGGTGTGGTAAATCCCAACAAACCGGCAAAAATTCGTATTGTTCACGACGCGGCTGCTAAAGTACAGGGTGTATCACTCAATTCTATGCTTCTGTCGGGTCCTGATTTTTTACAACCGCTACTAGGAATTTTGATGCGTTTTAGGGAGGGAAAAATTGCTTTGACCGCCGATATCAAGGAGATGTTCCCGCAGGTGAAAATACAAGAGTGCGACCGAGATGCTCAGCGATTTCTTTGGCGCGATGATCCTGCGGGACCAATAAAGACCTATCGTATGTCTTCTATGATTTTTGGGGCGTGCTCCAGCCCATCAACGGCTATCTACATTGTCAACCGAAACGCATCGGAATTTATAAGCGAGTTCCCACAAGCTGTGGAAGCTATTACATCTGATACATACATGGATGACTTCATCGGAAGTGTAGATATCCCCACGGAGGACGCGGCTCGTTTGGCAGTCGATATTGTACAGATTCATAAGCGTGGAGGATTCGAGATGCGCGGTTGGGTATCGAATGAGCCTGGCGCACTCAATCGATTGCCAAACGAGCTGTTGTCTGACGTTTCACTAACCAATCGTTCTAGTGTAGAGTTGGGTAGTTTACCACTCTCAGCTACCTCAACACGGACTTTAGGTTTAATCTGGAAACCAGCTCAAGACATCATAGGTTTCAACCCGGGCCTCAAAGATACTTCAGGCCATTTCACAAAACGCGTAGTCTTAGCCCAGGTAATGCGAATCTACGATCCACTAGGTATCTTAGCACCCATTGTAGTGAGAGGTAGAATTATGTTTCAAAATTTATGGCGTAAGAATCTTGACTGGGACGAGAGGCTATCACAGGCTGACCAGGAAACTTGGCTCGAATGGTTCGAATGCCTTAAATCGATTTCGGAACTGAGAGTTCCAAGATGCTACAATTTATGCGGTTTTTCAGAACTGGAGCTGCACGTTTTTTGTGATGCTAGCGAGCTGGCACACGCCGCCGTTGCCTACTGGAGATTTGTGCTTCCCAACGGTGACGTGAAACTTGCACTTATAGCTAGCAAGGCACGTGTGTCTCCTTTGAAGCCAGTTTCGATCCCACGCCTGGAGCTCCAAGGTGCCTTGATAGCCACTCGACTTGCCGCTAGGATTTGCGAGGCCCACCGCTTTAAGCCTAACCGACGAGTTTTCTGGAGTGATTCCATGACCGTGTTGGGGTGGCTACGCAGCGATGCGAGAAACTATAAACCTTTTGTGGCTCATCGCGTGGGAGAGATTTTAGAATGCACTAGTGTAGTTGAATGGCATTGGGTTCCTACCGAACTTAACGTAGCTGACGATGCGACGCGGGGGAAAGCCAGTATTGAACCACGCTGGGTATCTGGCCCAAATTTTCTCCTAGCTTCCGCTTCTGACTGGCCATTAGAGCCCAAAGTCGCAACGCCAGTAATTCTTGTAGAGGAAGAACTCAAGCCATCTCTTCGTCATTCAAAATCATTAAATCATTCATCACGTGTCGCAGACTTCATTAATGTTATCAATTCACATCAGTTACCTTTACCAGTTGTAGCTGACATCACTCATTTTAGTTCTTGGATTAGGCTGGTAAGGGCAACAGCCAGGACTCATCAATTCATTGCCTCTATTTTCAAACATCGGGGTCATAATTTTCAAAATTTTTGGGTTCGGGGAATTTATGAGTCTGTAAACGCGCCGGAGCGCGATTTGCGGTCTGATGCTTCTTCTGCTCCAGCGCCATTAGTCTCAGAGGACATCATCCGCGCGGAAAGGCACATTTTGGGGAGGAGTCAGATTAGCGCCTTCGGAGAGGAAATTCTTTGTCTGACACGTGGACAGCCCGTTCCCAAGAAAAGTCGTTTAGCCATTTTATCCCCAAAACTCAGAGACGGACTTTTACATCTCGCAGGAAGAACTTCTGCTGTTTCCGATGAGCAGCCCATTATTCTAAGTGGCAAGGAGCCAGCTGTACGTCTTCTGATCAGCCATTATCACGTCAAGTTTGCCCACGCCAATACAGAAACTGTAATTAATGAACTGCGGCAGTCGTACTGGATTCTCGGATTGAGGAACGCCGTGCGGTCAGTGGTCCATAGATGTCAATTGTGCAAGCTGCTGAAAAGCACAACCTTACAACCACCCATGGGAAATTTGCCAGAGGCGAGACTCGCCCATCATCGACGTGCCTTCACCTATACAGGTGTGGACTATTTCGGCCCCATATTAATTTCTATTGGACGCAGGCGGGAGAAGCGATGGGTCGCCCTATTTACGTGCATGGTAACCAGAGCTATCCACCTAGAGATCGTAGTCAGCTTATCCGCAGACTCTGCCATTATGTGCTTGCGACGCTTCATCGCTCGTCGTGGTACGCCCAGCGAAATATTCTCCGACAACGGGACGTCGTTTGTGGGAGCAAACCGACAACTAAGAGCTCTTTACGATGCCGCCGTTCCACAGTTTGCAGCAAATGAAAAAATAAAATGGCGTTTTATTCCCCCATCGGCGCCCTTCATGGGAGGGGCCTGGGAAAGGCTGATTCGGTCAGTTAAGTCAGCGTTGAAGGTGACACTGAGAGAGCAGACTCCAAGAGAAGAGGTTCTGGCAACTTTACTGACCGAAGCCGAGGCGGTGGTAAACTCACGCCCGCTGACGCACATCTCCCCCGAGAGCAATTACCCGGAGGCGCTTACCCCCAACCATTTTTTGCTGGGAGACTCATCGGGCCGTCCGTTCCCAACTACAGACCTGACGGACGCCGCACTGATTGGTCGGAGCAGCTGGAGAAGGGCACTACGGCTGAGTGATCATTTTTGGCGTCGTTGGGTCACCGAATATCTACCCAATTTGGCGCCCCGTCGTGTGCCGGGAGTAGATGTCGTCGTCAAGGTTGGGGACCCGGTTCTCATCGGTGACGGGAACTTGCCGAGGGGAACCTGGCCACGAGGCGTGATCGCTGCTTTACACCCGGGCCGTGATGGGGTGGTACGGGTGGTGGATGTTCGGACCCAAACGGGCATTTTAAGGCGGCCATTAAAGAAAGTTGTTCTTCTTTAAAAAAAGGGAGCATGTGGCCGATTGGAGCCTTTTTTATATTGTTTATGCTTTTTATATTTTTACTTTTTTTTTTTTTTGTCTATTTTCGATATTCTTTTTGTTACTCACTTGTCATTATAATTTTGGACTGAAAGATTTCTTTTTCTTGTAAAACTAGAAAAATTATATCCTATTACTATTCAGCCAATCAGTAATATAAGATATTATAGCACTCATAGTTTACGTGCTGACATCAAAGTAGCTAGCTTTTACGAATAGAATGTTTTTTTTTTCGATACTTGAATATTTTTGTGTTCAATGCATGACCAAGCAGCTAAAGCAAAAACTGGGTTAACCTTTAACATAGCGACGTTATTGTGTTAGTTGCTTTTGCTTATCATTCAACGGAAATTGTAAAAGTCAGTCAAAGGGAACCGGTTATTGTGCCGGTTATGAGAGATTGGCTACTACCCTCACTATTCATCTACCGTATTTACGGTTTTCGCTTCATTTAGTTGTAGCAAGTTAGATTTTCAGCTTTGTTAAGCTGTGCTTACCGAGGTTGTTCCGTGGATGGGTGACCATAATTACATTCCGAGCTTCTCCGTGCCTCGGAAAGCACGTTAAGCCGTTGGTGCCAGCTGTCATTTATAGATCTTTGACAATCGTTACGAGTAGTCAGAAGCCAAAAGTCGGACAAACAGTCTAACCAAGGGCTATCGTATTATCTATGTAACTGGGTTGTGGAGGTCAAAAAGGCAGTCGCTTCATGTAAAATACTGGTGCTCAGCTGCATCCGGTTAGACTGCAAGCCGATCCCTAGATAATTTGGGAAAAGGCTAGGTAGATGATGAACTTATTAATTGGTGTTTAAGGGACACAGCTTCGCATCCACTAGGATCTCATCCTCTTGAGGTCAATCGCAGACAACAGACATATATTTTAGTCCAAGGTCATTAGGTCTGGCAAACTCGGTCATCTATTTATTTTCCTTTTATAGGAAAACTGTCACACATCCACCTACAAAATACCTCACCTACGACACAATACGGAGAAAAGTCACTTTTACGTAAATTTCGAAATAATATCTCCTACTCTCGATGTTCACAATGAAAGTGTTGACAGAATCCTCCAATCCTATAATAACATTTAAATAAATTGTCGCAATTCACAACAATATTAAAGGAAAATTCTAAGAAGAATAATTTAACAAAATGAAATCTTTTCACCCTTAAATGGAATCGTTATATTATTTTCTTGTAAATAATATGGAAAGATTTTCACAGAAAATTGCGAGTTCATCTGCTGTCGAAAGCAAAGCTCCTTACGATTGTGAAGTCAATTTATTTATTGTTTAGTGAATCAGTAGCAGACCGTGGTTCTGATTTTAAGTTCTGTTTTGAACTGCGAAAGTCTGAACAGAATTTTATGAAGTAGAATGATTTTATTAGTTGATGACTAGCACTTCGCCCGCGATTTCGTCCGCGAAAATTGTGATATAATATAGCTTACGTTACTCGGTAAAGATGTAGCTTTCTAATGGTGAAAGATTTTTTTAAATCGGTTGAGTAGTTTTTGAGTTAAATCGTAACAAACAATCTAATCTTCCTTCTTTATAATATTAGTTAGTTGATAAATAATTTCTAAGTTCATCTTTAACTTTTTCTCGACTGTTAAACCATAACATTACGGCTATAATCCCGGAAAGGTTATATACCGATTATACTGAAACATAGTATAATGTAGGCATTGTACTATGTTTCAGATTACAAGATCAGATTGTTCAAAAAGATAAGATAAGATAAGATTGTTTCAGATTATAGTAATCATTCCTATTAATTAAATATCTAAGTTCATCATAAACTGCACCTCCACTGGTACATCATGTAGACTTATATCACTTGTAGATAGCTTACTGTTACTGTTAGTCTTTGTCTTCCCACTGCTGGGCAAGGCCTCTCGACACGATTTTCAATTATTTCGAAATAGGCCTAATGTGGACTACTGATTGGTTGGTTTCATCCAGCTCGTCCCGCCATTTCTTACGAGGTCTAAAGCGAGGCCTTCTTTACTTTGGTCCAAAGCAGCAAAAAGCTTTTTAAAAAAAACAGGAGCGATTTCCTGCTGGTCAAAATGCATTTACGGTCCCTTTTTCAGCTATCTTACTTCTGACAGCAACAACCCAAAAGCAGCCTTATTTTCAATGAAGTCAAGGTCATAGTGATTTTAACACCATAATAACCATGAATGATATACACGGACTAGCTATCAACAAGAAGTAAGTCGGCATGGCATCGCATCCGCAAGTAAACAAAGCACTAACAGAACATCTCAATGAAAATGGCGAATTATTTTTGTGATATTAACGAGATTAATGACTGTATAAGTGTTAACGACTTCATAAACTGTACCCCTAACCATCAATTTAATCTATTGTGCATGCATATTAATATTCGATCAATAATCATAAACTTCTCTGCATTAGAACAAATGATCCATAGTTCCAAAACAAATATCGATGTCATCATTCTAACTGAAACTAATATATCAGAAAACAATAGTGTTCTGTATAAAATTAGCGGGTACCGAATGTACACAGCATTGCGCAAGGCCCGAAGGGGTGGTGGTATTATAGTGTACGTGAATAATAAACATAAATGTAGCCTAATAAATGTGAAAACTATACACTTTGAAAGCTTATTCTGTACTGTCACCACCCAATCGAAATATACTGTGAATCTGTGTGCGGTATATCGACCACCAAGCTCGAGTAAAATTCTATTTATTGACGAACTACAAACTTCACTACGAAAATTCACTATAAACACTGAATTGTACTTATTGGGAGACACTAACATAGACTTAAAAACGGATAATCCTGTAAGGCATAAATACAATAACATGTTGTGTAGCATGGGCCTTTTGTGCGGGATCACTGAACACACTAGAATAGCAATATCTAACGGAAAAATAAGTAAATCTTGTATTGATCATATTTATGCGCGATCCCGTACACAAAACCTATTTACGGCGGCACTCGGTACCACACTGGCTGATCATCGCGCTGTGATGCTCGCATGTTCTGGCACGCGTATACAGGTTGTTCAAAATTACAAGACCTGTATAAATAATCATCAACTTAGTAAATGTTTCGATGGAATCCAGTGGGAAAAATCACAGGATATAAACTGTCCTCTACTTTTATATAACTTCATACGTACACAGTTCAAAGAATGTTACAAAAAATCAGAATATAAAACCAAAATTTAAAACTAGCGCATCGCGTAGTAAAAATGAATGGGTGAATAAAAAAATAATCAAAGCCTGTGAACATCGGGATAAATTATTCATGAAGTGGATAAAGGACTTCAATAACTTAGTACTAAAACAAAAATATAATAAATCAAGAAACTATGCAAATACTTTAATACACAAAACAAAAAACAATAACATAAAGTCAGAATTGTATCGAGTAAGTCCAACACTAGACAGTTGTGGCAAATTCTTAATCGGATTACAGGAAGAATAAAAAACTCTATTGATGATGCTATTCAGAATTCATTTAATAAAACTAATTTAACTTCTACAGATATTGCTAACAATTTTGCAGACACTTTCGATAAAAGCGTAAAGCTAATTATTCCTAAGTGCTCGAAACCATTGTTAAATAAAACTGAGTATACAATTCCAGCTAACGTTACTATGCGTTTAAAGCCTGCGGAGCCGGAAGTAGTTAAAAAAGTCATCATGTCTTTGGACAATAATAAAGCCCCAGGAATAGATAGAATTAGAGCCGTAGATATGAAAATGTTGTGCACGACAATCAACTCAGTGATTGCAAAATTAATTAATCTATGCATAAACACATGCAAGTATCCATCTTCACTTAAAACAGGGATTGTCAGACCGATTCACAAAAAAGGAAGTAGGCTGGATTACAACAACTACAGACCTATCACTATATTGCCTACTATTGATAAAATAATAGAGAAATATATTTGTAAACAAATACACGAATTCTATGAAAAAAATAAAATACTAAACGACAAACAATATGGCTTCCAACCAGAAAAGAATACCACACAGCTGCTATCAACGTTCACAGATAGTATTCATAAACACCTAGATGAACAAAAACACGTTTTAGTAGTATTTATAGACTATAGCAAAGCATTCGATACGCTCAGACATGACCGCTTAATAGAGTGTCTTCATGACAGTGGAATTAGAGGCAGGCTGCTCGATTGGTGCGAGAACTATCTTGAGGACAGAAATTACATGGTCAAAGTCAGTGATGTGACTAGTGAACCGGTTACCGTAACGGAAGGAACGGCGCAAGGCTCGGTCCTTGGGCCACTGCACTACCTCACTTACGTAAATAGCCTTGTAAATGTCATAAAAAAGTGCGAAATGTACCAATTTGCCGATGACACATGCCTTTTAGCCGCTGGAAAGAGTGTTAGTGATGCCCAAATGAAACTACAGGAGGACTTTGTATTGTTGGCTAAATGGTCTCATGACGCCGGTCTAGTATTAAACGCTAGTAAGACCAAGTTAATGTACATCAGCACCAGTCAAAATAGAAGCTCGTCCTTGCCTAAACTAACAATTCACTGCCATGAGTGTTTGCATGATAGCTGCACAAATAAAGTAGACAAGCCTTGCAATTGTGACTCCATAGATCTCGTAGATAGCCAAACATACCTAGGACTTCCCATTGATAGCCAACTTAATTGGAAGGAGCACATTAACGGGGTGTGTAATAAGCTAAGATGTATATTGGCTAAATTCTCTATTATAAAATGCAAGATTCCATAAATTATTTGAATTCTGTAAGATATTACCTGTACATGAAAAAACAAAATATGTACTGTTAAAAGAAGAGTTTTTCAATGAAAATTTAAAGAAAACCAAAACCTTTAATAATAATGAGATAATAACTCGTAGCGTCCGCAATGCTATGCTATTACTTCCAAAGTACACGAATCTGCACGGCAAGAGATCGCTAAAGTATATAATACCTTACCTTATTAATCAACTACCTATATTATTGAGGGATAAATTAACTCAGAAAAACTTAAAATACAAATTAAAGCAACATTTTTTATTAAATAGATTAAATTACGAAGATAGATAGTTTGAATATTAATTATTTTTTATTTATTATAAAATAGTCTAACACACAAGGAAGGAAAACGTACAATTATAAAACAAAGCACTAAAGATATACTTCTTGGAACAACCTGTATCTGTCCTTATGAACGGACGGTCGGTTTGGTCACCGAAGTTCGCTCGTTAGTATCAGACTTTTTTTACCGATAACCCGTTATATTTTTTTTTATTTTTTTTTTAAGTTTTGTATCTTATTGTTTTATATAAGTACCTACTTAGGTGGATCTAATTATCTAAATTATGTAGTCGATGATCTTGGTGCACGGTAAAACTCGAATGAGTTTATGTTGGCACCATCTCAAATGAAATAAATGTATGTGTACTACTGAATAAATAAATAAATAAATAATAAAAAAAAACAGAGTTTTCAATGTCACCAACCCAACAGAAATCTAATTTTAACGGAAATAAATTACACTACGGTTTTTTTAACAATCGCAAAATCAGAGGGGTATTTGTGAAAAGGTAAGTTTGTGTAAATCAAAAGGGCAAAATTCAAATGCATTTGTAAACAGCCAATATCGGAAATCGGTTTCGCCAGAATCAGAACACGATCTCAAACAGCTCCCATGATGCCACTCCACGGAAAGAAAAGAAAGAAACAAAGCATCTTTCCTTCAGATAGGAAGGGTACACAAAAGGAGGTTTTATTCCCCGATCTAGACGTATTGTCTAAGCTGAATAGGTGCGAACTGAGGCTTGCGAGGATTTTGGGAGCCTCTTTTATTCATATGGCTCCTAGGTATCCCCTACTATGGAGCAGGTGTATCGGTGATTTGTAAACAAGTAAATCGTCCTAAACTAGAATCTTGAAAAACGGGTACCTATGCAGGGTGGAGGGGACAATTTTCGCAAGTTATTAAAAAAACAGCTGTTTCCTCGAAACTGCAATAGCACGGTCAAAATATTTGCAATTTTTTTTTTATTTTTTTTTTTTAATTACCGAGGATAACTTTCTACGACTCCCCAACTGATATAGCGTCGAATGTCCCTTGGACATTGTGTATGATGCATTAGGCACGCCATTCCGTTAGCACCTCCCAATGATTCTACAGAAGAAATCCCTAACCGCATGACAGAGACAAAAGCTGCAAACATTTTCTGTATGAAGAGATTTGCGTCAGACGACACGCGTGCGATTCACTTGTTTCTTTAGCTTGAGTACCGTCGCATTGCATCGTCATACATAGATCGGCCAATTCTTTGGTTGCCGCGGTAACGGAATGGACCACAGCCCTCAATGTATACGATAGCAGTCCTAACTCACGCCGATTACTGATTCGTTGCGTCAAGAGCGCGCGTTATTGTGCATACCGCGCGCTCCTTATCTATGTGCATTACCATCATCGTTCTCTTGGCCTTATCCCAATTTATTTAGGCTAAGGCCAGGATAATGATTACATCTACTTCTTCCATACATCTCTATTCCTCGTCATTTCAGCAGTCACCTCCTTTCTAGCCATTTCATCCTTGACACAGTCCATCCATCGTTTCCTTGGTACTTTATGAATTGTTTATGAGTGTTTAAAGTTATCTCATCATCATCTGCCTAGCCTTTTCCCAAACTATCTTGGGGTCGGCTTCCAGTCTAACCGGATGCAGCTGAGTACCAGTATTTTACATGAAGCGACTGCCTATCTGACCTCCACAACCCAGTAACTGGGTAATACGATACCCCTTGGTAAGACTGGATGTCAGACTTTTAGCTTCTGACTACTGTCAAACTGTCAAAGATCTACAAACGACAGCCATGACCAACGGCTTAACGTGCTTTCCGAGGCACGGAGGAAACTCGATGTGTAATTATGGTCACTCATCCGCAGACCAACCTCGGCAAGCACGGCTTAAACTTAAAGATCGACCTGGGCGGCTGTTATTATTTAGCCACGAGCTCCTCCGCTGTTTAAAGTTATCAATGTGTATATTTACTATATTAAGTTGTATTTGGAATTATATCTGGACAGTAAAAATCATTTAATTTATTGGAAGTACCTAAACTCCAGGCCCAGAGGGTCGTGAGCCCATGATATGTTTATAAAGACACAAAGTGCCGCATTATTTATTTTACTTTTGTTGCAAATTGCACCCTCAGGAAGATTAGGTTACTTTTGGTTCAATTATCAATTATGTCCGGAAAATCTACGTTCTATCTTGTGGCTTACTCGTGTATCAAAACTTAGTTATAACCTTCAAATTCTAGTACCAAACTCGCAAAGATTCTCCAACTATCCAAAGATTGTAGAGCTCATTATCCAAATTCCTAGCAGTTTCACTCACAAGTTTATCACTTGAACAAATAGTAGTCCTCTACACACCCCGGCTGATGGATAGCGTAAATATATAAACTGTTAGAACGAGGACCTTTGCTCTCTCGCCTGAATGCTTGCTGTATTATGTTTATGGTCTTGATTTCTTCTGAGAAGCGGGATTTGGTGTGTATTTTTCTGATGGGTGAATTTGCACGAGGGTTTTGCCCGGGTTAATTGTGGCAGTAAACAATTGGTTTAAAAAGCTTGCTCTGGATATTGCTCCTTAGCTATTTCTGGTGCATACGATGTGATAGAATTTCTGAAGCCAAAAGTCTGACATCCAGTCTTACCAAGAGGTATCGTTTTACCCAGTTACTGGGTTGGGGAGGTCGGATAGGCAGTCGCTTCATGTAAAATACTGGTACTCAGCTGCATCCGGTTAGACTGGAAGCCGACCCCAAGATAGTTTGGAAAAAGGCTAGACAGATGATGATGACGATGTGATAGAATTTCTTAGCCTGTTGTAATTCTCGAAAAAAAAGAGGCTAGGGCCCAGACCCATGAACCCAACAAATATTATATTATAACACTCCTGTTTTTCTGCCGGGGGTTAAAAATGCGAAAGTAAATATGTCTTTTACCTTTTCGCGCATGGATTTCGATATTTGTCTCTCTGATAGACCATGATCTGGGTTTAGGAAATAGGATACTGTTAATCCTGTTAATCCGTTCTCGTGATATAACCGAGCCTCAAGAGGACGAGACTGCGGGCAAAACTAAGTGTCGTATGTGACCAAAATGTATCATGAATGGAATGACCAGTATCTTTGTATCTTCATCAACCTTAAATCAAAAAGTCCGATGTCATCATCATCATTCTCCTGGTCTTATCCCAATTTATTTGGCGTCGGTGCAGCATGTCTTCTTATTCCATAGTTCTATATTACTCGTCATCTAAAAGCAGCGGTAGCCCAGTGGTGGCAGCCCCGACTTACGAGCCGTGGGTACGAACCCAGGCGGGCGCATTTCTTTGCGTAATTTATTTCATCACCGCTGCCCTAAAAAACGGTGAAGGAAAACGTTGTGAGAAAACGGCATGTCCTAGAACAAAAAATTCGAAGACATGTGACGTCTTCCAAGACGCAGTGGCCCGCGTAGTGAATTACAGCCCACTCCCTCTCATAGAGAGGAGGCCTGTGTCCCAGCAGTGGGAACATTATAAGCTGATGATGATGATTCGTAATCTTAGCAATCACCTCCTTTTTAGACATATCATCATTCACACAGTCCTTTCATCGTTTCTTTGCTCTTCCTCATAAGAAATAAGAATAAATAAGTCCAGTGTAATGATTATTTATTCTAATGTGATATGCTGAACAGCAATGGTAAAAATCTGACTAATGATAGGTAAACGGGCATGGAAAAGGCTTAACCAGATTGAACTAACTGATTAGGTGCAAATATAGGCACCACAGCGACAGGCATCATACATCAAAAAGCATTTACAACCGCTAAACATTCATCATTGGGTTTCTGACAAATTATTTGAAAAACTACGAAATGTGTCGGAAAAGATCGCGTGACTTTGTCGTATTTATTTTATGGTGGTGTTTTAACCTAGCTTCTGATATGTCAGGAAAAGAATGAAAGATATTTGGTGTGTTAAATTCTATATACCCTTATGTTTTGACATGGGTATGGGGGAAATCCAAAGTATTTAATGCTAGTATGATTTCAACATTTGAGAAAGAATATTTGGGTAATTTTGTAAGTATTTTATTCAGAAGAACTTAGCAAGACTAAGTATTAATAACAGGAGGAGCTTGTGGCTAAATTTTAACAGCTGTTCGTATCAACCTCCAGGTGCAGCCGCGCATGCCTAGGTTTGTCAGCGGATGGGTGACCATTTGACCAACCATTACATGACGAATTTTGTCCGTGCCTCTGGAAGCGCGTAAATAAGACTGGAAGCGGATCCCAACATAGTTGTGAAAAGGCTAGGGCAGATGTTGATCCTTAAAACCGTTTCGTATTTAAGCATACAAAGCCCCATCCAATTTTGCTTACATCAACACCCGACAGTTTGCAAGGAGAAAACCATCTAAAGTAAGTCCTAAAGTAAAATTACATAATCCAAAGCTGTCAGCATAAGCTGGGCGCTGCAACAAAGCGACGAGATTATGTTTTAATATAGTTTACGATAGTTTCAACGCCGAACAGTACAGAAGGATAACTACACGGAGACATACCAAGCTATACATATCCAGTATAACATAACCTCGCTTAGATTTCCAACACTAAGCATAAACTGGACTTATAAGGCTTGATTAGTCGCCGTACGTACAACGAACGAAAACAGGTGCACGTGCAAATATACTCGTAATTTGGGCGATCGAATTACTTAGAGAGGCGTTGTTGGTAATGTATTTAAAGAGACTCCTGGCACATTTTAAAGCGAAGAAGACACCATGCTGCGCCAACCCCAACAAAATAGATCGCGGGGCGGTGGACGGTGAGTAATGGGCTACCTCACCGTCCGTCCGTCTTATGACGACAGGCCGTGTCGACGGCGCGTTCGCGTTCCACGCGCTCCTCAAGGAGATGTCAGCAAATCGCAAGGGGTCCTAAAGGGCCGATGCCTCCCAGAGCTGCAGGACTGTTCGAAAGAGATACCGTAGCCCTGTACGCAAAGGGCTAAGAAGTAACATGGATGGGTTTTAGTCAGTACAAGTCTGACAATGCCTTCCGCTCCGCCCAGAGCAAGAGGTGTCATTTGATGTTTTCCAATCCGTAACAAAAAAAAGGGCAGGATATTCGAGCATTTTCATTCGTTGTTTGAGTTGGCCATGTCGTCACCTGCTTGTCCAATGAGCAGGCCAAAACGCTTGTATGGCTCAGCCAGAACGCATCTCGGCGGACAAAAGATGCAGGATGTGCTGCACAAAATAAACGACCAGTGATCATTCGATAGCTAGATACATAACTCTTTATTAATATCCCTGGATCGAAACAACTGGAAGTCATGGGGCCTTTACCTAGCATTAGTATAATGCAGGCTCTTAGTAACACTAAGGAGCAAACCTTCTGTTCTTTTTATTATTCTGTGGATTTACTCTCTGTAAAGTATGACGCATTAGTGCAATGTAGTTCATCGGTTTACGACTTCATAGTCTTTATAGATTTATACAGGGGGAGTTTTTCAATTGGACGTGGATGGCCAAATCCGAAAAGACTAAAAGCGAAAAACACTCAGAGGATTTTGATTAAATAGTATATTATAGTAGTTCATCCAAATTGGGTGCGAAATATATTATATCATACTAAAACTGCACAATTGGATTTTTTTAAAAATCAATTAATTAATTAATTAATGGGCTAGTCCTAGCCCTGAATCGAACCCATTAATTTTGAAAAAAAAGCACATCCTGTATTATTACACTATACGATAGTGTCGCTGCTAAGGGTCAAACTTTGGGAAGTAATGACTTACGGAATACTCAAACAAAATGTTACATAATTATTATGTTTTTCATGTTTTAAATTAATGTATGTACCTACTTGATTGATGACACCCGCAGCGCAGTCATTTGCAGACATTATGTTCTTATTCTAAATTATTATGAATTCGAATTAATAATAATATATATAGAGACACATATTATTATTAATTCTTACTCTTCGCTGTTAAAAGCAACAGTAAAACAAACGAAAAACGATTGAAATTTACGAGTGAGTTGGCGTCAATAGTAATTTTGTTCACTAGGTACATGGTTTATTACTACTAAATTTTGCGTATTTTATAAAAAAAAAAAACAATTCTTTTCTTTAGTTTGCCGTATGTGATTACTTCCCAAAATTAGATCCTTACCAGCAACACTATTGAATGGTACAATAATACAGCGTGTTTTTTTTCCAAAATCAACCAGTTCGATTTCTGACTAGGAAATATTGTTTTTTTTCCAAAATCCAATGATGTAGTTTTAGTTCTCATCAAAATTGGGCTCCTTTGAGTGTTTTTCGCTATTTTTCATAAAATAAAAAATAAACTTGAAAATTTCACCCTGTGTATCTTACATAGTTACTATGTAAGATATTAAAACAGTAGGGAAACTCTTTTACTAACCTCGTAACATATTTCATTTTATATTGGTCCTTAATAGCCAGGACAGCCAAGCTGAGCAAGCGTGGTGATTAATGATATTTTTTTCTTTGTTTGAGGTGGAGCTGCTGTCTTGGACTTTGGCACAGCTGGTAACTAGTATTATTGTTATTAAAATTTTATATTCCCTCAAACGACAATGGCGAAATATATAAGATGGCTTAGCTACTTCTTTAACATACAAAAACTCAAACTCAAAGCATTTATTTCAATTCGACCATTACAGGCACTTTTGAAAGTCAAAAACAAAACAAAACGCGAAGCTACAGTCCCAGTCACAATACTATAGTTGCCCATAAGTACTGAAGTTGCCCACCGTAGATCTTTATAAAAAAGAATGGGCAAAAATCCCCATGGGCACTCTTTTAAAACGAAATATGTTGCAAAATCTTGGTTACGTCATTCATATTGAGAATTCAAAATATGGTGAGAACGATGTAGAAATACGTGCAAGTTAAGAGTATCCAGAGTAAAATATTAAATCAATAATTCAAAATTAAAGTAATTAAAATAACACACCCGCTACCATCAGCGTGTCATTTAAGTGAGCATGACATGTACTCAGTAAATGGTGGCTTTACAGTACATAGTACTCACACATTTGCCACGGAATTATATAATAACAAGAGATTGAATCTATACAATGCAAATATATTTTTACAATGTTCTGCATAGACATACATAATAATTAATTCATTCATTTCTATGTTTTTCATATACTTTAATTTGATTAATTGAAGTGAAACTTCTTATGCGACTTCCAACAAGGTTGCGTTAAACGTTTAACGCTACCATGGAGGGGGTACGAAAACAATCATTTCCATATTTTTTAATTATTTCTTTCTCATCAAACTTGTTGTACCTACCGAGATAAAAAGTAAATGATGTGGTTGCCTATAATTGGAAGCGCACACTTATATTGTCCGTGTAAATGTTAGCATGCATGTAATTGTGTAGTATCTGTTGGAGATCCAAATAAAGAAATAAATAAAAATCACTAAAGATATCCCGTAAGTGACACTGATGAGTTTCATAAAATAACTAAAAAACTACATTTTAATCAATTGTTTTGAACATGATTAGTATGGAACTGATGAGGTTCGCAAAAACTGTTTTGTTTTCTGGTCCAAAAGATTTTTTCATTTTACTTAGCCTGATCTTTCCCACTCCTGGGCAAAGGCCTCCCCCCATTCCTTCCACTTATCTCTGTTTTTTGCCGCTTCTCGCCAATAAACGAGAAAGCCATCCAAGGCGTCCCGCCATCTTTTCCTCGGTCTGCCGCGACCCCGTCTAACTGTCTCAGGGCTCCAGTTTTGTTTTGTGAAACGTGGGCCCACAGCTTTGCCAGACATGGCCTGCCCAGTCCCATTTTAATTTCCAATCTTGCCAATCTCGTACATATATTGTTCTATGGTTAATGTAACCCGGTCAAAAACTGATAAAACAGCTCTAAATTCGTCCGTAAAATACACGGATCTGAACATAAACCGATAAATACATCAATCGTACTAAACAACGATGATGGCGATCGGAACAGATACCGATAAATCCCTAACATTTTTAATTGTTGACTCTTTTGATTTTGTCAAAAAACCGATATTTCGTATTTCGAGTTTCTCATGCCAAAACCATAAAAAATTGTAGGATATATTAGTGTTATATCGTAAAGTGATATATCCTACAGTGTTTTATCAAAAACCGAAATATCCAGTTGGTTTGGTCAATAACCGATATATCCATTTTATTTTTTAGGGTTCCGTACACAAAGGGTCAAACGGGACCCTATTACTGAGACTTCGCTGTCCGTCCGTCCGTCTGTCACCAGGCTGTATCTCATGAACCATGATAGTTAGTCAGTTGAAATTTTCACAGATTATGTATTTCTGTTGATGCTATAACAAGAAATACTAAAAACAGAATAAAATAAATATTTAAGGGGGCCTCCCATACAAAAAAGTGATTTTTAGCTAGTTTTTTATAAAAAATGGTACGGAACCCTTCGTGCGCGAGTCCGACTCGCACTTGGCCGGTTTTTTTATAACTCAACTGGTACCACAGTCACGAATGCAGTAATTAGGTTTCCAAACAGTGATACTAACACTAATAAATTGATAGATTTTGTTTAACTCTAAATTAGAAAACCATGAATTTGGCCATATCTTTACACTTTTCCACAAAAAAACAACAATGTGATTTATCGGTTTTTGTTCTGACGCTCCTCACTACAAAATTAATTAAACTACTAAAGCTGAAGTAATAAAGTGAGAAGTAAGTTAAAGCTGACTCCGGTTTTATCTCTCACTAGCTTGGCGGAGAGCCACTTAAGATAAGCAATGGGATTACATAGGTGTGTGCCTTCATACAGGACTTAGCTTCATGACAGGTTTTATTAAATTCGCGTTTATGAAAGCTCTGTTTTATTGTTTTGGCGAGATGCGGTTGGTTTTAAACCGACTTCTAAAATTGGAGGTTTGGTTATGTACTCAACCTGCATCTTTTTCAAGACTAAAACACGACATTTGACGTAAAAAAGTCGATGAACGCCGGCTGCGCGCACGAAAAAGGATGACTCATTGTAACGTTACGATCGGAGCGAGAGCGCTGCACGAGCGAGCGAAAGGCACGATCGGCTTGAGCGTTCGGCTTGCTATTCATAAATGCAATCATTTCATCAATGTTTTGTTACGACGTTGTCACGTTAAACTATTTACAATTTTTTTTCATTTATTTACTCCAGTATTACTGGTCATTCGATAGAGGAAGACCGCGCGGTGGTTCAATATAAATTTGATTAACTTTGCTTTGGTACTTTAGGAGTTATTTTCTATTTAAATACGTATTCTTTATAGTGAATAGGTACCTAAATGGGTCTATTTTAAATTACAGACTCTAAACTGTTTTAGACGCTTATCAACTGTTACATCAGAAAACTGCGGTTTCAGCTAATCAACTAGGTGAATGGTATCGACATCATCCAAATATTCAATGGTATATTTGCAAAGTTACCTACTACCATATTATTTCCTATATCTTCCCGTGGGTGTCGTAAGAGGCGACTAAGGGTCTTGCCAGAGAATGGGCAGCAGCGTTCTTTGTGCTTTTGTAACAATCGTACTGCGATAGCCAACCCGCCTGCCAAGCGTGGCGATTATGGCAAAACCCCCCTTATGTCAATGTGGCATTGGAGAAGATCTAGCTATGTCCAGCAGTGGACGTCTTTCGGGTGAAATGATGATATTATTTCAGTACACACAATACCGAAATAGGCCAGATAGAAAAGTGACTAAGTAATATTACGGAAAGCAATTAAATAAAAAAATGCCAACGCGTTTACACAGACTCCCATAAAAGGGCTAAAAAAGTAAAAAAAAAACACTTGAACCCACTGCACTTGAAAAATGTTCCAACTCCATTAAATTAAACACAGCCAAGTTGCAACCCGTCGACCGCCGTGAAAAATAGCCAAGTGCGTTGTTTTTACACCAAAAGAATGTAAACATAATTAAAATTTCTCCCGAGAGCGAGCGGAGAGCGGAGGGTTGTATATTTTCTTGGCCGGAGGAATTTTCATAAAAATGAAAATTTCTCAACTGAAACTTTCAGAGCTTGCTATTTTTCATGTGGGTCGCGGTCTAAGCTGGGGGTAGTTCGTTTTATTTGACGTTAAGTCGATGAGCTTCGTCGTGGGAAAACATCCTGCATAATCACCCGGCCCTGTATTATTTTCTTGCTCGTTTATGCTAACGTTAGAAGCTAAGTGAGAAGTTATCAGCATGGCGCCGAAAAGGCACTTAATTTTTTGTCAGCTTCACATTGAGGTAACATTTTGCAGATATTCGGGTCAGCCTAGTTTGCCGCCAGTATTACCAAGGGGTATCGTATTACCCAGTATAACTGGGAGGTCAGATGGGCAGTCACTCCATGTAAAATACTTGTTTTCAGCTGTATCCGGTTAGACTGGAAGTCGACACCTACATAGTTCGGAAAAGGCTAGGCAGGTGATGATAGATTGCCGCCCGGCTGTACCGTATAATCCGAACAAGAACCTGAACAAGAATATAGCAAATTACTTATGCATATAGCAGGCTTTTTTTTTCGGATGGAAAATCATCAAATGACCCCCTCCTGCTCTGGGTGGAGCGGAAGGGAGTGCCAGACTTGTACTGACTAAAACCCATCCATGTTCCTTCTTAGCCCTTTGTGTTCCAGGGCCACGGTATCTCTTTCGGACAGTCCCGCAGCCAATATGGTACGCATCACATAGCAAATTATTTCATGAACCAGATTAGGTATGACAATATGATAGGTATACATGGTGGTAGGCATTGAAGCGGCAACGGTTTGTGCGTCGATACTTCCCTGCACCGTCCATACAAGTTGTAAATTGACCCTTCACAAAGCAGTCAACTAAGCATTCTGTTCTTCAAACTAAGTCATCATCATCATCATCAGCCTATAATGTTCCCACTGCTGGGACACAGACCTCCTCTCTATGAGAGGAAGTGGGCTGTAATCTACCACGCAGGCCCAGTGCGGGTTGGCAGATGTCACATGTCTTCGAATTTATCGTTCTCGCACATGCTGGTTTCCTCACGATGTTTTCCTTCACCGTTTTTGAGAGTAGCGGTATAAATTACACAAAGTAATGCGCCTGCCTGGGTTCGAACCCACGGCTTACTGCTCGTAAGTCGGGGCTGCTACCACTGGGCCACCGCTGCTCTTAAAACTAAATAACTTTAAGCAAAATTATTGCTAAGTATTTTTTTTTTTGGGTTGGATAATGGGACGGCTCGATGTAACGCGCTTATAATATTTTGCTGATGGATTCATTTAATAGCAAAGGGGTCATGAAGGTATTTAAAGTAAAGTTTAACATTAAAAACTCCGTTACTAGAAGGTAACATTAAAAACTCCGTTACTAGAAGGTAGGCACTAACGGGGAGAGCAAGTGCCTTTCGTCTTCGTTAAGGGTCGTTTACACCTCATCATCATCATCATTTCAGCCGAAAGACGTCCACTGCTGGACATAGACCTCCCCCAACGCCACATTGATATAAAGGGGGTTTTGCCATAATCGCCACGCTTAGCAAGCGGGTTAGCGATCGCAGTACGGTTGTCACAAAAGCACAGAGAACGCTGCTGCCCATTCTCAGGCAAGTCCCTCAGTCGCCTCTTACGACACCCACGGGAAGACATGGGATGGTGCTATTCTTTACGTCCGACACCATACGGAACCGTTTACACCTATTATGAGTAGAAGACAGCCCTATAATATCTATCATTATTATTTTAGCCCCATTTCTACACTAAAAACTTAAATTATTCTGATCAACCTTCCGTTTTACGATCTTTGACGCAGCCTCCTTGGCTGTGGCTCTGTTAACACTATCATTGTTGACACAATTTGACTCTCTTGTCACTCGCTCCTGAAATTTATATAAAAGCAAAAGTTGTATGATTTTATATTTAGAAAGGAATTAAAAACCAATAAGGTTATTGCGAGTTTTCGCTTATTCTGATAAAAAATAATATACTTACGTTGTACAAAAATGAAAAGTGTAGCAGGGAAAAAAACAAACAATATATTTTTTTAATCAAATTACGCTGATAATCTCAAACCTACTTTTTGACCGTGAAAATAACATAAGACCGTCAACCAAAATGCCCGCTCTACACCACTTCCAAATGTTTTAGAAGACATCAATACAAAGATCTTTTAATTTTACAAAAAAGAGCAATCACCAACATTACAAAAACAAGCTGCAAATTCTCAAAAATAAACGCTCATTAAGACCACACTTTTTTCTACGCAAAATTGCCAACATCATACACAAATACACACAAGTCAAGTACACAATACAGAGAACCGTACGTGTGTGGCTGTGATATACATGTCGGGTATCATATAACTTCGTTAAGTTAAACGTACGTACGTTACTTGTAGGCTGTGCATTTATTTCATTTGTAACATTACACTCCGTAATTATTTTGTGGAAGGCATAAGATTATAGCGGGGAAGGGAATATTTTTCCTCAGTTTGGCCGTCAACAAAAAGTATTGTATTGCATAGCGGGCTGGTTTCGCAAATCCACGTCTAAAGCACGTCGTTTGCGTACGGGTGGGAATATTATTCGATCCACCCTAGTTCCCCGAGAAAAGCCAGCAGCTCCTTGGTGTTGCTGACGATCTCGCGGAGAGTACCTGGGTTATCGAAGTACTTTGCCTTGTATGGTGCAACCTCTCAACAAAAAGTATAATTATATTTGGGGACAAGCTGTCGCTCTGAGTTAAAATACCCTTCTTCCACAGCAGAAAAAACCATAAATGAGTTTAGGATTACTGCGTAGAGGGGATTCGATTGTGATTGATACTACTTCTAGATTTTGACCGACAAGAAGACAGGTTATTTCTTCATAAATACCCGTACCGCTAAATGTCGTTACCAAATTTCAAAATGTCTCAATAGCAACCCGTGCGTAGTTTGGATTGCTGCCCGCTTGATGGCAATTATTAAATTATTATGTGGGACTTCAACACAACGTGAAATGTAGGTGGAACTGTAGGTAAACCTCTGCCGCACTATTTTAACAAAATAGTCAACAACACAACATGACTTGAAATAAGCAAGCAATAAACCCCACCCGCTAACTCCTACACTTGCACCACACAACAAAATGAACTACGGTGAAATACAGAGTTTCAGTAATAACCGGCCTCGCAAACTCAAATAAAGTGCGTCCATAATGACGTCCGTGTACAGCCAACGTTTCACTCGTTTTCAGGCGTTTTCAGCCATTTTAGCCATTTTCACGGTAATTAAATGGCGTCTGGCAGACATCTTTCTTTACAGTTTACGGGTGAAAGAGTTTCGTTTGAGTGAACGGAATTAGTGTTGAACTTTGATGTACTTTGATGAACTTTAGTAGAGTAGATGTAGGTAGGGAGAGTTGGGAAAGAACGAGTTGGCTTTTAAGTTTATTAAAACCAAAGTGAAATATAATAATAAGAGTTTCAAAAAATAAGTAAAAGTCTAAGGTAAATACACCATACATGAATCGAAAATGTTTCAAGCTCCCGCTTTATTTGCGTATGAAGGTAATGGCGTGTTTTTTCTATTCGCTTTTCCACCTGGGATCAAGTGAATGTAAAATCTTATTAAAATTTATTCATATGATCAATCTTCGTTTTGCGCGTCGATGGTATATCTCGTCTAAAAACATGCTACCAGTAAGTGGCAAGGATCTTTTTTTTTTCGGATGGGATTTTATCAAATGACTTCTCCCACTCTGGGCGGAGCGGAAGGGAGTGTCAGACTTGACTGACTAAAACCCATCCATGTTACTTCTTAGCCCTTTGTGTTTCAGGGCCACGGTATCTCTTTCGAACAACCCGCAGCCCTGGAAGTGGCCAGGGCCTCAAGTCTGCTATTACAGTAGTGTCAGAATGGCCTATCATTCATAATTGTTGATTTTGACAAGTTTGGTAATCTACTAAATAATGGCGTCATTATGACTTCACAATGGTCAACCACTGACACTCTACTGAAAGAAATGGCATAGAATTTGACAGACCAATGATCGATCATTATGAATTTAGCAGATTACGAACTTTTAGCAAAATGACAATGGGATCGTGTTGAAATGACGATGTTTATAAAAATAGTAGACTTGAGGCCCAGGATTAAACCCACGTCGTACCTAAAGACTTAACCTAACACAAACTACTCTACAGGAATCAATGTCCCACTCCCGTCATATCAAGCTACAAATTCGAGCAGTAAAAGCAATGGCAAGCATAAATGCTGGCGCCTGAATCACGCTATACTCACCACAGTACAGTAGCACGAACGCCCGACGTAGTCGTTACGTAAAGAACCATTTTTGAATCGAAAATACCACAATCCAATATAATTTTGATTCACATTTGACTAGCATCATTAGTGTCACCCTTAGGTCCGATTGTCCTAAATGTTTAGAAAATGTTGTGTTGGACCAAATGTGAGACAAGAGAATTCTTAATTATAAAACCTTCGAATTTGCGTTGCTTCTAAGCTCAAATGTGTGCATGTCTCTAACTATTCTCAATCTTATTTTTTTTCCATTATTTTTATCAGATGTCTTACAATTATTTTTAAATCATAACACCTTTTGTTTAGAATAGTTACAGCACGGATGACAACATTTGTGTCACTTGTTTGATCTAGTATTTTCGTGATATTTTCTTGTTTTTCTTTTTATCTAGACTCTTTTTCTAATTTACCTATTGTTTGTAAATGTGTGGACATTCTAGGCCTTAGATTCGTAGATCCTTGGTAACTTTTTATCTCGTTCTACGTTTTGTAGTTAGCAACGACTTATTGTCGGGCCTACGATGTCCTCCCATACTTAAGTACCTACTAACGCTGTGACAGAAATATTGTAAAACCAAAGGTTTTTAAAAGAGTAACCATGGAGTTTCTTGGCTGTGGAATTCACTGCCGACTTCTCTGTTTCCCGATCATTATAATCTGGATCTCTTCAAAGTTCCAGTAAATCGGTTTCGTCTTCCATGGAAGTCCGTTACGCATGCAAAGGGGTACCGACTTTTTTGTATGGGACCTGGCATACCAATACCGTCCGCCATTTTGAAAAAAAACTCGTTTTTGCCGCCAGCGATGAAAGCAAGTGTCAATCGATAGAGTAAGTGATTACAAACAAAAAATTATCAGTGATGTATCTCGTAAGTGATACAGTATATTTGAGGTTAAAAACGTAAAATATAGAGTATTTTTTATTTATTTAGTAATATTACATTACTGCCGCGGTCTATAATGACTACTTTGCTGGTCGGGCTGATTATGGCCGACAGCGCAGCATAACGCAGCTCCAGGCCGACACAGCGCGGTCAGCGTGCAGCACTTGATGAACGAGCTGTGATAAAGGCCGAGACCGTAGGCCGAGGCCTTTACAGCGAGGACAGCAAGGGCTGCAATGATGGCCAAGCTGAAAGGCCTAGAGCGTAGCTAGGCTAGCTCGAGGCAATCATAACGTGACCAGCGAAGCAGTCATTGTGGGCCAAGGTTTGTATAGTGCTTTACTCAAAAATGCAAGTACCTAATCTAAATGAAACCAGCAAGTAATTTAAATAAAAAATATATTAATTAAAATTTTCGCTGAACCACGCTTTTGTTACTTGTTTGTTTTTTTTTTTAGCAATGGTAATTGGAACTATACAGCCTAATATGGAATAAAATCTTTTTGTACCTATCTCTATAGATACAAACCGATGTGTTTTAAATAAAATCTCTATGGATTTGATTTTTTAAAACGTTGAAACGTCAAAATAGCGGCCGGCAATTCATTGCCGGCCTGTTAGAGCGGCCAGCAAAACTTAGCCGGCCGCTCCTTGAAACAGAACGGCAAGGTCGACTTTGTTCAAACAAGGTTGTCAAAATAATGACCACATTACATGCATGTTTGAGTAAAACATTAAAATTGGCGTGAGTAAATTGCGAATGACAAACGTCAAACAATATGGCGGATGGTGGGGCACAGGGATGTTTGCAAAATTTCGATGGAATTAATTTTAAAAAAAATGCATTAATTTTTCAAGTCTTTCAACTCAAATTTCTCGGAAACTGTATCACTTACGAGATTCATCACGAAAATCTTTTTTGTTTGCAATCAATTACTCTATCGATTGACACTAGTTTCATTGCTGGCGGCCAAAACCAGTTATTTCAAAATGGCGGACGGCATAGGTATGCCAGCAAGGTCGGATGTTCTTTAAAACTGTCTTGTAGACATCTCTTCATCATCATCTTGTATCGTCTATGGCCGGCTTTACGTTGGTTCGTGCTAGCCCTACAATTCATGTCGCGGTATACCGTGGCCACAAGGGTTTTACCCTTTCTTCAAGTATTTTTTTTTTAAACCTAGCCCCACTCTAGATATTTTCCTGTATCGAGGGTGCGTTTACAAACATTTAAAATAACACACACGAACAGACCTTTTAATTACAATAAAAGCAGTCGTTGACCAAACAAAATATTGTGTATTTGTTTTATAATGATGTTGTTTTATATAATATGTATGGTGCCGGACGTAAAGAATAGCACCATCCCATATCTTCCCGTGGGTGTCGTAGGAGGCGACTAAGGGATTTGCCAGTCAATGGGCAGCAGCGTTCTCTGTGCTTTTGTAACAACCGTACTGCGATCGCCAATCCGCCTGCCAAGCGTGGCGATTATGGCAAAACCCCCCAAAATGTCAATGTGGCGACACTTGGGGGAAGCCTATGGCCAGCAGTGGACGTCTTTTGGGCTGAAATGATGATGATGATGATAAGATATTGTTACTAATCATATCCCGGAGTTTCATTAGCCAAGTTTCTTTGACCCTGTTTACAAGAAAATGAAATTGATATGATTTTGGTTAGCACAGATTGGACTTTGTCTGCAATTAATTAATAAGTATTTTCTCTTGAATGTCACTTAAAATTATCATTTCAGAGAAAAGTAGATTTCATACTCAGCGGATTATTAAAAAGGGTTGGAGCTAATTAACCGCAAATTTTCTTAATGACTTGTTTGAACAAAGAGAATTCAGGACCGTTTTTTTAATAAGTATCTTTCGATTTTAAATATATCGGTGATCTTGTACCTTTTTTTACGGATGGGAAATCATCAAATGACCCCTCTCGCTCTGGCTGGAGCGGAATGGAGTGTCAGACTTGTACTGACAAAAACCTATCCATGTTCCTTCTTAGTCCTTTGTGTTCCAGGGCCACTGTATCTCTTTCGAACAGTCCCGCAGCCCTGGTAGCCATTGGCCCTGTCGGACCTCTTCCGATTTGCTGACATCTCCTTGAGGCGCGAGTGGAACACGAACGCGCCGTTGACTCGGCCTGTCATCATAAGACGGACGGACGGTACAGACTTTTGTAGTGTAGGATGCAGTAGGTTTTAAAGTTATTCTGTACAATACATGTTTTAAAAAATACAGTAAATTTTTTTTTTAGCCCTTCAATTGTCCCACTTCTGGGCAAAAATAAAGAGATTTAGAAGGAGAAAGGGGACTTTCTCTTTCTAAATCTCTTTATCTTGTGCTATCTCTGGCCATGTTCGTTCCAAGTTAGGTGTATTTAAAAAGTTAACAAACTAAAATTAAAACGCAATTCCAATCCTTAAGTCGACAAAAATAAGAATCATTAAAGTCTGGAAATAAGCTCACTCTTTGTCACCATCCAGGACAATAGGACAACGAACTTTCATTCACATACCTGAAACAAAAGCAACATCGATTTAGTGAAAGGTTTTCTGTGTTAGAATCGTGAATTTTAATCAATTAAGGAACTGAAATTCTGTGTGTGTAGGTAGAAATAGAATGCGAAAAAGGTAAAACAAATTCCAAGCGAGATTTAGGAAAATGTTAGAGAAAACAACTTTGTGAAACGGTTAGAGAATATCATTTTAACCCCCGACGAAAAAAGAGGAGTATTATCGCCCATTATTTTCTATACAGACAAGTTCGTGAAAAGGTTAAGCCGTTGTTCCCGGCTGTCATTTCTAGATCTTTGACAGTCGTTACAGGTAGGCAGTGGCCCGAAAGTCTGACAATCAATCATACCAAAGGGTGTCGTATCACCTGGTACTAAGTGAGTTGTGGATATCAGATAGGCAGTTGCTCCATGTAAAATACTGTAAATCGCGATGAGCCCTAATAATCTAGATACAGTGGCGGCGACAGAAAAAAGACGTAAAAAGACTGAAATTACTATCACAGTAAAATGATAAAACACAATTTTTCACCGGAATCATCAAAAAATTCGCGCAAAACCGATTACCTCTAGCGAAAACATTACATAATTGCATCAAGCCAATTTCAAAAACATTCGTTGCTCCATTGCTGTTGCAAAATTAAAATTGTAATCAAAGTTTCCACGTTCGGGCAACACGAACACTAGATAGAGCAATTTAATGTTCGTAGAAAGGCACTGCTTCGAACTTTCAGTGGAAAGTTCTAGAATCGGAACAGAGTTGAAAAATAATCGGATATCGCTCATAAAGTTAGTTGCGTGCCGTCAGAGAGGTTTTAAATAGTGCAGACGCGATGTTAACTCCAAATATGGAAGAAAATTCATCTTCGGAATTAATCAGAAGTAAATATCGTTTAAAAATGTATTAATTTTTACCCGACTGACCTACAAGGAGAGTAATATTTATCGCGCGCATGTACGTCTGTATGTCCGTTCCAATGTGATGAATGTAACTCCTAAACGAATGAACCGATTTGGATAAATTATTCGTCGTTAGATTTGTCTGGGTGGCGCGAGTGTCACTAGCTACATATTTTTTAAACAAAGAATAATGGCGAATTTCGAGTGCCATATTTTTTCTTCGGAGACCCGGGGGGCGAGGTGTGGTTACACCGAGTGAACCGGACTTCTTACTAGATTGCGGGCAAACACGTAAGTGGCTAAGTCCGGTGACCGCAGCTAATCCGCAGTCCGGGCAATTTGACGGCACCTTATCAAAAGTAAAGATCCTTTGGTAGAAGTTATGTCTGTCCCATTTCCACATTAAACACCACAAAAATTAAGTTTCAAGCATCAAAAATTTATACATATACGGTACCTATGCCAAAACCATACTACAATTTTTACCATATCCGCCAGTGAAACACGAACGCAATCTCCTAATAAAATAGGCATTTGGATTCAAACGTCCTAAAATATATTTTCATTAGTTAGAAACAAAGCAATACCACGTTTAGGCCTGAAATCATAGTTATTTGGCAGTCGGGTACAGTTCGTATATCGTTGGCCGTTAAAAATGATATTATTAAGAGCATTGTTTTGGCGATAAAAAAATTCAAAAGGGCGAAAATGAAATTGAAATCTATGAATGTGAAATTCTGTGTCGAGGTAGTTTTATTGATTTTCGCAATATTTTTTCTCCTATCTGAGTAAGCACTCTACGTTGTGAAGAAGAGAAAAGATTCATTTGCCATACATAGGGGCAGTAACAAATTAGTATTATTTTTAACCGGCTTCTAATAAAAGGAGGAGGTTATGTATTCCACCAGCGTGTTTTTTCAACGATTTCTCCGTGATTTCTGGTCCGATTTAAATGATTCTATTCCATTTAGTAGAGGAAGTGCGCGGTGGTGCCATATAAATTGTATTTAACTTTGCTTATGTACTTTATGAGTCATCCTCTAAGGATTATTGTGGTGTATTTTGCAATACAAAATATCCGATTTGGGAAGTCGATGACTTTTGCTTGTGTCATTGACTTTTTTGCCATCGAATTTCCACTTTTAAGTATTTTTTTTTTGAATGTCGGTTATGTTTTTATTGTGTCCTATCTCTTTTTTTATTCTTTGCTTAACCCACGGTGCTCAAAAAGCGATACACCCAGCACCACTGAAGTGGTTCCGTGACAACTGATTATAAAACAGTTGTAGAAACTAATTTCAAATGCGGACTCCGCAAATAAAGGTGCAAACACTGAACTATGAATAATGACTCCATGTTATATAACTTTGATAAATGTTTTCATGTACTTTGACACGAAAACGGTTTGTAAGTTATCGGGGAGAACTTGTGTAGTCGTAAATATTTCAATGTGAAATTGACGTGTATTAAATCACTTGGTTTTCTGAGATTGTTACTTACAAACTAACGGTATGTAGTGAGTATAAGCCTTCAGGCGGGTACAATAACGTTCTTCAGGGTATTGATCTCCTCCCCGGTGTGGGCGCGTTCTTTGAGGCGGCGAGCCGCCCATTACCTGAACGCGCCCCAGAAGGTGGTAGCCGTAAGACTGTTCCGCGGGTACAGCACGATCTCCGGCGAGGCGGCGAGCCTCTTTGCCGGATTGCCGCCATGGGCTATCATCGCTATTTGTGCAGGCACGCGAGGACCATCATCTACCATCACATGACTATCGCATCCATCTGGATGCGATAGTCCTCGCGTGCCTGCACAAATAGCGCGCGGAGGCACTACGCCGGGGGGAAACTCCGCTGCCGCGGCAAATTGTCGCTTAGCGGACAGACCTCCGGCGCGATCTCATGGCAACATGGAGAGAGCGACGATTGGCAGCGGTGACCTCTCGCGTCCGGCCCTGGTTCAATCCATGGTCCGGAGCGAGAGGGAATGGGAAGCCGTCGCCTCCACCTCCTCCGCCTCCGTCGCGCGAAGCAGTCATGCTAGCAAAGGAGGTGGCGGAACGTGAGAGGGAGAGAACCTCACGTCCCAGCCGCCGCGGGAGATGCCCCGGGCGTCAGGGGGCAACCAGTGGCCCCCGGCCTCCGTAGGCGCGGGCCTGTGGACGGTGAGTAATGGGCTAGCTCACCGTCCTTCCATCTTATGACGACAGGCCGTATCGGCGGCGGGTTCGTGTTCCACGCGCACCTCAAGGAGATGTCAGCAAATTGGAAAGGGTCCGAGAGGGCCGATGCCTGACAGGGCTGCGGGTTGTTCGAAAGAGATAACGTGGCCCTGGAACACAAAGGCTAAGAAGGAACATGGATGGGTTTTAGTCAGTCAAGTCTGACACTCCCTTCCGCTCCGCCCAGAGCAGGAGAAGTCAGTTGACGATTTCCGAACCGAAAAAAAACAAGTATTGATCTCCTGCCAGGGATGCGGGACTGTTCGAAAGATATATCGTGGCCCTGGAACACAAAGGGCTTAGAAGGAACATGGATGGGTTTTAGTCCGTACAAGTCTGACACTGGGTCATTTGATGAAATGTAATCCGTAAAAAAAAAACAAAAAAGGGTCATTTATCTGGATGCAGAGCATCGAAAATCATGATAAGATTACCAAAATACCGGCTGGTCTAAGATTAAAATACCTTCAGATCGAATTATTCAAATCTCGAAATTCGTTATACATATACAAAACTAAGTTCATGATATACAGAGTTTATACAGACCCTTCACGAAGTCGTCAACCAAGCATTCTGTTCATCAAACCAAGTAACACTGCGCAAAATATTAGGTCTTTACCTATGAAATTGCCGTTTTGTTTGAAAAAAGTTAAAGTATTTTTTTTTTCGAACTTATTTATTTCTTTTATTCAAAGTAATCACCCCTGCAATCAATGCATCTCTGCCAACGCTGTGGCAGTTTATGGATGCCCTTCTTGAAAAAATCAGCTGGACGGGAGAAAACAAACTCTTCAAAGGCGTTTTGTACTGCCTCTCGGGAATTGAATTTTTTTCCCGCTAAAAAGTTGTCCAAATTTTGGAAAAAGTAATAGTCGGAAGGCGCAAGATCTGGTGAGTATGGCGGATGAGGGAGAGCTTCCAAACCCAACTCATGCAGCTTAGAGACGGTCTGTTGTGCAGTATGGGGCCGCGCGTTGTCGTGAAGTAGCAGTGGAGACGACCGATTGACCAAAGCTGGTTGCAGACGTGCGAGTTTCGCCATCATTGTGGTCAGTTCTTCAATGTAAACATCTGCAGTAATGCTCTCGCCATTTTGTAAAAAGCTATGATGAATCACACCAGCACTAGACCACCAAACTGTGACCATCACCTTTCTAGGGGTCATTTTTCGTTTTGCACATTGCTTTGGTACCGAACCAGGATCTAACCAACTTGCTGAGCGCTTTCGATTGTCAAAAAGAATTCATTTTTCGTCGCACGTAACAATTCGGTTCAAAATTCCTTCATTTCTGTGCCTGTTAAGCAGCGCAAGGCAAGTCTCGACGCCTACGTTGCGCTGGCGATCGTTAAGTTCGTGGGGCACCCATCTATCAAGCTTTTTTATCTTGCCAATCTGTCGCAAATGGACCAATATTGTTTTAATGCTAACATCAAAAGCTGCTGCCAGCTCAGCTGTAGATTGAGTTTCATCAGCTTCAACAATCACCTTTAATTCATCATTGTTGACCAAAGTTTCCGGACGACCACGAGGTTCATTTTTCAAGTCAAAATTCCCAGAACGGAACCGAGCAAACCAATAACGGGTTGTGCGTTCGTTTGTACAGTTCTCTCCGTAAACGTCGTTGATGTTACGGGTCGTTTGAGCCGCGTTGGTGCCACGACGGAACTCATATTCCATAATTACTCGAAATTTCAAAGTATCCATTATGAGGAAAAACGTTGAAATGTAATGAAAATACAACGCTAATCAATAAACAAAAGACTGATTTTGTAAATAGAATGTCATATTTTTAAAACAAAATTAATTTGAATTTAGAACTCATAGCCAATCAAAACTTTTTTTTGTTTGAAAAAGTCTGTACTGCAATACGGCAATTTCATAGGTAAAGACCTATTATATTGCTTACTTTTTTTTTTGCTGTGGATAATCAGAATTAACGATGATTTACGAAACTTGGGACTTAAATACACACATCAAAAGTGTCTAGGGATCAAGCATTTTTATGCGGATTTCTTGAGATTGAGATGTGGCTTTGTAATAAATTTATGATTTTATAAATTTATATGGATCCTTTTTGGTGCATTTCATAATTTGAATAAGGAACTGTGAATCAAATTCGAGTAAAAGATGAAAATCAGCTGTCAATATTTTCCCTATAAAAACATACAACGCATTGAAGACATTATTAGTGCTACTGTTTCCCTACTACTGATTAAAACCAACGTTATTATGGAGCGGCGACGTCATTTAAGCAGGGAAGAAATGCTCAGAGCCGTGGGAATGATAGAAGCTGGTTCCCGGCAACGTACTGTGGCTTTAGCTCTGAATACAAGTCAGAGTGTTATCAGTCGACTTTGGACACGTTACCGAAGCACTGGTACCGTGGCTGAGCGCCATGGAGGACGGTATCGCTGCACCACACGGAGACAAGACCGATACATTCAAATCTTAACTCGAAGAGCTCCAACAATAACCGCCATGATGTTAGCCGTGAGGCTTCATCACTCTTCAGGGAACTTAATTAGCGACCAAACAGTCAGAAACCGCTTGCATGAAGTGAACCTTCATTCCCGAAGACCGCTACGGGTACCACCTATAGCAATGCACAATCGTAGGATTCGATATCAATGGGCTCTTGAACACAGAAATTGGGCAGAAGAACAATGGCGTTTCGTGTGCTTTTCTGATGAGTATCGTTTTGGTATGAGACCGGATACAAGACGTATACGACACTGGAGAACCCCTGGACGCCAACAGCGATTAAAATCCTGCCAGGAAGTCCATCCTTATAGTGGTGGAACCATCATGGTATGGGCGGGTATTTGGATCGGCGGAAGAACTGAGTTGATTTGGATCAGAGGCAACCTCAACGCTCAAATTTATGCTGAGACGATTGTATCAGACGT
Source organism: Cerastis rubricosa (assembly GCA_949152445.1). Classification (NCBI taxonomy): domain Eukaryota; kingdom Metazoa; phylum Arthropoda; class Insecta; order Lepidoptera; family Noctuidae; genus Cerastis; species Cerastis rubricosa. The sequence goes on along the minus strand of OX424537.1, from coordinate 18,351,903 downwards.
CATCGTTCCTCTACAAGTGCAAATCGGTCCCTTATTTCAGTTAATGCATGATAATGCCGCACACCGCAAGAGTTGTAAGACAGACTCTCGCCGCAGCTAACATCAATGTCCTGCCCTGGCCTGCTCAGTCGCCAGACTTGAACCCGATTGAGCATGCATGGGATATGCTACAGAGAAGAGCTCTGCCGAATATGGAGGGTATCCAGTCGCAAGAAGACCTTTTTTTGTTGTTGCAACGAACATGGGCGGCCATTCCACAGCGTGATTTGGATGAACTCATTTTGAGTATGCCAAACCGATGTTCTTGTGTTGTTAGTGTTCGCGGTAGAAACACGGATTATTAATTGTTTAAGTTACCCAATAAAATTTTAAAGAAAACTGTTATTTCAGTCTTTTTTTCGAACTTTAATGTTAGTGGTTCAAATTTCAAAAATCCCTTTATTAGAAAATGGCAAATTTCTTTATTAATGCAAAGGTGACTTGGTTTATCGTTACTGTGACAAACGAAAACACTTTATTTGATGAATCCTTAAAGAAAATTTTAATTAATATCAATCAGGAGAAAAGTTATTGCAAAAATATATGTTGATCCCTAGACACTTTTGATGTGTGTATAATAGAAGACGTTGTAAGTATTCTATCCATAGGTATTCTTTTCCAAACCCTTACTGAAATACTAAAATTAAACATCAAAATTTTCAGAACATAATTTCGAATGAAAACCTAAGTAAACATGTTAAAGCCAACTGCTTAAAATATTCAAGTGTATTTACGAGTAACTTGTCTTTTACATTTTTTTCTCGAAATGTTACGAACGTGCCTGAGCAAGAAATTCCGCGTAAAAACCTTCAAAGCTCGTTATCTTTCCCTTTCATATTAATCAAGAGACATTTTTACATAAACAGTGTATGTTTTTACACTTTTTTGAAGGGCGCTGAAAATATAAATATTATTTACACAGAAAAATATTAACAATTTGAGGGGTTTGTGACAAAGATTGTACGTTTTTCGAAATTGCTGAAAGACCGAAAGTGATAAATTAGAGTCGCTTAACTTACCTTAATTCATTTCATCATTCATCATCGTCATTTCAGCTAAAAGACGTCCACTGCTGGACATAGGCCTCCCCCAAGAAGGGAGGGGTTTTGCTATAATCACTACGCTTGGCGATCGCAGTACGGTTGTTACAAAAGCACAGAGATCGCTGCTTTCCATTCTCTGGCAAGTCCTTTAGTCGCCTATTACGACACCCACGGGAAGACATGAGATGGTGCTATTCTTTACGTCCGACACCATACAGACGAAGTAATTAATTCATTTAAAGTAACTTATTCCTGAGAGCTTTTTAACTAAACTAAACTACATAGGTTAATATGTAAAACAAGTAGCAACGAAACCATTAAACCAAAATGATCTCCATGTACCGTCTTGCCGGTTCTTCACCATAAGAAATGACCAACCCGAACCGTAGACTTTTTCTCGAAGATTTACTCGTATGCAGAATGTGAAATAAAATATTTAGATTTTGAATTTTTAGTCTTGATGTTTCAGACGTTTCTATGAGACAGTTAGTTTTCTCTCTATTTCAGCCTACGGTTGCTAGAAGAAAACCCGGTCGCCAATGGAGTATATCTGAAGGTAACAGTACATTAATTGATCACCCTTCACTTTCTTAGTCCAAAGTAAAATAAAATTATATTTCACCACGAAAATACCCAACACTCTTGAAAACTAAAATCCAAACGATAGCAACTTCAGACCTTCAGAACCACAACCGGATTATACCTGTACTTAACGATCTGAGACAACCATTGGCTCAAAACGTTTCTGGAGTCAGACAGACACAAACGCATAACAGTAACACAAATGCATAAGTCGATGGTTTGTTACGACGAGCTATAGAGCAACTGTCCCACCGAAGACGTTAAGCGACAAGCGGAAAGGCATCCGCTAATTAAAACGTAACCTCACTCCTGTAATCCCCCAAGGATTACGTAGAAGTGTACCTAATAGTACAAATACATTTCGCTAGTTACGTTAAGTCTGATGTATTAGGTGGTGAGCCTATTACAACCGACCGGGCACAAATTTAGATTCTGTGGCCGCTACTGAGTAATTTCTGCTGGAAATACCCACTAACACATCGATCGATCCGACCGATCTAAGAATTTTACAAAATTTTACCATGATATTGTAGGCCTCGTGTTAGTCATCATCTGCTTAAGTGCTTATCCTTCTTCAATTATGTTGAGGTCGACTTCCAGTCTAACTGGATGCGGTTGAATACTAGTATTGGAAGTGGAGTGATCGCTTATCTGATCTCCACAACCCAGTTACTGGATAAGGGTTGAACCTCATACGGCACGAAATCGCACTTTTTCATGATGACCAGGTCAGGTTCAACCCTAATACGATACCCCTTGGTAAGACTGGTTATCAGACTTTCAGTTTCTAATTACTCTTAACAGCCGTCAAAGATCTACAAATGACAACCGGAACAACGGTTTAACTTGCTTTAATAGTTGATCTTTGGCCATTCACACCACCGCCGATGCGATGGGGACAAATCTGTCAAAAATCTCGATTCTGGTTCGTAGCTGTACTCGCTTCTCGCTAAACGCTGACGGTGGGACGGGTACCGTAAACGTTTGAACGCAATACAGCAATACTTGATGGGAATATCTTGGGAAACTAAGACGGAATACTACTGGTATATATTCGGATGGGTGGTTGAACTTGACAAATTTTGTTTTACACTTGGTATACAAATATTCATCAAAAGACACCAATTTTTAAACGTTTAAAATTGCTTAAGACCATACCCCAAAACGCCATCACCATTTCAAGTCAAAATTACATAAAACAATAATACCCCAAAACTTGGCTTTGACTTCATTAGCTGAAGGGAAAGCGCAACAAACTCCCTCAGAACAAATCGCCCATCGGTTGGTCGACTCTTCACATGACCAGAGGGCTGGCCTTTTTTTGTCCAAAATATCAGCATTGCCATCCAACGTGGCAATGCTACCAGCATTCTCAGTACTTTTCCTATAGACGACGAATTTTTTGACGCCCTGTAATTATTTTCCGACTTGTACATAATGATATTATATTATTGTTTTAGATCTGTATATTATGAACAAACAAAAAAATTAACAAAGTTAGTTACGATAAAAGAACATGAATCTATTTAACCTTAATGTATAAGTTCCTTTGATCAAATAAACAATTGCTAATTTTGTTTAAAAACTTTAGAGTTGGACACAGACGCTAGGCTCATTTATTTTCGTCTGCGACTCACTGTAGGGCACCGACCGCCATTTTTTTCTTACTCCTTACGGATTTTACCTCCATCAGAAGCCTTTTCGAATTCCCTGTAGTAACTAAACCCAACTTTTTTACCCAAAAATACTAACCGCAGACTAGACCCGATAATAGCCCAAAAAAAATCTTTTTGCAGAGGAAGTTTTTGCCACGAACTGGAGCAAAACGGACTAGGAATAAATGAAGTATGGTCGCTGCCTTTTAGCATTGCAATAGCGGTCATTGACCCACCTACAGTTATTGACATCCTTAATTGCAATATTGGAAATAAAGACTTGTATCGCCCTGAATTGACATATATCGTGATCCTCAACATTTTTTGACCAATGAAAAACGAAATAGATTTTCATTATTTTGGTTTGGCAAAGAGTTATTAAGGGAAGGGCAGTGACCGCTATTGCCATGCTAAATCGCAACATCTATATCAACAAGCTTTTTCCCATTTTCACAAATACTAAGCGAATCTGAATGCCTAAACATTATTGCAATATTGTAATGTTAACTTTCGTTGAAAATCCAACATTGCTCTCTTATTTAAGGTAAGGACATTCGTCCGCGTGAAAGTATTCTAAAAATATTACTGCCATATTTGAATCGGATTCTGTTCATAATATCAAGGGTTTTTTTGTTTGCTTGGAACCCTAATCGTTTTTCTAAAAATAAAAGTTCCAGTACAATACAGATTTCCTATAGATCAGTCCAGCCGTTTCGAAGATTCACAACACACAGACAGACAGGTTGACAATCAGTTTTTTTTGTTATAAGTAAGTACCGTAATAAACTTTCATTTGCATTTAGTAAAAATCTATTATTTGGAAATTGCAAACTGACACTTGAATATTATTTATTTGTATATATATGACGTAAACGCGTAGATATAGATAATTGTGGTGTCGTCCTCAATGAAAACGTCTACTTATCACCTAAGTTTAAAGTCCAAAATCCGGTATTTAACCACAAAAATGTCAAGTATATTAGTGGCTAAATACCACAATTCCCTCTTCATGGTAACAAGTTTTCTGGTGGCAACCAGCTACGGGCAATATACCGCTGCACCGACAAATTTAATTGCCGTATGAACGCAAAACCACTAATATGACAGGGGAGCCTAATAAATTGAATTCTCGAAACGTATGCAGATATCCCTTTGCTAGTTTGCGTTGTTTACTGCTTTGTTTTACTGTGGAATTAAGTACTAAGTAGATCATGGCAAACTAATAACAGCCGCACGGGTCGATCTTAATAGTTAAGCAGTTTTTTTAAACTTTCTTCTCCATGTCTCTAGAAACTCAATAAAAAAGTACTTGTATCTTTTTATTAAATTAAAATTATTTACAGATATCTATTTTTTTTTAAACAGCGATACATCTCTGTATCACCCAAAGATTGACTGGTAGAAAATGCTTCTAGCATTAAGTCCGCCTCCAAAATTTTGTACCTATAGCTATAACATACGGTACTATTTAAATTTGAGAACGTCAAAATGTCATAGCAAGGAAGAACTTATTTCTTCTAGCGAGAAGTTTATCAATAGTAGGGGTAACTTGTGAAGTTCTCAGTTCGTTTGTAATTAAAGTTAAATTGGTACCTTACAATATTTTTATGGCGCGTCGTTTTGTAACCGTCATCACTAGTAGTACCGTCATAGTTTCAAAGTTGTAAGAACTTTGAAACTTTTACTTAAGTTCAGTGTTTATAAAATGGTAATTACTATCGTTTATACAATACAAGTTTTACCCATTACTCAGTAAGTATAATGATTTATTTTGTGTCGTAGAAGAACTGCCTGAAATATGTATGTTATACTACGCCACTGCTTCGTACGGCGCCTCTGATAGGGTCAATATTATCCACCAAATTTTATTAAAATCGGTTGGGTAGTTTAGGAGATGAGCGTGTACGAAGCATAGTAAACACGTGATTTTTATTCATTTCATTTTTAAAGTTCCGTAAACAAAGGGTCAGACGGGAACCTATTACTGAGACTTCGCTGTCCGTCCGTCCGTCCGTCTGTCACCAGGCTGTATCTCATGAACCGTGATGGTTAGCGAGTTGAAATTTCTACAGATTGTGTATTTCTGTTGATGCTATAACAACAAATAATAAAAACAGAAAAAAATAAATATTTAGGGGGGGCTCCCATACAAAAAAGTTTTTTTTTTCGTTTTTATAAATAATGGTACGGAACCCTTCGTGCGCGAGTCCGACTCGCACTTGGCCGGTTTTGTTGTTTAATATCGCCACCACAAAATTTGATAAAAAAAATTAAAATACAAAAAGAATGTTAAGGTTAAGGGATTAAGGAAAATTTTAGTCTATTGAACATCACGCTGCGACTCTTATGAGCCGAGCAAAAAGAACAAAACGCAAAAACGGCAGGTAAAACTACGAGGCAAAGATAATGATTCTAACAGTTCTAAAGATTCTGAAGGAAGGGTATTGTAGCAGCAATGACCAGTGTCTTTTCAGTTAGGCTTAGGGGAGAAAACATGTGTTCAAGTAACTTTTATGATACTCGTACCCATATAAAAATACATAAAGCATCTTTACGTTATGCAGTAAGTAATTGAATAGTGCAGAAAATATAAAACATCTATACAGGCGAAAATCTATTAGCAAAACTAGTGAACGAAATTACGTAACATTTATTATTCGAGATTAATTTACAACTGCTGCAAAAGTCGCAACTATTGGAGTTTCTGAAAGTTCTTTTGAGCTATCGAGAGCACTTATATCGGAAAAGTTGCAAATTAATTTTACGGTCATAAAGGAATGTAGCTACAGTTAGTATTTAAAAGCTTTGAGGCTAAAAATTAATGAGATTCTGTTTGACAGCAATTTTAGATTGTGACTGTCTAATTCGCTGTTTGTTGAACCTTATGAACCATGATTCCTATGAACTAGTATTACTAGTGTTTTATCTATTAGGGTTCCGTACCTCGAAAGGAAAAAACGGAACCCTTATAGGATCACTTTGTTGTACGTCCGTCCGTCTGTCTGTCTGTCAAGACCCTTTTTGGAATTTATATCAAATACTCACGTCTACTGTCCCTTGGAGCTGTGAAAAAATCAAACTTCTAAGCCAACGCAATCAAAAGGTACAGCAGTTTATGCCAAAGAACACTCGCAATGGAATTAAAACTTATAGGGTACTTCCCGTGAACTCAGAAACTTGAAATTTGGTGGCTGTGACATACGGACGGACAGACAGACAGACATGACGAATCTATAAGGGTTCCGTTTTTAGGGTTCCGTAGCCGAATGGTAAAAAACGGAACCCTTATAGATTCGTCATGTCTGTCTGTCTGTCTGTCTGTCCGTCCGTATGTCACAGCCACTTTGTTCCGAAACTATAAGAGCTATACTTTTGAAACTTGGTAATTAGATGTATTCTGTGAACCGCATTAAGATTTTCACACAAAAATAGAAAAAAAACTTTTAATTTTGAGTTTCCCCATACATAGAACTAAAAACCAAAATGTTTTTTTTCATCTGACCCATTCGTGTGGGGTATCTATGGATAGGTCTTCAAAAATGATATTGAGGTTTCTAATATCATTTTTTTCTAAACTGAATAGTTTGCGCTAGAGCCACTGCCAAAGTGGTAAAATGTGTGTCCCCCCCCCTCTAATTTCTAAAGTAAGAGGAGGAAAATTCTGAAAATATTTGAGTTTGTAGAACCTAAAAAAAACTATCAACGAAAATTGGTTTCAATAAGATGTGATGTTTAGTTTTTGAGATATGGGACTTTTTCATCAAACTGCAGCAGTAACTTTGTTTTTCATTAACATACTATGAAAAACCAATTTAGTTTTGCGGTTTAGTGGAAGTTTACAACTAATACTACTAACTAATGAATGACAGTTCAAAATATTGTTTGGGGCTATGGAACCCTCGGTGCGCGAGTCCGACTCGCACTTGGCCGGTTTTTTTATCGTACTAGCTTTTGCCCACGGCTTCGCTAGCGTAATTTAGAATTTGATAATCAATTCGGGGTGTACTCAGCTTGTTGTTTGGCCATTGCAAGTGGCGCCATCTACAATCATAACAACGTTATTGTTGTTTTCCTCGGTAACAGTACTTTTTTTCGGGATGAAAAGTATCCTATATCCGTTTCTGTACATCTAACAACGTATATGCAAAATTTCAGAATGATCGGTTCGGCGGTTTAGGCGTGAAAAGGTAACAAACAAACATACTTTCGCATTTCTAGTATTAGTTAGGATAGTTAGGATTATAAATTTAAGATTGTAGGCGCCACCTGTATGAGTATTTACCCTGTATAAGTTGATCGCTTTGCAAAGCGTTTTATATCTTTGTTAAGAGAATGAAACTTCATACGCATAAGCAGAATACATAGAAAGAAAGAAGAAAGAAAAATTATTTATTTGTCGCAGGGATATGACGGATGGTAGATGCAAGAAACAAAAATAAAAGTACAAAACATACATAAGTCATTTATAACAAAAATTCATTTATAACATACATCTATACTAATATTTTAAAGCTGAAGAGTTTGTTTGTTTGTTTGTTTGTTTGCTTGAACGCGCTATGAGATTAGCGCGTTCAAGCAAACAAACAACTACTGATCCGATTTGAAAAATTCTTTCGGTGTTAGATATCCCATTTATCGAGGAAGGCTATATATCATCACGTTACGACAAATAGGAGCGGAGCAGCAATGAAAAATGTTGCGAAAACTGGGAAACTGTGACGCAGACGAAGTTGCGCAGGACAGCTAGTTATACAAATATTTTCGAAATGTCTTTAAAAAAAAATGATAATTGGTAATTTCTGTTTCTAAGGATAATTTATTATCGGTCTAATTTAGCTGTAACACTCTTTTTTGAAAATGTTTGTTGTTTACGCGCATGATGTTTCCATAAAACAAAGGAAGAAAAAAAAATGTTTATTCGACTTCAGTCACGCACACACACAATAATAATATAAAAAAGTTACAGAGAAAAGGAGAATATACATAGTGTGCTGTGTGCCTCACGGCTGCGCCAAAAAGGTCCATCGGTCAAAATCGGTTCAGTAATTTCGGAAAATAAGGACTTGAAAGTTTGTATGAAATGTCGTAAGGCGTAAACGCTCTTAATGTCACCCGTATCGTAACTTACGACGAAAGTCGCGGGCGGCAGCTAGTTTTAAAATAAATCTACCCTCAAAATAGACGAAGATCGAGACATCATGAAACGTACGGTTTATTATTATGTTCGGAACTTGTCACTAGTTTGGGACGAAACCAGAACATGAAAAAAGTATGTAAATAAGTATTTGCATAAAGGAGACTTTCGTTTAAAGCTTTGGGAGTTTATAGTATTGTAAATGTTGAAAGATTGTGCTAACCCATCAAGTGTTCAGTATTTGTGAGACTTGATTTTCACCAGGTTAGAGTACTGCCGATGATTCACTTTAATTGTTACTTCTCTTAGCAAATACCTACAGAGAAGCGACCAGTTGCTTCATCAATCATAAAGACTTTTCGTACTGTTTGACCTCAAGTCGTAAATGTAGTAGGAATTTCTCCTGTATCGTGGATGCGTTTACAAACATTTGAACTCACATACACAAACAGCCAGAAACGGAACAATTATCTGTAGGCCATAAAAATATTTGCTTCGTGCGGGGATCGAACCCCCGCCACGCGGAGCAGCAGTCGATCGCTCAACCACGGCGCCAACCTTGCCGTCAATGTAGACGATCGTCACTATAGAATAGACTATGTTGTCAATCAAGTATTTTTTTTTTCATTTTGGAAACCTTCGAAAGGCGACTAGTGTTTGGGGGTAAGACCGGGAAGTGTGGGTTTTCTACCTCAATAAAACCACCCCGGTGGTCACCATCGGCACATGTCCCGTAGGCACCGTTTCCTCTTAACTGAGTCAATCAAGTACCCACAGTTTATACAGGGTGCCATTGAAGTCATAGACATTATTTTAAGCCCAGGCACAACTCACGATACTGATTGCATTAGGGCATACATCAAAAATATTATTAAAGCAAGTATGGAAAACCTTAAAAATGTAGTAAGTCGTGCTGAGTATCAAATACTACGTTGCCTAGGCATCATTGTACGTGAACTCTTTGATTTGACCGCTTGACCCAGATTAAAAATATTTTTTTAGTTGGGAACCAATGCGATCTAGAGAATTGGCAACGTCCAAAATACGTAGACGACGACGTCACGTCGAGATCTGGCAACGTCGTGACATTTCCAATTGAAATATATGCGATTGGTTAGCGTTTCTGTTAGTTAACGTAAGTGTTGGGACGATTAGTCGTGGTGTGGGAGACGACGCTGCGACTTTTTGTCGCGTGAAAGAATCTTCATTTTTCTTTCATTAATCGGATTTTTTTAGTAGAAATTATTTGAAGTTGTAGTTGAAAATTACAGAACGTCTATAAAATGTTGCCTTATTGTTTTTTTTTTTGTAATGTTTGTAATATAAAGTTTGCTTTAGCTACTGCTTTTCTTACTCAGATAGATTTTATTTTTATTAAACATTAATAGGAGTGGTTAATTACCTAATACTTGCATCCTTACTTCATGAATCTATTACACTATGCATCTACGAAAACAGCATAATTTCTCACATTACAATAGCTCTTCGAACTCTTAAACTACATAACTTGAAATACATACGAGTACAAAATTCACTTAGAAGTCGTACATTGAATGGGCCGCTTTATCTCGGCGCTTGGATGACGGCCAACCGCTACAGTTTTGAAATATTGCTAACAATATTCAATACCACATCCGTCGACACTTGGTATAATAAAATTAGTGTTAAATTTACTAGTTTGAGAAAGATATAATAATGTTTATATATGAGGAGGGTTTTCTAAAGTTTCTGGTGATCTGTTAATGTGTTATGGACATAATTATGTCAAAATTTGTCACCATTCTAGTTTTATTTTTGCCATTGAATGTTAAAAACACACAAACATCTATTTATATATTACATTTATATTATACATGTAATAAGTACATATTTGAAGTAGATAACTTCACTTTTGTTATTTAAAATGTTTGTGTAGTACAGCACTTACTACCCCCTTTTTTATTTTAATTCCATAATGTTTGGATGGACATTATGGAATTAAAATAGGATGTCTGGAAGATATCGCTATCAGCGATAAGACCGCCGTTGTAACCATAAAATTAGCAGTTTTGTAATTCCGTAAAACGTAAACTTAATACGAATAAGCAGGTTACAAAAGTCTAAAAAGTTAAGTACCTACTGAAAAACTTTTTCGAAATGTCTTTTAAAAAAGATAATTGGAAATTTCTGTTACTGTGGATAATTTATAATCGGTCTACTTTAGGTGTAACACTATTTTTCGAAAATGTTATTTACATAAACTTCATGCGTATTAAATATGCAGGATATGCTTATACGTATGAAGTTTCATTAAAATCGACTCGAATAAGGACTTGAAAGTTTGTATGAAATGTCGTAAGGTGTAAACACTCTTAACTCATGTACCTACACAAAAATCCATACCCGTAATCACTGCCTGTAGGTCATCAAAATATTTGTTCCGTAGCAGCCAATCGCTCAGCCACTGCGCAAACCATGCCGATATTAATTAGCTTTCCGGTAGCTTATTACCCAAAGGAATTTAGACTTCCTTATCATCGTTATCGCCAATAGGATGTCACTTTGATTAGCCTGTCCTACTTTTCCTCCCATACTTAAGTACTAGTGCCGTAACATTCAAATATTGTAAAACCAAATGATTTTAAAAGAGTAACCATGGAGTTTCTTGCCGGTTCTTCTCCATAGGAAACGACCAACCCGAACCGTGCACCTTTTGTCAACGTTTATAAGTGCCCATGTAGGCCTGTGTAAAATAAAATATTTTTGATTTTATTTGATTTAGCCCTTTTAGTCCAAAACATTAAAACAAATATTTAATTCTAGTTTCTATTCTGAGCACCAATAGTCACTCAGTTTCAGCACGGAAGAGATTCCTATTCCGCTTCAGCCTAAAATAAAATGTCGCATTAAGTTTTGGAATTCCCAAATTTACACGAAACTGCTCCAGTTCAAAATAGATCCATCTGTTTTAACAGACAAATGTCCCAGATACTAAAATATACATTTAAAAATATTCTCTTACAACGGCGTGCGACTTTGTCGCTTTTGTTCATTTATCTTCAAGCTTTGTGCCATACAGGTTGGGCAGTGGTCCAAGTGTCAATTGTGAACGTATGAGAATCGTTTGTAGCTATTAGCTAGAAGAAACATGACATTATTTCTTGTTTGCAAATTAATTAAAGTTTTATTTATTTTATTGTTAGGTTGTAGAAAGGTTGACAGAAATAGGTTCAAGCCCTCAAGAATTGATAAATGAAATGAAATCCATACTAATATTATAAATGCGAAAGTCACTCTGTTTGTTTGTTTGTATGTTTGTTTGTTACCTTTTCACGACTAAACGGCTGATCGGATCTTAATAAAAGGAGATGTTCCAGAAATGTATGCACCCTGGGCTAGCACTATGTACACTATATTGCGGTTGCAGTATTATTGCTAAATAATACAGCAAACGTTTTTTATCATCAATTTTCTTTAATTTCACTTCGTTGTTTTGTACATTCAAATTAACTTGGTCAAAGAGAGCAACACAACATAAAAATTAAACATGGTGGATCAGATCAGCACGTGATCAGCAGGCGAAAACTGACATTTTGACAATGACATTTGATTGACGTGTATTACGATATACGTCAATCAAATGTAATTGTCATAACTGCTTTAATAAAAAAAAACAACTAGAATTTCGAAAATCTCGGGTTTTGGTTTGTTTTGTTTGGTTTGGTTGAACAAAACAACAAGTTCAATCCAAACTCAATGCAAAGAAAGACTCAAAGACGGCACTTCTTAAAACTGTCAAAGTCGTCAAACGTCAAACAACTGTCATGGCTGCCCTAAAAATAGGGTTATCGTATTAAAAAACTTTTCAAATGATAATTATTGTACGACTATACCCTTCTTCAAATTATTTTTTTAGTATTTTTATGATATTCCTCTATTTTTTTCCTATTTATCTATGTGGTGTACATAGTGGTAGCCCAAAATCAAAAATCTCCTTTGGCAAGAAGATAAATTTCAACCTGGGGAAGGCTATGGCTATATATCATCACGCTATGACCAATAGGAACGGTGCAGCAATGAAAAATGTTGCGAAAACGGGGAAAATGTGACGCAGACGAAGTTGCGCGGGACAGCTAGTGTAACATAACACATATATACATAACATCACGCCTGTAATCCCCGTAGGGATAGGCAGAGGTACACCTCTGTCTATACCTAATATTACAACCACATTTCGCCAGTTATCTTTGAGTCCGATGTTAAGGGGCGAGCCTATTCCTTTCAGCCGAGCACAAACCCAGACTCCGTGGCAGCTACTGAACATTTCCTAATTAAAAAAGGCCCGACCCGGGAATCGAAGCTTGGACCCCATGCTCAGCAGTCGCCCTTGTGACCACTAGACCAACAATGCAGGCGAAATGAAATATGAGTGACAGTATTAAGTCCTATTAATGAGTTGACGATACATCGTCGGTTTTATACTTATCATGCATTTTCTTTGTCGCCACGATGAAATAGAAACTGGCTCTAACCGTAAACAAATCACTACCCACGTTTTTCGTGAATCTGACAGCCCTTTACAATAGAATATTAAAATACTATTTTTATGTACAGTAGTGGGTTGACATTTCTAACATTTTTATTATTGTGTTTCCCGGAATGAAACTTAGTCAACGCCAATGAGCCAATGACATCGTTATGGGAGCAATTTTGCCCAAGGGTTTTAAAGCGCTATTTTTTTTTCTGTAGGCCGTGCACGCACTGATTACAGTGATCGATCACCCTTGCAGCTGATCTACATAAATACAAATACGTAAAGTACCTCGACGGAACGGTAGAGGTTTTGGATGAACTCTGGTCCACTTCCTACCCTGCTCTCTGTACCCCAAAACATTTGCAGTCAAAGTGACTTAACAATCAACAAAAATAAGGACTTGAAAGTTTGTATGAAATGCCGTAAGGTCTGAACGCTCTTAAATTTTAACGTTGATTTTATAAGTCAAACTTCAAAACAATAAACTTGCATCACATACAGTGCACCATCACTACACCCTCTGTCAGGATTAACTAACATTTTACCTCATATTTTTAAACCCCTCACATTTCATTTTCCACATATTTTGTAGAAAGAGATAAATATCTATCTAGTAGTATGACATCTCGGGGAGTTTGTCTGTCATGCATCCTTATTTGCGTTTTATTCTGACTGTGGATTTTTCGGAAAACAACGCTAGCATTAATTGTGTTTAAGCAGGTAATCTGACTTTTTTAAAGTCGTGCTAGTTACCACGAAAGACGAACAAAGCAGTCTGCCTGTCATTCCATCTACATAAAATAAGGAATGACCTACAAGATAGGCTTTTATCATTCATTCATCATCATCATTTCGCCCCAAAAGACATCCACTGCTGGACATAGGCCTCCCCCAAGTCACATTGACATTTTGGGGGGTTTTGCCAAAATCGCCACGCTTGGCAGGCGGGTTGGCAATCGCAGTACGGTTGTTACAAAAAGCACAGAGAACGCTGCTGCCCATTCTCTGGCAAGTCCCTTAGTCGCCTCTTACGACACCCACGGGAAGATATGGGATGGTGCTATTCTTTACGTCCGACACCATACAGAGCATAGGCTTTTATAGGTGAAATAAAACAACACGCGTCGAATTCGGAACCTTCTTTTTTATCATCGGTTAAAAGTTCCAATTCCAAAGAACACAACTCAGCAATTAAGCGAGCAAAACCACAGGTAAACCTAGTACAGTATAATGTAGAAAAGAACAGTTTTCCCCATTGCGGTCTGCGAATAGGAGAAAAACAAGGAACGGTTAATCCCGCTGAAATTGTTTGACAAGTTAGAAAAACTGTGCTTTCTCGCTTGGAAAACTGTGCTTACCGGGAACCTCGTATTTGAAACGTTTGGATTCAACATTTTAATGTCGTCAACCCGCTGAACTTGTTTAAGGAAGGAGATTTTCACAACGTGACGTAATTTTGACGTGAACGTTTAAGGGGGTTTTTAACAAGTGCGTTTCGAGAACGTTGATCATTTGTATTTGATAAAACTGATTACATCGTCGACGCATTTGATTTGACGTCGTCATTTGCATGGTAGGTATAGATACCTACCATGACAACCTTACCATGAAAAGCCACATAAGAACTATGGTTAAAATTGGTAGTGTGACAAACTTACTGTAATAAGGTAGTACGACTTGACATAATACGACTTGACATAGTACTGTAGTAAGACTTGACATAATAGACAACATGCGATTTCACTGAATAATTTGAAAAATCTTTAGTAGCAAAATCATAGGATTTTGGCAAACGCCCGAATTCTTAGAAACGAATGGTCGGGAATCGAAACTGATCAATAACAGTCGGAAACAAGTCATTATGACCAAGGAAGACACTGGAGTAAAAATAGTACATACTCGTAGTTAACTGCTGGCTGGGATTTGATCTCGACCTGCAACCCGAAAGTCGGGGCTAATAGCACTGGGTCACTCCTACTCTTTAAAGTGCTGCTATAATTAGCAGCTCTATAGTATTTGTTTGTCGATGTGAGGTGTATGTGTGTGTAATCACACACACACCTCACATCGATCAAACAAAGACAAATCCAATCTATGCTACAAGTTTCACGATCATCCCTTACTCCTAATTTAATATATCACTGCTAATACCAGCCACATTACTAGCACTGACGTAGTCACATGTAATGCCCCACTCCCCCCATCCCCTACCTCCCCATTACATCGATCACAATTTGAATATGTACTGTGCCACAGGTACGCCAATCAAGATTGATTATAACAAATCAATGTTCCATGGGGAATAATTAGCACGCGAAGCCTGGTGCTTCCGTAAAATTAAACAATTTCGTATGGAACAGTCAACTATCTAAATGTATAAAAGGGTATTATTAATCTATATTCTACTTTAGCGTTCAGTTTTGGCTAAAAACAACAAGAAGTGGTCAGGAACTTCTTAGAGATCTAGATTCTTGACAATCCAAAGTAAATATTTCATGAGAATAAAATATGGTCTAAAGTTTAGACCTAGGTTGGTTTAGAACTTTACTCTCCGAACCAACATAGCGACGAATAAAAAGGTGTTGAAGTTCGCAGGTATAATTATTTACGAGTACATTGATGACAAGTTTGGCAAAATAAAAAAACAGCTTTCAGTACAAAACTTCTATACCTACTCCATCCAAATGGCACAGCTTTTTTTCCGATACAGTGGTCACTTAGAGATTTTTTTCAGTTTTATGGTCTGAATCACACCGTAGAAGGAGCTCGTGGCTAAATAATAACAGCTGCATGGGTCGATCTTTAAAGTTAATCCGTGCATGCCGAGGTTGGTCCGTGGATGGGTGACCATAATTACACACCGAAATTCCTCCGTGCCTCGGAAAGCACGTTAAGACTTTGGTCCCGGCTATCATTTGTAGATCTATGAAAACCTTCGGCCAGAAATACGCACTTTGATCGTAAATATCTCAGCCATTTTTTAAGATACGAGTATGAATAAAGTAAAAACACAGTTTTTCTCGTAATTTTTTGTAGATTTTTTTGGCATGTAAAGTAAAAAACGTTTGTCAGACCCATTGTTACGAGTAGTCAGAAGCCAAAAGTCTGACATCCAGTCTTACCAAGGGGTATCGTATTACCCAGTTACTGGGTTGTGGAGGTCAGATAGGTAGTCGCTTCATGTAAAATACTGGAACTCAGCTGCATCCGGTTAGACTGGAAGCCGACCCCAAGATAGTTTGGGAAAAGGCTAGTCAGATGAAGATGGTCTGAATCACACCTTGAAATATGACTACACCTTTCTGGTACACGCTGTATACCGATGACTGTCAATTTATTTAACCGCCAGTGCCCCACAAATACTTAACGAAATATATACAAAAAAAAAACAAAGATTTCACACTCTAACTACTAACTTTCTATCTTTCACCAGTTTACTAATTTCAAACACAGGTGCAAAATCTACTCAAGCTCATAAACCCTGAGAATACATTCTAAGAGGATCAGAGTAATCGTGTTAACTCTAAAGGATTAGCATATCTGTTGAAATATACGTCTCTTGCGCAGTCGGTTAGAAACGTAAGGGATACTACACATGATCGGGTCTATTTTTCATAACTCAGCTTATTGCACTTCGCTGCTGGAGATAGGTTTCTGCAAGCTGTACCTCACTACCCTGTGGTTTCCACATCCAGTCTAACCCAGCCACATTTTAAGGTCCATCGGTATATCTGGATGCCGCCGCATCAATTACAATGTTTACCCTCACGTGATCTCCACTCCAAGAGTCGTTTGCGTCATCGACGGTCGGTCCTGCGACATACATGGCCAGTTTACTGCCACTTCAGCTGGCTTGCAAAATTTAAACTCAAACTGAAAACATTTATTTCAATTAGACCATCACAGGCACTTTTGAAAGTCAAAAAACAGAACAAAACGCAAAGCTACTGTCCCAGACACAAGGCATAATAACTTGTGAAAGTACTGTAGTTGCCCATCCCAAAGCGTAGATCTCTATGGAGAAGAATGGGCAAGAAACTCCATGGATACTCTTTTAAATCAAAATATTGTTACAAAACCTTGGTTATCATGCATGTACTACTGAGCTCACTGACTGGTTGTCAGACTTACCGGCCACTAACTACCTGTAACGACTGTCAAAGTTCTACTATATAAAGTTCTCTATATGCCAGCCGGACCAGCCTACGTAAACGCAGCTTAAGAGCGTTTACACCTTACGGCATTTTTCACACAAACTTTCAAGTCCTTAATGACTGCACCGATTTTAATGAGACTTAGTACGCATAAGCAGGATACGTAGGCCTAAAAAGTGACTAAAAACATTTTCGAAATGTTAAAAAAAAAACCGCCCAAGTGAGAGTCGGACTCGCGCACGAAGGGTTCCGTACCCTTATTTATAAAAACGAGAAAAAAATTGACCCGATTGAGATGGACCCGAGCGGCTGTTATTATTTAGTCACGAGCTTCTGTACTTCGACTCATCTTTGTCATTCCAAAAATACTGCCGAATTGAATGCGTCAATCCGAACCAGTGTGTACACCACTTTACACGATTAGATTCTTCTTTAATCCTTTGCTCGTGTTCTTACTTATTTTTATTCTGATCTAAAAATGTTACACGGGAATGTGGGTGGCACAATATGAGGATTTTGACTTCTATGTGTTAGCTAATAATCTTAGGCTAAAAATAAAAGGTGCCTTTTGATCGCAGCTTTACTTGCGTGGAAATTCGAAATTACCTCATGGCAATGTACTCCCGGAAAAAATAAATAAATAAAATCTCGCCTGCTATCCCCGAAGGGTTAGGCAGAGGTTATTTACAGTTAGTTATAGTACAGCCACATTTCACCAGTTATGTTTAAGTCGCATGTAACAGTGCGCAAGCCTATTTCCATCAACCGAGAAATTCCTGATGGAAAAACCCAATAACCCTTTGCTTGACCTAGGAATCGAATCCAGGATTTCATGGATAGCAGTTGCGCTTGCGACCACAACCTCAAGGCCATCTAAATGCCAAGTTTAATTAAAATTAGTCCAGTTACTAAAGGTCGCGTCTAAAGGTTTTCGACTTCGGACTTCGTCAGACACATTTCAGCGGAACTAGAGAAATAATATAATATCAGATAAGGATCATTTTTAAATGACTACTTTTATATACAGGATAAACTTCGTAATGGTGAAAAAAATATCTGCTGCCCCATACATTTGGGTCAAATAGGTATTAAAATTTTGTATGGGGCAGCAGATATTTTTTTCGCTATTACGATGTTTGTCTGATGGAGAAACATGTTCAGTTTGATGGTCTGTAGCACACCCTTAAGTATGTATATACCTTTTCCGTTAAACCCTGTATAAATAAGTTCCATTGATATAAGCCAGTGGAAAATATGTTGAAGATACATATTTCACAGTGATTATACAGCCACTAGGTGTAAACAGACCGTTCACGAAGTCGTCTACCAAGCATGCTGTACATTAAACTAAATAACCCTATGCAAAAATAATCACAGGAAACGACTTTTTTTAGTTGAAAAATCTCGTTTTACGGTAAAACTCATGTAACGCACTCAAAACATTGTGCTAATGGATTCATTCAATAGTAGTAATAGTAGTAGTAATCTCAATGACAGGAACAATAATTGCTTTTTGGCTTCGTTAAGGCTCTATTTACACCCATAATACCACATAAATTCAACAATGAAACAGTATATTGCACTTCACATTGAGTTAGGCAAGTTAATCCAATACCTGTACGTTACAATATTAATCAAATCCAACTTCCCACACAGGTCTAGTACGAGTATTAAGGCTACGCGTATACCAGAGATGAGCGAGTTAGATGAGCGGTGCGAGGAAAAATCCACCAATAGGATTACTTTATTTTCTCATCCTTACTTAGCGCAGCTCGGGTGTAAAAGAGCGCGCGGGTGGGGTTAGCGGAGCTAGCAAATTTAATGTTCATACAAACGACCGAACGCTTGATAAAAGAGTACCATACCTTCTCAACCGATTGCCTGCTGATATAAGAAGTCAGAAAATGAAAAGTAAGTTTGCCAAATCGCTTAAACTATTCTTTCTCAGGAGTCTATAAACCATATTTTTTAAAAAGGTGGTTTGCAGATTGTTGGGGGAAATTTATAAGTATAAGATTATATTAATATTTTTAGAATAGATTATGAGATTAGATATTTTTAGATTTACATTAACATATCTTCTTTAAAATATTCTTCCGTTCCCACAGACAAACCGTGAAAACGGTTTTGTGGGGCATAGTTTTTAAATGAAAGTTTGTAATAAAATTGTTTAATAAATAAATAAATAAATAATAATAATAAAAAATGTGATGATGGCAAAATGGTGTAGGGAACTAGAGCTGAAAAGAATCCACTACGCATCCTCGCTCCACTCACCTATGTACAGACTCACAGCTTCGCTACGCTTCCTCACATCGCGTAAATTCCTTGCTAAGCTTTAGTGACAACTATCACACCGTTTCGCAGCGCCGGTACAAATCCTCGCTCCGCTTCGCTCATCTTTAATGGAAAACTAGCCTAACAATGGCGTCATAGGAGGTTGGAACGCCATCCATTACCGATCTATTAGAGACTGTTAATAGATAATACGAGCAGAACCCACGTCAGGAAGACATTGACAACGTACCTACATGACATGTTTGAAATTACTTTCTGCATTAATTAGTGTCTCTAGACTTGGCGTGATTTACTGCGAAGTTTGACATCGGAATGTGAATAGTTTTAATAGTTATGTTAAGGATAGGATAGGATAGGGGTATATCGGACCATATATTAATTTATCGCTTCCTTCTTCTTTTTTCTTTATCGTGTGGTTAGTTTAACCCTAAGGCCTAACCTTTTGTCAGTTTTTTAGGATCCGTACCCGAAGGGACAAACGGGACCCTATTACTGAGACTTCGCTGTCCGTCCGCCCGTCCGTCTGTCACCAGACTGTTTCTCATGAACCGTGAGAGTTGGCTAGTTGAAATAGTTAGAGCAAAATCTCTCAGGCATAATAATTTCCTCAGGATGTTTTCCTTCAAAAAGGCGACGTAATTAAACTCATATCTAACATTCAAACTCGAAAGAACGGGACAAGCAAATTTACACATTTCTGCGATCTGTACAATTGACAGCCGGGAGCAACGGCTTAGCGTGCCTTCCGAGGCACGGAGGAAACTCAGTATTTTGATGGGTGGTCAGCCATCCAAGGAGCAACCTAGGCAAGCGACAACTATACTTCATCATCATGAGCCTATAATATTGCCACTGCTGGGACTCAGACCTCCTCTTTATGAGAGGGAGTGGGCTGCGACCACCTCGCAGGCCTAGTGCGGGTAGGTAGATGGCACATGTCTTGGAATTTTTAGTTCTAGGACATGCTGGTTTAAGCACGATGTTTTCCTTCACCGTTTTCTCAAAAACGATGAAGTGAAGAAGTGAACGGAAACCATAGTGCTTAGCGGTGATGAAATAAATTTCACAAAGTAATGCGCCTGCCTAGGTTCGAACCCACGGCTTACTGCTCGTAAGTCGGGGCTGCCACCACTAGGCCACCTAAGCTAGGCTGCTCTCCAACTATGCTTAGTGAACTCTAATTTCTTATGACCTTAACTTGCCACTCGCCTGCCAGTGCGTACATAAAACTAAACGGTACACTTCACTCACTTCACTTTCGTCGTATAGTGATGTCAGCTTAACAGTTACGGCTCGACCCATATTTGGGACTACTTGGGACCCCGTTTACTGCGATACACATGCTAGGATTACTTAATCTAGTGGATTAAATCCTGGGCGAAAGGCTTCAATTGTAGTGCTTAGGGGAATGTTTTTGAGAAACCATAATTTTGTGAGGGTCAATTTTAAAAGATTGTTGTATAATTATCATTTGCTTCGCTGAAAACATCGTAAGGAAACCAGCATGCCTGAGAGATATTTCTAGACGGCACGTAGAGCCAAATCAGAAGCCTATGGGCACTAATTACACGATAAAAGAAAGAAAGAAAAAAAATTCTTACTTACTTATATGATCAACAGAGGACGTTAATTGGTTTATGCAGTTGCGCAGGCAGATATAAAACGTAAAAACGTCAATTTTAAATCCTATGTTCTTCTTAAGCCCTGCGCGATTACAAAATATTAAACTTACACCGAACTCTGTTTTCTACACACACAGACTAAAATAAAATAAAAACGTTGCTGAACAAAGGATAAAAACCGTTTTCAAACATGTATTTTAAACCATCTACTCACTCCCAATAGCACCACAGCTCCTAAACATGATAATCGATCAAAATTTTACATGGAAACGTTCCCTTGACTAATTTTCGTGGACATGTCGCCACCCAATGGAACACCACTCTATTACCTAGTTATCGACCTGTGCCAAAAACCGGATAGGGGATTTCAACCCTTGTTACTTTTCAGGTAGGGGTGAAATTCCTTCGGAATTCTTGGGCAGTTCAGGCTGTAGTTTGGTGGAAGATTGTACGGTACGGATAGTGGCGTAGCTCTAATGCATCATCTAGTACATATTCCAATGGGATACGCCGCAATGGTTTGATAATAATATATGTTTGTGCTGTTTCCGTGAATTTCGGGGTAATATTGATGAATGGCGTCGGGTTATATTGCGAATTCGCGTGAAACTGTTTATTAGTGTTTATTGGACATAGGCCTGTAAATTGAAATATTTATTTGTGTGGTTTGTTTTCATATCTAATGCACGAATGTTTCAAAGAGTGAATTTGTAATGTATTACTGTACATTCACCCTGCGCAGCTAGCTAGCTAGGCAGCACGTTATGCGTTGTAGGCAGCACGTTATGCGTTGTAGGCGTCACTGGGGTACGGGCAGTACGAGAGGGGAATAAATGTCAAGAAATGATTGTGTTTTTGTTTGTATAATAATTTTTATTTAAAATGGAAATGTGTTTAGCGGCGTGCGGCTTGCATTTAAATGTATAGTAAATGTAAAATACATAAACTCAAGCGTCTTTCCTGTGAGTCTAGGCAAAACTACATAATGCTACGATCCTAACATACTCGTTTTATTTTGGTTCAACGGACGTTATCATCTGCCTAGCCTTTTCCCAACTATGTTGGGGTAGGCTTCCAGTCTAACCGGATACAGCTGAGTACCAGTATTTTACATGGAGCGACTGCCTATCTGACCTCCACAACCCCGTTAGTACTGGGTAATACGATACCCCTTGGTAAGACTGGTTGTTAAAGTTTCGGGCCAATTATTACAACTACCTGTAACGGCTGTCAAAGATCTACAAATGACAGACGGAACAAACGGTTTTACGTGCTTTCCGAGGCACGAAAGAAATCCGTTATGTTATGGGTGATCACCCATCCACAGAACCACCTAAGCAAGCGCGGCTTAACCTGAATATTGATCCGAGTGGCTGTTATTTATTTAGCCATGAGCTCTTCTTATGGTTCAATATTCATAGTAAAATATATTCTTGTAGCAATGTCAAATATCTTGATAAAGCTTAAAAAATAACAGAAAGAAAAAGTATGTACGCCCATCAACCGAAAACCTATCAAAAATTCTGAAGAAGCCCAAAGTCACGCTGTTGCTACGGCGTAGCTGTTGATGACGTCACAGCTACGTAAGCGTAGCGGGTGTAGCCAGTGACCGTAGCGTCGTAATGACATTACTCCCTTGGAACATGCTACTGCATAATTGTGTTTTTTGATGAAGGTTATTTGAATATAAAGTTTTTTTTTGAGCTGAAGCGTTGGTTTTCATTATTAGGAAAAGATCTGCATTCAGACAAACCTGAGAAGCAATTCCCGTGTAAAAGCTTTCGCAATAACTCAGTCTAAATATGTATAGAATATCGCGATTTTGGTATTTTTACAAGATTTTGTTTGTCGTTAAGGTGACAGTCACAAAGGATTTTGAACGTTAACAACGTTATTATAGGAATCAACCTTAAGTTAATTCTAGATACTTGAACAAATAAATACTAAGTACAAACCAAATAAATACGAACCTTTCACAAAATTCCTTCACGAATCATTAAAATACAGTATATTCAAAGGCTGATGAAGGTTTATACGGTTCACCGCAGGAAACGTCTCGGAAGCCAAAGCAGGCAAAAGGTCAAAAGCAGTGTTTTGTTTATGAATTTTAGGAATTTTCGCGCTCTGTTTGGGAAGGCCATTACCCTGCGTCATATTATGAGGACGTATAGGCTGATAGATTTGTTGTGGGTACGCACGACAACCAATCAAACTATACAAAACCAGTTTTTGCGGATCTCTCATTGTACGGAAATCAATTCCAATCGAAGCCATGTCATACTGGAAACGCTTGACGTCAATATGGACTCGAAATTTAAAATAAGAAAACGTCGCGCATTATATGTTTAAAAAATATATATAGCAAAAACAACATTAAATATGCACACCGAACATTAGCATGTTGCTAGCACAACAAAAACTTGTAACAGGTGTACCGTCGAAAACAAACGAATAACTAAATAATTGCAGTCAGCATAAGTTTATTTGTTCTCATCATCTGTCGAGACTATTGCCAAGTATATTGGAGTCGGCTTCCAGCCAAACCAGATGCAGCTGAATTTAAATATTTTACTTGAAAACATGATAAAAATAATATTCAAAACTATAAAATAAATATCTAAAATAGCGTGATTCCTTCACCAACAGACAAATACAACAACACTGAACAAACAGAAGAATATTACGTCTCCCACTTAAAGTTTTATGTTTTTTTTTATTATTTTCAAACTACAGCTGAGTCGAGATTTTTTCAACTGCCGCACAGCATTCTTCGTGAAAGGAATGAAAAGTGGAATTATTTTATGACGAACTTTGTCTGCGGAGATTTTTTTTAGTGGCAGCACACTGAGAAATGCGATGATTAAATTCCTTTCGGATATCGGCGGTCTTGTGATTAAAATGTAAATCGGGGATAACGTGAGTGCCTATGGAGTGTGCTACATTGTTTCCAATTGCAAGGATCTAGTAGGCTGTTCTGCTAATTGAACAGTAATTTGGTGAGAAAATCGTTGGAGCTTCTACACAAAAAGGAAGAATAAGCTGTACAAAACACGACCACGATCAGTGGTCCACAAACAAAGTGGTCCCTTGATCGAAAACACTGGAAGTGATGGAGAGAGGCCTATGCCCAGCAGTGGGATGACACAGGCTGACAGTATCAATATCAGGCTAATCTTTTATTGTTGTTAACTGACATATTAAGTTCGGTTCACTTCAAGTTAGGTTACTTCTAGACTTCTATAGTCATGACATTTGCAACTTCTTAGTATGGTCATCAATCAGAACTTTCTTTATAAAAAAAACAGCTGTACCATACATTTTGATCATGTAGGAATACTGTTTTTTTTTAATAATCGATGAAAAGAATAGCACCATCCCATATCTTCCCGTGGGTGACGTAAGAGGCGACTAAGGGACTTGTCAGAGAATGGGCAGCAGCGTTCTCTGTGCTTTTGTAACAACCGTACTGCGATAGCCAACCCGCCTGCCAAGCGTGGCGAGTATGGCAAAACCCCCAAAATGTCAATATGGCGACACTTGGGGGGGGGGGCTATGTCCAGCAGTGAATGTCTTTTGGGCTGAAATGATGATGAATCGATGAAAAGTTTCTATGTGATAACAGCATGATAAACAAACACCGACGCACCGTTTACCACATGTAAACGGTGCGTCAATGTCCCTTCTACCCAAATGAACATTTACGTCAGTGCAGACTGCGTATTTAAAACATTTTGAATTGCAATTCCCCAAATCCTTTAAACAAATAATACTAATCCAAAACCTGTTGGTGAGCGTGTAGGATTATAAAAAGAGGCTTTATTTTTCCATCGGTGAGCTGAATTAACAGAGCGCACGTAAGCTCTTTTTGTCAATTAATTTTTCAGCATCATTAACTTTGTTATTTCAATTTTATTTGTGTAATGAGTAAAGCCATTTCAACTTAGTTTTATCGCGTAAAGCGCGCATATATGCGCTGTAAGCATATATGCCGAAAACAGTATAAAGCTTTGGTCAAAAAGAAACTTTAAAAAAAAAACTTGAAGAAGGTGGTTAACCTTCTTCAAGTTGTTTTTCAGTTCTTCCGACCTTTTACAAAAACCTTGTTTCCAGATTTCGTAAAAAAAATAACTGAATCATCACCAATATTTAATGTGAAGATCGCAATACGACAATAAACTCAGATTTGTATGCCGTTGACGTTCATAACGTTTCCAGGCTGCATACAATAATTCAATCGAATATAACCAGTCGTTTAGCCACAGGACATTGTTTTTCATTTTTAGAATTTTCTACATGATGTATCTGTTAATATAATAGTCTAGCACCGACAGGTTAACTCTCTCGCATTGGTTCTCATTATTCAAATCCCTTCTTGAAAAACTTACGTCAAATTTGTTCTTAAATTTTATTTTATGATGCAAATTCGGGCAAATTATACCTGGAACCAATATTTTATAAATGGTGTCCTATTTCGTTAACAGTTTTATACTATTTATTTTGTTTGACAAAATTATTGTTTTCTCTGCATTCGTTGACGTGACCATTTAGAGAATTGGCCATTCAGAGAATTAGGCTTTTAAAGAATTGGACATTTTGAGAACTAATCGTTTTGCGACTCAGTTACCATTTTGAGAATAAAGCCTTCTGCGCCTAAACCTACAGAGAGCATGTATACGGGTTTTCTGTGATTGTCAAAACAACCTTTGATAAACTTAAATCACTCGAACAAAAACCAAAAAATCGCACCTTGCAAATTAACTTCATCAATTTAAACGACAAAGCACAAGGACTCAACAAACACTGTCGAATCAGTAACCCAGGCATGGACACAGAGAGGGTAGTTTGATCAACGCGACTTTTAATGACGTCGCAATTTGCGAGCGACGCACACACCATGTGATGACGTCAGCAAGGCTTTGACGGCAATTGACGAATGATAAATGTTTGATTTGAAATTTATTTGAATGATAGACAAAGCAAAAGCTTTTTTTATTGGTTTTACTTGTGCCAGAGGATTACGACGAAGGGATGGATAAAGTTTTGATTATTTAGTATATTTTCGCTGTGTATTTTACATGTAGTAGAGAGACCAGCAAAATCGGAAAATTCGTCGCTCTTACGTAGCAAACGTAAAACTAGTTTTATCATAAGAAAATATTTAGTTAGCTTCACGTATGTATGTACACGTCATCATCTGCCTAGCCTTTACCAAACTTCGCAGCGGCCGGCTTCCAGTCTGACCTGATGCAGCTGGGTATCAGTATTTTACATGAAGCGACTGCCATCTGACCTCCACAACCCAGTAACTGGGTCATACGATACCTCTTGGTACGACTGGATGTCAGGCTTTCGGCTTCTGTCTACTCGTAACGACATGTATGCACACGTGCCATTACGTTCAGTTGCAAAACAGCGTCGGACACTAGTTGTCTGGCATTTTGCTGAACTGGGCCTATTTGGTGCAGCCGTGAGTCACACAATATTCATTATTTTGTTTTGTTTTTTTTTTATAATTTCATTTTTTAATATTGTGTGTGTACTTGTGGCATGTACCAATAAACGTTTTTTCTTTCTTTCCATTACAAAAGTATTGTGAAAAAGAAGCAAGAATAAGTAACAGTCATTTAAATATCTGTGTAGACATTTATGAGATTAAAACAACAAAGGCTATGGTTGTGTCATTACTAAAAAGCCATGACTAGTTTTACTTGAAAAAGTCGTCCAATGCTATCGACTAAAAGACATATAATGACACATAAAAGACATCTAATGTTCTATTACAGGCTTTTAGACGACATACCAAACCATAAAGCATTAGGGAATAGTTAGGTAATGCATAATAAAACATGTGACCTTGCCTTGTGCTTTTAAAACCTTTCAGAAAATATTAAGTAAAAATCATATTGTGCTATAAAGAGAAGGCATTTGTCCCAGTAGAGAACATTTTACATGCTGATCACATGATAAAGTGGATAATTTTATTTACTCCTATTAATTTCACCTCACTATGGACATCTGTATGATGCCGGACGTAAATAATAGCACCATCCCATATCTTCCCGTGGGTGTCGTAAGAGGCGACTAAGGGATTTGCCAGAGAATGGGCAGCAGCGTTCTCTGTGCTTTTGTAACAATTGTACTGCGATCGCCAACCCGCCTGTCATGCGTGGCGATTATGGCAAAACCCCTAATGTCAATGTGGCGTCACTTGGGGGAGGCCTATGTCCAGCAGTGGACGTCTTTCGGCTGAAATGAATGGTGGTCAACATCTGATGAGGAAAGACGAATCGCATGTGATTAAAAGAGTGATGAATATAAATATTGACGGATGCAGAGGGAGGGAAAGACGAAGGAATCGATGGATGATATGAAAGAAAAAGGAGTAAATGATTGCGTGACGGTTGACGGGGACAAAAAAAAAGAGGTGCGCCGACCCCAGGTAACACGAGACAAGGGCAAGAAGATGATGATGATGATTTACTTCACTTTATTCATCAGCATCATCATCATTTCAGCCGAAAGAAAGCGTCCACTGCTGGACATAGGCCTCCCCCAAGTGACCCCGCATTGACCGGTCCCGTACGCCTCGCATCCAGCGGACCTGACCTGATCCAACCTTCACCAGGTCATCGGTTTACCTAGTGGGAGGCCTTCCAACGCATCGTCTTCCGGTTTGCGGTCGCCATTCTAGAACTTTTTGGGGGTTTCCACTTTACTACTCTGAGCTAATACCTCGCCATACATTTCATTTCATACCTACCACACCCGGGATCAGTTTAAATAAATCGTTGGCGCGTGAACAGCCCGCACCTATTTCGCATACATCTCCGGGCGAGTAGGCACGAGGGTGAACTTAATCTTACGGGTTTGAACCAAATGAGTAATGGATTGTGAAATGGTGTGCGTGCGGGTTTGCACTGACGTTTTTGGGTGACGTTTTATTGATGAGATTGAAATTAGGGTAATGGTTAGAGTATTTTTTAAGCGTTTAGGGAGGAATTGATTTAGTACCCGCTAAAACAATTGCTAAAGAAAAGATCTCGAGTTCGCTTTTCAGATAGCAAATTTCCAAGCTAACAAATTCAAAAACAACAAAAAAGATAAGGTACATTTCACAGATTAGGTAGAAAAATTAGACTACGCACCTTCTAGACCTTGCCAAGGCCTTCGACACTATTTCCTGCACTACTCTTTTGCAGAAGCTTGAAACACTTGGAATTAGAGGAGCACAGCTTCTACTATTGTCTGATTATCTAAGAGATCGGCAGCAATCTGTAAAAATTGGCCCACATACAAGTTCTGACCTTCCTAATACTTGTTGTGGAATTCCACAAGGCAGTATTCTAGGTCCTACATTATTTTTAATCTATATTAATGACCTGTGCTGCCTACCACTCCAAAATGGTGTTATTATGTCTTATGCGGATGATACTGTTCTGTTGTTTGCAGCTAAATCAAGAGCTGAGGCGTATGAACATGCTCAGAATGGCTTCAACATTGTGTCTCACTGGCTCCAGAATAATCTTCTAACACTAAATTCCGAAAAAACTAAATACATTTTATTTACAATGAGAAATACTAACACACCGCTTACTAACCTAAACATTTACGCGCATAACTGTAGCACGTACGCTGACACTGCATGTTCTTGCCCTACTATAGATAAAGCTGACCACTTGAAATATCTAGGTGTCACTATTGACTCCAATCTTAATTTCCGTAAACATATCGAGTTACTGTGTACTAGAGTGCGCAAACTTATATATGTTTTTGAGAATTTACGTAATATATCCGACTATAATTTAATAAAACAGATTTATTTAGCGCTATGTCAGTCTATCCTAACATATTGCATAACATCCTGGGGGGGCGCGGGAATTTCAATTCTCCTCCCTCTAGAACGTGCTCAAAGAGCAATTCTAAAAGTTGCTACCTTCCGTCCTTTTAGATTCCCTACACACCTGCTTTACAAAGCATGTAATGTACTTACAGTACGGCAATTATTTATTCTTCACATAATACTACACCAGCATACTACACTTCCCTATGACTCAATTCCCTCCGATAGGAGAAGAAAGGACCTGGTTTGCACAAAACCTCAAACTAGACATGCGTTTGCGAATCGATTTTATGTGTTTTAGGACCTTTTCTCTACAATGTGTTGTTTTGCATCCTCGTCAAATTTCAGGACGTTGTCATAAAACACATAAATAATCAATTTAAAGTTCGGTACCGGTCTAAAATTAATAAGCGTTGCTTTTTTTTATTGTTGAAATTTAACAGTATTTCAGAATAAAACCCTTGATTCAAAACACTTAAAACAGAATCACCCAAGTACGCACACAGCGACAATGCAGCTGCTCTGTGTGCGTGAGAGTCGACAGTCGACGTCTTACCTACGAAATGCAACAGTGTTGCGACCGTGCGATGACCTACGGCGACCGGTACCTAGCAATTTTACCTAATTTTATTTCGAAAATCACCTACATTATTGTCATAAATTTCGCTTGATACTAAACTAATTTTTAAGCATCATTGGAATACGGAAATCTTACTAACGACGACAATACTAGTGTGCCAAAGAAAAGTTCACTGACCTGTACTTACCTAAGTTCGGTAGTTATCAGATGAGTAATAAAATGTTAGTTTTGCTTTATTGCTATCTACACTAACACTCTGAACATTGTACGTAGGTAAATTCAGCCTAAAGTTTTCGTAATGATTTTGTTTGAATTTGTGGATTGAATTTATTGGTGCTTAGTACCTTAGTTGGTGTAGGTACCGATTTACTAAATCTAAAATTGTTTTTTACTCTTGTTGGAATTGGAAAGATGTGCTAGCTAAGTAGGTATGTAGAAATACTTTCGACTGTTAGGTATTATTGGCGTAGTTAAAAATTTGAAATCAACTTATTTACACTAATAAAATTGATTAAGCTAACAACGTATTTACAAAATGATAGTCTAGTACAAATAAATAAATTACCTACTTAAGTTACCCGGAGGTATGTTCAAAGTTGCCACCACCACATTCTTGGCACAGTCGACAACGACGTAGCTGGTTTTCCTTCAGCTTACGTAGGTAGCACTATCACATTCCTTTTTAAAGTGTCGAAAGCACTAATTATCTTTTCACGTAATTCTGTAACACTTGCCACTTTCTCCGAGTAAACTAACCTTTTAACGTCTCCCCACAAATAAAAGTCTAGAGACGTCAGGTCCGGAGAACGGGCCAGGCCACAGGTCCTCCGCGACCCATCCAATGGTCACCAAACCTTTCGGTTAAGTACCTACTCGCGTACATGCCGACCATATTGAGAGGAAACACCGTACTGCTCCACGTAGGCTGTCTCCACTGATGGCATACGTGCGGACCATCTCTACCAACTCGACGTTTGAGTAATTGTCCGTCATCTTGCACTTTGCACCTACGTCTCAACGATGTACCTAGGAGCGGAATTCGCAACGCGTATGCACGCGTCGGCGACAAATTCACACTATTTGGTTCCGGGACGGCGGCGGCGCGGCGGGGGTGGATAGGCGCGCGAGCGACAGAGTGCGCCCGGCGCCCGCGCACCCCGCCGTGCGTGGTAGGGAATAGGTACCTATGAAATTATCGTATCTTCGTTGCGTTTGCGTTGTGTATGTATTGTTAGCGTTTCTTTGTGTGCGTTTAAGCGCGGTAACAGACGGGCCGCGTTTTAATACGGCTGGTTCACACTTACGGATTTCCGTAAATAAGAAAAAAAATATAAAAAAACACCTACCCATTTTATTGTTGATTTGGGTCGAGAATCATTAGCATAATTACCTCCTTGAATTTGACGAGAATGCAAAACAACACATTGTATAATAGACTTAACAAGATATTAAACTTCTATAGTTTTAGTTATAAAAAATGTAGTTATGTAATGTCGGATTATTTGGCGAAACTAAATTACACAGATACAGAAAAACTTCTAGAAGTTGTAGTATGATTATGTTATCCTCTCGTATATATTTGTACATATTTACTTAATTAGCTAGTTTTAGTGTTTTTCTTTTCTACCAATTTGATTATACTTATAGTTGTTAATAGATTATTTTTATTTTATAATTTTAACGTTTTAATTAAATTGTGTTATGTAAAGTGATGGCCTGAAACACAGGTTTAAATAAACCTAGTTCGGGCAGGTCGCTACCAAACATCTGAATTGAACTATGATTGCTTGCAACTTTTGAATATGTTTTAGTTATAATTTACTTATAAGTACTAACTATACCACTGTATGAGAAATAATACTACTGCGCCTAAATGTACACTTTTTTTGTAATACTTTTTAAATAAATTTATTTCTATTTCTTTCTATTTTATTTCTTCTAAGATATTAATAAGTACTGGAATTGTACCCGTACCTAGATCTCATAGGCCTTAAAAAGTATACCTATTTACAACATTAAACAAACGTGTAAGCGTGCAAGGTAAATACTCTATGCCAGCAGACTTTTCCGAGAATACCCGTGAAAAGTTAAACATACAAATATTTTTCCGCCCAAAATAGCTCATAAAGCTTTTACATTACTTCATACGTAAAAAGGAGTTATTTCACCGACTACACGGCTAATAACACCTTCGTTTACGCCTTATTACACCTTGGGTTGTTACAAAAAGTACCAGTTTCTTATTTTCTGGGAAACCTTGTGCCAGTATGTCTTTTGAACGGCTTAGATTATTATTTCCTTCATTCATTTTACATGTTATTTTAAAATTTCTTAAAAAACATAAAAATGCCCTTGGTGCAACCGCCAAGTGAGAGCTTCGACAGATGTCGAGGCTCTTGGCCATAAGACCATTGGCTGTTACGACAATCGGCACAATGATAGCCGAGTCCACATTCCACATATCGACAACCTCGCGGGCCAAGTCGAGATATTTTATTTGTTTCTCTTTCTCAGCTTTCACGAGGTTTTCGTCATGCGGGATAGTTAGATTATTATTATTGTGTGATATATAAACTAATGACATATTTTACAGATGATTGTGTAGAGCTGGATAATAAGATACCACTGGGTAAGACTGGTTGTCAGACTTTCGGGCAACTCACTGACTGGCCCGAAGGTCTGTCAAAGCTGTAAAAAAACTGTCAAAGCTCTACGAATGACATTCGGAACCAACGTGCTTGCCGAGGCACGGAAGGGTCTCTCGGTATGTTAGGGATGATCACCCATCGACGGCTAACGTTGCTTAACCTTGTCAGTGCATGTGCGGCTGTTATTATTAGCTAGGAGCCTAAAACATCTCTACACAAGGTGGAAAGGACACGGACGCTATAAAGGTTACCACGTAATTAGTATTTCATTCTGAACCCTCATAAAAGAATCTCATCGGTTATTCAAAAAAACAGCTATTCCATACATTTTAATCGTGTACCTACACGATTAAAATGTATGTACGATGTAATATATATCGCATTTTTGTAGGAAACAGCTGTTTTTTAGGGTTCCGTACCCAAAGGCTCAAACGGGGGTCCCGTTTATTACTGAAACTTCGCTGTCCGTCCATCCGTCTGTCACCAGGCTGTAACTCATCAACCGTGATAGTTAGCCAGTTGACATTTCTACATACACTCAGCGTCACAAAAATCGCACCTCTCCGAAAATAAGTTTCAAGCAAGTCCCGCCATCAACGTATGCATTAAACCCTATTAATATTGGTATCAATTGAAAGTATGTTTAACGACCTTTAAATTAACAACAGTTAGAATTCCTAAACACAACAGATCTCATTAGCGCGTAACGTTAAAGAAAATGTTGTCAAAATACGCATTACAACGGCCACTAATTGCACCTCCCTACAAGGGTATAAAACGGGCGACCCGGGTCAAATGTGAGTCATTCGCTATCCAACCTTTGAAGTGAACACACGTGAACAGCTGCAGCAAGAAAAATACCCCAGAAGATGGATACCACAGCAGATGAAGCCGCTCAAGTCATTGCACTACTGCAATCAGGGATGCGGCAATGTGATGTTGCTCGGCAACTGAACTTGAGTCGTTTTTCCGTTCGACGAGTGTTCCAACGCTTCCAAGAGACTGGTGGCTATATCCGAAGACGTGGATCTGGAAGACAACGGTGCACATCCGAAAGAGACGATCGCTTCATTGTTTCGACGTCTTTACGTAATCGGTTCTCCAATGCTGTTGAGCTGCAACAACAACTGCGATCAGCTCGCAGAACTTCTGTCAGCGTCTCCACGATTAGAAGAAGAATGAAGGAGAAGAAAATTGCAGCTCACAGGGCTGCTACAGGGCCAAAATTGACTGCACAGCATAGGAGAGACCGGTTGCAATTTGCCCGTGACCATGTGGATTGGACAATAGACCAATGGAGGGCTGTACTCTTCTCGGATGAGACGAGGGTGTGTCTTTTCTGCAACGACAGGCGTAGAAGAGTGTACAGGAGGCAAGGGGAACGATTCGCACAAGCCTGTATTCAAGAGACAGTGGAATACGGGGGTGGCTCGTGCATGTTCTGGGGCGGCATGTCAATCGACGGCAAAACGAACCTTGTGTGTGTTTCTCGGACTGGAAGTGCTCGCGGGCAACGGTCGCTGACTGCTCCTCGGTACATAACAGAG
The DNA here is from genome assembly GCA_949152445.1 of Cerastis rubricosa. Classification (NCBI taxonomy): domain Eukaryota; kingdom Metazoa; phylum Arthropoda; class Insecta; order Lepidoptera; family Noctuidae; genus Cerastis; species Cerastis rubricosa. The sequence goes on along the minus strand of OX424537.1, from coordinate 18,318,248 downwards.
ATCTTAGAGGAGCAGGTTGTCCCTTATGCGGGTTTTGTTGGCAGTGGGTTCACGTTAATGCACGATAACGCCCGCTGTCACACCGCATTAATTGTAAGAGACTACCTGCAAGAAGTTGGGATCCCTGTTATGCGCTGGCCGGCGCGAAGTCCAGACCTGAACCCTATCGAGCACCTTTGGGATGAACTGAAACGGCGAGTACGGGCACGTGATCCTGCCCCTACCACTCTCCAAGACCTCCAAGATGCCGTCGTTGCAGAATGGGACAACATTCCTCAAGAGACTGTTGTCACATTAATTAGGTCCATGAGAGAACGCATGGAAGCTGTCATCAGAGCTAGGGGGGGTAACACTAGGTTTTAAGTTGATTTTATGGACTTTTTTAAAATTTTCACTGTTAAAATAAAATTTAAGTTTTTAATCATTTGCATTAGCGTGTTTTTTTATTCCCTGGCAAACAAAAAACCAAATTTATTGATTTATTCTGAAATTTAAATAAATTGCCTTTCCAATGATACCTTATAGTCATGTGTGTACCATTGATTAATAGGGTTAAAATGACTTTGAAGGGAATTCTTAAAGAGGTGCGATTTTTGTGACGCCGAGTGTATTATGTATTTCTGTTGCCGCCATAACAACAAATCCTAAAAACAGAATAAAATTAATTATGAAGGGGGGCTCCATACAAAAAAGTGATTTTTTAGCTCGTTTTTATAAATGAATGCTAGGGAACCCTTAGTGCGCGAGTCCGACTCGTACTTGGCCGGTTTTTTTTCTTTTTATTAACCGATGAAAAAGTTCTATGTAGAAAACGAGCAAAAAAATCACTTTTTGTATGGAGCCCTCCATAGAAAAAAGTGATATTTTTTGCTCGTTTTTATAAATAAATGCTAGGGAACCCTTCGTGCACGAGTCCGACTCGCACTTGGTCGGTTTTTTTTATTTTTAATGTCCGAGGAAAAATTTCTATGTACAAATTCTTCGTCGGTTCAGAATTATGTATACGTGGTAACCTAACCGGAAGACAATGCGTTGGAAGGCCTCCCACTAGGTGGACTGACGACCTGGTGAAGGTTGCGGGGATCCGCTGGATGCGAGGCGCACGGGACCGGTCAATGTGGCGACACTTGGGGCAGGCCTATGTCCAGCAGTGTACGTCTTTCGGCGGAAATGATGATGATGATGATGATACATCGTAACAGTTTTAGTGTTGGTGTCTCTTCCACCCTGTATAGACAAACATACTCATATGAACATAAAATTACGACCAAGAATAATGAACGAATTAGTCGCAGTCAGCTAACAATTCTAAGTAAAATCGCAACTCTCTCACAATTAGTTTTCACCACTTAAGCAAACTTCCAACCCCTGTGATTAGTCACTTCGCTAACTATGTAATCCTTTAGTAAGCCATTTTGTAGCCGCTTTTCCTATGTATTTAGTTTTGATTTGAGTGAAGACATACAAATACAGAGAGCAACGGTGGCCCAGTGGTGGCAGCCCCGACTTACGAGCAGTAAGCCGTGGGTTCGAACCCAATTAGGCGCATTACTTTGTGTAATTTATTTCATCACCGTTGCCCTCAAAAACGGTGAACGAAAACATCGTGAGGAAACCGGCATGTCCTAGAACTAAAAACTCGAAGACATGTGACATCTACCAACACGAACTGGGCCCGCGTGGTGGATTATAGTCCACTCCCTCTCATAGAGAGGAGGCCTGTTTCCCAGCAGTGGGAACACTATAGGCTGATGATAATGATACAAATATATAAAGAGACTTTCGTCAATTTCAAATAGAGATTTGTTTCTTCAACCTTGTGCCTATCAAGGCACTGCTTGTGGGCACTGCTCTAATTGTCCAGTTCACTGATGCCCATAAATTCTTGCGAAAGGTTATTAAGACATGACATAATGCCTGAAGGGTTAGGTAGTAATACATCCACATTACTCCAGCTGTAGGGACACATGTAAGCATGCACGTTAATCAGAACGCAAGGTAAGCAGAAATGCATTTGTGAGCGCGACGTATGAACGGCGGGGAGTTACTGCGCGCTAGCCCGGTCGAGAGGTTCTCCTTGGGGTGTGACGTCAATATCCCTAAACAGCTATGTTTAAGTCCCAAGTAATTGGGGTCGAGCTTATTGCCATCGACCGGGAACAAATCCTATCCTAGCTACTACTGAGAAATTTCTTATGGAAAAACCCAATAACACCTTGCCCGACTTGGGAATCCAACCCAGGACCAGCACCGGTAACCGTTTTAGCGTCGGTGTCCTTTCCAATTTTGATGAAAGTTGCAATATGCATATCTGTCTGCCGCACGGGTCAATCTTTAAGGTTAAGCCGTGCTTGCCGAGGTTGGTCCGTGGATGGGTGACCATGATTACATATCGAGTTTCCTCCGTGCCTCGGAAAGCACGTTAAGCTGTTGGTCCCAGCTGTCATTTGTAGATCTTTGACAGTCGCTACGAGTAGTCAGAAGCCGAAAGTCTGATATGTAGTCTTGGAAAGGGGTATCGTATTACCCAATTACTGGGTTGTGGAGGTCAGATAGGCAATCGCTTTATGTAAAATACTGGTACTCAACTGAATCCGGTTAGACTGGAAGCCGTTCCCAAGATAGTTTGGGAAAAGGCTAGGCAGATGATGTATTTACGGGAGAGAAAAATCAATCTAGCTAGGTCTCATATCTGTGAAAATTCGTTTTCTCTATTTTCACCCGAGCAGAGCTCAGTCGCCCAGGTACTGTTGTGTCAACGCAGCTTTCTACTTCACCATTTACTCAATGTATTCATCACCGACGTAAAACTTTATACTTGTACTTTTAAGTTGAACGTCAATCAAATCAAATGAAAATATTTTTATTCCACATAAGCCTACAGGGGCACTTATAAAACGTCGACAAAAAGGTGCTCGGTTCGGGTTGGTCGTTTAGGAAGAAGCGGCAAGAAACTCCTTGGTTAACTCTTTTAAAATCATTTTTACAATTTTTCTGTTATAGCGATAGTACTTAAGTAGGGGAGGACATCGTCGGGGGTAAGCTTTGTTGTTCTGTGCCTGTTCTAAGCAGTCCCCCGACGCTACGACGCTTAGATTTTTTTTTTTTTTGTTTTTTTAGAGGTTATTGTGTCGGGGGTCTTTTAATTTTTTTTTTTTCATGCTTATTGATTTATATAATTTTTTCTTAGCCTTGACTGCCCCGCTCCTTGGCATAGGCTTTCCCCCATTCTTTCCAATTTTCACGTTGTGTCGCCTTATCTCGCTAATTACCGAACACGATCATTTAGTGGGAGGGGGGATGCAGCCCCCCCCCCCTTCAGCACATAATGCACATTGTGACAAGTCAAGATTTTAAATTTCAAATCGACTAGACTTGTGGAAGTTGTTTATATCCCGTCATCAACTAGAAAAGAGGTGATGATCTTCAAACGGCTGAGCAGATTTTCTCGAAACATAACTAAGAACACTCTCAATTAAAATACCTTTCAAACGAAACCAATTTTATCAAAATCGGTTCATCCGTTTACGAACTACGATGCCATAGACAGACACACAGATAGACACGTCAAACTTACCTATAACACCCCTCTTTTTTGGTCGGGGGTTAAATAGACAACATTACAATAAGGCTAGATTAAACAAGGGACACAAATGTTGTCATCCGTGCTGTATCTATTCTAGAAAGTACAAATATAAAGTTTTACGTCGTACTGTTGGGTATCCGCTTAGTCAGTTTAAAGTTTGACTAAGCGGACACAACAGTACCCAAATCGATTCTACAACATCGTAATAAACTTAATAACATGTCAACAATCCACATATCGATCCCTACACCCATCAAAGGCTTCGGTGGAAAAATCCACGCATGCAATTTGCAATAAAATGCCTATAACTTGCTTTTACGATCAGCCAGCCATCTTAACTCTGTACGTTACTTCGTGAAATATCTGCGAACATTTTAAGTGATGGTTCGGTTTAAGGGTCCGTTTCTTGGGTAACTACACTACACTATTGGCCCTTTTCGCCAACACAACGCACATCTAAATGTAATTCACATCTAAATTGTTCCGAATTCATCGCACTTAATTAATTAATCTCTGATCCTGTACACCCACACTTCCCCAGTTATGTTTAAGTCCTATCTAATGAGTGGCCAGCCTATTGCCATCAACCGGGCACAAATCCGGGCTCCGTAGCTGCAACTAAAAATTCCTGATGGAAATACCCAATAACAATTTGCCCGACCTGGGAATCGAACCCATGCTCAGCGATTGCGACCTCTATACCAATGAGGGATATTTAAATTCGTTAAAATCATATACGAGTAGTTAACTGTCTCATACTAATAATTTCCCAAGCTGCGCCACAGCACCCTTTTTTATGTATGTTATTTTTATTTTTAGGATGGGAAATCATCAAATGACTTCTCCCGCTCTGGGCGGAGCGGAAGGGAGTGCCAAAGCACCCTGACCTCCACTTTCGGCATTCAGTCTGATCTAACCTACTTTTTAAAGGTGTCGATCCCTAGCTTATTGACTGGGAGCGTAGCAGCCTGGCCGTTTTAGCAGAATCATAATAATTACAAGTAAGTTACAATTCGTAAAATTCTTACTATAAATTAACTGCATCTGTGACCATTTTAAGGACTTTAACGTGATTCAAAAACTAAAACTCTCACTACAATTTTCAGTCGCCTGTTGATCACGCCAACCGCGTCTGATGTGCTGAAGCCTTCAACATGAGTACAGCTAGTACATAAAGTACACAGCGCAACATCGTTCGGCTGCCAAGTCACGACAGGGGTATCGGGCGTACGCTGCGAAGTTGCCAGAAGTTTGGAAGCACGTGTTGTATGAAATGTGCCGTAATGTATGGGTTTAAGGAGACTTTAAGGAGGGTCTTAAATATAAGGGTTTGAATGCGAGGTGGATTTTTATACTTTTTGGGAATTGCTTATTTTAATGTAATTGAGCGTAGCTGTAGTATACGGTAGGTTAGTAGTGTATTACCTCACACAGTCGATTGAAACTGCATGATGTCCGTACGCTAACCATCATCATCATCATCATTCAGCCCAAAAGACGACCACTGCTGGACATAGGCCTTCCCCAAGTGTCGCCACATTGACATTTTGGGGAGTTTTGCCATAATCGCCACGCTTGGCAGGCGGGTTGGCGATCGCAGTACGGTTGTTACAAAAGCACAGAGAACGCTGCTGCCATTTCTCTGGCAAATCCCTTAGTTGCCTCTTACGACACCCACGGGAAGATATAAGATGGTGCTATTCTTTACGTCCGACACACCACACTGAGCCTTGACACCATACAGAGCTAACCGCGAAGTTCAAATAATAAAAAAGAAAGGAATTTTCTATAAAAAAATCCTCTAATTACACACAAATATTTATTCCAAGCATTTGGCTTATTGTGTCCACACAGATCGCCAGTGACGGAGAAGAAGAAGAAAATTGCGAGATATTGTATCACACATTTGTTGCTTTTTCTTCCATGTTTCTTATATGTTTCCTAAACTAACTACTTTCTCGTCCTTAGTGCCACAGAAGCTGCAGTCAAAGCGACCTCTGTGCTGCCACAGACAATTTCGCAGAATTGGCCAAGTATAGAGCCAATTAAATACCACCAATCGGCACAAAGAAAAAGAAGCAGAGAGCTTTTTCCAACACTAGCATCACGAAGAAGAGGAAGGCTTTAGACCCTCCGAATATAAACCAATATGAAATATATGCAAAGTTGTCATCAGAATTACCAAACCATTACTTCCACGAAAACAAAAGACCTTTCAACTCATCAGAACCGCGTTCAAACACGAAATCTGTCCATCCGGGAAGCTTTAATAAAACGTCGTTCATACATCCATATTTCAATGCTTGCCTCCCCTCCCCGGTCCCCCGTGCTGTCAAAATTTCTGCAACGTCGTCGACTTATTAAAGAGTGTCGTCGCGTCGTTAATAAGCCAACCGGGGGGGACTTATATTAAACGTGGGAAATTTTGGTGCTTGGGTACTTATATGACTTATAGGTACGTGTGTAGAGGATGTAGGAAGTGTTAGAGATGGTAGATTAGACATTATTGTTTTAGGATTTTATTTAGACGGCACGGCACGGTTGGCGCAGTAGTTGAGCGATCGACTGCTGCGCTGCGTGTCGCGGGTTCGATCCCCGCACGGAGAAATATTTGTATGGCTTACAGATAGTTGTTCCAGGTCTGGCTGTTTGTGTATGTGAGTTGTGAGTTTAAATGTTTGTCAACGCACCCACGATACAGGAGAAATTTCTAGTGGGGCAAAGTTTAAATAATAAAAAAAGCATTCTGGTTTTCGTCAAATTGTTAGTAGTGGTTCTGCCTACCCAGATGGGAAAAAGGCGTGAATTTACGTACGTATGTTTGTTATATTTCTCTTATCTTATCAATATTATAAACGCGAAAATTGGTGATTTTTACTCATTCATGGAAAAACTACATTCAAAACTACTGAACGGATTTTGATAAAACTTTACAGCAATATGAGTTACATAGTACATCAGAATAACACACGGGCTAAAACTTATGTATAAATTGTGTAAAAAAAACAGCATTATAAGTGGTTGCACCACCAGCAAAGCGCAATCACAAACAAAGACGAAGCACCAAAAAGATAACAACTAACTAATTTAATCAAACAACATTGCTACAATACATTAATCAAAAATTTCGCCCGAATCACTCCAAAATCAATTTGTACAGGAAAATACACTAGAAACTTGAAGGCATCATTGAGTTAACTTCAGCAATAATTTATTTTGATGTTGAGAAATTGTTCGCGAAATTTTGTGAGGAAACCTATAGAAATTTGCTTTAGTAGTAACTACTCAAAGGGAAAGTTGTCGAGTCACAGGGACTGGGGTGCGTTCAACTTCTGAATAAGATAAAATTATAGGCTCGTTAGCTCAACAATTTAACCTTTCATGGAATACGGGAATCTTGCTTTTAGGATTGTTTTACGCTCACGGTTTAGGGATGTGGATTTTAAGATTCGGAAGGTACGTTACAAAACAACAAAAAACAACGCAATTACGGGGAAAGATTCATCAGGATGGAATGAGACACCTACCCGAGAAGTGTCTCACCAAGCTAAAAAGCCTAAACATATACACTCGTATCAGACAAAGCAGTGGCCTATTGTTGTGTCCAACCGATCGCCGCGAGCAGGAAAGAGAAAAAGTAAAAAAAAATATTGAAAAAACACGGGGAAAACGATTGCTTCGTTAGGGGGTACTTATCTAAACTAATCTAAACTAATATTATAAAGAGGAAATATTTGATTGTTTGTTTGTTTGCATTGAATAGGTTCCGAAACTACTGGTCCGATTTGAAAAATTCTTTCAGTGTTAGATAGCCGATTTATCGAGGAAGGCTATATATCATCACGCTACAACCAATAGGAGTGGAGCAGCAATGAAAAATGTTGCGAAAACGGGGAAAATGTGACGCAAACGAAGCTGCGCCGGACAGCTAGTTACCAAATAAGAAAAGGTGGTATTGGTCCCTGGTCCCAGTTTCGAAGTGGGACGAGTTACCCCCTATAAAATAAGAAAAGGCAGAATCGGGTCTCTGGTCCTAGTTTCGAAGTGAGACAAGTTGACCCTTAACCCTATTTTTACACTTATGTAAAAAAAGTGGGTCTCAGATATAATCAGACAAATATCACCAATAGTATCTTGACGTGATTGTCGCTTATTGATGATCCAGTTCCCTTCCAAAGAAAAATGCCCCTAAGACGACCCACTGACCAAGGTTTGTACAAGTTTTCTTTTTTTTTTCCTCAAATATGGCACCTGAGAGTAATTTTACACCTTATAGCTGATACTTTTAATTAAGCTAGCAAAAGCTGGTATTTTACTTACGTTACTTTATAAAATACGGCACACTTCCAAGTATTCTTAAATCCATATAACTTTGACGCCGTAATGAATATAGATTCCAGCTAAAAACTTTGAGATGAATGACTTAATTCTCGTCCAAAAGTATGTCAACACAGCACAGGTTAACATCACGATGTGATGAATCTTAAAAGTTGCTAATTTTCTTGATAAGAGATAATATTTCATTGGAAGCCGTTTGAAGAATATGTAAACCAATTCGTTGATTTGCTTTTAACTTGATGTTCCAAAGTGAAACAAGAGCAAAAATAAATAACTAAAACAAAAAGGAAGAAAATATCAATAGCCAATAGCATCACTTGTCTTCCGTTTAATTTTGACACGGTCGAAGATTTTCGTTCCGAAAACACAGTGTTGTTCTAACAATTAACAAGTCCATTTACAAAAACATTATTACGTAATACAGCCAACAAGAAATCAAACAAAACAACAAAGACTTGCCCAACTGCAATGGGCCATAAACAATAAAGTTTTACTGCTTTTTCATTGCTTATAAAATTATCATATTCATGACAGCATCATTGACTGAATAAAATGTCGTAAGGAAGCTATCTAATGTATATTTTATCAGTTTATATAAGTAAGAGTGAAACCGGATTTCCGTCAAAGCAACTAAACGTAATCAGCACATCTATACGGACAGAGCTTTTTTACGGATGGGAAATCATCATATGGTTCCTGCTCTGGGCGGAGCGGAAGGGAGTGTCAGATTTGTACTGACTAAAACCCATCCATGTTCTTAGCCCTTTGTGTTCCAGGATCACAGTATCTCTTTCGAACAGTCCCGCAGCCCTGGCAGGCATAGCCCCTCTCGGGCCCATACCGATTTGTTGACATCTCCTTGAGGCGCGCGTGGAACACGAACGCGCTGTCGACACGGCCTGTCGTCATAAGACGGACGAACGGTGAGCTAGCCCATTATCACCGTCCACAGGCCTACGATACGGACAGAGCTGCCAGTGTGAATTTTGCATAGCAATTATCATACCGACAAAGGACTGGTGAGCTCATGGCAAAGTGATAACATCCGCTTGGGTTGATCTTCAGGTAAAGTCACCCTTGATTAGTTTGTCCACCCATTACAAACTGAGTTTCCTCCGTGCCTCGAAAAGCACGTTAGGCCGATGGTCCCGGCTGTCAATTTTACAACTTATACAGTCGTTACCGGCAGTCAGTGGCCCCAAAGTCCAAAGTGTTATCCAGGAAGTGACTAGGCTGATGTTGAATTATGACACTGTCAATTCTTGATAACTGCCGTTTAGATGTGCTGATCGCAATCTCCCCAACAACCTAAAATAGATGATGAAACACGTCAGAATGCTTTTAAAGTTAAGATCAAGATTCAAAGTGGTTCGCCAATAGGATTTCTTAGTTAATATCTATGATATTTAGGGATAAATAAATAAGGATCGATGCCTTTAGCATGCAAATATATAAACCTGATAATTCACGGAGTACTTCTCTAATTATTCACTTGTAAATCTTGAGATTTTCAAAAATCAAATCAAGTAATTTCCTGTCACCTTCACAGAAACAGAATTAAATCCTCCATCTTGATTAGCGCACCTTCATTCCCGAAAATTAATCCAAAAAAACATAATATTTCCAAGCAACTCCTAACTCACTTCGACAATTAAACAAGAAAATAGCCTTCGGCAAGAAAATTGCGTACGAAAAACAGCTCAGGGCAAGATATTAATTTCAAGCGCAAAATTTAAACCGTTCATTCAGCGCTGAAACCAACTTAATTTTCATCTGGTAAGGGTATGCTCAGACAGACCGGCTGAAACGCTATTAAAACTCGACGCGAGATTCTAGGATAATTATTTACGTACGTAGTGTGATATGGGGAGAGAATGTGATTACGTATGTTAATCGCGGAGGGTGTGTTGTCGAATGTGTGTGCTAAGCTTTACGTGTTGTGTTATATTACTGTTGGGATTGTTTCAATTTTCAAGGTCGTATTATTTTAGGGAGTTATTTGTGTAATCAGGGGTGACGATTACTGTTAAATAGGAATAAATAAGGACCTAGCTTCATATGGGGTAGTTTTCTGTATTGTCATTCACAAACATACGTAGATGGGTAGCCATATTTGCAGCCCTTGATCAGTGGCTGATAAGCTTCAATAATGATCGAATATTTTCAGCAATCATGGAAAAAACTTGCTTCGGTTAAATAAAATATCGTGAGGAAACCAGCATGCCTGAGAGATATTTCTCGACGGCATGTAAAGCCAAGTCAGACGCCCATGGGCGGCATAAAAAAGTCTGACACCAAGTTAGGCAATAACCACACGATAAAGAACGAGAAGATGAAAAAAAACAAGAAGAATATAAATAAACAATTTCAAGTTAAGAAGCACTCATCGCACACGAAAAAAGTATCTCCATCCTTTGTGCACGCCCCCTAACTCATCTCAGTAAAACTCTAAAGAGATTGAGCATGACAGCTTTTTAATCAAAAACATAAACCGGTGTATATCACGTAATTTTGTGAATGAAACGTGTTTAATAAGCGAGTACGGCCGTTCTCAGGTTTTCATGTCAAACGCAGTGAGAAATTTTTGAGAGAAAAAAAAGGGAATGGCGAGATAAGCTCATTGTGTAAGAATTTAGGAATAAAACTCGTACACAGCCTAAAGTATTTCGAGGAGTTTGTACGAGAATGTTTTGTCACCCTTGTTCTTAACTCCTAAAAAAGATCTCGAACGATATTACTTAATTGACGACTTTCTTAATGATGATTCACTGACTGATTGATATTACTGTTACGCTATACACCTGCTGTTATTGGCTGATTAATAATATACCTACTATAAGTTTTTAAACTGACATGGTCACTAACACTATCAATAACACTAGTAACGGGATATTTACCATGTAAAGATAATAAACATGGTAAATATCCCCTTACAAGTGTTATTTATAATATACCTACTGTTACTCTAATTGACATACTGTTATTCTAGTTGGCATCATTTTATTCCGTCTGACATTATTCATAGTATTTTCGATTTTTTATATATCTTTGTCCAGGTTGTCATTTTTTATTTTAATTAAAATGACATTTTTATTTTTTTTATCTTTATTGTAATTCATTGGAATATTAATTGACATCCCACTTATTTTAAATTTAAATTGCAAACCTAATATTTGCATGCCCATGTGACGGTAAAATATGGAGAAACCTATTACCCATGTTTGCAAAGAAATAAATGATCTGATTTCATTTGATGTTTTTCTTACCGTCCATATTCGTCATTATTAGCCTAGTCTTTTCCCAAGCATTTTGTGTGCGCTTTCAGTCTTACTGGATGTAGCGGAATACAAGAATTTTACGTGGAGTGAATGCTTATATGGCTTCAACAACCAAGTTGCTCATGCTGGGTCACACGAAACCTGCCACCTGCCTTTTGCCTCTTGACAAACCTTTACTAATATTATAAAGAGTTAAATTTAGTATAGAGGTAAATTTAGTCTAGTTTAGTTAGTAAGTTTGTATGTAGGGGTAATGTTAGAAATTACTGATCCAATTCCAAAAAAATCTTTCACTTGTGGTAAGCTACATTATTCCAGAGTGTCTAAGGCTATATTTAAAACGTTCCCGTGGGACTATTCCCGACCATAACGTGACCTAAACCGCAGGCAAAAGCTACTATCTATTCAATTAAGTAAAGTATTATTAATTAATTAATCTATCTGTAGGAGTATGAGATACAGTGTGTAAAGTTCTTCGATACTCCATAGAAAAGGAAGAATCCTCCGACCAGACAGGTGTATGTCTGGTGGGCAACTGCCCGACGGTTGATAATGGGTTTCTCTATTATAGTCTTAAGTCGATGTAAACTTTGCTTGCGAGGTGTAGGAAATTGATGTAAGTTCTTCCGTCGTGTCATAGATGGCGCTGTAGTACTTTATGTAGTAAGTTGCTTTTTGTAGGTTGCTACATCTAAACTAATATTATAAAGAGGAAAGATTTGATTGTTTTTTTGTTTGTTTGCATTGAATAGGCTCCGAAACTACTGGTCCGATTTGAAAAATTCTTTCAGTAGTATTTATCGAGGAAGGCTGTAGGCTATATATCATCACGCTACGACCAATAGGAGTGGAGCAGCAATGAAAAATTTTGCGAAAACGGGGAAAATGTGACGCAAACGAAGTTGCGCCGGACAGCTAGTATCAAATTAAGAGGAAAGTTTTGATTGATTGTTAGTTACGATTTAACTCAAAAACTACTCGACCGATTTAAAAATTCTTTCAGCATTAGAAAGCTTTATCTTTACCAGATTAACAAAGGCTTTATTATATGACAATTTTCGCGGACGAAGTCGCGGGCGACGTGCTAGTTCACAATAAACAACGTGACCGTACTTTGCGACGTCAATCTTTCCCCATGCTTTTATATGGCAGCCATTAACCATGACATTCGTGAGACTGTCTTTACAAACACGTCATAGTCTAGACAAAGATCAGCCCGCGAACGTCAATAGTTGACGTCAAACTGTCCTATAAACTGAATACCTATTGTAGCAAGCAATTTGGTGATCACAGGGGGTCAAGTCTGTATTTTCAATGATTGGTCATTATGACAACCACACGAAAACGATGCTAACACCATTGTACCAAGAGTTCATTGTCCTCTAAATTAATCATGGCCGCTTAATAATATTGTTGGAATTGTACGCAGGAATAAAGAAAGTTAAAAATTCACGAATCAATCAAAATAATCCAAAAGTAATATCAAAGTAATTGGAGATTATCGATCAATGATTGGACTGAAGCACGCCATTGGAAAACCGTAATGTGGAAGAGACAGTCTCGAAATTCAATTTTTTTTGTATTTTGCTGGTCAGTGTCAAGTTTTATGTTGAAAGAAATATGATACGCGGCCAAAACGTACGTATTTACATAAGTGTAGTCATTAAAATCATCAATACTACCCCTTTTAGTTCATTTAATCCCAATGAATTACTTATTCATGAAAAAGTCATTCTATGGGGTTAAATGAACTTAAAGGGATTGTATTGATGACTTGAATGATTAGTAGCAGTAAAGCCATATTATTAGTTACGGCCTCGTATTATATTTTATTCAACATAAAAACTGACACTGACCGGCAATTTGCAAAAACGTACCGGCCACCCTGTCTCTTCCATCTTGAGATAATGACGACTGTCAATTCAAGAGTTTCTTTGTCAAGGAGTATTACCCAGTACTAACTGGGTTGTGGAGGTCAGATAGCCGGTCGCTCAATATGAACTTCTAGCTGTCCGGCGCACATTCGTTTGCATCATATTTTCCCCGTTTTTGCAACATTTTTCATTGCTGCTCCACTCCTATTGGTCGTAGCGTGATGATATATAGCTTATAGCTCGCGATAAATGGGCTATCTAACAATGAAAGAATTTTTCAAATCGGACCAGTAGTTTCGGAGCCTATCCAATGCAAACAAACAAATCTTTCCTCTTTCTAATATTAGTTTAGATTTAGACTGGTATTCAGCTGCATCCGGTTAGACTGGAAACCGACTCCAACAAAGTTGGGAAAAGGCTAGGCAGACGATGATGATGAATTACGACTGTCAATTAGCATTTGAATGAAATTGAATTGATCGGTCATTCTAACACGATTTCATTAGATATCTTTGACCCATTGAAATTGTTTCAAGATAAACTGCTGAACTAAACTACAGCTAAAGAAGTTTCTAGTCATCCCCAAAGCGCACCCAATTCGTATTCAACCTCCGTTCACAAAATGTAAGCACAAAATTCATCGACCAAATTATTTCGAAACAAAGTGTACTCCAACTCAAATAACGTTTGAAAAGTTTGAAAAGTAAAGAAATGGAACGATTCCAAATACCATAAAAGAAAATATAGGGCTTCATAAGATTCGGCTCACGTGGCCACAGCCAATATTAATTTCGAGGAAATGCAGAAGGAATGGCAAACCGTATATTAGGTAGAACCGGTACGTGCCAAAAATTGCCGTACGTTACGATTACGGTTAATGAAATAAAAATGAAAGATTATGTGGAAGAAATTATGGTTTAATAATGTTTGGGAGGATGATTTGTTGTGAGAGAGTCATTGCTGGTCATAATGTCAGGGAAGCATAAGTTTATGGTGTGAAAATGTATATCAAAGGGTTCGGATAAAACTGAACCTTCTACTATTTGTATAAAGACGACTTTGAAAAGAAACATTGACCTAGCTAGATTATAATTTGTTGGGATGAGTTACTAGTTGAACCCTTCAGATAAGTAATTAATTCATGACTTTATTAAAGGCCAAAGATGACTGCATCGTTGGTCTAGTGGTAGCAAGAGCGACTGCTGAGCATGAGCTCCTGGTTCGATTCCCCGGTCGGGCAAAGAGTTATTGGGTTTTCCCATCACGAATTTCTCAGTAGCAGCCGTACGGAGCCTGGATTTGTGCCGGTTGATGGCAATAGGCTAGCCCCTTTTTACATGGGACTTGGTACTATCGAAATGCGAGTGTACTATTTGGAGCACCTCTGCCTGACACTTCGGGGAATATAGGCGTGATATTATGTACCTACGCATGTTTATTAAAGAGTGTAGAATTTGCTCAAATTATTTCGTAAGCTTTTGAGAACCAAAGTAGCTAAATACCTACAGTAGATGAGTGGGTAGATAAATCAGACGCATACAATACACTTCCATTAAGAGAGCTTGTCGCTATAATTGTTTTTGGCCACTGATTACCGTTGACAACTTCTGAAATAACCTTATTATAAATTGTATTTATGTATAGGAAACCAAACAATACAATGGTAGGAAACATAAGAAAAAAAAACAAAGAAATAGTAGAATAATTTTACTATTTGAGTTAATTTACTAATTGTGATTAATTAGATTGGAAGCCGACCCCAAGATAGTTTGGGAAAAGGCTAGGCAGATGATGATCGTTTATTCAAGTTTTATTGGGAAAATTTGTCAGTTTCGAGTAACTTGATAAGCTGGCGTATGTACTAGTCTAAACAGTAAAAATTAATAAAATTAAATTGTCTGTCCGTAATTTCAAAATAACAGCTTTTTAACGAATACTTAAAATGAAAGTATATACGGTACTTATTAAATAAAATATGGTGTTGCCCAACAAACGACGGGACATTTTATGTCCTGTTGTTTGCACATCAAAGGAGCTTATGGACGCTAGGTACTGAAAGTGCCAAACTCGTCGCCACATTTTGGGCTAACTCAATTTGAATTTGAAGATTAAATACCGATGAACTCACTCAAAAATCAAAATATTTTTATTTCACATAGGCCTACATGGGTATGGTATTTTATCAAACGTCGACAAAAACGTGCTCGGTTCGGGTTTGTCGTTTCCTATGAAGAAGTACCGGAAAGAAACTCCATGGTTACGCTTTTATAATCCTTTGGTTTTATAAAATTTCTATGTTATAGCGTTAGTACTTAAGTATGGGTGGACATGGCAGGCCCGATAATAAGTCGTTGCTTACTACAAAAGGTAGAACAAGATAAAAAGTTACCAAGGATCTAGGAATCTATAAGGACCTACAATTTCCACACATTTACAAACAAGTGGCAAATAAGAAAAATAGTCTAAAACTGACTCCACTCCACTCTCACCCACTCTAAAAAACGTCAAAACAAATGAAATACCACACCGATTGTTTGACGTTTTCAATAGAGGCTCTATTCGTCATAGAAAATAAAACCTGGACATATTCATATAACACTCCGGAGTATATTGAGTTCGACACTATTGTTACCGAACATTCCAGGTAACAATAGTGTCGAACTCAATATACTCCGGAGTATCCTATTCGCGCCGGAGTCCCCCAAGGGGGAGTCTTATCCCCACTCATTTTCACGCTGTTCACCAGCGATATTCCCAATAACCCCAAGGCTGAGTTAGCGCTTTTCGCTGACGACACAGCCATTTACTGTTCTGGTCGGAGCCCAGACAGTATCGCTCGTAACCTCCAATCCTCCGCAAACGCCTTAGGCGATTGGTTCCGGAAATGGAGAATCGAAGTCAATCCCGATAAGAGTCAGGCGGTTCTCTTCTGTAGGCCACGCCAAATCCTCCCACCCAATCCCATCCCGATCACCATGTTTGGCAAGCCTATTCCTTGGGAAAAGCGAGCCAAATACTTGGGGGTAATCCTTGACCAACGTCTCACCTTCGGGGAGCACATAAAGACGATGCGTTCGCGCGCCGCTTTCGCTCTCGGTAGACTCCATTCCTTACTACATGCACGCAGCAAATTGTCCCTTAAGTGCAAATTGCGTATCTACACCGCGTGTATTCGTCCCATTCTGACCTACGCTTGCCCAGTTTTCGGACAAGCTAAGGCATACCAGATTCATAGGATGCAGACCCTCCAGAACCGTTTTCTCCGAAAGGCCACGGGAGCACCGTGGTTCGTTAGGAATGAACAACTTCATGTTGATCTGAAAATCCCCACCGTCAAGCAGGTCATTAAACGCCTTTCAAAGCGTTTCCTAGACTCTGCTGAGAAACACCCCAACCCACTAGTGGTGTCGGCCGCCCGATACGTCCCCACCAAAATAGGGAAGATTCGCCGACCTAGGCATATCCTCGTCGAACCCGATGACCCCATTACCCTCCTTCAAGAGAGCAGTAGGGAAACTAGCACTATTCGTAAAAACAAAAACAAAAACCGATCCGTGTTCCGGCCTCGCCGCCGAGGCCCCTCGCGACGCCCTTGTAACATCACCCCCCCCCGACCCTTGCTCGACGAGCCAGCCCGCGCCGCTGAGCATGTAACGTTAAATTCCCTAAATAATAATATTATGACCCAGCCTGTCCCTTGCTGCCCACCCCTCAATGACGCCCTAAGCCGAGGTCCGAACCCCACAGGGGGTGCCCTTAGCGAGCGGTCATTTAATTGTACTTAGTTTGTAAGCCCTGGCTGGGGGCCTTAAATTCATTTGAGGTCACCACAGGATTGCCCGGTTGAGCAGAAATAACCTTAGCAGGTTGATCTGCGAGTGGCCATATCAAAAAAAAAAAAAAAAAAAAAAAAAAAAAAAAAAAAAAAAAAAAAAAAAAAACGAACATTCCAGATGCGTACGATGATATTTGTATTGGACCACTGATTGTCATGTATTCAGCTCTGGTTTTTGGATTGATATTTGGTTCGTTTTATTAGGTTTTTTAGGTTATTGTTTTAGATTTACGTGGGACACTCAGAAAGTTTTGCGAAACTAAAAAAAATTGTTCTATACGTACATATATTTTTATTAAATCTTTTCAAAGTACTTTCCACCAGCCTCTATACAAAGATTCATGCGCCTAAACCAGTTTTCAAAACACTTTTTCCAGTCCGCCGCAGACACCTCGTTTACAGCCTGCTCGAACCCAGCCAGCGCATCTTCCGGCGACGAAAATTGTATCCCTTTGAGCTGATTTTTTATTTTTGGGAATAAAAAGAAGTCACACGGTGCTAGATCAGGGCTGTAAGGAGGGTGACCCAGGAGTTTGACTGGCGTGCTGTCCAGGAAGTCCCTCGTTTTGAGTGCGGTGTGCGCAGGTGCATTGTCGTGGTGGAGCAGTAGCCCGCGGAGCCCTGTGTTTGGTCGCTTGTTGCTTATAACAGAGAAAACTTCTGGCAAACATTTGGAAGTATACCATTCGGCATTAATGCTTCTTTGATCCCGTAAGGGAATTGATACCAAGTGGCCAGTCAAATTAAAAAAGCTAGCGATCAAAATCTTACCCCCGCTTCTAGATCGCTTCACTTTGGTAGGCGTTGGCTCATTTTGAAACACCCAAACAGTCGACTGGCGCTTGGTTTCTGGGTCGTATTGATAAATCCAGGACTCATCACCTGTAACGATGTCGTAAACACGCCGAGACGAGCCTGCTTCAAATTTGTTAAGCATATCACGGCACCATTCCACCCGGGCCTGCTTCTGAGCATCGGTGAGGTTGTGCGGCACCCAGCGTGATACTATCCTCCTCACGCGAAGATGGCTGTGTAGAATCTCGTGAACGCTTCCCGATCCAATCTTCAATATGTGTTGAATCTCCTGATATGTAATTCGCCTATTGTCTTGGATTAAATTTTTCACTGCTAGCACGTTTTCTTCGGTAACAGCCGTCAAAGGGCGACCGCTTCTTTCGTCATCCCCCAAAGTTGGTCGACCGCGCTTGAATTCGTTATACCAACGATACACGGTTGCCTTGGAAGGGCCTTCATCCATGAATGCCATTTGAAGTCTATCGTACGATTCATCCGGTTTCAGGCGACACTTGAAATCGTATAAAATCATAGCTCTAAAATGTTCCCGGCGCAGATCCATATTTCAGTGAGACACAATACTTTGAATTAACTCGCAAAAAATGTGGAGGGAAATTTTGAAATTGGAACTTACTTATTTTTACTTATAAATAATCATATTTTCGAAAAACATAATAACTGGCCAGTCTCCCATATATAAAAACTTTTTTTCGCAATACTTTCTGAGGGGCCTGGTAAATGGATTATTGCTAAAGTAATTAATCACACATTTAATGACGGTATTTTCAGTCGCTTACCGTAGCTGCTATGTTCGCCTGTTATAGCAGCCCAAAATCTAGGTCTGAATCTTTACACTCCACTCTATAGCAGTCTACTGCTGGATTTATAGGGTGGCAATGGCACCGATGCTAAAATGATTAGCCATGTTTTAAGAACATCATTCTGAACCCATTTTTTTTTTCGTAAGTTATTTAAAATAGAAACAGCTATTTCGAATGCCTATACGGTCAAAATACAAGGATTTTTAGGGTTCCCTAAGGATCAAACGGGATCCTACTACTGAGACTTCGCTGTCCGTCCGACTGTCAGCAGGCTGTATCTCATGAACCGTGATAGTTAGCCAGTTGAAATTTCTACAGAGTATGTATTTCTGACGAATTTTCGAGAGTTTACCATTTTTTCACAAAAGTGCACAACGCGGCTAAGGAAGTTTTCACTTCAAAAATGTTTACGTCTGCGCAGGGAGTGGCTGATTTCATACTGGTTACAAAGAAATCAAATATTATTCGGTGAGCTTGTATCCGACACAAGACACACATTTGCGCAGCGCCTTTTAGTCTTCCGCATCGCATTCGAGTCACATTTTTATGGCCCTTATTGTTGGGATAGGTGCAAGAAACAAAGAGAGGCTTCAACCAGTAATGTGTGAAATCGGGATGTGGATGCCGATGAGCCGTAAACTTACGGTATTCCGATGTAAAATCAGCTCTTTAAAAAACAAAACACACCCTTAGGAACCTCTAAAACAAAACGTAACACCAAGAATAGACTACACAGTAACAGCAAACATAAAATTAATATTCAATGTCCGACTAAAGCTCAACGTATAAACTTGTTTACGAGTATATCAATCCTAATTTATGCTGGAGCGGTCAGTGAAACGATTTGCAGCTAGAATACGGAGGTTTTATCTCTCTTTATTTTTACTCCATTTCGTTCGGGAGCTGTTTACTGATGGTATTCTGTTTATAGTTCTTCGTTTATGGAGATTTTGGATGGGAAATTGTAAGTGATCGCAGCGTTTACGGTTTGCTTCATGAGGTATTGGGTGCCCTCTTTACTTGGGTACCTATCGTAAAACACCAAGGAAATGATGAGCATCAACTTTCTGCAATCTGTAGTCCAGAGTGAATAGGTTTTTAACGTGGTGGTTGATTTCATGGTAATAGGACAATATACATTCGAAATTGTTTTCGCTGTTACGATGCTTGTCCGATGGAGTAACATGTTCAGTTTGATGGTCTGTAGCACAACACCCTTAAGTATGTATGTATATACCCTTTCCGTTACAGCTTGTATACACCGTGGCATTTTAATCGTCTTACAACGGCAGCCCACTTCATGTATCCAATGATTAGTAAACATTCATAATAAAAAAAAACATATTTATGAACATTTGAATAATTAAAAAAATGAAAATATTATTTATTATTATGACGCATGACGTAGTTTGAAACACCCTGTTATGAGCGCGGTCCGAGCATTGCGTTCCAAAGGCGGCACGGACTGAAGCGGCGGCATCTTTAACAGAGTTCATTCCCCCTATTGCAAAAATGTGTTTCTTACTATTGCAATAATAAGAAATTACTATTGCAAATAAAAAAAAAAAAATCGTGTCTGGAGGTATTTTATGTCGGATACATTGAGTGGACCACCTTTGTAAGACGATTAAAATGCCACGGTGTATACTAACATCTGGCGCTACAAACCGTAGTTAAAATAAAATGGCATACATACTCCATGGCTGAATATTCAGCAGCCATTTTTAGGGCAAAATATTTTTTTGGTATTTAAACCAGATATGCGCCGCCGAGGCCAGCCTAGAAAGAGGTTGTGATATGATCTTGACGCGCATCACAAAGCTGGTTTGAAGTGGCGCAGGAGAAGAACACCTGGAAGGATATGGGGAGGCCTTTGCCCAGCAGTGGGACAAAGCTTCTACCAAATGTGTTTACTTTCCAAATAAAATCTAAGAAATTGGGGTATCGTATTACCCAGTATTAACTGGGTTGTGGAGGTTAGATAGGGAGTCGCTTCATGTAAAATACTGGGGTAAGCATGCAGATGATGATAATGTATAATTAACAAAGCACAAAAAAACATGCGACAATATCCATTACAATTAACATAAAACACTTATGCGCCCGCCATCTTAATTTGTAAAGCCTTTGTTCCTATAATTAGAAAAGGGACGAAAAGAAACGTCTGCGGGAACTCTCATTAGCGAAGTATGTCTGAATGTTGAGCGTATATAAATAGTCACTTAGATGAAATTTAGTAGGCTTTTTTGCGTGAGAATATGTCTGGAATATGTTGTGTTTGAAGAGGGGTAAGATAATGAAAAGAATGAAGTGGCGCGAAAAGAAAGAAGCTACAAACACAAAATTTGTTGTTGATGTGTGTTGGTAATAAAATAAACCAGGTAATGTACGGTCACCAACGAAAGTCGCTATACATATCTAAAATTTATTATAAGACGTCTTAATTTTAGAACGATCCATTTTAACAGACTGGAGTAAAAGACATAATAATATTTTCATCAATGGTTTCACAAATTCGCAAAACAATATTACATCAGATCATTCTGATGAGCACAAAACTTGGTGTAATATTGATAAGTGCTAACCGACTTCGGAGGCCGACTGATCCAAAGCACAAGACAAGGTTAGAAGAAAACAGAATTTAATGGTCATTGCCCTGTTGTGAGACAATACGAATTAGTTACATTAGATGACATAAGAACGTAGAAGTAAAATAATAGAATACAGACGACGACAGTGGGTGATAATGACTGATGACGAAGAATATTGAAATCCCAACATAAGTGGAGCGGAGAATCGAATATTGAGAAAAATTTTGTTAACATTAATAAAGAACACGTCATCTCACATATATTACACCAGTAGTGAATAAGGATACATGAACAATCCTGCAGAAAATCTGATTTCGATGAGAGATCTTTCTTTAATCTACTTTAACGACACGGCCAACTATCTAGTACAAGAATTTAAACTTTAAACTTATGTCACGTTCAAATGATATAAAGCTACACGCGAGGGTTGGGTGTCTGTCAGACGATAAATGTTTTATAGGTGTTGAAATTATTTGAACAGGTGTCTTATGAAATGTTTCTGTTTTGAGAAACGTTTTATTTGAACTCAATAACTTGACATATCACATCACAGAGGACAGAGCACAGAGGTGCAGAGGTGCACGGAGGTAGAGAGGTGTACTTAATAGTAAACGATACGATATATCCCTATTCAAAAGTAAAGTTCGCTCGTCGCTGGACACAAATCTCCACGACGCGCTTCATAAAGCCTAGGGATAGGCTGACATGGCGCAACATCATCAAACAGAAGACGACTTTACGTCGTCAGGGGCATTAACAGCTTCTGTAATAAGAAACCCGACGGAACCCAACGTAAGTTAACATAACTACAGAAAACTCATAATGATGTAGATATAATTGAAACCTGATAAAGACTCGAAATCTACAAAAACGTCAACAAAAACTCGCTTTACCGATAGCTATAAAGCCAAAACAGTAAATACAACACGAAAAGACACGCCAAAACAGTTTTATTTCAAGATGTTCGTCGCCCGACCATAAAAACGTCCATCAATCGTACCGGACGATCGACAAGAGGGGAACACGAAAATTTTCATGTTCCAAGAAGATTATGATAAACAGTTTTCACTTGAGACTGGCGTGGATTGATCGTCCGTGGTCTTCTTCATTGCATATTTATTGGACGCTTAACTTGAAACATTCCCTCTTATATATGGTATTTGGGATTGTGGATATTCAATATTGGAAGAATTTTGTATTGGGTTTCTGGTAAACCGTAAAATTGTAGAAGGAAATGAAATGAGTCAATGTCTAGATATTTTACAATTTATCTTGGCAATTTTAGTAAAGTATTCCAAGTTTAGCAGGAATTCAATTTGGTAAGCCTTTTGTGCTTCAAAAATGTAGCCTGTAACGATAAAATTATTTACATCGTCATCTTGAACCTCGTCTTGAACAAAAAACTTTGAAAATTCCTTAATAACGAACTCATCTTCAAACTCTTTAGACTCTCAACAAATTCTCAAATCATCGTAACAAAGTTTGCGTTAAAAAGGCGGAATATTCTCCTTAATCGTTTGCTAACCTAAAAGATAATTGTCGCCAAAACTTCTACAGTTTGGAGCATCTGTACGTTCTAAGGGCTTGGATACAAGGTCGATTTCATCGTATAGGCTGTTTTGTTGCAATAATTTTACTAAACGCTATATAGCTTTAGCTGTACCATTCACAATGTGTAGCAGGTATGAGAAAGGTGTGGTTGTAATTAAGGGTTTGATACAGGACCTTCAAACTAAACAACTTTACGCGTTTAAGATTTTGGTCCCATGGAGAAAGATGTTCAGTTTGAACAATTGTACCACATCCTTAAACTATGTCCTTTCTGATACACGCTATATTATCATCATCAGCCTAGCATTTTCCTTATTATGTTGGGGTCAGCTTCTAGTCTAACCGAATAATACCAGTATTTTACATGAAGCTACCGCGTATCTGATTACCACAACCCACCGGTCACCCATCGACGGATCAACCTAGGCAAGCGCGGTTTAATCTAAAGACCGACCCTAGCGGCTGTTATTGTTAATTTACAAGCTCCTCATCTCGTTCTAAAATTTTAGTTAAGTAAATAGAAGGCATAATTGGGGTTCTCTTTCCCAAAATGCACCAACCAAAATTGTTTAGGTATAGTGCCTCTTTGTCGTTCGTCCATCTCCCCGTCTTTCAAGATTTCCTTTATATTAAGAAGCATTTCGACTTTACGATATATCCGTTTGCCGCCTACGACAGTTTTATTAGCTTATGTAAAATAATCAATTGTGTGCCAATCTTTATTGCAGCACTTGGGCATTAATGCATTCTTTCGTTTGATGGATGACGAGTGAGGGACCGAACTACAATTTTTCCATTTATCTCTGTCTGAAGGAAGAGGAGACGAAGTTTACTGAGTGTTTGTATTTCGTCAGTTGCTTTTTAAAGACCAATATCATTATCATTTGTATTCACCGATTTTAGGCTTTCTGTGTCCTGACTGCATGAAGATTGGGTTCCTTAGTTCCATTACTAAATACTGTGTTAACATTTATGTCTAATATTTTCCTTATGGAAACTGAAGTCTTTGAACAAAGGATGTCTTGAAAATTGGGGCGAAATTCTAATTTGTATTTAGCATCTTAGAACGAGTCAAAGTTATGCCAACTAACCGCGCTGTTATTTCAAAGTTATCTGTCTAAAATTACAAAACCCCTTCCATTATAAACAAAGAAATAAAGACCACCTTGGCAAATGTGGCCAAGGTGGTCTTTTAATAGGTTCTATTTATATCTAACCAAAAAGGTTTTCTCACCTAAAATATCTTTTTACCGACCCCAGACCCTTGCAAATTTCAGAAAGAAATATACACTTGTGCGGTAAAGGGCAATTTGCTTATAAATTTACTTTGGCGCGGGACCTTATTCAGCGAGCCAAGAACCTCTTGGGGAATTTTAATTATTTATTATGTCCCAAGTTTGAGGGTATCTATCAATGTCGGCATTGATGGTTGGGGCTCTGTCGCGGTTTTAATGGCACCAACAATTTAGGTTATTGATTTATTTTGTCCTGAATTTAGGGTATGTAGTCCTAGGAAACTAGGGTGTTCATCGTTCGTGTAATTTTTGTTCGTGCTCGTGCAAGCGTGATTAATTTAAATGTCACTGGATTTGATATTGTTTAGGTTATTATAACGGAGCTCGTGGCTAAATAATAACAGCCGCCCAGGTCGATCTTTAAGGTTAAGCCATGCTTGCCTAGGTTGGCCTGTGGATGGGTGACCATAATTACATATCGAGTTTCCTCCGTGCCTCGAAAAGCACGTTAAGCCGTTGGTCCCTGCTGTCATTTGTAGATGTTTGCCAGTCGTTACGAGTAGTCAGAAGGCAAAACTGACATCCAGTCTCGCTAAGGGGTATTCATATTAGCCAGTTACTGGCTTGTGAAGGTCAGATAAACAGTCACTTCATGTAAAATACTGGTACTCAGCTGCATCTGGTTAGACTGGAAGCCGACCCCAAGATAGTTTGGGAAATGGCTAGGCAGATAATAATTTGAATCGTAAGTTGTGAGCCGTTGGTCCTGGCTGTCATTTGTAGATCTTTGACAGTCGTTACGAGTAGTCAGAAGCTAAAAGTCTCACATCCAGTCTGACCAAGGGGTACTGTATTACCCAGTTACTGGGTTGTGGAGGTCAGATAGGCAGTCGCTTCATGTAAAATACTGGTACTCAGCTGCATCCGGTTACACTGGAAGCCGACCCCAACATAGTTTGGGGAAAGGCTAGGCAGATGATGAGGTATTATAACGGAGCAGTTGGCCGTTTTGATAAAATTAGTAATTGGACTTAATCGTTTTGTGACTTTACCATGTCAGACCATTAATGGGTCAAACGTATAGCCCGTTCACATGGAAAGTGACATCTTGGCAGGCTCATGCGGAGATCGAAGTTTAAGCTGGACTCCTTTCATAAAATCTGGTCCCAAAGTACTCTAGCTAGTGAAAACTGGATGGATAGAGAGGTCTCTGCCCAACAGTTTTAAAATCCAGACTATTACTAATATATTTACATTAGTAGCCATAAATCTAAAATAGCTCCGGCAGTAGTAATCCCAGTAATATGTAGCAAAACAGACTTCGAAGCCAAAGAAAACGGTCAAGTAGGACATAATTTAACATTGTGTTGTCTAAAGGCACCTTTGAGGAGAATTAAAAGAAATGAATTGTTAGAAAACCTTATTAGAATATTACAGGAAGTTAAACTTCTTCTCGTCAATAATGAAACTCCAGGTTTTATTATAAATTCTACAATATTTCGCTTTTGATTCAGCAACATCAGACCGTTCTTAACCAATTTTCTTTCCTTTTACAGGGACAGAAGTTTTTCATCAGAAGAGCGTCTATCTTCGACGAGGTGTCATCAAGACCTATTTAATGGAACCCAGGTCTCGCTTGCTGCAATCTTCACTACATCATCCATATCTTAGATCTTAGGCTTCACAATAAAGAGGCGTCTCTTAGAGTACTTAGAAAAGATTGTCATAAAGAAGAATAAACCGAAAATGCTACGTGACCCAATAAAGTCCTCACATATCTTATCACCATCTTTCTCCGCCCTTATCCCAATGTATTTGGGGTCGGCACTCCATGTCTTCTCTTTACTTGTCATCTCATCAGACACCTCCTTTCTTGCCATATCATTCTTCACATCCATCCATCGTTTCTTTGGTGTTCCTCTACTCTTATACCCATCCATACATTCATACTCAAAACATTCCTCACGACATTTTCCTCATTCAGATCTTAATGACAAATAAATGAGACAAAACACAGATAACAACGTCATTTCACCATAGAAACCTAATCGCCAAAGTCACACCAATTTGCATACCACACGAGCCGCGAATCATAATTGTATTAAACCACATATCTACGGGAGTCTCCCGGGAATCAAACACTAGACCACGGAAGTGTACAGCATTAATATTTATATAGCAACTTAGCAGATTATGTAATTTTGGGATCAGTGTATTGTATAACATGTCCCAAGTGACTGACTACAATGCGGTTCGAATCAAGAGATCATCGCTTGAGATTGAAATGTTATTTAAACTGTGGATGTATAATTAATACGATATTGTCTAAATAAGGGAAAGAGCTAGTGTAAGTTACAACCAATAGGAAGGAATAGATAAATATTTGGTGAAAACGGAAACCTAATTACCACAGCAAAAATCGGAAATGTTCCTAGACATACATACACCCAGTTTCTGATTTAATCATTTGATTACTGAACTGGTTAAAGTCTACTTAAGGTGATTCCCCTAATGTAATTTAAAACTTAAATAGAGTTTGACAACTCCTAAAATTGAATTACTAGATTTCAAACCTCCTTGCCAGAAAAGACAACACAAACTGGGTCAAACTGGGGTTACTAATGGTAGAAGTGAACTCACAAAACAAGACTACTTCCGTTATCCATTCTAAGAAGACGTATTAAAAAGCAATCAAAGCCCTAAAGCATCTATAATTACGCCAATCAATCAATAGACACCCACTTACAACGAATCGATCCATCCACACAAACAGAACTGTCACAGTAACAAAACACTGTCAGGATCAATTTACAAAACAAAAGAACTCGAGGAAAAACAAAAGGGAGAAGAGAACCAATTGCATTAACATGACACGGTATTGGCACGAATTCGGCAGCCAATGCCAGTAACTGGCGAGTCCGCCAAGACTGCTGACAGCTGACAGCGATTGGCACTATGATTGATGCCAAGATTGGCAGGTGAGTCTATCGTGTATTCATCGGGGTGTTTTGGAACATGGACTCAGAACTTCAGTAGCAATTGATATGGAGAATTGGATTGTTGAGTTTGGTGTTATTCTGATTTGTGTAACGGTTTGTTTACGATTTACGTTTTGAAGTTGTAGGTTACACTGAAACAATGCATTTTTTATCTGATTCCGACAAAAATGTTTCAGTTCATTAAAATATCAGCCAGTTGCCATTCATCATTCTTACCCACTTCACTTTATGTAGATAATTTATTATATCTATGAAAAAAATAAGTGTAAACCTTAGATGTTATAGAAAAGAATGAATTATGGTACATAAGATGTAAAAACAATACACGAAATCCCTTGTCTTTCTCAGAACTTTGTATTTAAAAAAAGCCATCTTTGCACTTTTACATCCGGTAATTTGGCACCTCCAACAATTTATTTGAAGCGATGGAATGTTACCTTTTTATGACAGCGCAATGACATCACAAAAAAAAACTTTCAATCGATTTAATTTCTAGGATTGCTTTCTCAATATTTTTTTTGTCCTAAAAATAGTCTAGACTGCCATTAATTTAAACTTCAATATTCCATTTTGACAGTTATGATAGAATCTTATTTTCAGAAGTCATTGACTCACGAAATGAAGTACTACTTTATCATTTTTCACTTAAAATAAATTAGATTTAGTATAAAAATATAGAGGATGGAATGAATAAATTCTGAGAAAATTAGACCACTTGAGTACTTTCATAAACATTAAGAAATGGTTATTATGAATTATGGGTTAATTTTTTTTAAAGCTTTTTGAGGGCAGAAATCTATTTAAATACAAAATAATAACTGGGGTTATTAATTCCATCCATAAATTGAGTGCTTTAAAATATAAAAGTTTAAAAATGTGAAAACAGTTTACCAAATATAGATAAAAGAATACCTGTCAAGAAAACTCCAAAGACTCAGAAAGTTTTAAAACCAAGAACCTGTGTCTTAATCCAAGAAAAAGCTCTTAACAAAACACTTGATTTAAATAGAAAAGAAATCTATTAAGTTGCTCCATCACCAGAGCTTTTTTTTGCCTGTAATGTAACAAACCAAGATTCCATTACAGAAACAAGTCATCATCATCATCATCAGGCTTTAATGTTCACTCCAGTGCTGGGACATAGGCCTCTTTTCAATGAGATGGGGTGGGCTTTAATCCACCACGCGGGCCCAGTGCGGGTTGGTAGATGTCACATGTCTTCGGATTTTTAGTTCTAGGACATGCCTTCATTGTTCTTGTTTCCTCACGATGTTTTCCTTCACCGTTTTGAGAGCAGCGGTGATGCAATAAATTACACAAAGTAATGCGCTTGCCTGGATTTGAACCTACGACTTACTGCTCGTAAGTCGGGGCTGCCACCACTAGGCCACCGCTGCTCTCAGAAACAAGTGATTGTTACAAATTGTATCGTTACAGATTGCGCACTGTAGTGCTTGATTCTCCTCACTCGCTGATGTAATGCTCGAATCTGTAACGTTACATTAAAGGCGATTACTCCCAGTGAGGGAAGACCATTAGGTCTTTGAATGAATTTTTCAATCGTTAAGGCATATCTATCCCAATCGGAAATTACGCAACCTTCTTGTTTTTCCGATCGACCAGCGTGGCAGGTATACGGAGCCGCGACAAAACTCTGCTCAATTTTAGGAGAAGTCTTGCAGGTATATTTTTGTAGTGCCTACAGAAGCGAGCTGAAAAATGCTTTCAGTATAAAAAATCTAACCGAATGTAGACTCTTTAGCAATATTGAATTGGGCCAAACATATATTTGTGAACCAAATTGAAATGGTAATTTAAACATACAGGTTTTGTCCTATTTTGAATATGTACATAGATGTAATATTGTTAGCATTTTATCTTCAAATACCTTGAAAATATTCTGCAGCTTTCCAATCGAAAGGAAAACGAGGTAGACCCTAGCAAGACGGGCCTTTTCTTACTTTGGTACGAGTCAACAAGAAGTATCTACTAAGCTTGCAAAGTAAGACTGATCAACGCATAACATCATTAATTAATCAGCCTATAACGCCTCCTCTATGATAGGAGTGGACCATATTCCACCACGCCAAACCCAGGTGCTCCAGACGCGAATCAACTGCTTCAAAAACAGCATAATAAATCTTATATATAATGCTACTTTGGTTCCCTTACGATGTTTTCCTTCACTGAAGCTAGTGAAAATTGAACAATACGCACATCAATCAGAGTTACAACTCGTTGTGTTGGCCGTCCTGTTCTGTATGGTTTCGGACGTTAAGAATAGCACCATCCCATATCTTCCCGTGGGTGTCGTAAGAGGCGACTAAGGGACTTGCCAGAGAATGGGCAGCAGCGTTTTCTGTGCTTTTTGCAACAACCGTACTGCGATCGCCAACCCGTCTGCCAAGCGTGGCGATTATGGCAAAACCCCCCTTATGAGCGCAAAACAGAAATGGCCCCTAGTACCCGGCAGCCCGTCTACCCTCGACTATGGTAGCGGTCGAGGTTACGGCGTGGCAAGGGGTGCGAAGAATCTCCGGAAGGGATCCGGCTGCCTATACCGACGACTTGATCTGGCAACATATAACACGCGAACACTCCGGACCGACGAGAAGATAACGGAACTCGAGGAGGAACTGAGCAGGTTGCGATGGAGTATTGTAGGATTATCTGAAGTCCGAAGAGAGGGGGAGGACACGATGATCCTGAAATCCGGCAATCTACTCTATTTCCGAGAGGGTGACCGGCAGTCCCAGGGTGGTGTTGGGTTTATCGTCCACAAGTCCCTTGTGAATAACGTGGTGAAGATCGAGAGTGTGTCGACCAGGGTGGCGTACCTGATACTCAGAATATCCTCAAGATATTCGCTGAAGGTCATACAGGTCTACGCCCCGACCTCGGCACACCCCGACGACGAAGTGGAAACCATGTATGAGGATATCTCCAAAGCTATGCATGGTTTCAAAACTCACTTTACCGTTGTTATGGGGGACTTCAACGCGAAACTGGGCAAGCGAGACGGAGATGAGCTGCAGGTGGGGCAATTTGGGTTTAGATGTCGGAACCACCGGGGACACCAACTGGCTAGTTTTATGGAGAAGGAGGGCCTCTATATGATGAACTCCTTCTTCAGAAAGCGTGAGCACAGGAAGTGGACCTGGCAGAGCCCCGATGGTGCAACTAAAAATGAGATTGACTTCATCATGTCAACCAAGAAGCAAATGTTCAATGATGTCTCTGTGATCAATTCGGTGAAAACTGGGAGCGATCACCGCATGGTAAGAGGCACATTGAACATCAATATTAAGCTAGAAAGGTCTCGACTGATGAAGTCTACGCTCCGACCAGCACAAATCCAGATCCAAAACCCCGAGAGCTTTCAGCTTGAACTCCAGAATCGTTTCGAGTGCCTAGGAAGCTCAGTGGACGAATGCAACGATGGATTCGTGGAAACTGTCCATACGACAGGGTCTAAGTTCTTCAAGACGCGTCGTACACAGAAGAACAAAAAACTCTCTGATCATACTCTCAAGTTCATGAAGGAACGGCGTGAGATGATCCTGCAGTCTTCAGAAGACGCGTGGAAATACCGGCAGCTCAATAGACAGATCTCTAAATCCTTGAAGAGCGACCTCCGCCGCTTTAATACCGAGCGTATTAAAGACGCCATTGAGCGGAATAAAGGCTCAAAGGTATTTGCAAGAGATCTGGCTATTGGGCAGAGCCAGCTCACGAAACTGAAGACCGACGATGGTAGAATCGTATCCGCCAAACCAGAGCTACTGAGGGAGATCGAGAGTTTTTATGGGCAGTTGTACACGTCAACCAGGAAACCCGTTGTAAATCTAGCGAATGACCCAAGAGCTAGACTGACCCGACACTACACCGAAGACATCCCGGACATCAGCCTGTACGAGATTAGGATGGCTCTGAAACAGCTTAAAAACAACAAGGCACCGGGTGATGATGGAATTACGGCCGAACTTCTGAAGGCGGGTGGAAAACCGGTACTTAAGGCCCTTCAGAAGCTGTTTGATTCCGTCATACTCGAGGGCAAAACGCCTCAGGCATGGTGGAGGGGTGATGGTACTCTTCTTCAAAAAGGGCGACAATGCCCGGTTGAAGAACTATAGGCCCATCTCACTTCTAAGCCATGTCTACAAGTTGTTTTCAAGAGTCATCACGAATCGTCTCGCGCGCAGGTTTGACGATTTTCAGCCTCCCGAACAAGCCGGATTCCGTAAAGGCTTTAGCACCATAAACCACATACATACGCTGCGACAGGTTATACAGAAGACCGAAGAGTACAACCTGCCTCTCTGTTTAGCGTTTGTGGACTATGAGAAAGCCTTCGATTCGATCGAGACTTGGGCTGTACTGCAGTCTCTCCAACGGTGCCAAATTGATTATCGGTACATCGAGGTGCTGAAGTGTTTGTACAAAAACGCCACCATGTCAGTCCGACTTCAGGACCAGACCTCGGAACCTATCCTTCTGCAGCGAGGTGTGAGACAGGGAGACGTCATATCTCCGAAACTGTTCACCGCTGCACTGGAAGATATCTTCAAGGTTCTGGACTGGAGAGGGCTAGGCATCAACATCAATGGCGAGTACATCTCTCACCTTCGATTTGCCGACGATATAGTGGTCATGGCTGAGACCATGGAGGACCTCAGTACAATGCTCGATGACCTCAGTAGAGCTTCCGAAAGAGTGGGTCTTAAAATGAACATGGACAAAACCAAGGTCATGTTGAATGCCCATGTAACACCCACTCCTATCAAGATCGGAGACTCTACTATCGAAGTTGTAGACGATTATGTCTACCTGGGACAAACGGTCCAGTTGGGTAGGTCTGACTTCGAGAAAGAGGTCAATCGTCGAATCCGACTCGGCTGGGCAGCGTTCGGGAAGCTGCGTGGTATCTTCTCGTCCAACTTACCGCAGTGTCTCAAGACGAAAGTTTATGACCAGTGTGTGTTGCCAGTGATTACATACGGGACCGAAACGTGGCCGCTCACAATGGGCCTAATCAGAAGGCTCAAGGTCACCCAGAGGGCAATGGAGAGAGCTATGCTCGGAGTTTCCTTGCGTGATCAAATCAGAAATGAGGACATCCGCAAGAGAACCAAGGTTACCGACGTAGCCCGAAGAATTGCCAGACTTAAGTGGCAGTGGGCAGGGCACATTGCTCGCAGAACAGATGGCCGATGGGGCCGAAAAGTTCTGGAATGGCGACCGCGAACCGGGAGACGATGCGTTGGAAGGCCTCCCACTAGGTGGAACGATGACCTGGTGAAGGTTTCGGGGATCCGCTGGATGCGAGTCGCACGGGACCGATCAATGTGGCGACACTTGGGGGAGGCCTATGTCCAGCAGTGGACGTCTTTCGGCTGAAATGATGTGTTGGCCGTCCGACGGTCACACTAATAAACTAATTTTTTTTTCTGTGAATGGCCTCTCACGAGTTCAACCTACAAGGTTGTCGTCAGCTTAACCGTACTATCCTGTGGGTGCCTTGAGTGTAAGGCTTCAACCCCAGGGCATAAAACTACTTACAAACTAAGCAACTACACGCTAAGGGCACTCCCTGTGGGGTACGAGCCTCGGTTTAGGGCGTTGTTGGAGGAGGACAGCATCGGGACAGGCTGAATCTAAATGATATTATTATTTAGGGGAGGATTAAAACTACTGGCACAGCATCGCGGGCTGGCTCGAACGAGGGTCGGGGTACGCCATCACTGCTAATCAATTAATCTGCACCCTATAACGTTACCATTGGTCACAGGTCTCCTCTCAGCAAGTCAATTGCTTGTCTGCCATATGCCATCAGCAATCATTCCGATCAGCAATCATAATAATGCTGATCCTTGAACGTAAGTATGTGCGGCTTTCTCTGGACCATTGACTCGCTACCACCTAGCTGGCAGACAAATATTTGCCCCAATACGAGCTCTTCCTATCATAGATCTAACTGATAGAAGAAAAACAGACAAAAACAATACAATACGACTTAAATTACAACCAATATCGGCTTGATAGTTTACCAATCAAACAATATTGAGGTCATTCAAGCAAGGTAAAATGAAAATGAAAAGTTGGTTCCGTAGGGACTCCCAATTTTTTCATTCGACTTTTTCAATCAATACTGTTTTATCTTCTTCTTACATCATTAAAGTACTTTCGCCGAATGTAATTTGGGTTATCAGCAAACATTGAGGCCCTAATCCCGGCTTAACGGTCCCCAATTTACGTCCATAAATGAAATTGAGGAAGTTAAAATTTGTGATTCGTCGTATTAATGTTATATTCCCACATAATATGGCCGACCCTTTTCTGTATTAAGTATAAAATCTTTTATATCGGTATGAAAGGAAAGCTTTAAAAGTATTGATGAGATTAATATTTTCATGAATTGGACACTGTAAAGGTTTTTTGGGGTTGTGGGACTTGTTCTCTATGGACTCGTAAAGGGCGAAAAGTAATGTCTTGACCTTTTAAGGTATAATTCGATCACATTTTGGAGCACAATCGATATTTACACAGGTACCTAGATGAATTTTTACAGTGGTAACCCTGACTAACTTATTGTAGGGCGAGATTTTTGACACCAAGCAGGCACATTAATTTGTGTAAAATATCTTCACCACTGCTCTCAAAACAGTGAAGAAACCAGTATGACTAAGAACCAAAAATTCGAAGATATGTGACAACAGCAACTCGCACCAAGCCAACGAGGCGGTACTTTCATACAAGCACAAAAGCTTGGCTTGCCCTTGTAACCTAGTACTCTTTACGACGTTTTAGGTTTTTTGAACCGTCTGCTTTAAACAGATTATAGGGTGTTAGGGTTTCTGCCTTATGGGCTTGCCGTATTGTTGGCCCCTAGACACGCCAGTGGCGTGGACCAAGGCCAACTTTCTCCAGCAGAAAGGGAGGCCTGTCAGCAGTTGGAACATTTCATGGCTGGATTATGTTTATCTAAAATATTCATCACAAGGACTGTGTCAGCAATTAAGGCTTACGCATCTTAGAACATTCCCATAACAAAGAACATAGAAAACTTTAAGTGACATTCCTACAACCGCACAGGAGTTAGTACCAGTAAAAAGTAAAATACCTCGGCAAGGTCAC
The DNA here is from genome assembly GCA_949152445.1 of Cerastis rubricosa. Classification (NCBI taxonomy): domain Eukaryota; kingdom Metazoa; phylum Arthropoda; class Insecta; order Lepidoptera; family Noctuidae; genus Cerastis; species Cerastis rubricosa. The sequence continues at coordinate 18,284,211 of OX424537.1, read as the reverse complement.
AACTCCAGGGTTTTAAAACCCTATCAATCGTTATGAGAAAGACGTAAAATGTCAGGCCATAACTTGAATTCCACACCCCACAAGAATTAACATTGTGACATAAAAAACTTGTGCAAACGACATTGCTGGATAATTCCGTTTCACCACACATTAAAATGTAATATCGGGGTAAAGTAACTTAAGACACTTGAGATACAGGCTTCTAGCGTGCCAGTAAGTGTGGACGTGCATTTCCGACTTTTAGTCGCAAGGTCTCAAGGATGTCTGTGAGGCCTGTCAAAATTTCCGGTAAAGCACAAGGCTTTCTGGAAGCGTCGTAACACAAAAACAACGTGTCTGTCCAGAAGGGTCCACATGCATGTTTTTTAACAAGCATGTATTAGCTTCACCTGTAACTAACTAATCAAAATTTTTCGTTTTATTTATGTTTTATTAAAAATGTTACAGGTTTTTATTGTATTGTATTTAATTTTAAAAGTCTCAAATATATTCATAAAGAATGTGCGCAACATGGAGTATAATGCCGAGCGATCTAGGAGGGGTGACCTGACGCTGCGTTAGCGAGCGTGATCCACCGCCGCTGCCGGCCCGCGGCCGTTCGAATGATGATGAAGATCAACAGCTGAATATGTTTAGTTATTCTTGTGCTTCATTGGTGTAATTGCTAAGTGTGGCGTTTCAGTGTAACATATAAATAAATAAATAAATATGTAGAAAAATCTTAGAAAATTTGACCCAGTTGCCGGTTTCCGATTGAGCTGAAGTTTTGCATACATGGTTGGTTAGTTTGGACGACAATATGGCTACTTGAGTAAAGTCCTGCTTAATCTAATATGGCGGACACCCAAAGATGGCGGACTAGTAATTTTTTAGGGTTTCGTACCCAAAGGGTCAAACGGGACCCTATTACTGAGACTTCGCTGTCCATTCGTCCGTCCGTCCGTCCACCCATCCGTCCGTCCGTCCGACCGTCACCAGGCTATATCTCATGAACCGTGATAGTTAGCCAGTTGAAATTTCTACAGATTATGTATTTCTGTTGCCGCTATAACAACAAAAACTAAAAACAGCATAAAATAAATATAAAAGGGGGCTCCCATACAAAAAAAGTGTTTTTTTTTTTGCTCGTTCTTACGTTTGGCCGGTTTTTTATGCATTCCCATGATATGGGTTTCAAATGAAAGGTTGTTGATGTTTGCTGAGAAGAATACCACAGAAATGAAGTTGTCTATGTGTTTAAAATGCTGTACTGAATGCTTGATAATCGTTTCTGCGTCAGTGACCTTTCCACCATGTAAAATAATGTTGTTACGATAAATCTGTTATGGTACTTACTTTATCAACTGCTGCCATGGGACTACACGGTGATAATAAAATAAACGTGAAGGTAGTAGCTAGAGTTCACTAACGACATTCGGAAGTTAACTAACAAGTTCAAGATTAAATTGTTTCCCCTGACTATTAACTTTAGTTTAAAGTAGTTTTCAGGTGTTGTATTTCTAAAGTTAAAAACTATCTTGTGAAGAGGATATTATTGCTACCTAAAAGATATCTCTGCTCTGTATGGTGTCGGACGTAAAGAATAGCACCATCCCATATCATCCCGTGGGTGTCGTAAGAGGCTACTAAGGGATTTGCCAGAGAATGGGCAGCAGCGTTCTCTATGCTTTTGTAAAAACCGTACTGCGATCGAAAACCCCCCTGCCAAGGGGGGATTATGGGGGGGGGATTATGGCAAAACCCCCCAAAATGTCAATGTGGCGACACTTGGGGGAGGCCTATGTCCAGCAATGGACGTCTTTTGGGCTGAAATGATGATGATGATCAAGATATCTCGTTCTGTAAAGGTCAAGAGTCGGATGTTCGAGGCTAAATAATAACAGCCGCTCTGGTCGATCTTTAGGCTAAGCCGCGCTTGCCTAGGTTGGTCCGTGGATGTGTTTCTGTCGCTCCATGTAAAATACTGGAATTCAGCTGCGTCCAGTAAAACTAGAAGCCGACCTCAACATAGTTTGGAAAAGGCTAGGCAGATGCTGATTTCGGATGTTAAAAACATTTTTCTTCCAACTACGCAGTAATGTTATCATTAATCACTACAAAATCGATCACAAAGGATGTCTTTTTTGCTTAGAACCAAAACAGTGCAGAAAAGTTATATGAAATCTCATTATTGCACTGTTTTTCATTACTGCACTGTTTTAAATTTTAAATTTGGAATTAAATTTACCACAGAGGTGTAATGTCTCCTATTAGGTTAATAAAATGTATGCATTAGATCAAAAAGATTACTGGCTGAAAGTAAAAATCGGCTGAATAAAACTGACTTGGTGAAAAAAGAAAACAAATGGCGCGCATTTTGTGCCATTGTAAAACTTTGATACCTACTTCTTATTTACCAAATAAAAAGGTAAAAAATCATGGAAATTGACAGCGATAGCGATATGAATTCAACTCCAGAAAATAAAAATTTAAATTAAAAATTTAAAAAAACCCCGACATAAAAAACCTTTAAAAAGACAAAAAATAATTAATCCAAGCGTCGTAGCGTCGGGGGTCCGCTTTGTTCTGTGCTTGTACTAAGTGGTCTTCTTAGCGGTCCCCCGACGCTACGACGCTTGGATTAATTATTTTTTGTCTTTTTAAAGGTTTTTTATGTCAAGGGGTTTTTTAAATTTTTAATTTAAATTTTTTTCATGCTTTTTAAACTTATATTATTTTTTCTTAGACTTGACTGTCCTACTCCTGGGCATAGGCCTCCCCCCTTTCCTTCCAATTTTCTCGGTGTTGCGTCTCTTCTCGCTAATAAACGAAACCAAGGAAAGATATTTAAAAAAAAAATGGGGGAGGGGTGTGTACTCCCCCCCCTCAGCAATGCCCATGGTGACAAGCGACAACATTTCAAATTTCAAATAGACTACCTGTGAAAGTTGTTTATATCCCTTCATCAACTAGAAAAGAGGTGATGATCTTCAAACGGCTGAGCAGATTTTCTCGAAACATAGCTAAGAACACTCTCGATTAAAATACCTTTCAAACGACACCACTTTTACCAAAATCGGTTCATCCGTTTAGGAGCTACGATGCCACAGACAGACACACAGATAGACAGATACACAGATACACACGTCAAACTTATAACACCCCTCTTTTTTGGTCGGGGGTTAATAAAACAGCTGCAAATGAAGTTGTTAATAACATTTAATAACTGCACTTTTAATAATTGTATGTTTGAAGGGAAGATGAATTAAACTTTGTTTCATTAACTTGAGTTTTTATTTTGAGTAGGTATATTTTGTCAGGGTAGTTGAAAGAAAAGCAGATTACGCACCTCGATAAAGTGAGTAATTAATGCACTCGTGATAATTTAGTGCCCTCGCATGCGCTCGGGCACCAACATAACACTCGTGCATTAATTACTCACTTTGCGCTCGATGCAACAATCTACTATTACAATTCTGGACCCATAGAACGACACCGATTTATATTGGACGAAAATGGCGATACATCCCTGAGGTTATTTCTGGATTTACGAGCAGTTGTCTAAGTTTCCAAGTAGTTTTGCAAGAGGTAACGGCCCCGAGTTACTAGTTGCAGGTTGTGGGTTTGAACACAGGTAGGTGCGTTAGTTTGTGCAGTTTATTTCATCACCAGTGCTATCAAAACGGCAAGCGAAAACATCGTGAGACAACCGACATGAACCAGAACACAACATTCCAAGATATGAGTCATCTACCAACACGCAGAGCCCACGTGGTGGATTACAGCCTATTCCCTCTCGTAGCGAGGAGGCCTGTCAAGCATCTCCTGCCCAAATCCCAATGTATTTGGGTCGGCGCAGCATGTCTTCTTCATCCATACTGCTCTATTACTCGTCATCTCATAAGACACGTCCTTTCTTGCCATATCATCCGTCACAGGGTTCATTACATCATTTCGGTGGTCTTCCTGTACTCTTATAGCCATCCATACTCATACTCATAACTTGCTCGTGTCCCAGCAGTAGGAAAATTATATGTAGTTAGATTATGTTATTATGCTTTAAGTTAAAGCGACAATCGCTACTTAACATTCTGCGACTGTTGACGATTACACACAACATGCGCTGATGCTTACGAAACACAAAGTTGTTTAAAAGAATTTGCGTCGACGAGTTTCGCGGGAATGCTCGCAATTTTGTACTGGGACGAAGGCACAGGAATTCGCCTTTGTCATAACATTTTCGCTGACAACGCGTTTTAAATACGCCTTTGTTTTGCGAAGTAATTTTTTTTTTTAGATCCACAGTAATCTGTTCTGGAGACTTGAGATGAGAGTGTAAAATGAGCAAAAGGAGAGTGAGATATTTATTTAATTTCTGCTAGAGAGCATTTCTTGCTTGCATGCCAGAGATGGTTCTTTAATTCAGAATTGAATGAGCAGTTTTTACAATTTGTTGTAACAGCTGGCTTACCATGACGTCTTAAAACATTATTGTTTTACTCCTTTTCCAGTGTGGAAAAGAGATGGCACTAGACATCCTGTATAGCTCCATCTCTTTGCCACACTGGAATAAATGGTGAAGGCTGATGGCTGATGGCTGAAGGAAGGTAAATAGTGGCTTCTGTCAGATCTTGAAAGTGACACTTACACTTAGAGAAGCTATATTTGAACATTACAAGGTGGAAGGAACACCGACACGAAAACCCTGATCACGTACTAAGTACATCGCTCAGTACATTCTGAACCCTAAAAAATCTGCTGTTCCATACATTTTAAATTACCAATTTTAGAATGATGTACTGGATACGAGTTTTCGAGTCGATGTCCCTTCCACCTTTTTTTCATCATCACCATCATTCATCATTTCAGCCCTTTTAACGTCCACTGCTGGACATAGGCCTCCCCCAAGTTTCGCCACATTGACATAACATAGGGGGTTTTGCCATAATCGCCACGCTTGGCAGGCGGGTTGGCGATCGCAGTACGGTTGTTACAAAATCACAGAGAACGCTGCTGCCCATTCTCTGGCAAGTCCCTTAGTCGCCTCTTACGACACCCACGGGAAGATATGGGATGGTGCTATTCTTTACGTCCGACACCATACAGAATACACCTTTTTTTTACGGATAGGAAATCATCAAATGACCCCTCCCGCTCTGAGCGGAGCGGAAGGGAGTGTCAGACTTGTACTGACTAAAACCCATCCATGTTCCTTCTTAGCCCTTTGTGTTCCATGCCCACGATATCTCTTTCGAAGAATGCCCGCGGCACTGGCAGGCATCGGCCCTCTCGGACCCCTTCGGATTTGCTGACACCAATTTGAGGCGCGCGTGGAACACGAACGCGCTGTCGACACAGCCTGTCGTCATAAGACGGACGGCCGAAATACGGTACCCCTTAGTAACACTGGTTGTCTCACTATGCAGGGCCTAAGGGCTATATCCAAGGTTAGACCAAGGAAACCAGTGGCATCGAAAAGCGCGTTAGTTAGATCGACGATATCACAAAACACGGAACACCTGAATGTGGGATTCACGGGAGCAAGAAATAAAGTAGCCGTTGAAAGGCCAGCAGTCCAGATTCCGTGCCGAAATGATGATGAGGCTATATCTTTGCTTGCAGCTATGAATTGCTCTTTAATATTCTATTACATTACTAGGCAAAGTATAACTACACCCAATTTCATGAGATAAAATCCTTTACCACTAGCCAAACACAGTAAAGTATGGTCTGGCACAAGCCTTGCCAATTTAAAGGGTGTTTTACATGTAATAACTTCCAACACCACAGGATTCTGTCTCCATATCTTTGGCACGCATACAAAATGCATATTAATTGCACATATGGCTTGTAAACATCTGGTTGTACCAAATTGCACATCACATGTTTCCTCTAGGGCTGCTTACGTCCGGAAATTTTGGGATAAAAGCGAGAAATTTCCTTGAGAATGCAACAGGAGTGGGAAGGTCCGGAAATTAAAGGTATATATATTATAAATTAGAGGCATGGGAGTCTTGGTAAGTGAATAAGCAAATACTGATGCTTGAATGGAAGCGTGTTGCCAAAAACGGTTAGCGAACGAAAAGACAGTAAACGACGATTGCCTGTGTTAATCTCAAATGCTACAGATAAATTAGGCTTTAAGATCATTTATATTTGTGATCATACTACAAAACAAATGAATGACAAATGAAACGATGTACTAGAAATTCAAAAAATTTCGCCTCTACAAACTTTGACGGAAAATGTCATTGATAATTTTCAGCACACCTGCTCTGACTGGCTGGCCAAAATAACACAACAAATCACACAGTTGAGACGGATAAGATTAAGAAAGCTTAAGAGAGATCAGAAACTAATTTGGTCGTACAATTAGTTGAGTAGAATGTTAGTTAGTACCTAATGCTTCCTTAAGTCCGAATCTTCTACTTCAAAACTGCCAACCCTGTACCAGGAGTGCATAATGTAGAGGGAACGTATCTCAAACTGATTAGTGTACCGAATGCAACTTAGTAACCGAAACCGTGGAATATTTAGCAACGGAGACTATCAATAAGTTAGGAGTTTGTAAGTGTGATTACATTCTGCAATATGCAGAGCTACTGATAGACTGTGACTTGATTCAAAGTTGGTAACACCTGAGGTGCTTCGTTTCGAGAAGAAACTTTTGCATTTGAAGATTGTTTGAAGATGTCGAGCGTTTGATTTGAGATAAAATGGGAGCAAAGGATGAAGCCTGAAAAGATGATTATTAAGTACGCCATGTTCGGTAAAGCTTTGGGACAAACGACAAGGAAGATGAAATCTAGGTTCTGTAATTAGCACCAGAAGTCACTGGTAAAAAACTGGCAAATATTGGGTGTCTATAAATCTGTTCAACGATCATACAACCAAAGATACATGACAGGCATCAAAGTAACAGGGCAAAGTAACAGTAGTAAAAGGGTTCTGTATGGTGTCGGACGTAAAGAATAGCATCATCCCATGTCTTCCCGTGGGTGTCGTAAGAGGCGACTAAGGGACTTAGCAGAGAATGGGCAGCAGCGTTCTCTGTGCTTTTGTAACAACCTTACTGCGATCGCCAACCCGCCTGCCAAGCGTGGCGATTATGGCAAAACCCCCTTTCTTGGGGGAGGCCTATGTCCAGCAGTGGACGGCTGAAATGATGATGATGATGATCAAAGTAAAACAAACAGAAAACCTGGATAAGGTAGTTAGATTACAAAGATCACATTAAGCTTTTACTTAACAAAGGAAGTGTCTATGACCAACATTACCAAAAGTATGTAAAGAATGATTAACACAATCCCAATTTAACACATCTTCTATTGTGCCAACCACAAAAGAGACGGCTGGATAACTTGGATGTCTTCCTTTGGGAATTGCCAAAAAGGTGCACCGACCAATGCACAAAATGGAGCGAGACCTTTTCCCAGCAATGGTATAGCACAGGCTAGCTATAATAATAATACTAGCTGTCCCGCGCGACTTCGTCTGCGTCACATTTTCCCCGTTTTAGCAATATTTTTCATTGCAGTTCCGCTCCTATACAGCTCCATCTATTGAATACTTACTCAATCCAGTCAACAGATACCGCCATCAGTTAGAATTGTTTGGAGCTAACAGATAATTGTGACTTAATTAGCAATAAAATAATATTGCGACTATAAATTCAGATGTAAGCTATCCTATCTTTCAAGTTGGATCAAACTGCACATGGTGTGCAAATTTGATTTATAATCGGTTAAGTAGTTAAGGAGTCCATCCCCGACAAAAAACGTGACACGTAATTTATATATATATATATATATATAGATTTTCTATTCCGTATCACTAGGCCATAGAGCTACCAAAACCAAACCAGAGCCTTCGTTTACAAGGCTAACGACGTCACATATTAAGATTAACCGCCCGATTTGCGAGTTTGTATAGTTAATGGACGCCATTTGTAAGTATACTGCTGCCTCATTTAGCTCGGGTCGTACCTCGTTAATATCAGCGTAGAAATCTGCAGAGGTTTCTTTCACAACGAGGTTCTTTTAACATAGCGGTTGTAATCCTCGAAAGGTTGGACAGAAAGGTATCCATATTAGAGCACCAATCATATTTCGCCAGTTGTGTTTAAGTCTTATGTAATAGGGAGCGTTGTCTATGTGGTGTCGGACGTAAAGAATAGCACCATCCCATATCTTCCCGTGGGTGTCGTAAGAGGCGACTAAGGGACTTTCCAGGGAACGGGCAACAGCGTTCTCTGTGGTTTTTTTCAAAACAACGGTACTGCGATCGCCAACCGGCCTGCCAAGCGTGGCCATTATAGCAAAACCCCCCTTGTCTTATGTCCAGCAGTGGACGTCTTTCAGCTGAAATGATTATGAATAGGGAGGGAAGCCTAATACCATCCATCAACCAGGCACGATTCCAGACGTGAGTGACTCCAGACGTTTTCCCGTGAGTGCTACTGAAAAAATCCTGATGCAAAAATCCTATTACACTTTGTCCAACCTGGGAATTGAAGATAGGACCTCAGTTCAACAGTCGCGCTTAGAACCTTGCGTGCATGTATCTACCCTATACAAGGTGTTGTTTTGCATCGTCGTAAAAATTCAGGATGTTGTCACAAAAGACATACCTAAAAATAATCAATATAAATTACGATAACTAGTTAATTAAGTATTAAAACCACTGTTTTTTTGTTGTTGTTTAAATTTGTTAGTATTGCAAAAATAACCCCCTTAACGTGGTTTAAGGAATAAGAAATTATCGAATGAACGTTTGAGATTTTTTGTATGTGTGTAAGCGAGATTATAACGAGAGGATCAGACGGGCCGCGTTTAAAACACGGGTGGTTGACCATCAATGCCAAACCAATGTACAAATACCAATGTAACAAACTTTTTACACAATAAAAAAGAAAAAAAAAAATACCTCCCAATGTTATTATTGATTCGGGTCGAGAATCATTAGCATAGTTACCTCCTTGAATTTGACGAGGATGCAAAACAACACCTTGTATGTAAACCCTTGTCTTAAACATTAAATTACGTGAAAAGGTCATGTCAACAAAAGGTCGCAGGTTAATTACTCTAAGACCAAGATTTTAATGTTCAATTACTTTGGGAATCTACTAAATTTTCAATCGCATATTGTTCCGAGTTTTCAGTCACAGGTACCCGTGACTCAGAAATCTCGGAACAATATGCTACCTAAAACAAAGTGTCAAAATATCACAAATTAAGAAAAAACCGGCCAAGTACGAGTCGGACTCGCGCACGAAGGGTTCCGTACCATTATTTAAAAAAAAAAAAAACAAGCAAAAAAAATATTTTTTATGGGAGCCCAACTTAAATTTTATTTTATTCTGTTTTTAGTCTTTGCTGTGATAGCGGCAACAGAAATACATAATCTGTAGAAATTTCAACTGGCTTACTATCACGGTTCATGACATACAGCCTGGTGCCAAACGGGCGGACGGACGGACAGCAAAGTCTCAGTAATGGGGTCCCGTTTGACCCTTTGGGTACGGAAACCTAAAAATCAGGATCTCCCAAAAAGGTATTGGATTGATTTAGGTTGCGGGAAAACCCATATGAGGGCCGCACAAGACAGGGAAGTATTGTAGAAGAAATGGGGAAGCAATTCACAGCAGTGGGTAATTCCAGGCAGAAAAATAAAATAATGATGTTATTTGTTTAAAGTTGCTACTCATTAGAAATTTCTCCTGTATCGTGGGTGCGTTTACAAGCATTTAAACTCACATACACAAACAGCCAGACCCGGAACAACTACCAGGTAGCTGCCATATAAATATTTGTTCCTTGTGGGAATCGAACCCGCGACACGCAGCGCAGTTGCTAGTCGCTCAGCCACTGCGCCAACCGTACCGACGATGATGATATAAGTAATGAGTAAACCAAGATTAAAAGGACAACATTAACAGGAGGAACACATTATTTGCGTCGGAACAATCCATTCAGTACAAAATATTTTCCATTATTGCATTATATTAACTTCTACTTATGTAAAATATCAAACATAGAAATCGATTATTTCAGTAATAGGTAAACTAAAAGTCAGTTCGCTGTAGTAGCTACCAGAAGAATAATTACGGTCAATACTCGTCTATTTAACACGCAGCGGTATACTCATTAGGAAAATAATCTAAACTGAGGGTGCACAGCAGGCTTTTAGTTCCGCCATAGAAATAATAAAAACAGTCAAAATGTTCAAATTATACTTATAGTAAAACATAACTGAATTTTGCGTCACCTAGCGGAAGCTTTTCAAACTACAAAGTATATTTTGCTCTTCGGTACCATAAAGTTGTAACAGCGCCATCTAACAATTTTAACGCAAAACCTTTCGTTTATCAGAAACCATGGGTATAAATAGTTCAAATAATATCAAAGAGATGGCGCTAGTAAAAACATTGTTACAGGGAGATTTCCCAAGAATATATTAGAAAAAATCCAACTTAGAACTACACACACAGAATTATTAAAAAGAGCAAGTTTCGCAATAATAAACACTTTCATACCTGTTCATCATTGCTGGCTGGAAAAGTCGCCTCCCAGAAATCCTGGATGTTCTCCGGATAGTCAGCCTCATTGGTTGGATTAGGGCTCAGGCACTCCTCCCTCTTCTGGAACACGAAGATCAGCCCCCCATATTCTTCTTCAGGCCTCCAAGCCCCACACATAGTAGCCACTGTTCTAGTCTTACCAGAATCAACTCCGCTTTCAAGCTCACTTTTTTCTATTGGCTCATGATCCATTTTTAAATCGCTAGTAGCCACTTGTTCTGTCTTTACTGGCTGGTCATCACTTTCAAGCTTAAGCTTTTTTATTGGAACATGATCCATTTTCAAATCGCTATTACCTTCTGTTTGCATAATGGACTGGTCATCACTTACAAGCTTTATTTTTTTTATTGGCTCGTGATCCATTTTCAAGTCGCTTTTATTTTTAAGGCCCTCAGCACCCTCACTGGCCATAGCTAATTTAAACTTATTTAAATTAAAACGAGGGAATTTAATTTTAAAACTAACTGCACTACTACCTATGGTTTTAAAAAAACTAAGCATTTAAAGAAAACAATAGAAACTACAACTTATGAGACGATTATTATGATAAAAACTAAGAGATAATAATAGAAAACAATACACAATGGTTTATTTACACCACGATATAAATAACTTTGACAAACAACGCGCACACGCGGGCCATAAGACCCCGTAATTGAGTCCTAACTACAAGTTTATAGTTGTTGACACCTGTTGCACACAAAATTAACAGTGTATTCACACAAAAATCCAAAGATACGTGAGATTTTAACCTCGAAAGCCGACGTTTTTAGGTTATGCTGCTGCACCGAGCCAGAAAACGTCAAACAGACAATCAATCAGCTGTTTTTATAAATATGTCAGCGAGTGACGCATGTCAAATGTTTTTTTAAATATTGGCACCCAGTATAATGAGATATAAAATTCTATACTGTGTTCAATCCAAACTTATTAAAAATAACTGATTAATTATCCAAAAGTGGAATATATAATTTGTAGTCTGTATTGTCTTTTTCAAGTCAGTTTTTGTGTTGATTTTAAACTAAGTTCATAATGCATCTTCTAGATGGCAGGATGATCGCAATGTGAACGGGGGAATGTAAAGTCTTGTGGTGCGTTTATCTAACTACCATTCACATTATATTGTTAATTACTCGCTAGATGGCAGACTCAAGGATGGGCAAATGATCATGGTATTTTGCCTTCGTGTTCTTTATAATTATGAGGTACTCGGGCCGTCCGTACGACGTACGGCAAAGCCAAAAGGAAAGGTTATGATTTTAGCAGTCTACGTACGTTTGAAACATTTTTAGTTTTCCCCGTAGCGCCAGAACTGCTCAGCCGTTTTAGATGAATAAGATGTGTAAATGTGTTACTGTCCATTTGTTCACATTGAAACGTCTATGAGTAAAGAAAGACCAAAGAAACGATGGATGGACTGTGTGAAGAATGATAATTGCAAAAAGGAGGTAGGTATCTCATGAGATGACAAATAATAAAAGAGATGTGTGGAAGAAGAAGAGATCAAGGCGACCTCAAATAAATTGGGATACTTAAGGACAAGAGAATTATTATGATGATGTTCACACTGCATCGTCGTTCTTATTTAGGTATGATATTTTTAAATGAACTGTTTATGTTTATTAAAACACTTGTTCATGAAAATTTAGGCTATTACAGTTAAGTACATAATGTGATATCAATTGTCAAAATAAATACACAAACGCAACTATAGGACCTACATCAGTTTCGATTAGTTAATTTTACAAATTTGTCTTAATAGGTTTATACATATTATTATACCTACACATTTCACTTTCTGTCATTTTTTTCCATTCATTCTTTCCTCGAGTGAAGCGGCTGGTATCGTCAATAGGAACAGTGTTTTTATCTGTAGGTAATACCTAACTTTAATTTGCCAACTTTATTCAAGAAACAATGAACTTTAAGACAAGTGTCAGTTATTTATTTACCTCAATGAAATACACCCCTAAGCTAAGCATGAAATAATCTACCTAAGTCTCATTTTCCAACTTTCCTAAACACAGAATTTAAATATCCTCGTTATTTTCATTTCTTTCATCTCAGCCAGATGATTTAAAAACACAATCAACGAAAAGTAAAAAGGTTTGGAGCAAGATAAACATTATTCGCGTAGCTCCCATGTTTTCTATACAAACAGTCAACGCGAACGGTGTGTGGCAACCCTATCGGGTGACACTTATTTACATCTGAAAAGGGGTTAGAAAAAGTAAAGGTTGTGTTTAGAATGTTTCTGTGTTTTACTTTTGTTATAGTCCTTTCTCTGTAGAATGGTGCGGTTGATATTACCTGAATCGCTCATCTAATGTAATAGAAAAGAGGAAAGATTTCATTGTTTGTTTGCTTTGAATAGGCTCCAAAACTACTGGTCCGATTTTAAAAATTCTTTCAGTGTTAGATAGTCCATTTATCGAGGAAGGCTATAGGCTATATATCATCACGCTACGACCAATAGGAGTGGAGCAGCAATGAAAAATGTTGCAAAAACGGGTAAAATGTGACGCAAACGAAGTTGCGCCGGACAGATAGTTTTCAATAAAACTAGAGTTATGACTGATTTCGTATTTTACGACTGGTTTGGTTAGGTTAGTTGGGCTGTAACGGCACTTAGCCTATTTCTTGGGCCATTGTATGTCTGAAAATACTCTTGTTGCTCCCACCATCAGTCCACCAGGTCCTCCCAGAAAACTAGCAGCCTTTTTAGGCACAGAGATCTGTCTGTCACACCTATGGTAAATAGGTGTTTGTTTAGGGGACAGTGGTCGGTACGTTTCCGATAATAAATGTCACCCACACCATCCTATGGCGAAAGGACTATGAGTCCCTGGTGGTCTACCATGACGTCTTAAAGCACTATTGTTTTAATATTATTTCAGAGTGGGAAAGGGATGGCGCTAGACGTACTCTATAGCACCGTCTCTTTCCCACACTGGAATAAGACTAAAACGATATTTACTTCTTTAAGACGGCACAGTAACCCTCATAGGTTTGTGTTGAATAGCAGATGAAGGTTGGTACGGACAGTTGCAATTGCGATCAACCATTATTGGAAAAAAAGTTGGGAATCTCCACGGCACGTAGAAATGCGTAATAAGGCAGTCAAATAATTCATCATCGTCTGCCTAGCCTTTTCCCAAACTATATGAACTACATTTTTATATGAAGCGACTGCCTATGACACGACCCAGTAACTGGGTAATACGATACCCCCCCCCCGACCCCTTGGTAAGAATGGATGTCAGACAACTAAACTTTGGTTTCTGACTACTCGTAACTTCTGTCCAAGATCTACAAATGACAGCCGGGATCAATGCTTAACGTGCTTTCCGAGGCACGGAGGAAACTCGGTATGTAATTATAGTCCCCCATCCACGAACCAACCTCAGGCAGTAAAATAATGATTTTATTTTATATAAGTCTGTTTATAAGGTATCACGTCTTAATGACCTTCGTAGGTAAGTACATCCAAGAGACATAATTAAGCTGACTAACGCAAGGACCTCTAGGCCTCGAAACAATAAGCAATCAACGTCGAAACGAGTCATAAATCACGCAGAATCTTTGGTGGGAACCGCCAGTTGCTGGGACGGCGCTGGATAGCTTTATTTGCCACTAGCTGTCCCGCGCAACTTCATCTGCGTCACATTTCCCCCGTTTTCGAAACATTTTTCATTGCTGCTCCGCTCCTATTGGTCGTAGCGTGATGATATATAGGCCTTCCTCGATAAATGGGCTATCTAACACTGAAAGAATTTTTCAAATCTGACATGTAGTTTCGGAGCCTATTCAATGCAAACAAACAATCAAATCTTTCCTCTTTATAATATTGGTTTAGATAGAGAATTGGTTTTAGGTATACCGTAGATCGAAGGAAAATAGTTGGATAACGCTCAATCTTTCACGAGGTTTTTGGAATGAGTTAAATTTTGTAAAAGTGATGGTATTATTCTCAGAGTTTTATGTATATGAGCGTTTACACCCTACCGCATTTCATACAAACTTTCTAGTCCTTATTTTCCGATGACTGAACCGATTTTAATTAGACTTAATACGCATAAACAGGATACATAGGTCTTAAAAAGTTAATAAAAAAAATTATTCGAAATGACTTTTAAAAAAATAGATAATCGGAAATTTTGTTTCCATACTTAATACAAATTTATAATCTGTAACACTATTTTTCGAAAATGCTTTTTTAGTAACTTTTTAGACCTATGTATCCTGTTTATGCGTAAAAAATATAAAATCGCTTCAGTCATTTAAAAAAAAGTTAGAACTTGAAAGTTTGTATGAAATGTCGTAAGTTGTAAACTAGGGATGACACTATTGGGTAGAGAAAACGAAATTATATTTAGACCGTCAGTCAGGTAGGTAATACAAAATATAAGACAGACACGTATTTTTAGTTTTATCTAATTAACAACAAATGCCTTCGTTAAAACGCATTAACGTTGGACAACGGGAACTCACTACGTTACAACTATGTATAAAATTTACTTAACCGTGACGTCATGGGCCATTTTAACTCTTTAAGTAAAGGTAGCTCCGTTATTTTTTGATTACGTGAAAAAGTAAAAAAAACAAGAGGTGTTTTACACCCTTTAGGTGTAAAACACCTCTTGTTTTTCTATGTCTCTTGTATGATGATGATGTCTTTCTAGGGCGTCCCGCTTGGCGTTGCCACTCAAATCTGCCTTGTAAATACCTTTTTTTAGTCAACTTTCACTCACTATTACCACATGACAAAGCCATCACAGCATACTCTTTTTTATTTCTTTCACTTTCAAAATAGTTATACTATTTCCCAATAACACAAGAAACGTTTCGTCAACTGCCAATTTCCACCAAAACTTGATATTTTCCTTGTCCACTCTCTCGATTGGTCCACGAAAGTGGTTCATAATCGTACTAGCGACATCTGTTGGACGTCACCTAAACGATGCGGGTGACAAATGAATCAACCTTAATAGCTGCCTACGTTAGGTGTTTAGTGGGGCTGCTAAGTTTGCGGAAAGGAGATAAAATGTATGGATATTTATGGCGTATTTGACTTCTTACAGTGCTGCATGGATCTGTTAGCGCTCGAACGACACTTCCAGGAGGACGCTGTTGGTAAAACAAGAGCAGCCTTAGTTTTTCATATGGCCGCATGGTTGACGATCTAAGTACAACTAAAAAAGGACTGCGGCAACTGAAAGATGAGAAATGAGTTTGAGTTTGGCCGCATCTCGCCTGATGTGAAGCACTTATAAATAAAAATAAGAAAAAGAAAATAAAAAAATAAAAAAAATTAAAATGAAATGAAATAAAAAAAAAGTAAATAACATAATAAAAAAAATAAAAAAAAAGTTCTAAAATAAAATAAAATAAAAACTATTTATTTCAGATTTACGGAATCCATAGAATGTTAGTACAGTAAGAAAAACTTAAACAATTAGTGTTAGTAAATAAAATGAAAATATAAAAAGACAAGTAATAAACAATACAAAAATACATAAAAAGCAACATTATTTGATCATATGGGTTCTGACCCAGTGTTGGACGTACCGCGTGTCCAGCCTATCCGCTTTATGAGGCCAAACAGCGGTTTATTTACATTTCACCCCTTTTTTGGTCAAAATAGCCTCAATTACTACATAGTCAGACCCAGGCCAAGTGAAAACATTATTCCATCCTTTTCATTTATTTCTGGCTTTCTGAGGCCACCTTTGACTCCCTATCAGGGCTTTTCTTGAAATGTAGAAGTAAAATTTATACTGTTCATATACTATCCGGCCGAATACCGGATTTATATTTGAATTAGTACTCATACTGCACTAAGGGCAAATTACAGTGAAGGAATACTAATTTCTCTGCATTAACTGCTGCAACTTCATTTATTAACGAAAATACCCGAATTGGACCGAGTTCACCCGATCGTTCGCGCGCCGTCTACGCAAGCGTGCTTCGTGCGATGCGCCAAATGGCAATGTTTTGCCGGATATTCGGCGGCCGAATATCCGGCTATCCGGCTACAAAGTTGGCCGAATATCCGGTATCCGGCTAGACTGCTATCCGATTCATCTCTAGACTTCATAGTACCATCCGTCCCGAAACCTTACTTTCAGATTCATCATTCTCCTGACCTTATCCTAATTTACTTGGGGTCAGCGCAGCATGTCTTCTTCTTCATCTTTAACACAGTCCATCTATTGTTTCTTTGATCTTCCTCTACTCTTATACCCATCCACATTCATACTTACTTCCAGAATTACTTTTCAAAATCGCTTCAATCCCCCCTTCGGTTGCCATGGTAACTGAGTTTCACAACCAGCTTGTCTACCATGACGTCTTAAAGCAGTATTGTTTTACTCTTATTCCAGTGTGGGAAAAAGACGGTGCTATACAGGATGTCTAACGCTATCTCTTTCCCACACTGGAAAAGGAGTAAAACAATAATGTTTTAAGACGTCGTGGTAGCCCACCTGTTGTGAAAAAGGAATTTTTATTAATTTAATTTTATAAAAATTGATAAAAAATTAAATTAAAAATTAAAAAAAAAACCCTCAACACAAAAGCCCCTATAGAGCCAAAAATAAATTAATCCAATCGTCGCAGCGTCGATATAGATCTCAAATAGACTAGACCTGTGGAAGTTGTTTATATCTCTTCATCAACCAGAAAATAGGTGATGATCTTCAAACGGCTGAGTAGATTTTCTCGAAACATAGCTAAGAACTCTCTCGATTAAAATATCATTCAAACGAAACCAATTATATCAAAATCGGTTCATGCGTTTTGGAGCTGCGATGCCACAGACAGACACACAGATACACAGATACACAGACACACAGATACACAGATACAAAGACACACAGATACACACGTCAAACTTATAACACCCCTCTTTTTTGGTCGGGGGTTAAAAAAGGATTTTTTATTCTTTCTTGGCAACTGATTGCGATAGAAGAAGTTTTCTCATGGCCCAACAATCCGCAAGAAACTCACAAACCGCGAATAGTGTAACATAGCAGGCTGGATTCACACGTATATTTGTCATAGTCAATCCTCTTCGCGAGAGAGTGTGCAGCCCGCCTTACACCGTCATGCCAGGATTAATGTCGAGCTTTTTGTGGTCATCTGTTACTTTGATATAGATGATGGAGCTGTTCTAGTTGGGTTTGTTACTGAAGAATGGGGTTGAGGTTTCAAACATCTACTCTTTACAAATAAATAAAATTGAAGTGTCTGTTTGCAATTTCAAAATAACAGCTTTTTACTGAATGCATAATGCATATCAAAGTATGTACTTACGGTACAAAAACTTTTTTTTCTGTCTATCTGTTTATTTAAATTTATCTCCAAAACGGCTAGACTGACTAGAGAATTTTGACAGGACTTGTACAGCACGCGTAGCATGACCAATGTAGAAACGAGATTTGTCCATGGAGAATCGACATAATGACAGATAGACAATGACAATGTGTCAGTTTGTCGATTCTTCCACATAGCCCGTTTCTCCGGCAATCATGGTACGCGTGCTGGTAGATGGCTGAAGTTATAAGGAGTAACTTAGGCTTATTTTTACTTTAGTAAACACAACAACAAACATTTCAAACCCTTGACATTCAAATATGGAAGTAATATGTTTATAATAATTTCACGCGAACGAAAGTCGCGGGCAACAGCTATTAGTAATAACATAAGATCAAGCTTGTTATATCCGAAGCGATTGGCAGAGATGGCCTATACTACACCTACATTTCACCAGTTATGTTTAAGACCAAACTCCATTGCAGCAGCTAAAAAAATCCTGATGGAATATCCACTGATCATGTCTGTAACTATAAATTGGTTTCCTAATACCTCAGGAACATTTAACAGGTGTACATTGCTTCGAACACTAGGACATCATTTAAAATTCAATCTCGTCTAGACAGCCTGGTAGACCCTGTTGTTGACTGATTAAGTTCCGCTTTGCTGCATCTGCTTCTGCTTGAGTTGCAACGTATGCCGTCATCATCATCATCAGCCTACAGCATTCCACTGCTGGACATAGGCCTCCCCTAAGTTTCGCCACATTGTCATAACATGGGTGGTTTGCCATAATCGCCACGCTTGGCAGGCGGGTTGGCGATCGCAGTACCGTTGTCACAAAAGCACAGAGAACGCTGCTACCCATTATTTGGCAAGTCCCTTAGTCGCCTCTTACGACACCCACGGGAACATATGGAATGGTGCTATTCTTTACGCCCGACACCATACAGAGCCTCTCATCCAGTTGCTACCAATCACCCTGCGAAGAACAATGCTGTGCCGCGTATGTACCTAAAAGCAAATCTGCGCAAATTGGAAGGGGTCAAAGAGGGCCGATACCTGCCAGGGCTGCGGGACTGTGGGACTGAAAAAGATGCCGTGGCCCTAAAACATGATGGGCTAAGAAGGAACATGGATGGGTTTTAGCACGTTCGCTGCGGCAGTGATTCCTGCGGTACAAGGTCTATACACCTGGTAATCTAAACTTCCATTGTGGCGGCACATGGCTTATAGACCCTGTACACCATTGGGTTATATTTAATAATACATCTTAGATATATATTCATCTCTTTTCTACACCGAACCAAATTGAAGTTATGCCTTCCACACGACAAGGCAGTCTATACTTTTAGCCGCACTGTAAGCAAGGCGGTATAGAAGATGTTTAGACCTGGTATCGCACTCAACGTGCTAGCCAGTACAAGTCTGACACTCCTTTCCGCTCCGCCCAGACCCGGGAGGGGTCATTTTATGATTTCCCATCCGTAAAAAAAGGAAATAAGAGCGGATTTTATCGTTGTTATTAAACGCGATCAGCTCAGCGATACGGCGTTCAAGAGCTGTCTACGTCTATATTTCATATTATTTATGACACTCATGTTCTGTATGGTGTCGGACGGTTCTGTATGGTGTCGGACGTTAAGAATAGCACCATCCCATATCTTCCCGTGGGTGTCGTAAGAGGCGACTAAGGGACTTGCCATAGAATGGGCAGCAGAGTTCTTTGTGTTTTTGTAACAACCGTACTGCGATCGCCAACCCGCCTGCCAAGCGTGGCGATTATGGCAAAACCCCCTAAAATGTCAATGTGGCGACAATTTGGGGAGGCCTATGTCCAGCAGTGGACATCTTTTGGGCTGAAATGATGATGAATAATGATGATGACACTCATGCTACGCGACTAAACGCGGTTTAATGTTTTAATTCCGTGGTTAAATTCAAAGTAAATCTCATTAAAACTAGTACAAATAAAACTCCTAAATAACCTACATTCAACATTATTATGACATCACCAAAATCATCAACCCTGCAAAGCAATACATATGTAAATCGATTCAAACGTCCCTAATTAAAACCTTAACCCTGCGAACGCTACGGTAACAAACTCCGTGTCTATCTGAATTAGCGCCCGCCATAACTATCGGGCCGAGTGCCCACCTCGACCATAAATTAGATGCTGCTTGCCCACTACACGGGTTGAGTTTGTGTCCATTGATGGACGGGTTTTTTTTTGTGTTTTTATTTAACGGGTGCATTGAGATGGAAAGAAAAGAAAGAAGGACAATTTCGTGTTTATTGGCATTATAAAAAAAAGAAACATCTTAAAATAAACATAATAATGTCAGGCAGAAACATAAGGTACCATATGACCCTGATTTTTAGCTGCAGCCCATAGATAGAAAGGAGCTTTTTGTAGTTCCCGCATGAAGCTAAAGTTATGATATTTTCAGTTTTGAAGGTGGCAGTGATGGAATACATGTTACGATTTATTATTTTAAGTAAGCGCTAGTAGCTTACACTTTTAATGAAAAGTTTTACCTACCCATCGAACCAGTGGTAAAAGCCATTAATTTTGACAGTTCAACCATATTCATTGCATGTTTACGTTATTGAGCTAACGACTTACTCAAACATGTCACGTAATGGATAATGAGTTTCCTACGATATCTTTTGGATTGTGACAGAAAGTGTATTACGTAATTAAGTTTTGTGCCTCGGAAAGCACGTTAAGCCGTTGGTCCCGGTTGTCATTTGTAGATCTTAGATAGTCTTTAAAGGTAGTCAGTGGCCGAAAGTCTGACAACCAGTCTTACCAAGGGGTATCGTATTACCCAGTACTTACCAGATTGTAACAGTGTTGTGGGGTCAGATAGGCAGTAGCTCCATGTAAAATACTGGTATTCAGCTGAATCCGGTAAGACTGGAAGCCGTCCCAACATAATTGGGAAAAGGCTAATCAGATTATGCGCGCATTTCAAGATAGTAGAAACATAGTATTATGGCTATAAACAAGAACTAAAAACCCAAATACATAAATATCCCGGCACAAAAACACATTCTAACAATGGAAACACTCTATAAAGCATGGGCCATAGACTTTTAATCAATCTGCACGAGCGGTACGGTGCGCAAAAATGGCCGTCCTACCGACGGACGCGGCTTAATTAAAGCCATAAGGAAAATACGTTCAGTTCCTCTATGAGTTTGTTTTTTTTTTTACCAACGGTACATTGTTGACTTGATTGTTACTGTTATAGTTGGCACATAAATTTTTGGGAATTCTGTTGAAATACAACTAATGAGAAGGTTTCGGAATAGAGTCTCAACTGATTTGTTTATGAATTCTCATAGCTGGGAACAGAGACATGAGCGCGCCATAAGTAGTGCTATTACTCCAGCTTTATGGCTTTCTTCCATAGTCTTCTTACCTCAGAAAACCCTTCAATTTCGTCTGTCATTTGTAGATCTTTAATCGAAACCGAAAAGTCAGGCTATGTGCTACGGAGGTCAGATAGGCCGTTACTCTATGTTAAGTATTCTTAAAGCTACATCCTCTTAGACTAGAAGCCGAACCAAACTTAACTAGGAAAAGGTAAAGCTAGGTTTGCTCTTGACTCTAGTCTAGGTCAGAGATGACAGAGACAAAGTCGGCGATGGTACGAGCTTACCAGCTTACTTGATATCTCTACTTAGTTCGCCTCTGCATTTTCTTTCAAACCTGACCCAATGTTGTAGTTGTACCCAAGTTATTTTAGTGACAAAACACAATATTGCGCCAGTAATCCCCGAAGGGTTGGGCAGAGGTAGTACCTAAATAGTACACCCACGTTTCGGCTGTTATGTTTAAGTCCCATCTAATAGGGAGTGAGCCTATTGCCATCGACCGGGCACAAATCCAAACCCCGTGGCTGCTAATGATAACAATTTGCCTGACCCGGGAGTCAAACCCAGGATCTCAAGCACAGCAGTTACAATTGCGACCAGTAGGTACACCGGTCAAGGTAAATAAATATTTTCCTGATTTTTTTTTGATTTTTTTTTCATCAAACTGCAGCAGTAACTTTATTTTTCATTAACATACTATGAAAAATCAATTTAGTTTTACGGTTGAGTGGAAGTTTACCAACTAATACTACTAACTAATGAATGACAGTTCAAAATATCGTTTGGGGCTATGGAACCCTGTGTGCGAGTAAGACTCGCACTTGGCCGGTTTTTTTTTGTTTATTGTTGTTGTACTTGTGGCATGTGCCAAATAAACTTATTTACTTCTTTCTTCTTCTTCTTTCTTCTGATTAGCTACATAATAAAAAGTACCTGTTATACAAGGTGTTGTTTTGCATCCTCGTCAATATTCAGAAGGTTATCACAAAAGACATAAATAATCAATTAAAATTAAGATACCTAGTTAATTATAATAAATTTTTTTGGTTGTTTAAGTTTGTCAGTATTTCTGAATAACACCCCTAACGTGGTTTAGGGAATAAAAAAAATACGAATAAACGTTTGATATTGTTTGTATGTGTGAAAGCGCGATTATAGGGTGAGGATCGTCGGGTCACGTTTAAAACACGGGTGGTTCACACTTATCTATTCCCGTAAATAAGACAAAAAAAAATACCTACTCATTTTCTTATTGATTCGGGTTGAGAATCATTAACACAGTTAACTCCTTGAATTTGACGAGAATGCAAAACAACAGCTTGTATAAGTTGGTAGGCAACACCAACAAACCTAATCACCATTATCACAGAGAAAGTATTACAATACAAAACCTATCATTTTCGGGCCAGACATTGAAAAATTGAGACGCCCCTTCCCTATGGAATAGCACAAGGAATAAGCAAAAAATAAAACAAAATATAACGTGTATGTTAATCTTCTGGTTTAATCTTGGCAACAAATCGCGATGCCAAGTGTACGTATCTCGCGAAATGGATTTTATGGTAATATTATTCCCATGAAGAAAGTAATCCTCCACTGTACGGGTATATAAGGAAATGTATGAGATTACCTGTTATATTTCGTATTAAACATTAATGGCGATTTGAAAATGGGAAATAAGGAGGTAGTTATATGAATGAATGAATTATGTCATTGGTGAGGTTCTTCAGATAGGCTTGGTGCGTAGTACTAGCAAACAGGATGCGTGCATGACAAAACGCATCGATTCGATTTCGATTCGACAAGTCGTAGGTATGTCTATCTTTTTTTGGCATTACGAAAGCGAGCGAGATAGGCATACGACTTTCCGAATCGACACCGAATCAAAGCGTTTGTGAATACGTGGGCAGGTGGCCTACCATGACGTCTTAAAACATTATGTTTTACTCCTTTTCCAGTGTGGGAAAGAGATGGCACATCCTGTATAGCTCCGTCTCTTTCCCACACTGGAATAAGAGTAAAACCACACTGCTTTAAGACGTCATGGTAGGCCATGGGCAACTGCCCACTAGACAATAACACCTGTCTGGTCGGAGGATCCTCCCTTTAGTACGGGGGATAAGGAACTTTACACCCTATATATTCCTCATCATACTCCGTAGATTATATGAAGTGGACGAGGCAAAAGAAGTATGTTAGGATCGTAGCAGGTGGCGTTCTGCCCCCTGTGAACACTTGGTCCGACTGCTTTGTCCGATCAATCGGAACACGCGAAATTTGTTTTCCTCTTGGTCCGATTAAGGAGTCGGACCACGAAGTCTATCATTGTTTTACAACACTTGGTCCGATTGATCGGACAATGCGAACTTATTTTTCCTTTTGATTCGATTAAGGAGTCGGATTATGAGGTATACCGTTTAGAACATATTATAATTGTTCGACCGATCAAAAGACGTGACTTCTTATTAGTTTTTATTTAACTTGCCGTGTTAGTTCGTTTGGTAGTATGACAATACAATTTTATGCCAGACATTACTTCATCCTGCAATCACAATCGTCTCCTCAAGAGGGAACTCCTTAACGGTTAATAGAATAGAAACGAAATTTGTATTCGTATTAAGTTTTGATAGATAAAGATGTTTTTAATCATGATTTCGGGATTTGCTTTTCACGAGAAAACTCACTCAACTTTCAGCAAAAAAATATTGGCAGTATAGGGAATATTCCGTTAAACAAACTCTAGCGGAGCTACTTGACCATTACGTGATTTTGATATTTAATTGACATGCGTTTGCGACAGAGACATATTATTTCTGTTTTGTCTTTTCTACACACTGCGTTTACATCTAATTCAACTTTCCATTCGTAGGTCTGCTGGAAGAAATTTTTTTGAAATAAGCAGTACCTTTGTGCACTTGTATCTTAATGTGTTGTCCTGTTAAGTGATTTGTGTGTACATAAATAAATAAATTAATAAATATTTTCACTTGACGTAAAAATTGATTGAAAATCGCAATGACATCAGTCAAACTTGTCAGAAATATTCGTTTTCTAAGAAGGCTAACTTTTTAATTATTATTTTTTACTGGTAAAACGGTTTCAATTTGATCGGACTAGAAGGAATCATAATTCCTCTTTGTCCGATGAAAAAAAATAATGCGTTGTCCGATCGATCGAACTATTAGAACTTCTGATGCCACTTGGTCCGATTAATCGGACGAAAAAGATAAAAAAGAATTCGCGTGGTTCGATTGATCGGACTGAGCAGTCGGACCAAGTGATCACAGGGGCTTTGCCTACCCCCATGTGAAAAAGGCATGAATTTATGTATATATATGTTAAATGATTTATTAAACAAGGCAGCTAGAATTTGATACATTAATCGTTTAGATCATCAATGCAAAAAGGCTGTTCCAATAGAATTATTGTGATTTAATTGGGGAATACCAAGCTTCACAGCTTAGCTCATCGCCGCAAGGTTGCCTGCGTGCCGGCCTTCTACAGGCTATAATTCGGTGAATGTGCACAAGAACTCCACGACCTCATCTCACCGACCCCCTTCAACCATCGGACATCTAGACGAATTGCAATGCAAGTTACCATCCCTACCTCATTGCTATTCCACCAATTCGCACTAAGCGTTTTCAAACGTCTTTCATAATGCGCTCAGCAAAAGGGGTGGAATTCTCTGCCTGCGTCTGTGTTTCCGAACGCTTGCAACCCTAATAATCTCTTCAAAGTTAGAGTAAACAGTCTCCTTCTGGGTAAGCTCGTACCATCGTCGACTTTGTCTCTGTCATATCTGACCTAGACTAGAGTCAAGAGCAAAACCAACGCAAAAATAAAAAATGGGAATATCCTCTATTAATTGCCTAGAAGAACAGAACATCAGTCAGAAAAGATGTGTGGTAATCGATTGTCGTGGTATGGGCATATGATGCGGAGAAATGAGGAAAATGTCGTGAGGAAAGTTTTAAGTATGAATTTGGATGGGTATAAGGGTAGAGGAAGACCAAAGAAACGATGGATGGACTGTGTGAAGGATGATATAGCAAGAAAGTATCTCATGAGATGACAAGTAATAGAAAAGCATGGAAGAAGAAGACATGCTGCGCCGACCCCAAATAAATTGGGATAAGGGCAAGAGAATGATGAAAAATAGAGCATCAGGTATAAGAATTCCCAGATTTAGATGAATAACTATTGGGCACTGGCTGGCATGACATTACATTGGATTTTTATTTCCAGAGTTGATAGATAGCAGTTTAATTAGCAAAAGGTATAGAGACAGTCGACGTCTAGGGTGGATTGTAGCAACTGGATGAGAAGTTTTCGAAAATCTAGTTAAGTGAGGCCTAAGGCCAGCAGGCCCAGTAGTGGACTGTTGTAGACTGATGATAAAGAAAGTCTAGACCAAGCAGAGAAACATATTCTAGAGTCACAAGATCAACTAGGACGGTCAACTTTCTAAGTTAACACCAACCAAAAAACATTCGACATTTTACAAAATAGGGGTACCAACGCTACAAGGTGTTTAAAAAATGAAAAGCAAACCAAAGGCAGGAATACACGGGCGCACGTTAGTTTGTGTAGTTGTGTCTTGTACTATGCATTATAAATGGCGACTACGCATGGACTACGCCGATTGCGTGAGCACTGGAACGTAGACATATGGATAAGAATTACGAACTAAGTTTTCAACAACACCATGAATTTGATGGTGTTCGGCAGTAATTTAGCAGTACTTTGCGCAAGAATGGTGCCTTTTTGCCAGAAGCAGCAACGCATCGTTTTGGTTCGCATGACTATCAATCAAGCTTTGCAAACCCAAATTAAGGTAATCTCTCATTTTACGGAAAGCTCATACAAAGCGAGTTAAGGTTATGCTGGATAAGTATAACTTGATGTGTCGCCGTGTGTACGTGGTTGGCGTTTATTGCGTATTCCCTGATGATAGCTGCTAAAAAAACGCTGAACACATTGCCTTTTCTGAAACAATCGTAACATATCACACCAATGAAACAACACATTGATCAATGATGAGATTACACTGACAACTCATGAGTACCTACAGTTCTAAATTCGAATGTGCTGCTGTGCTACTATGGCGTCTTAGAGCAGTATTGTCTTAATCTTTTTCCAGAGTGGTAATGAGATAGTGCTAGACGGCCTATATAGCTCCGTCTCTTTCCCACACAGGAGTGATATTAAAACAATACTGGTCTACGACGTTATGGTAACTCCCCTTATTGCATTTCGTTTTTTTGGTGAAATTCGCCCAAAATCACCTACTAAAAACGACTGGTCAAGATCAAATCATTTATTTGCTGGAATATGGGTACATACATGAGGTGTTACAAAGAACTAAAGTTCTTACTGCCATATTCTACCTTAACAAGCGTATAAATATGTGTTACATGCAATGTCAAATATTTTAATAGGTACAGCTGCGAAGCACAGAAACTCATTGCACTCAGCACAAAAGATACGTCCATTATTACGTCCAATCCAGAATACTTACCAATCCACCACACTGTCGTATTCAAAACAATCCACTGGCAAATAACCGATTCTCGGCCCCTCGGGGGTCGTTCAGCGTCCGCTTTACTTTTTCACATTATTCCGGCTGCGGCACGCCGACGGGGCGACAGCGGGACGTCTGCGGGGCGGCAGCGGCAACCTGCGTGCGATTCCCATTACCTAAGTGTTTATTTTTATGAAATGTATACTGTGTGTGCCCCGCTTTATAATACACGTGAGATTTTACTAACACTTTTTTCAAAATGAACGTTTTTTTCGGTGGAATTTCTAAGCTTTGTTTGGGGCTGGTTTATAACTGGTCCCTGTGGATGGATGGTGGATAAGGGTTTGAGGGTGAGGTATTATAATTGTCGGGCTATTTGATTACGGTGGCTTTTATTAATTGCGTGACTGACTAGGTATTTGAAGATAATAGGTAAAATCATTGCTGCTAATCCGGTTGAGTCTATTATAGTAAGTCATGACTGTGCATTGTATAGAACTTTATAACACTTCATCTAAGGTGCGTACAAGGTCCCCATCAAATATCAATGGTTATGACGGGGTCGCTGTTATGACACATGAAGACAAAGTTCCGGGCAGCTTCTGAAACATACCGAATCATAATCTGCTTAGTCTTTTCCCAAACTATCTTGGAGTCGACTTCCAGTCTAACCGGATGCAGCTGAGTACCAGTATTTTGCATGCAGCGACTGCCTATCTAACCTCCACTATCCAGTAACTAGATAATGCGATGCGATACCCCTTGCTAAGACTGGATGTCAGACTTTTGGCTTCTGACTACTCGTAAAGACTGTCACAGATCTACAAGCCGAGACAGCCGAGACCAAACGGCTTAACGTGCTTTCCCAGGCACGGAGAAAACTCGGTATGTAATAATAGTCAGCCACGGACCAACCTCGGCAAGCATGGCTTAAACTTAAAGATCGACCCGTGCGGTTGTTATTATTTAGCACACCGAAGATAAAAAATACCGAATCATGGATGCAATTTGATTTCCTGATTGGTTGCATCAGTTTAAAAATCTAAACATAAGAGGTACCAAGGATCAAGGTTGGTACATGAGGTGACAAATCTAACTATACATTTCCAGTATAACATGGCCATGGTATGTACATATTTCCTGTATAATGAGAGATCCGCATTTAAACTGGTTTTGTATAGCTTGACTGGTCATCGTGCGTCCTAGATGAAGTATCAATCGCAATTCGAATGCCAAAAGATTTTCTGTGCCTACTGGGCCTGCACATTTCGTTTCATCTTGATTGCAAAATATCTTAGAGTATGCAGAACTGTAGGAAGTAAGCTGAGCAGCTTCTTCTTAAAACATACAGCCTCTCATTGAAATCCTTCCGTCTGGCGCTGTAACAACGTTTGTGGCGATTTGAATCTCAAAGATTTCGAATTTAAGTTCCGCTATGCTCCCGGCTTTTGGGTGTGGAGCAATTTTTAAGCGCTGAGCGTTTAAGGATTGCTCCAGAAGAACCAGAAGTATCGTACGCATACTCCTTTTGGCTCGTCCACGTCATACACAAATTTATCGTTGCGAGTCCTGCTAACCAAACCTTTCTGGAGGTCTACTTTCCAAGCACTAAGCACATTCCTACTCCGTATCACTTACAGACATACGACTAGTTACGGGCCCGAACTAAAACTGAATGACAATTGAGAATAGGATTGGGCAGTTGTCTCTACTCCAGATGTGTTTTCAAACACACCTAAATCTGAAAATAATATAAAGTAGGGTACATTTCAGTGTTTCCAGCTATTACAGACGGGCCCGCATCTTCGTTGACAGAGTTAGAGAGTAGACTCCCTGAACAACCTCATCAATAAGGTCATTCCTTCTAGGGCGTTCTTTGCGGCGTTGCCTTTTTTGCCCCTTTGATAGCAAAAAAGAAGAGCTGTATACTAATAGCTTCACGGGTTTGATCCATGGCATAACTAAATGCGTAGAGTCGAAGCTCGTCTTTTTTTCTTCACTTTCTTTTTTTCGCTGTCTCTTTTCTTTTTCTTCATTTTATATTTAGTTGGCGCAAAAATTCTGTCGCCGTCGGTGACAGATTGGAGTGCGGTCACATTGACTCCATGTTTTGGGGCACAGAGGGCAGTTTTTTGACATTGGGCAGTTGAAGGGATGTGGAGCATAGTTCCCCACACCCCACTGATGTTCCTGCGAGGTAACCCCGCTTAACAGGTTATAGTTACATCTTCTTATTTGGGTCCGTAGGCAGTTCAAGGACTCCCATGTGGACCACGGAAGGTTAAACCCTGTTGGAAAATGCTCACATGGTGGAAAGTGGTAAAGATTTTTTTACCGCCACAGAACCGACTTATTGCGTTGTGTGAACTTCAAGTAAGACAACTTCTTAAGTTGAAGTGTTAGACAGAGGTATAGGGTGAGCCTATTATCATCAACCGGGCACAAATGAAGACTTCGTGGCTGCTAATGAGAAATTCAAATCAAATCAAAATATTTTTATTTTAATAGGCCTACAAGGGCACTTATAAAACGTCGACAAAAAGGTGCTCGGTTCGGGTTGGTCGTTTCCTATGGAGAAGAACCGGCAAGAAACTCCATGGTTACTCTTTTAAAATCATTTGATTTTACAATATTTCTGTTACAGCGTTAGTACTAAAGGTCTAAATCTGGTACTAAAGGTTGGTCCGATCGATCGGACCACGCGAACCTTTTTTTCCTCTTGGTCCGATTAAGGAGTCGGACCAAGAGGTCTATCGTTATTTTAGAAGACTTGGTCAAACCCTGGACCGTATGTTTAGCATTTGCGCTTACTAAACCTACGAGGCAGACAAAGCAAAGTATTTCTATGCTATTCAAACTTGCCAGTTGATTCAGCACATTTTACGCTGTCTCGAACATGTGACTTGGACCACCCACCATCTATTTATGCGCAATATTCAATTCTGATATCCTTTGAAGCATCATCTTTATGTATTAGCTAGTCAATCTGCTCCGTGTATCTTCATCTTAGTATATAAAGCCATTTACTGTAGATTCGAAGAGTTAGGCCAAGACCTTTAAGCGTTACTTAGATGGTGCTTTGACTTAAGCACATTCCCGTCTCTAGCTAGATTAATACATAATTATTTTCTTTTTCTTTTCTTTTTCTTGTGAAAAAATCACAAGACAAAAATGTTTTTGTTTTTATACAATGTGTTGTTTTGCATGCGTCAAATTCAAGGAGGTAACTATGTTAATGATTCTCGACCCGAATCAATGATAAAATGGATAGGTATTTTTTTTTTCTTTTTTACCGTAATCTGTAAGTGTGAACCACCCGTGTTTTAAATGCGGCCCGTCTGATCCTCGCCCTATAACCGCGCTTTCACATTTATACGAACAATCTCAAACGTTTATTCGATAATTTCTTATTCCCCAAACCACGAAGGGGGTTATTCTGATATACTGACAAACTTAAACAACCAAAAAAAACTGCGTTTATTAATAATTAACTAGGTACCGTAATTTAACACGTTCGCTGCGGCAGTGATTTTTCTATACTTTCCATTCCTGCGGCACAAGGACTATACACCTGGTAATAAAACTTCCATTGTGGCGGCACAAGGCTTATAGACCCTGTAACATGAATGATGAAATGATGATGAATTAATTGACATACACCTGAAGCCGTTCGATTTCAAATTGTTTAGTTTAAAAATTATAGCTATATTTAAAATACAGGGCACCCTGTGCCGCACTGAATATGGGAAGTCTGATGCGTACTTTAGGGATGTGAAATAAAAATATCGATAGTACTAATTAATTTTTAATATAATGAAAAAAAAAACAGCTATGAATTAATATTTTTCAATAAAGCATGGATAACAAAAGTTTTTTTACACTGTACACATTCAGTCAACATTTCTTTTTACTTTTTTCTCAGCTTGGCGGCTTGTTAAAAAGTTTCGGAGTTTTTCATAGCATCCGACACAATTCCTCTTCTTGTCACCTTTTATCAAATTGTGTTTCTCAATTTTTCGTACGGGTTCTGAAAATATATTTTTTTTAATTAATTTTTATTTGTATGTGTAAATGTTAAATGTAAAAAAGAAAAAAAAATGTAAATGTAATGCACTAACTTTTTTGTAATAAAACAGAGAACAAAATCCTGCCTACTCACGGAAAACGTAATTAGGTAAATAAAATAAATAGTAATGATAACTCACCTGTCTTTGATAAATCAATCTATGATTACATTTAACATTAACTGCATCACTGTCCTCACAAACCCCGTAGATTATTTTTTTTCGGCACCTTTTTTTGGTCTTGACGCCATGTCGATGCGTGCGTTTCTCGTGCATAAAATCATTCAAATAATGCAAGCCAACAATAGCCGCGCAAAGCTAGCGCAGGGTGCGGTGCCAGGTGCGCAGGGTACAAGATGCTTCGACCTGGTTTCGCACTGTGATGAAATTTTATTTCTTACGTACGGTCCCAGGTTTATATA
The DNA here is from genome assembly GCA_949152445.1 of Cerastis rubricosa. Lineage (NCBI taxonomy): Eukaryota > Metazoa > Arthropoda > Insecta > Lepidoptera > Noctuidae > Cerastis > Cerastis rubricosa. The sequence goes on along the minus strand of OX424537.1, from coordinate 18,252,942 downwards.
AGATTTTATTTATATTTATTGAAGTTATGCCTTCCGCACGACTAGGAAGTCTATACTTTTCTTAGCCGCACTGTAAGCGAGGCGTATACAAGATGTTTAGACCTGGTATCGCACTCAACGTGTTAAATTAGATATATTGTTTAATTAGAGATTATTTATGTATTTTGTGACAACCTCTTGAATTTTGACGAGGATGCAAAACAACACCTTGTATATAAAGATCTGAGAAATACAATAAAAGGGGTTTCGTGTATTGTTTGTTTATTTGTTTCAAAACCATCCACAAATGGTGTTGTTTGCTGACGACACTTCTTTAATATTTAGAATAAACAGACGTGCCACAAACCTCAACGACGTAAATAACGCTCTAATGCAGGTCCATAACTGGTTTACCGCTAATAATTTAGTATTAAATGGAAAAAAAACTAAGTGCATAAGATTTACTCTACCAAATGTCAAATGTAGTGATTGTGACATTGCATCAAATCAAGAGAAACTTGAATTTGTCGATGAAACTGTTTTCTTGGGGATCACGCTCGACTCAAGGCTACAATGGGGTTCTCATTTAACATCTCTTGCAGGACGGCTGAGTTCAGCAGCATATGCTGTCAGGAAAATCCGTCAATTTACTGATGTAGATACCGCGAAGCTAGTGTATTTTAGTTATTTTCATAGCATTATGTCATACGGTATTTTACTATGGGGCTGCAGACATCGAGTCTATATTTATTCTGCAGAAAAGAGCTATCAGAGCCATATATAATCTACGTAGGCGCGATTCTCTAAGAGAACTGTTTAAGGAAATCATGTAAGTAAGTAAGTAAGTAAGTAAGTAAAATTTTATTTGTTGAAACATGGTGTACATGAAACATTGCATGCAAGATAATAATGGGATACAGAAAAGTTCTAACATGTTCAGCCGCATATCGTGGCGTACAAATTGGTAAGAAGAGATGGTGCATTAACCGCGATATTATTCATAAAAGTTACATTTCATCATTATTCATTAAATAAAATTACAATGTCCATTAAGTATAGTTACAATTCAACAAGAGTATTTTTTTTTTTATGCAGTTCATTTTCGAAGTAGTATTTAAATAAATTGGTCAATGAAAAAAATTACAATTCCAAATTACAATTATTCCAAAAATACAATAGATTATAATAAAATGTCAAAAAAAATACAATAGATTACAATAACATGTCAAAAAAATAATACAACATTGTCAACAAGAACATATCAAAAATGATGAAAATTGTCCTCTTTCATAAACTCAGCTATACTGTAATAGGCTCTTTCAGTTAGTAAACTTTTCAATTTAATTTTTAGAGCAGATATATTTAATGTTTTCCATGATTTGGGCAATTTATTAAAAATGGTTGGAGCCATGCAAAAGATGCTTTTACTCATAAGAGTTGTTTTAGCGCCGTGAACACAGAGTTTGAAATTGTCCCGTCTATTCCTAGGGACAGCATCAGACAAACGCTGAAATAAATGGGAATTTGATTTAATAAACATTACTGTTTCTAGGATATATAATGAAGGCAATGTCAATATTTTACGTTCTATAAAATAACATTTACAGCTGTCCGTTGTTTGCAGTCTAAACATCGATCTAATGCACCTTTTCTGTGCCCGAAACGCTATTTCATTGTCCGTGCTATTCCCCCAAAAGATGACTCCATATCTAAGAACTGATTCGGCTAATCCATGGTAAGCAGTAATTAGCGCATCTGTGTTGAGAACCACAGCAAGCTGTTTCAGAGCGTAGGCTGCACTACTCAATTTTTTTGTAAGCGCCTCAATTTGAGGTTTCCAATTCAATTTAGAATCTATTACTAGTCCCAGAAATTTAGTTGTGTCAGATTCATTGATATTTATATTATTAAATTGAACATTAAGATTTTCAATAATTGGTGTACGTTGTCTAAAGTGCATTACGCTAGTCTTCTTTAAATTAATTATTAAATTATTATCATTTAGCCAATTTATAATAGATATTAGTGAATTATTAATGTCATGTTCATATGTGTTTATGTCATTACAAGCTATTGTCAAAGTGCAATCGTCAGCAAAAAGTGTCATCGGATGTTTAGTTATTTTAGGCAGGTCATTTATATACAAAGTGAACAACGGAGGCCCTAATACACTGCCTTGAGGTACTCCGTATATAACTTCACGTTCCTCTGATCTTGAAGTTTCTTCCCGTTTACTTTTTTTATTTATTTTACTGATTTCTGTAACTTGTTTACGGTTATGAAGATATGATTTAATTAATTCTAAAACGTTGCCTCTTACACCATAAGCTTCAAGTTTCTCTGCCAGGGAGTTATAATAGACGCAATCAAAGGCCTGTGTCATGTCGCAGAAAATGGCACAGACTGGTATTCTCTTATCTACATTTAGCATGACATTATGTAAAAACTCATAGATAGCCAGATTTATACTTTTATTTTTTCGAAATCCCTTTTGTTCGTCACTTAATATATTATATTTTTCTAAATAGGTACTTATTTCACCATAAATGTATTTTTCAAACACCTTAGACATAACTGGTATAAGCGCGATCGGTCTGTAATTTGTCATTAATTCGTGATTGTCTTTCTTATATAGCGGTTTCACTATAGACTTCTTTAATGCATCAGGAAATACACCATCACTTATGCAAAGATTAATAATGAAACACAAATGTGTACATATTTCAAATGCAACTGCTTTCAAAATTTTTGTGGCAATACCATCGTAGCCGACGCTGTTGGTGTTTTTAAGCTTCATAATAATATTTAGTATGTCATATGGCGTAGACGGAGCCATAAACATAGATTGTACTCTGGCAACAATTAATGACGTTGAGTTTGTTCCCGCGTTAATTGTTGGTTGTATTTTATCAATAAAATAATTATTAAATATAGTGGCAATGTCTTTCGGGTGTGTGATGTCTTTACTTTCAAACTTGATGCAAGAAATTGAGTTTCTCGGGGCATTGTATTTACTTTTATTAATTATTTGCCACGTAGTCTTAGCCTTGTTATTAGAAGTTTTAATATTGAAATTGTTTTGTGCTTTTTGCGTTAGATTCATAATTCTTTTGAATAATTTTGAATAGTTTTTGAATCTATCTCTATTAGATTGAGTTGGTTTTAACCTATATTGCCATAGAAGCTTCCGTTTGTTTTTACTACACAGCTTTAACCCACGCGATACCCAGGTTGGTTTTTTTGTAGTCTTTATAGTAATCATTTTTCTGGGGAAACATAATTCGTACAATAGTTGGAACGTTTCAATAAAACGTTATCATCATTAAGGTAATCATGACGTCATCATGACGGTACCTTGTCAATACATCTATGAAAATATCATGTACGTTAGGAAAAATCTGCATTTATTTAGTAAAAGAAGTGACCGGCACCACTATAATACTAGAAACAGGGACCAACTGGTTCAGCCAGGTTTCAGGCTAGCTAAAGTAGACTCATCTTTCATGGGGTACTGTTTAAAATGTTACAATAAAATACCTCCCCCCATTCTACAACTGAATGAAACGAAATTTAAATCTTGCATAAAGCGCACACTATGTAGGCAAGCATATTATAAGTTGGGGGATTACATTGATGATAAAAATGCTTGTCTCAATGCTGGTCCTGCTCCACAACCATAGGGGCTATCAAATTACCACGTGAAGTTACTGTGGAAGCTGCAGAAGATTGTATAAATATCTTTGCTTTGTATAGATTCAATCTCTTAGTATTATATAATTGCATAGCACATGTGTGAAAACTATGTACTGTAAAGCCACCATTTTCTGAGTACCTACATCTTACACTGACGCGAATTTACCCTGGCGGTTGAGTAAATGTCATGCTCACTTAAATGTCACGCTGATGGCGGCGGGTGTGTCGGGTCATTTAGTTCCCTTCAATATGGTTGAGTTGAATGATGGCTGATACATGCGTCATGTTCGTGAACGGGCGCTGTCAGTTGTGCCTGGTCATCTCTCAGCTGCCACGGTTTATTTTAATTATTTTATTTTTAACTTTATTTTCGAATTATTGATTTCGTCTTTTACTCTGGACGCTCTTAACTTGCCCTTATTTCTACATCGTTCTCACATACTAGTAATTCTCAACACGATTGATGTAACCAAGATTTTGTAACATATTTTGATTTAAAAGAGTGTCCATGGAGTTTCTTGCCCATTCTTCTCCATAGAGATCTACGCTTTGGAATGGGCAACTACAGTACTTTCACAAGTTATTATGTCTTGTGACTGGGACTGTAGCTTCACGTTCTTCTTTTTTGTTCTTTGACTTTCAAAAGTGCCTGTAATGGTCTAATTGAAATAAATGCTTTGAGTTTGAGTTTGAGTTTTGTTTTTTACCCTAATTCATTATTTTCTACAATATCTAAAAGGTTCAAATCATTTTCAGAAACGAAATTGTCTGGTCTTTATCATGTGGTTAGTGCCTACCCTGCTGGCCTACCATGACCTCTTAAAGCAGTATTGTTTTACTCTTATTCCAGTGTGGGAAAGAGACGGAGCTATACAGGGTGTCTAGCGCCATCTCTTTCTCACACTGGAAAAGGAGTCAAACAATAAAGTTTTAAGACGTCATGGTTGGCCACTTGGTGCCAAAATTGTATGCCACCCATGGGCTTCTGACTTTCCTTTACATCATCATCAGCCTATAATGTTCCCACTGCTGGGACACAGGCGTCCTCACTATGAGAGGGAGTGGGCTGTAATCCACCACACGGGCCCAGTGCGGGTTGGTAGATGTCACATGTCTTCGAATTTTTATTTCTAGGACATGCCGGTTTCCTCACGATGTTTTCCTTTACCGTTTTTGAGGGCAGCGGTGATGAAATAAATTACACAAACTAATGCGCCTGCCTGGGTTCAGACCCACGGTTTACTGTTCGTAAGTCGGGGCTGCCACCACTGGGCCACTGCTGCTCTCTTGCTGCCTTAACATGCCGAGAAATCGATGTCGAGAAATATCTTTCAGGCATGCTAGTTTGGTTTCCAAACGATGTTTTTCACTTTATTTGCCAAATTTCAGTAATTCGGTCGTAATCTTCTTCTGTGCCCACCTGTTGTATTCTTTTGGATTGACTGATAATCAATGATAGGATTATGTGGCACGATATGATCCTCTAATTCCACTTACAACTTTTAAATCGATCCAAGCATTATCTTATTCGTTTTTATCGATGTAAAACATTGGAATATCACATTCAGTAAGTATCAGATCGGATCGTGTACACGCATACATTTTGTTTTTATTATTACATCTAGCCTCCATATAAAGCCTCCCTCCATTATTTCTATCGGTCACGATTCTGTGCTACTTCTTCTCCTCAGTAGCATATTTGAATTATTATCGTTCTATCCAGATCGTCAATGAAAAAAACTTATTCTTTGAGATAATGCTGTCAAGCTAATAATAGGAATAGATAAAGTAAAAACGATGATACATAACAATATTGTGTTTTATCAACCTGTATCTAAGCACTTCATTATCTTAAGTGGTTTAGCCAAATCTTACCTATCTACACTCGTTTATTATATCTTGTGTTATTGCAGTAAATAACTACCTAGATGTTTCTAAGCAGCGTGACACACACACACACACAGCGTACAAGCAAGCATAAGTTACTTTTCTTCTTCTACTTCTCTAGATTGTGTAAGTCCTTTTTTGATTGTAGGACAAGGGTAGGAAGATGATGATGATAAACTCTTGGTGTTACAAAATCCTAGAAAATTACAAAATCAAGTCACTTCTTCAAATCAGCTTTTTTCGAACATCAAAACTTACGCATGGCAGTCCCCTAAATGTTCTGCCATACGTTACTTCTAGTGTTTTAAATAGGTAGAAGAAGCGTCGGTACAAACTCCCCGGCAACAGACCTGTCTGTTACGTTAAAAAACGTTGTTACGTTTGATTCTATGCAATAGTATGTGAAGTTATTACTACTATTAGCTGTATTAAAAACAGCAGCACGGGTCGATCTTGCCGAGGTTGGTCCGTGAATGGGTAAACATAATTAAATACCGAGTTTCCTCCGTGCCTCGGAAAGCACGTAAAGCCGTTGGTCCCAGCTGTCAATTGTAGATCTTTGACAGTCGTTACTAGTAGTCAGAATCCAAAAGTCTGACATCTAGGCTTACTAAGGGGTATCGTATTACCCAGTTACTGGGTTGTGGAGGTCAGATAGGCAGTCGTTTCATGTAAAATACTGGTTCTCAGCTGCATCCGGTTAGACTGGAAGCCGACCCCAAGATAGTTTGGGAAAAAGCCTAGGCAGATGATGACGATAAGCTGTGCTATAAAACAGTGAAACAATATCATTAACATTAAAAACGGGATACTCACCACGTTTACTATTTATTTTGAGTTCTAAGTTCCGTTTTAGTGTAAATGAGAGTGTTAAAGTTTTTAATCTGACATGGTCACATGTCAGATTAAAAACTTGTTGCTGAAGTTAATCACGGACTTGTTTCACTACATCAATTTTTTTATTTTTTATTACAAATTCACATAGGTGAATGGGTATTTATATTGTAATGAATGGAACTTTCAATCCTTACATAGATTCAAGAAGAGTCATGTGTAAGATAATTTTAACTAATCATTAATTCAATAGCATGTGTGAGGTGTCTGATGAGATGACGAATAATAGAGAAATATGGAATAAGAAGACATGCTGTGCCGACCCCGACTTGAGATAAGGTTAAGAGAATGATGATGATTATTTTATTAGTTTTAATTTAAATAACTACTATATACATTACAACGATTACCAACTAACAAATTTAATAACTAAAATAACAATAAACTATAAGAGGGCGTCAAAAAACTCCTCCTCAACGCTGTCAGCTGGTACTGCGCCCAAAAGTCTGGCAGCATTGCCACGATGTATAGCAATACTTAGCCTCTGGTCAAAGTAAGAGCCAGCCTTTGGGTCACGGAAAGTGTCAACTAGGCGTTTGGAAATTTCCTTAAAAAAACATTTAATATTATAATTAATCAAAAAATCCCAAAATAAACATGCCATACCACCAACAATGCAAAAAAAAACCCAAACCCGTCCAATCTCACTTCCTAGCACATAGCAATTAGCTGCGCGGGCGCAGTGACGTCACGCGCGTTAATGAGGAAGGAACGAACCTCGACCGGGATGCGAACAATTAGCGAGATCATAACAAATCCCCGGGAAGTGGCTGTAATCGGGACGCGAGGACATTACCAATTGACTCTGTGATCGTATCGGGATGGTTCCGAGTTTTGTCTGGAAGTGGAAGAGGGTAGGAACTGAAAAGACGTAGTATGAGGTAGATCCCTCTGTGTTTTATTTGATTTTATGCTATTCGGGAAGCTTAATAAAAACAACAATACGGATTTGTAGGCAATTTACAAGCTTCCGCAGTTAAACGCAGTTAAAGAAACAAAAATACAAAACAAAAGAAAAGGGTACTTAGGTACAAAAAACCTAATAAAACATTAGTTACGGAACAACAAACTAAAAATAAAATTAAAAACAAAATAAAAACTACATTCAGACTTATTCGTGAGTTATTCGTTAAAAAAGAAGATACGAGTAAATAAACAAAGTATTCTTTATTGCAATTTGCACACTTAAATTGTTACACCGTTCTTAACATTTTTTTAAACTGCATATCATCGTCATTATCCGCGAGCCTATTGCCATCAAACGGGAACAAATCCAGACTTCGTCACTGATATTGAGATATTCTTGAAGGAAATATCCAAAAACAGTTTGGCCAACCAGGAGTTCAAACCCAGGACCTCCTCCTGCTCAGCAGTCGCATTTGCTTCCACTAGACCGACGAGGCAGTCTTTTGAAACAGTAATAAAAGTAGTCTTTTGAGTCAGTAGGAAGGCGTCTAGTGCTGGACATAGGCCTCTACCAAGTTTGGTCCTGAGCTTTTCGCATCTCTCCAGGTTATCGAACCATCTTAGGATATTATTGCCACGCTGCGCCTTCTGATACTGCATCCCTTGATGTGATAAAGAATTCAAATGATAACTGACAATGTCTAACACCTTTAGAAGCAGTCTTTATAAGTAAAATGAGCAGGCAATCGCTCGAAGTATGAATTTGGGTCCGTGTCATGACAATTGGTTCGCCACCTTACATGGGACTTCAGCGTAACTGACAAAATATTGGTGTACCCAGGGACTCACACTGCAACCGTAATAAGTTTTTTTAACACTGTTTTATAAAACAGTTATAAAAGAAAAACACTTTTAAATGTATTAGATACAATAATGTTACCGAATCAAACTGTAACCTTTTAAATGTGTTAATAAGTGTTAATGTGTGTTAAAGTCTAACATCCAGTCTTACCAAGGGGTATCGTATTACCCAGTTACTGGGTTGTGGAGGTCAGATAGGCAGTCGCTTCATGTAAAATACCAGCTTCATCCAGTTAGACTGGAAGCCGACCCCAAGATAGTTTGGGAAAAGGCTAGGCTGATGATGATGAAGTATTAATATGTGTAACTGAAATAATCAATTATAGCTTTAGTACGCTGCGTTTACTTGTTACGTTTTATTAACACTGTTAAAAGTTTTATATCTGTTACAGATATGTTATGGTTAAAAACACATTTAAAAGTGTTACATATTTGATTCTGTTACCAATTCAACATGTAACACTTATAATTCTGAAACCTTTATGAAGGTGCTTTTAAGTCCCTGGGTGTACCTTTTCATATAGGCTACAATTCTGACTATTCCTTCGAAGATTACATGCATGATGTTTCGCTGTTTTGCCAAAACATACCTCTCGAAAAAAAATCACACTTTAATCAAATCAGCAAATAAGGAAAACACTAACCCTTCTTAGTGAATTAAACGTACCCTTAGAACGCATGTGTGTACGAAGAGAGCTAAGAAATTGCTTCCTCTCTCGATCACTTTGCCCCAATCCATTGATTAACGAAAATCACGAGTTAACAGCCCTCCGCACCTGGGCACCCAATTCTGTTAAAAATGTCAAATAGGGCTGCGTGGACCTGAAATACTTTTTTTTAAACTGGAGTTTTAGAATAAACACAAGCTCAGCTGGCTCGGCTCGGCTCGGAACGGCTCGACTTGTATCGCGAGGGTCGATCGTCGATCTTAAGGTTAAGCCACGCTTGCCTAGGTTGGTACGTGGATGGGTGACCACCCATAACATCCAGAGTTTCCTCCGTAACTCGGAAAGCACGTTAAGCCGTTGTTTACGGCTGTCAGTTGTAGATTGAGTGAGAGAGTGGCCTGGAAATCTTACCAAGGGGGCGTATCGTATTACCCAGCACTAACTGGGCTGTGGAGGTCAGATAGGCATCCGGTTAGACTGGAAACCGACCCCAACATAGTTGGAAAAAGGTTAGGCAGGTGATGATGGGGGTGAATACAACGGCAATCAACGTGGTGCCGCTTGAGGCCGTTGCAACTGATGTCTTTCAGCAGATGATGACGTGGAAAAGTTCCTGATGACTAAATGAGAATGACGTCAATTTTTACAAATAAGATTTTGATTATATGAGAGTTCCTATAGAGACCGCAGACAGGCTTAATGTGGTCCTAATTAAATCGAGGATTGGATCTGAAAACTATCGACGAGATAGTAATAATATAATTTATTCTAAGATGGAGGACGCAATCAAAAATCTGTTTAAATAATGCGAAGCAGAAGAACAGGATATAAAGATAACTTAGTATCCTTTGTAATCACCGACCAGCAATGCAAATCTGTGCCAGTCAGAGAAGCAAAAATATTTTCCATTTCATACATTTCTAAAATTCAGGGACACAACCCTACAAATCTTAAACCTAACGCATTTGTCGACGCTAGCGTACCCTCGTACGTTACGATTTTCGAATGCTGTGTCTCTCACATACATAACTTCCTAGTAGGATCTATAGAAAGAGAATGGTAAGTATAAATTTAATACAGGGCATTATTTCAGTATACCGTGTGGTACTATACCACAGCCTTTGCTAGCATGACTACTGGCTCTGTCGATAGGTCACTTTAATGTTTGGTATAACATATATGATATACAACATAACCCTTTTTCCGGCGCAGTCGGGTAAAAATCATGTCTTTTTCACTAGGGAGTCGGCTTAGACTACATAACACCATCTGCAACTAACTTTTTGTATGTTGTTCTACGTTTTGTGGTAAGCAACGACTTAATTGTCGGGCCTACGCTGTCCCATACTTAAGTACTAACGCTGTAACATTCAAATATTGTAAACCAAATGATTTTAAAAGAGTAACCATGTTTCTTGCCGGTTCCTCTCCATAGGATACGACCAACCCGAACCGTGCACCTTTTGTCAACGTTTTATAAGTGCCCATGTAGGCCTATGTAAAATAAAATATTTTGATTTTGATTTCAAAAATTCTTAGAAAGTTCTCATGCTTCGTTCACGTCATACAAGCATACCCGTTGCGAGTACTTCGCACCTGACCTTTCTGAAGACCAACACCGAAAAGGACAGTGTAAGTTATTTCTCTGTAAGGCATCTTATCCAGGCGTTTTCACTTACCGAAGTTCCTGACCGAAGCTTCGGCTTCGGCCACCTTCGGCCAAAAAACCAACTTTCGGCCAAATCTTCGACTTCAGCTAAAATGGGTCGATTTATACAGGGTGTAACGGAAAGGGTATATACTGAACATGTTTCTCCATCTGACAAACATCGTAATAGCGAAAAAAATATCTGCTCCCCATACATAAGTTCAATACCTATTCGACCCAAATGTAGCTGATATTTTTTTCGCTACTACGATGTTTGTCCGATGGAGAAACATGTTCAGTATGATGGTCTGTAGCACACCATTAAGTATGTAAATACTCTTTCCGTTACAGCCTGTATAGTGTGGAACGCCACATCAGTTTGTATATTATAACGAATTAGTTCGTGTGTGGTCTTGGCTTAAAAATAGATCAGAATACTCTATTCTTGTAACTTGACTCATTCATTGGACTGCAAAATATTGGGTGTCTCTTAGTAGGCCGAGTTAATGACCAGGATTGACAGCGATGTGGAGGAGTACTTAGACGCCTGTGTATCCTGTTGTTTATTTAGTTCAGTTTATTTTATTTAAACTAGTTTTTTTTGTAAATATTTAATTTTAATTATTCTATAAGTTAATAAAAGCTTTAATCCTTTTATGATATTTGCCAGGATTGTCAATGTTTTAACTGAACATTATTCTTAACTTCTCCGTATTATAGAAATAATTAAAAAGTTTCACTTGGAAATCCTGAAAACGTTACTCCAGCCTTTTCATCACAGATAAAACAAGATCGAGCAATAAACAGAATTTTGAATAAATAGGTCAAAATGTCGTTATTCCTAAAGCACTTTTTAATTTTGACAATACTTATGGTGTTCTATCAATAATAGTTTGAAATACACGAAGAAAATTTCGTTGTTCTGCCGTCCATTTCCTCTTACAGACATGTTAATAGTCGGTTCTATTAACCTGTCTTGAAGGTAAGACTAGTTTAAACTCCCGGTGTTTTCCGTATACGTTTAAACGCATTCCCTCAAAAATTCCAATTAAGTAGATTATACTTTGAAGCAGGGTTAACTAGACCCGAAATGAGACAGAACAGAGTTCTGTTACAACAAATAACCGCTTTACCCCAAATTGAATTACGTTCCGTACTCATGGAAACATGCGGGGTCTAAGTTGGTGATTAATCGCTGCGGCTTTTGTTCAGGAGTGTTCACTCGGTAGGTCATCATATTTCTGCTGTTATCAGGTTGGTCAAGGTTCGCCTCTATAAGCTTAGTGCTCCACCGATAATCATCCCTGACCCCGGTTTTCCATTCTAAGATATTCACACATTATGAAATGTAAATAAAGATATGAATATGCTTGAATATTGCACCTCATCTTTTTCTATTGGTCTGAAATACGAGAGACAGAAATTGTAGAGAGAATAAAATGTATAGGGGGAATTAATGAAGGTTTCATAATAATATTATATGAATATGATATGACTGCATGTTTCTCATGGACAATGATTTCAGAAATTTTGTATTTACTGCATGTGAGTGGGTAAACATATTTTATTATTATTTTAACTGAGGGAAGCAATTGCTCGCAATTTTTTATGACGAGCTAAGAATCTGCACTGCAAGTGTGTATAAACCACCTTTCTTTTCCTTAACTCGAGCAGAAAATCGAAGGTTACCGACGTAGCCCGAATAATTGCCAAACTTAAGTGGCAGTGGGCAGGGCACATTGCTCGCAGAACAGATAGCCGATGGGGCCGAAAAGTTCTGGAATGGCGACCGCGAACCGGGAGACGGTACGTTGGAAGGCCTCCCACTAGGTAGACCTATGACCTGGTGAGGGTTGCGGGAATCCGCTGGATGCGAGTTGCACGGGACCAGTCAATGTGGCGACACTTGGGGGAGGCCTATGTCCAGCAGTGGACGTTTTTCGGCTGAAATTATGATGATGATGATGAGTAGAAAATCTTACCAAATTCTAATGAAACGTTGCAGAACGGCTTCAGAAATAATTCCCCGTATAACCACTCCAAAGCACGCGAAACAAAAACAGTGTGTGGCCAGTTTTAAAATTAAGTTCAATTTAGTAGAAACTGCGGCGTGCATTGTACAAGATGAGCTGTTTTGCGCAGAGTGAGTTTTTGTACAAAATGAAATACGTCACTTGTGTGCTGTGATGAAATGAGGACCATGTCGTAAGGGGTATTTAGTCTGAACGGCCCAAAGCGAATGGACCGCGGGCCATTCGACTATTATCAAAAATTGTCTACGTTCCAGTTCCATAGAACCGGTGATAGAATGATTTCAAAATTAATTTAAAGTGACAGTTGCATACATTGTGATTATGAAGCCGTATAATTAATGTACCTATAGTGAAACGCGCGCAAGGTAGGGCACCGGCAAGATGGGCAGACGCAATCAAAAAGGCTGCTGGAGGCAGCTTGTACCGAGCTTCACAGTGCAGGAGACCGCATGGCTTGGAGACGTATCAATTGTGGTCGCGATCCTCAGCAGTGAGGGAACGACGAAGAAGAGATAGTTTATGAATTTAAGTAATAAAATATTTACTTCAAATTCAAATTGTTTTGCACTGTTTCAGGTAGCAATATAGGTAGGTATAGGTAATTTCGGCAAATTTTACTTAATTTTCTGGTTTCATGTACCATTTCCAGTGACAATCCAGTTAACCCTAGAGGTTAACATTAGGCCGCTGGGAATTAACTCACAGGGTCCCTAATTTTCGTAAACCGGCTTCATATCAAATCCATAATAACGTTACCCCACACTAGTAGTTTCTCCTGTATCGTGGGTGCGTTTACAAACATTTAAACTAACAAACAGCCAGACCCGGAACAACTATCTGTAGGCCATACAAATATTTGTTCCGTGTGGGGATCGAACCCGCGACACGCAGCTCAGCAGTCGATTGCTCAGCCACTGAGCCAACCGTGCCGTCGCTTTTGACTTGCTTAAATTTTTAATTTCAGGAGGACATTCTATCTAAGATATTTTTCAGTTTAATTTTGTTAGCAAAGCAAATCTTTATTCAGGCAATAGTTGAGCTAAACAAATAAGATGAAACTAAACAGCAGATTTTTCCGTATTCTTTCATTCGTAGTCACTTTGTAGCTTACAAAAACCAATAACAGCCACACCTGTCAAAAAATCCCATATTGCTCCATAATAACCCCATAATTTAGTTCGTAACAACATTATAAACACTAATCATAGCCTCACATTGCCGCCGTCAGGAAATTTAATAACACATCCTTGTCAGTCTTTGAACCCCCTTTTTACGAACAACCCTACAAACTTAACTTTACAACCCCCAAAGGTAACTCACTCTTAAAGCGTTCAAGTAAAGGTAGAACTTTGGATGCTTTTGAGTTTGACGAGTGAAGTTGGTTGTAAGTTTTGAGTAATGACGTCATTGAAGGATGTCCCAAGGCACTTTGGGTATTAAAATGACAAACGTGGGCCTTTATCGAGTATGGAAATCTCCCAATTTATTATACGATAGGTAGTTATTCTATTAGGTAAACAACTTTGGGTTTAATAGAGTCATCGGGTATATTAACTAAGGTTGGGTGAACTATTTTGTGTGAAGTGATGTAATTTTTTATAGTGGGTCTATCTGAGCCAATTATGGGTCGTAAGGAATTATGTTGGGTTTGAGTGGCAGGTCATCAGTTCTGGTATGGTTTGTGTTGGTTTTGGATAAATTTGTCAATAATGATCATCACACAGCGCAAATCATGAAATTTCCTGTGCAACGGAAATGTGTCATAAAATGCTACTACTACTAGATTAAACGCGCCTAAAGCCAAGAAAACATTAGTCTATTTATGAGGTGTATTGCTACTCTCTAAGCTCTGTATGGTGTCGGACGTAAAGAATAGCACCATCCTATATCTTCCCGTGGGTGTCGTAAGAGGCGACTAAGGGACTTGCCAGAGAATGGGCAGCAGCGTTCTCCGTGTTTTTTTTTTTTTTGTAACAAACATACTGCGATCGCCAACCCGCCTGCCAAGCGTGGCGATTATGGCAAAACCCCCCTTCTTGGGGGAGGCCTGTATCCAGCAGTGGACGTCTTACGGGCTGAAATGATGATGATTGCTACTCTTAGTTTTTCTGAGGGTCACGAAACGGATGATGCAAATTAAAGCTATGATATTTTTTTTAATGTTTATATTATTATCAATAACATCATATATTTTGTTTTGAGTTCCCGATTTAAATTAATTTACGATCTATGATGTTTGTTTTATTTCATTTTATTTTTGACAAATTTGTTTGCTGACATTGCATTTTATGAAATGTTGTATTTTTATAATTATTTTTTTGATAATATTGACTTTATAGCGACACTTTAACGTCTCTATTTTGTATACCTTTCGGCGGAACATAGGATGGACGAAACATTTTATACAACATCATTTTTATATTCTGTGTTGACAAAATTAATAAATGAATTTGAATTTACATTAATTAGAATAACCCAAAAAAAATACTACAAGCAAAACCAGGAAGATCTTAGCAAACGGCGTTCCCATACCACCATTGCTATTTGGCCATTGTCGGCCTTCACACAGCCAATCCTTCGTTTCCTTGGTCTACATGCACTCTTAAAGCCACATTCGTACTCAAAACTTTCCTCACGACATTTTTCTCAACGTACGTTCCAACGTAGCTATTGAAGAAGTGATGGAAAACATATCAATTCAAAATCATTAAAAACATTTAATTATTTTTCATTGTTTTAAGCAAATATCCGTCCAATCGTGGACACACGGCGTGGCCATAAAACCGGCGTGTGCCGACTATACAAATATCGTTTGTTTTATTATTTAATATCTACGGAAACAATGAGAACGTCGGTAATGGTCGCCATTGAAAAATTTAAACATTGAGGCTACTATTTTTTTCGTCTCGATAGCAAGTCACTTAAATGTGAAGTCGTAAAGAATGCTAGATGCTCTGGCTGGAGACCTTACTCTTAAGGCACCCACTGGATAGTCCGGTTAAGCAGACCACAATCTCTTTGGTTGAACTCCGAGATGCCATTAAAAAAAACTGCCTAATAAGAGTGAACAATGATTTTTTGCATGTTTATTTTAAATAAACATGCAAAAAATCATTGCAAAGCTATTTATTTCTAAGTGCATACGTGTGAATAACATAATGCACATCTAATCAAAAGTGTATCAAGAATTTTAATTTTAGTTTAGTTGAACTAACTTTTTTTTAATTTGGTTTAATTAAGTAAGGTAAAGAACCTTACTTTTTTTAAAGTTGGCTTACACGAGACGCCCGGCAGATGTGAAACATCTATGTTTATAAAAGAATTAATCATTAATAAAAACCTATAACTAACGAAATATGGAGTAAAAGAAAGAAAAAAAAATTACTTGGACCTTTAAAAAAAAACATGATCAACAATCAATCCAAGACGAACTTTATTTTAATGGGAAAAGGTTGGTTTTACGTGGCATAGGGGTGAGGGCGCAACAACGTTTCCCGTCACGGCATTCGAGTTGATTTTACTCCCTAGTCGCGCATACAAATGTTTCACATCAAAAATATGTATATATGTTCAATTTAATATTTAGACAATCATGTACTTATCATAATTATAATACATTTATTATTCATCTACTTTTTCGATCAGTAATAAAACTAGTGATCGATTCACCGGAATCGAGAACAAGAAGTACCTACCCAACTCACAAACAAAACACCGACGAATCGTCCTTAAACGGCATTTCCGTACTAAGTAAACACATTTAAGTCCGATTTTTTACTGTAAAACGTCACTGGTCACCCCCACAGCTGTTATTAGGGGCAATATATCATAATATTGTAAAAATGAGGGTAATTTCACCCTTGTTTGCTGTGTCGCGGATAAATTTTTATTTGTCCACCCTTACGTGGAGTTTTTATGGTAATAGTGTCATGCCGTATAAACTCGCTGATCGAAGGTTTGCGTCAATAATGAAATTTTTTAATTGGTAACCCCATGCCTGTCTGGAATCGTATGAGGTTTTCAGAATGAATCATTTGGTATGCGTTGTTGAGGACAGTTTCGATAAGAAAACACAAAAATATAGAATTATTAGGGAAGGAAAGTAAATTCATAGATAATACACATAATGAATACTCCTTTATTTTACGGCTGGGAAATCATCAAATGACCCCTCCGGCTCTGGACGGAGCGCCCTTCCGCTCCGAGTGTCAGACTTGTACTGACTAAAACCCATCCATGTTCCTTCTTAGCACTTTGTGTTCCAGGGCCACAGTATCTCTTTCGAACAGTCCCGCAGCCCTGGCAGGCATCGGTCTTCTCGGACCCCTTCCGATTTTCTGACATCTTCTTGAGGCGCGTGGAACACGAACGCGCCGTCGACACGGCCTTTCGCCATAAGACGGACGGATGGAGAGCTTGTCTATTACTCACAACCGGGGTAGTATGATATGATGAATATAATAAAATATGATATCATATTATACATGTAGTGGTGCCAAATTGATCATCTACCTAGCCAACTATGTTGAGGTCAGCCACCAATCAAGTAAATTTAGACTTGTTTTAGATGAATTCCCTCGATCAACAAAATATAGTAAAAACTGTTTAGCTATGGCTGTACGTGTGTATAACAAATTACCATGTAAATTTAAATTTACTAAATGGCAGACTGTTTAAAATTAACTTGTTTAAATGGCTAAATGATAATATTTTTTATAGCATTAAGGAATACCTTGAAAATAAGTTGTGTTAACCAATTTGCATGCTTTAGTCTTATGCAAAACATGTATGATCTTATCCTTAATGTAACACCTTTGTATACCATGTTTTACGCAAATAAATAAATATGAATATGAATCTAACCGGATGCAACTGAATACCAGTATTTTACATAGAGCGACTGCCTATCTGACCTCCACAACCCAGTTAATAATGGTAGTGATGCCAAACTCGTATTTCAAATTCAGAGCCCACTATACAAGGATAGATAGATAGATAGAGACACAAGGTGTTGTTTTGCATCCTCGTCAAAATTCAGGAGGTTGTCACAAAATACATAAATAGTCAACTTAAATTACGCTACTTAGTTAATCTTTAAAAACAATGCTTTTTTTGTTGTTTAAATGAAGAGGCCAGGAAGATAGAAAGACGGTAAAACAAGGTTATTTCAATCAGAATAGGTTCTTGAGATCGACGTTTCCATTTTTCTACAAGTTAATTTGAAGAGACTCTTAAAAATAAGATTAAAAAATGCAAACGACATAGGTACGGTTATGCACTTTATCAAACGAAAAATGAGGAAAACCTGAAGTTTATTTGGGTTATCTGATGCTTATCAGTAAACAGCGAGTATTATTTTGTATTATTTATTTCCTTGGCTTTTAAGCCCGCCCATCGTAGTAATCCATCGTCAAGATATTTTTACGACACAATGACAATTCAATATTTATGGTTATGTTTGATGCACTAAGTTCTGCTTATCAGCACCTTCACGATGTTTGTGAATTTTGCAATAGGAACCTTGGTGAGTAAACGACATCTCATCATTTCAGCCGAAAGACGTCCACTGCTGGACAAGGGCCTCCCCCAAGTGTACATAAGGGGGGGTTTTGCCATAATCGCCACGCTTGGCAGGCGGGTTGGCGATCGCAGTAAGGTTGTTACAAAAGCACAGAGAACGCTGCTGCCCATTCTCTGGCAAGTTCCTTAGTCGGCTCTTACGACACCCACGGGAAGATATGGGATGGTGCTATTCTTTACGTCCGACACCATACAGGTTAAACGACATCTAGTTGAACCTTATTGAGAATGTATAAGACTAGTCCCAAAAGACATGTTTACTCTGTCCATACTATGTACCTATTAGGTCATCATCATCTGCCCAGCCTTTTCCCAAACTGTCTTGGGGTCAGCTTCCAGTCAAACCGGATGCAGCTGAGTACCAGTATTTTACATGAAGCGACTGTCTATCTGACCTCCACAACCCACTAACCGGGTAATACGATACTCCTTAGTAAGACTAGTTATCAGACTTTTGGCTTCTGGCTACTCGTGATGACTGATAAAGATCTACAAATGACAGCCGGGACCAACGACTTAACCTTCTTTCAGAGGCACGGATGAAACTCGGTATGTAATTATGGTCACACTTCCACGGACCAATCTCCGCAAGCACGGCTTAACCTTAAAGATCGACCCGTACGGCTGTTATTATTTAGCTACGACCTCCTCTTCCTCCTCCTGTACCTGGTAGGTACTATAACTATATTTAACTCATTCATCATCATCATTTCAGCCCAAAAGACGTCCACTGCTGGAAATAGGCCTCCCCCAAGTTTCGCCATATTGACATTTTGGGGGGTTTTGCCATAATCGCCACGCTTGGCAGGCGGGTTGGCGATCGCAGTATGGTTGTTACAAAAGCACAGATAACGCTGCTGCCCATTCTCTGGAAAGTCCCTTAGTCGCCTTTTACGACACCAACGGGAAGATTTGGTATGGTGCTATTCTTTACGTCCGACACCATACAGAGCATTTAACTATCTTACTCGTATCGTCTGCCACGTTGGTCCGGTCCCAAGAGCGACTGCTGAGCGTAAGGTTCTGGGTTCGATTCCCGGGTCAGGCAAAGTGTTATTGGGGTTTTCGATCAGAAATTTCTTAGTTGCAGCCACGGAGTCTGGATTTGTTCCCGGTTGATGGCAATAGTCTCGCCCCCTATTACATGGGACTTAAACATAACTGATGAAATGTAGGTGTACCTCCTCTGCTTAACCCTTCGGAGATTACAGGCGTGATGTCATGTTAATTATCATATAATGTCATGGATTCTTCTTCTGTTCGTCTTCAGCAGTCGTCATCTCAGCACCTAGTGCTTCTTCACCAAAATAAATCACAGTAAAACTAAAAAACTAAATTACACAAAAAAATTAATTTGGAACTTGGAAGTTGCATAATTAGTAAAAAAATCGCAATATAAATTGTGTCGACCCAAAACTGAGCCACTTTTTTGGCACCTTCTGTAGAGTCCATCAGTTCCTGTAATTAACAATCAGCAGGAGACACAGGACACGATATTAAGTGCCCAATCGTTTGTGGAACAGCACCACATTTCCACTCCAGGGCAGACTCATTTATAAATCTCCACCTGAGCAGGTTTTACTTGCTACGACAAACCTAGGTTAGTTAGGTTAGTTGTAGGTCATGAATAATTATAGTGTCAATGATTGTCACATTATGAAATACTAGCTGTCCGGCGCAACTTCGTCTGCGTCACATTTTCCTCGTTTACGCAACATTTTTCATTGCTGCTCCGCTCCTATTGGTTGTAGCGTGATGATATTTAGCCTATGTCCTTCCCCAAGTTGAAATCTATCGTTTTGCTAAATTTCACTGTTCTTCATGATCCGATCAGCCGTTTAGTCGTGAATAGGTAACAAACAAACAAACAGAGTGATTTTCGCATTTATAATATTAGTATGGAAGTATGGATTAACAAATTAGAATGAAATTATTATTATTTTTAAATATTGAATTGCAGGAATATAATACAATTTACTTACTGCATGCATATTTCAAGTAAATTTACTTGTCATTCCTATTATAAATCTTATATATAAAATTCTCGTGTCACAATGTTAGTTACCATACTCCTCCGAAACGGCTGAACCGATTTGTATGAAATTTTGTGTGCATATCGAGTTGGTCTGAAAATCGGCCAACATCTATTTTTCATATCCATAAAAAAAACCCCGCGAACGAAGTCGCGGGCAGGAGCTAGTATGTATATGTGTAAAATTTGCCCGCCGCCTATATTTATTTTTAAGAACTTTCTGTACCTTATTTAATCAAATAGATGATTTTGATTTGATTTGATTTTGATAGGTCCGGGGTCTGTTTAAAGACTTTCAGGTCAGCCATGGAACCAATATATACCTAATGTCCAGCTGGGAGAGTTTCAGCAGGTGGAACGAATGGGTTAGGTAAGGATGCACTACCTCGCCAGCTATAGCAACAGCTTATTAATTCTTAGCAAAACAAACAAACAAAAATCATGCTCCCCAAATTAATATGAAGTTATTACCAGATTACAGTCAATCCGTGTTATAAAGTAAAACACGCCAAATTGACATCAGGGAGGGCCCATTCCTAATCTAGCCTAATGACGAGTGAATTGTCGTGATATTGTGATTACGTGTCATATTACTAAGTAATTAATTATAGTGGCTGTTAGCAAAACGTCCAGTTTTGTTGTTTTTGATAAACACATTTTGATATGGATTGAATGGCATGACAAGTAGACTTGTCAGAAACATGGGCTTTGTGAACTTAAAAGAAAGATGGTTTTGTTTTCTAAACTAATATTATAACTAGCTGTCCGGCGCAACTTCGTTTGCGTCACATTTTCCCCGTTATCGCAAAATTTTTCATTCCTGCTCCACTCCTATTGGTCGTAGCGTGATGATATGGAGCCTATAGCCTTCCTCGATAAATGGGCTATCTAAAACTGAAATAATTTTTCAAATCGGACCAGTAGTTTCGGAGCCTATTCAATGCAAACAAACAAACAATCAAATCTTTCCTCTTTATAATATTAAGTTTAGAAAAAGAAAGCACGTTAAGCCGTTGATCCCGGCTGTTATTTGTAGATCTTTGACAGTCCTTACGATTAGTCAGAAGCCAAAAGTCTGACATCCAGTCGTACCAAGGGGTATCGTATTACCCAGTTACTGGGTTGTGGAGGTCAGATAGGCAGTCGCTTCATGTAAAATACTGGTACTCAGCTGAATCCGGTTAGACCGGAAGCCGACCCTAAGATAGTTTGGGAAAAGGCTAGGCAGATGATGATGTATATGATATATGCAGTGAAAGACGTTCACTGCTGGACATAAGCCTCCCCCAAGTGTCGCCACATTGACATTTTAGGTGGTTTTGCCATAATCGCCACGCTTGGCAGGCGGGTTGGCGATCGCAGTACGATTGTTACAAAAGCACAGAGAACGCTGCTGCCCATACTCTGGCATAGTCGCCTCTTACGACACCCACGGGAAGATATGGGATGGTGCTATTCTTAACGTCCGACACCATACAGATCAAATGAGTAACTTAAATAACACTAATCTCTGAACTCCACACCAAAACCAAAGACAAAGTCACAAAAAAACAAACAACAGAATAAAAGCCCACACGAAAATAACTATCCAAAATCGTCCTCAAACTAAACAAGCACAACATAACCCAAAAACGACGATTTTATTCAACAGCCATCGCTGCTTGTCAGTCAACAAAAAAAAGCCATTCATTAGCCCGTTCTAATGGGAATTGAACGCGACCAAACTAAAAAACAATAGCGTTTTAATACGCTCCGTTTTCCGCTTGAGTGATGGCCCCAAGAGCTTAGGCGACATATTAATTTCGCTGTGAAATATTGCCTCTAATGTCGCTTTGGCTAGTTAGCCTTAGAAACTAGAATGTAGGCTGGTGAGCTAAACGTAGGAATGTCGATTATTTTTTTGAATAATTGAATGATGACTGCACTTTGTAGCGATTGAAGCAGGTGGCCTACCTCATTCATCATCAGTTCAGCCCAAAAGACGTCCACTGCTGGACATAGGCCTGCCCCAAGTGTCGCCACATTGACATAACGTGGGGGGTTTTGCCATAATCGCCTCGCTTGGCAGGCGGGTTGGCGATCGCAGTACGGTTGTTACAAAAGCACAGAGAACGCTGCTGCCCATTACAGCAAATCCCTGTCGCCTCTTACGACACCCACGGGAAGATATGGGATGGTGCTATTCTTTACGTCCGACACAATACAGAGCCAGTTTTCCAGTGTGGGAAAGAGATGGCGCTCTGTCTCTTTCCCACACTGGAATAAGAGTAAAACAATACTGCTTTAAGACGTCATGGTAGTCCAGCAGGTAATCACAAACCTACATGCTATAAATAACACTTTGTGGAATAAGTTTCTAGGACGATAACTTGTCTATAACACAACATGACGCCTCTAAACCCGGAAAGATCAGGCAGAGGTATTGATGTTAAAATTTTGATGGTAAAAGAACGTTGCCCAACACTAGGAATTTCTCCTGTATCGTGGGTGCGTTTACAAACATTTAAACTCACATACACAAACAGCCAGACCCGAAACAACTATCTGTAGGCCATACAAATATTTGTTCCGTGCGGGGATCGAACCCGCGACACGCAGCGCAGCAGTCAATCGTTTAGCCACTGCGCTTACCGTGTCGTCTATTACCTTATTAGCACACACAGGGGTTCGAAGTTATTGAAATAATAATTTTCCATTTAGATTCATAACTTGATATTTTTTATCTTTTAATTATCAAGATAATTATCAAAAAACCAGGGTACATACATTTTACCAGTTACGTTTAAGTTCAATATTAAAGGGGGCAAACCCATTGCCGACAACCAGGCACAAATCTACTCTCTGGGCTGCCACTGATAATTTGGAATTCGTCTGACATCTCAATATTATATCAATGCATGTTAACTTAGGTGTCGCTGGATGAGTCCTATGAATTACAAGACAAAGGGTATTGTGACTCATGGCATAATCATCATGTCAAAGCAGTAATGGCTTAGAGGTGTGACCGTCAGACCGCCATAGGTTAGGTCTCGAGTTCGGTCCCAAGCCACGCAACTCTGATTTTCGGATTCATGTGCGTTTTGTATACTTACCTAATTATCTGTTGTTTCGGTGAAGCAAAATATCGTGAGGAAGCATGCCTGTCTAGGGGTGGCATAAACACTCTGACAAAAGGTTAAGCAGCCACACGATAAACAAAGAAGATCCTTGCTGAAGATGCCGTTAATTTATCTCTGCATCTCCCAAAATTGAAAGCAGCGTATAAACAAAGCAGCTACGAATTGATTGTCTCATCAAGGGCTCTTAATAAGCAATCTGACACGTCACTATAATTAACTCTGTAATCAGTTTTAAGTGATAATAACGACATGCGGGTACTGTTTCATTGTTTGTTTTTTTTGTAAACCGTACATTCACCCTTTTGTCTTTGGAGTGATGATGATTGGGGAATGAGGCTCTTCATTACTGAAATGAGCTTTGGGGTGTCTGGAAATTATATTTATTGTAATATGCAAATAGACACCAGCGTAGCATGACCGCCGTAGAAACGGGCTATGTCGACGGAAGAACCGACAAAATGAGAGATTGTCACCGTCTTAATGTCAATAGTGGCGATTCTTCCGTAGACAAAACTCGTTTCTACAGTGGTCATGCTACGTGTGCTGCCCGGATAGCCAGACACGGATATTTATTCGTCAAAAAGGGAAAAATGTTTGGTTACAGATTGGAAATTTAAGTTAGAGCAGCGGTGGCCCAGTGGTAGCAGCCCCGACTTACGAGCAGTAAGCCGTGAGTTCAAACCCAGACAGGCGCATTACTTTGTGTCATTTATTTCATCACCGCTGCTCTCAAAAACGGTGAAGGAAAACATCGTGAGGAAACCGGCATGTCCTAGAACTAAAAATTCGAAGACATGTATGTGACATCTACCAACCCGCACTGGGCCCGCGTGTTGGATTACAGCCCACTCCCTCTCATAGAGAGGAGGCCTGTGTCCCAGTAGTGGGAACATTGTAGGCTGATGATGATGACAGATTGGAAAAAATCTTTTTGCTATTTTTGATCGAAAACTAGAGAAAGAAACATCATCATTGTCCAGCCCTTATTGATAAATTTGGAGTCAGCGCAGCATGTCTTCTTCTTCCATACTTATCTATTTCTCACCTCGACTCTTGCCATATCATCCTTCACAGTCCTACCATCGTTTATTCGTCTTCCACTACGCTTACACACATTTTCCTCATGCCTCCGCATCACATGCCCTTACCAAGCCAACCGATTACCCCACAAGGAACTTTCAGTACTCGTTTGGAAAGTAAACATAATTATTGATAGCTGTTTTTTAGATTGATTTCATGTTTTATGATCCATTTCTCTCATTAATACCGACAATACTTAGAATTACATACCGAGTTTCCGTTAAGCCGTTCGTCCCGGCTGTCATTTGTAGATCTTTAACAGTATTTACGAGTAGTCAGAGGCCAAAAGTCTGACATCCAGTCTTACCAAGGGGTATCGTATCACCCAGATACTGGGTTGTGGAGGTCAGATATGCAGTCGCTTCATGTGAAATACTGATACTCAGCTGCATCCGGTTAGACTGGAAGCCGACCCCAAGCTAGTTTGGGAAAAGGCTAGGCAGATGATGATTCTTTAATACACATTTTTGTTTGTACATTATTAAAAGATCGGCAAATGTATGTGCGCAGGCAATGAGGGCTCGCTGATTAATTAAAATTAAAGTTTCAAGTTTGATTTTAAAGCCGAAACCGCAGTCCAACACAAAGAGCCATCTTTTAATCCTTAAAATGATTTACAAACGAAAAAATACAAGTGACAATAATTTTCCACCAACCCTTACAATAATCGATTTAGAGAACAATAACACAATTTTACGACACCACTAACAATGATCAATTTATTCGCAATAAAAAAACGACAATAACAAAGAAAATAAAAAGCGAGTTACCAACGATTTTAGTAGATTTTAAGATAGTTAAGCTTAATAAAGGAGTTGTAAAATTAATTATCCAATATAGAGTAAAAGGGAGAAAAGCTGCTCTTGTCATACGTATGTACATACGGCAGCACATCAAGCTGTGCATATCCAGTATAACCTGACCTAGCTTTTCATGAGCTTCCCGTACAATGACAGATGAGCTTAATTTGGTCTTGAGTGGTCGTCGTGCTTTCATTGACGGTAATTTTCGGTAAAACACATAAAATATAAAATCGTTTGCACGTTTCCGGCCCGAACGCTCGCCCAAAGCTCTGCGTTCAAACTCACTATGCAAGCGATTTTGAACCTTATGGGTGATCAACCACAACTGCCCATGTTTGTTCCCGTACGTTTGCTTCAAAAACAATAAAAATCGTGGACAACCAATGGGTCGTTGATTGAGAAAAATGACTGCTGCTGTGAGAACGATGCCCGTCAGATTATAAGGGCGTTTTAGCGTTTACGATTGTCATTAAAGTTTTAATTGGGTTTTAAAATTTTCTAATGGTGTAGTGTTAATGTGGGTTGCACTATGATTTTGATGGTTACCATTCGTTTCCAGTTTTCATCTTTTAGCTTCCCAGCAGCATTATTATCATTATTATATTACCGAATTTTGACAGTAGAGACGGCTCGATGTTATTTTTGAACTGTAGGTATCGATTCCATGGTAACGTTTCCTCGGTTAGGTTTCTGAATCTACAGTTTGATACTCCTAATTAAGGCACTTCTCAAATCTGGTAATCCTTGAGCAATTTAAGATTTTAGAAGTTAAGTTCGACGTATCGTAGGCAGAATTTGAATAGTTCCTTTATCAAATATTCAAATCAAAAACAGGTTGTTAGTATATGATAGTCTAAACTCAGACATATTATGTGTTGGCTTCTCATGTGCCATCGCTGGTCAGACACAAATAAGATAGGCAGTTGCTCCATTTAAAAAACTGGTATTCAGCTGCATCCGGTTAGACTGCCGACCCCAACACAGTTGGAAAAAGGTAAAGCAGATGAGATGGTGTCTTCTCTCAATTAAGAGCGTTTACGCCTTACACCATTTCATACAAACTTTCAAGTCCGTATTTTGTGAAATGACTGAACCGATTTTAATGAAACTTAATTCGCATAAGCAGGATACATAGGTCTAAAAAGTAACTAAAAAACATTTTCGAAAAATAGTGTTACAGTTAAATTAGACCGATTAAGTATAAATTTTCTATAGCAACACAGAAATTTCCAAGTATCTTTTTTTTAGAAAGACATTTCAAAAATGTTTTTAGTTACTTTTTATGCGTATGAAATTTCATTAAAATCGGTTCTGTCATTTCGGAAAATAAGGACTTGAAAGTTCGTATGAAATGTCGTAAGTCGTTAACGCTCTTTAGCCCAATTCATCCCAAATCGTAACCGTATCGTCTCGTCTAAAGGTAAGTCTGAACCGATAGTTACATGAGTCACTCATTAGTCGCAAGCTGTGCTTTAATCAAAGAGAATAACGTGTAATTAGTTGATGTGGAGCAAGAGAGCGCTCTCACGGCGGCAGGCTTTGACTAGTTGACTTCCTACTCTGTTTGGCACATGCTGATTGTGATATTGCTGGGATATTATTATCTCATTCATTGAAACTTGAGGAAGAGCTTGTGGATAATCTTCAGGTTATGCCGCACTTGATTGTTCCGTGGATGGGTGACCAACCATTTCATACCAAGTTTCACCCGTGCGTCAGAAAGCAAGTTAAGCCGTTTGTCCCGGCTGTCATTTGTAGAGCTTTGACGGTCGTTATAGGTAGTAGCTACAGAGGACGTTGTGTTTCCCACTCAGGAATAATATTAAAATAATACTGCTTTAAGACGTCATGGTAGGCCACCAGGTGCTCATGGTCCACATGGATGGTACGGGTGACATTAGATAAACCGTTCGTAACCCAGCCAGCCAACCAGTTCGTAAGCCCTTGATCTTGAACGTTACCCTGATATTCTACAATCATGGCTGAATATTTTAGGTGCACTATGAATACCAGTCTTAATTACGAAATCAATAATCACTGTAGTTTTATTGATAATGAGCGATTCAGCTAATGAGGCAGGTCGTGGCTAAATAATAACAGCCGTGGTCGATCTTTAAGGTTAAGTCGTGCTTGCCGAGGTTGGTCCGTGGATGTGTGACCAACCGTTATATACCGAGTTTCACCCGTGCCTCGGAACGCACGTTAAGCCGTTGGTCCCGGCTGTCAATTGTAGATCTTTGACAGTCGTTACACGTAGTCAGTGGCCCGAAAATCTGACAACCAGTCTTACTAATGGTGTTCGTATTACCCAGTACTAACTGGGTTGTGGAGTTCAGATACTTAATTTAAAACACTGGTATTAAGCTGCATGCGGTTAGACTGGAAGCCGACCCCAACATAGTTAGGAAAAAGCTAGGCACATAATGCGCAATCGTTGAAATAAAAAAAAGGATAAGCGATGTTAAATAACAATGTGTGCGCGTTACATCCTTTTCAGAACCATTATTTGCATGATTTGCGGATTCCGTATGGTGTCGGAAGTAAAGAATAGCACCATCCCATATCTTCCCGTGGGTGTCGAAAGAGGCGACTAAGGGACTTGCCAGAGAATGGGCAGCAGCGTTCTCTGTGCTTTTGCAACAACCGTACTGCGATCGCCAACCCGCCTGCCAAGCGTGGCGATTATGGCAAAACCCCCCAAAATGTCAATCTGGCGACACTTAGGGGAGGCCTATGTCCAGCAGTGGACGTCTTTTGGGTTGAAATGATTATGATGATGATTTGCATGATGCCATCGTAATCGCCTGTCGTAATAACAAATAACAAAAATTAAATAGCCTTTATTGCTGTCTCTTTCCTTACAATTACTAAATAAATGTCTAAGTACTAAAAAAACTAAATTGATTTAGTAAAAACTTATACTTAACTTATACTTATTTTATTTTTTGATAAAATAAGTTGCATTTAAATGTCCGTCGACAAGGGCCTCCTCTAAAGATTTCCACGTATTGCTGCCTCTTGCTAAACAGGTCCTTACCGGACCAGCTATTTTCTTGAGGTTATCTTCCCATCTTTTGATTTGTCTGCCTCTTTTTCTTTTGCTGTATCTTGGTTTTATAGTATTCTTAACTAATATTATAAAGAGGAAATATTTGATTGTTTGTTTGCATTGAATAGGCTCCGAAACTACTGGTCTGATTTGAAAAATTCTTTCAGTGCTAGATAGCCCATTTATCGAGGAAGGCTATAGGCTATATATCATCACGCTACGACAAACAGGACTGGAGCAGCAATGAAAAATGTTGCGAAAACGGGGAAAATGTGACGCAAACGAAGTTGCACCGGACAGCTAGTCAGTTACTAACTTAGTTAATTTCTCTTAACATTTGTCCCGTCCAACGCCATTTAAACTGTCTGTAGGCTGTGTACATTTTTGGATTTTGTTCTCTTCGATTTAGTCCAGTCCTCCGGGATGATCTCTTGCACGTTTCATAATTTGCCACGAGCTCCTCATTTCAACAATTGCGCATGTTTCAGCGAAATGAAGACCCTACTTGCTGTACCTAACATTGGTACCGCAAGAAGACATGAAGACCTATACAGAAGCATAAAAGAGATCTAAAGAAACCAAGCTGCCAGGTACTACAAAGGCAATAAACCATTCCAGTCGCGTGGTTCCCGTTTACGAACAACATCGCCCTTTTGGCCCCATGGGGGTCGTAGGTGGCGACTAAGGGATTGTACCGGAGGGACGAATGGCTGTCAAATAACGACTGTACCGACCTGAGAAGGAATTATACCTGAAGGTGAAGAGAAAAAGTTTAAATCATTTGGAAACAGAATTAACCGTAGTGTCCATGGAGATTCTTGAACGTTTTTATCAATAGAGATCCAAGTTTTGGAACGGGCAACTGATTTATTCTCTATTGCGTACCATAATGTATATATATAGACAGAAGGGAAAAAATATATAAGTCACAATTATGGACCCTGTCGGGCACAACAAGATCAAGTAGAAGGGAAGAGGAAGAACACTGGGTGCTTAATGTGATATATTATATTTTTAGTTACCTAGTTAATAAGTTATAGGTACTATTTTTATATTACTAAATAGAATTTAAGAATTATAATTATTGTTTTATAAATTATATACGTTTATTCAATCAATAGTAAAGTAACATTGTTGAAAACTTATGCGTATTAAATACTCATTTATTATCCGTGACAAGTTATTTAATTGGATGCTCCATATTTATTTTATTCCAGCTGACTAACTGAACAACTACTTTGCGGCTCGAAAGTGCCTGAAAATGGTTTAATTGAAATACTTTAATTACTTCAATCAATTTTGGTATAAGCTATTCTCATTTGAA
Organism: Cerastis rubricosa; assembly: GCA_949152445.1. Taxonomy (NCBI): domain Eukaryota; kingdom Metazoa; phylum Arthropoda; class Insecta; order Lepidoptera; family Noctuidae; genus Cerastis; species Cerastis rubricosa. The sequence goes on along the minus strand of OX424537.1, from coordinate 18,223,386 downwards.
GCAATCAAATTATTGCAAAACATAATAATTCTTAAGTTTTAAACTGCTTACTTTGTAACTCTGACGTTGTTTCCAAAAATACATAGTCCCGATCAAATAAAATTGTCCCCCAAAACCTGTCCCGCATATCTCATGCTAATTTACAAACTATTCTACAACTTTATCTCACTTTGGGTTTCTTGTTGGCGTCGACATTGGAACTGAAGACACTCGTTATCTACAAACACCGTCACTTTCTATTGTTATTGACACCCAATAAATTTATAACATAAAATAAAGGCTTCAAACAGGCGCGACGCGACGCGCATGCCGCGACGAAACCAACGTAGAACATTTTCTATGAAAGGCGCGCGCCGCGCCGTGTCGCGCCTGTCTGAAGGAGCCTTAAATCATAAAGCCACCTTTACCGATACAGTTGCGCCTGCGTCACCATGAAACAATACACATCAATGTTAACGATTTATTAATTACGATGCGACAGCACAGAGGGCGGAAGACAAAGATTACTGAATTATAACAGATACGATGTAGATATTGACTACATAATTTAATTATTTACTATTTATGATATTTAATATTTCTGCATCCGGTTATACAAGTGTTGTTTTGCAACCTCGTCAAATTCAAGGAGGTTACTATGCTAATGATTCTCGTCCCGAATCAATAATAAACTGGGTAGGTAACTTTTTTTTTATTTCTTATTTTCGGAAATCGGTAAGTGTGAAACTCCCGTGTTTTGAACGCGGCCCGCCTGAATCTTGCCCTATAACCGCGCTTCCACACATACAAACAATCTCAAACGTTTATTCGATAATTTCTTATTCCCTAAACCACGTTAAAGGGGTTATTCTGAAATACTGACAAACTTAAATAACCAAAAAAATCAGCGTGTATTAATAATTAACTAGGTAACGTAATTTTAGCCTATTATTTATGTCTTTTGTGTCAACCTCCTGAATTTTGACGAGAATGCAAAACAACACCTTGTATAGAGAGCCGATCACAACATAGTTGGGAAAAGGTTAGGCAGATGATGAAAATAGATATTAATTCCGTCATAGAATCATTCATAGAATCATTCTAATCCATGATCATTTATTACAGCAGAATACCATTTTAAGAATCTTTGAAATTAAATGTGTTTTTATTTGTCTCTTTAAGACAGTCCACTCATGAAACAAACTAATCCATTTGGACATTTTTAAGCGGAAATCTCACGATTAAACGTTGGTCCTTCGGGCCGGATCGATAATTTGATGGTGGTACCCGTCTAATGACTTTTCTTATCTTAAAAGATTAATAACATCTAACAGTTAAGTTATATAACTTAGAATTTGCTTATACCAGCGATTACAATATCATCATCATCATCATCATTTCAGCCGAAAGACGTCCACTGCTGGACATAGGCCTCCCCCAACGCCACATAGACATAAGGGGGGTTTTGCCATAATCGCCACGCTTGGCAGGCGGGTTGGCGATCGCAGTACGGTTGTTACAAAAGCACAGAGAACGCTGCTGCCCATTCTCTGATAAGTCCCTTAGTTTAGTCGCCTCTTACGACACCCACGGGAAGATATGGGATGGTGCTATTCTTTACGTCCGACACCATACAGAACTACGTCCCACACCATACAGAACGATTACAATAATTATGCTCTTGTCGTATTAACAATCAAGGACTAATAGTAGACACGGCATCACACCAAGCTACAAACCAGTATAACCTGACCTCACTTTGTATGAGCTTCCGGTACAATGAGAAATCAGCTTATTTTAGTTTAATAAATAATAATTTTAATATCTTGATTGTACGTTCGTACGTACACTACTCATGTGCATTCCAGTACTACGAAGCTGATCACATTCCCATAAACAACCCTTCGTAATCCAAAATTCTCCACGTAAACCCATCTCTTTCGCCACCTGATCTATGCCAGCATTGCGTGTGCGCACATGCGGGCCCCAGTAGTTATCAGTCCATCTCCTGCTACGGCCAATTGGTAAAAAATGCCCCCGACACTAAATTCACAGTAAATTGCTAAAACAGTTGAATTTGATTCGTCCGATGCGTTTACGATTCTGTACGAAGATTAAAAAAGATTGCTCTTTTTAGTCAATGCGGGTTATTGGTTTTTTTTTGCTGTTTAACGTATTTTTGATTAAGTTTATTTATAGGTATGGTGGTTGTGTTTAAACAATGGTTGTCGATCGGTTTCTCAGTGGGGTAGTGTGAGGGTTTATCGACAGATGTATCAATATTGTACAATGTAACTGTAGTACCGGTTCTGTTTTTGAACTGTGTTTAAAAGATTGTAATCGTACGTAACTGCTGGTTACCCCTTTCGTGGCAGAATCTGTCATCCACATTTTTTTTTAATGTTTCCCTACACTAGGCATTTCTCCTGTACAGCGTTTAAAACATTTAAACTAACATACACAAACAGCCAGACCCGAAACAACTATCTGTAGGCCATATACATATTTGTTCCGTGCGGGGATCGAACCCGCGACACGCAGCGCAGCAGTCGATCCCTCAACCATTGCGCCACGGACATTTATCCGTACAAATATCCCAGTTCTGCTTTGTTAGACTTCAGTGCTAAGGCTACATAAATTTCTGGAACTTCGGTACCAAATGCTATGAAAACCATTATGGTTTTCTTCCCAACTATTTTTATGACTTTGGCACATGATCTTCCAGTGCTAAAAATAATCAACATGTTGTAATCGATTGCAAGCGTTGAAATAACACTGTATTTAATTTATCAATCGAAAAAACTTATTTAAATTCGATAGGTAAGATTTTTTCCCAAAAATACATCGCCATATGGGCAAATCGATCACAGCCAGACAGACTAGAATTATTTATTTATAGGCACAATAATAAAAAAAAACAAAATTTAATTAAAACATCATCAATATACAATATCATTTCAATCTAACCCTTCAAATGCGACCGTACAAATTAGAGACCCCGAAAAAAAATTCAATAACCCTCCAGTGGGCACCGATCGGCAATATCAATGACGTTTAACCCTAAACATAATCGAGTCTGAATCGAAACTACCTCAGGGACATCGGGCCTGTTGTGCCCGTAAAATTGCCGAGTATTTTTTGCAATAAAATTGCTCCCTAGCTTTAAAGGGGGTCGTTCACGCCCCGGGCGGTTAAGGGTTACAGAGCTCTGTTGACGTATTCCGAATGATTTCGTGTAAGTAGGGATAATACTGTTGGTAACAGGTAAGCTATGTTAATGTGAAGCTTTTGTGCGTTATCGATATTTTTTTAGCTGAAGTTTTCTTTAGATTTTCACATGCTTAATGTAGGCTAGAATATCTGGCGGTTAATGTAGCAGAAAAATGAAAATAATATGTTAAGCAGATCAGTTAGAAATCATCTTCAAAGAAAACATAGGTTCAGAATTATTATTTCAATGCTTATTTAAGCTAACTTGGCATTGCTTTAAATTCTTCTTAGTAGGTACCACGTCAAAAAACGGTTACTTTAGAAAATACATTAAATAAACATCTACACAACATATATTCAACACTAACAAAATCTTCAAAGCACAATACCACTTCAAAACGGTTAACCCTTACAATGCGGGAGCATATTTTCCGCGGGGCGATCCCGCGTGTCGCCTAAACGACCCCATAATTGATAAGTAAAGGAAAAGAAGAGTACCGCCTTATACATATTTATGAGATCCTAAAATTGCTACGGGACCATGCGAACGGGAGCACTTGCGCCCATCGCCGTCTCATTATGTTTTTAGGGTTCCTTTGTTATCGCCACTTTGATGTCTGTTACAGAAATCGCAGAAGGATTTCCTTTAGTTTGCATGATTTCCAAGTTTGAGGGTTAAATTGTGAGTGAAAAATTGCGTGTACGGGTTCTGGTTTTTGGGGAATTTTGTTTTGTAAGTATGATTTCTGTACCTATGCTTTGTGTGTGATCTGTGGAATTTTGTTTCAAATATTCATAAATTCATATAAATAAGTCATCATCATCTGCCTAGCCTTTTCCCAAACTATCTTGGGGTCCGCTTCCAGTCTAACCGGATGCAGCTGAGTACCAGTATTTTACGTGAAGCGACTGCCTATCTGACCTCCACAACCCAATAACTGGACAATACGATACCCCCTGGTTGGACTGGATGTCAGACTTTTTGCTTCTGACTACTCGTAATGACAATCAAAGATCTACAAATGATAACCGGGCCTCGGAAAGCTCGTTAAGCCGTTGGGGCTTAACATGCTTTCCGAAGCACGGAGGAAACTCGGTATGTAATTATGGTCACCCATCCACGGACCAACCTCGGCAAGCACGGCTTATCCTTATAGATCGACCCGTGCGGCTGTTATTAGCCACGAGCTCCTCCGATTCAGATGAATAAGTCTTAAAATATATTGTGCTATTTGCTACTAAGGTTTGCTATCTAAATATTTTAATATACTAAGTAATTTCAGGTCTTGTAAAACATTGTGATAGGTACAATTGCTATTGTCACGCACAGAGAGAAGTGGAAAACTACGGGAGATTTCTTTCCCAGCAGTTGGACAATACAGGTTGATAAAAACGGTACAACCGCTGCTTTACCGTTTTTTATGTCATCATTTTTGAAGATAACATAGAACAGTTATCCAAGCTCCAACCGATACACAACGCAGCATCTCAACAGCCATAGCAACCACGATCTCGCTACATAAACCGAGTTTATAAACGCGGATCCGACGATGCGTTCAAAAACCACAATAAACGCTAACTTTATAGGTAAAACAAGAACGAGACTCACACCTTGCCTCTTTACGACAATAATCCATTCCTGAACGTTTTCTTTGCTCTTTTTATAATCCACGCTCGTTTTTGAACGTGCTAAATGAAACGTTTAGCGACGTTCTTATTTTGAATTGTTGGGGGGTACAAACGACGATATATGGTAATGTGGTTTCGAGTTTTTGTTTGTCGCTTTGGAGGGGAACGAATATATATATATATATATATATATTTTAATGTTGACATTAATATGTTTTTTTTTTGCATGGCGTAAATGCCCTAATTGAGAAGATAATCATGATTCTGTGACTTCCTAAATGCCTAAACATTTGAGTAATGGGGTCATCTACTTATCCCACTCGAAACTCTGACCAAAAGTAGTTTCCGCTTCTCAAAAGTGATAATATTGATTTTAATTAGATCATTAAAATACACTTTTGAGCGTCAAAATTTGAAAGGAAATCTTTATAGAATTGATTCTCGTTAATGTTAACCCAAAAAAGCATCAGTTAATCAAGAACAAAGTAGGTAGGTAAATACGAAAGATGATACACAGTTGTAGTCAAAGTCAGTACCAACCAGTATAGACACAAACTAAGACAGAAACAATGCTGAAAATGTTTCATTCAAGCTTTTAATTCACTGTACTATAAATACCGTCCAACGACATCGCAAACGTGACCAACTGACTGAACAAACTGAACGTTAATAATAATAGCACTCACAGCAGTTATAAGTAGTGGGTACACTCACGGGCACTAATATGTACGTTTTTGTCTCGTGTGTCAATAGACCAACAGAGACAAATTTACTCATTTATCATCATCATTCATTAATTTTTCTTACATTTTTTATAGAGGTTAATCTCTGTTCCGAGATATGTTGCGTTTGCACGGTTAAGTCTCGAACATGATTGTGTCTTTTACAAATGTTTTTATCCGGAATTTTGAACTGCCTCGTTGATCTAGTGGTAGCAAACACGTCTGCTGAGCATGAGGTCCTGGCTTCGATTCCCGGGTCGGGCAGAGTGTTATTAGTTTCATGAGGAATTTCTCAGTAGCAGTCACGGAGTCTGGATTGGTGCCCCGCTGATGGCAATAGTCTCGCCCTCCATTAAATGGAGCTTATTATAGGCTGTATGTTGGAAAACTATTAGATTCACCGCTGCGTGGCTTCGGGGATTGTAGGCGTACGTATGTCTTAGCAAAAATTTTATATTTTTAAAAGTAATACTAATACAAGATGCTGGTAGATTCCCAGTTTCGCAATACTCAGGTTGTTCAAGATACGACCTATGTAACAACAAGAAAATATATAAAAAACCGGCCAAGTGCGAGTCGCACTAGCGCACGAAGGGTTCCGTACCATTATTAATAGAAACGAGCAAAAAAATCACATTTTTGCATGGGAGCCCCCTTAAATATTAATATTATTATGTTTTTAGTGTTTGTTGTTATAGCAGCAACAAAAATGCATAATCTGTAGAAATTTCAACTGGCTAACTATCATGGTTCATGAGATACAGCCTGGTGACAGACGGGCGGACGGACGGACAGCGAAGTATCAGTAATAGGATCCCTTTGAACTCTTTGGTTACGGAACGCTAATACAGTCGAAGGAACTTTTAAAAGTGATTACTTTTAAAAGTTGCTAGCATATTAGTGCTAGCAACTTTTAAAAACCACCTGCTGAAAGTCTTCCACCTGGACATGAGTTGCCATGGCTGACTTGGAAGTCTTTAAATAGACTTCGGACCCAGGTTGGTTGCAGCAAGTAAAACCTGCTCAGGTGGAGATTCATTAATGACTCTGCCCTGTAGTGTAAATGTGGTGCCGTTCCACAAACGATGCGACACGTTATATCGTGTCCTGCGTGTCCTGCTGTTTGCTCGTTACAGGAACTGATGGACGCTACTGAGAGCGCCAAACTAGTGGCTCAGTTTTGGGCCGACACAATTTAGATTACCATCGACACGCTAAGAAGAAGAAGATGTTAGTGCTAGTGACTGTACTTAATGAATGAACTCATATCAATTCGCATGAGACGACTTGGCACCACATGTCAATGATTCGCTTCCGTTCACTCGTTTTGCTTTTATTACGTCATATATCCTATTGACGATGATTTGTTGGGTTTGGTTACAAAAAATAATTTACAAGTCATTATTCTACAAGAAATTAGTGCAACTTCATCACCATCTACCTACTTAGTTTTTTTCCAAACTATCTTTGAGTCGGCTTCCAGTTTAACCGGATGCAGTGAGTATTTTACATGAAGCGACTGCCTATCTGACCTCGGTAATACGATACCCCTTGGTAAGACTGGATGTCGGACTTTTGGGTTCTGACTACTCGTAAAGACTGTCAAAGATCTACAAATGACAGCCGCGACCAAAAGGCTTAACGTGCTTTCCGAGGCACGGAGAAAACTCAGTTTGTAATTATGGTTACCCATCAACGGACCAACCTCGGCAAGCACAGCTTAACCTTAAAAATCGACCCGTGCGGCTGTAATTATTTAGCCACAAGCTCCCTTGCTACCTTAGTACATAAAATAATAACAATACCAAGTAGAAACTATAACGAAACTGACCAATCAGGATGCATTATAAATTTATGACAGAGCATTTCATTTTTGCTACCCATGAATATAACATCACGCCTGTAATCCCGAAAGGATTAGGCAGAAAGTGTACCTAATAGTACACCCACATTTCGTCAGTTATGTTTCAAGTCCCATGTAATAGGGGGCGAGCCTATTGCCATCAACCGGCCACATGTCCAGACCCTCTGGCTGCTACTGAGAGATTCCTGATGGAAAAACTCAATAACACTGCCCGACCTGGAGATTGAACTCATTACCTCCTGCTCAGCAGACCGCATTACAATCGCTAGACCAACGAGACTGTGCAACCCATGAAATCTTCGGCAAAGTGATGCTGAAGAGTTCTGCTTACATCATCTGCCTGCCTTTTCCCAAACTATCTTGGGGTCGGTTTCCAGTCTAACCGGATGCAGCTGAGTACCAGTATTTTACATGAAGCGACTGCCTATCTGACCTCCACATCCCAGTAACTGGGTAATACGATACCCCTTGGTAAGACTGGATGTCAGACTTTTAGCTTCTGACTACTCGTAACTACTGTCAAAGATCTACAAACGACAGCCGGGACCAACGGTTTAACGTGCTTTCCGAGACACGGAGGAAACTCGATATGTAATTATGGTCACCCATCCACAGACCAACCTCGGCAAGCACGGCTTAACCTTAAAGATCGACCTGGGCGGCTGTTATTATTTATCCACGAGCTCCTCCTCGCTGAAGAGTTCGCCTTACATGGTCATAATAAAAAAGGTGGTACTAAAAAACTTCGGTTATCTGTTTAATAAAAGGCAGGCCTCAAAACTAGGCAAAAGAGAAAATACATGAATTAAACAGTAGATATTTCAATCGTCGAAAGAAATAAATAAAGGAAAGGAAAACTGTTTACACAAATATAGAAAACTAGCTGTCTTGCGCAACTTCGTCTGCGTCACATTTTCGCAATATTTTTAATTGCTGCTCCACTCGTATTGGTCGTAGCGTGATGATATATAGCCTTCCTCGATAAATGGGCTATCTAACACTGAAATAATTCATACCATAAATTCGGACCAGTGTTCCTGAGATTACCGCGTTCAAGCAAACAAACAAACAAACTCTTCAGCTTTATTATTAGTATATTAGATTCGATTATTGGAAATTTTCCTCAGAGCAAACTGAAAGCCAAAAAAGTCTTTGAAAAAAAAAGATAAGACTCTTAATAAATAAGCAGAAGATTAAAACATTTCAAGCAATTCTAATATTAATCAATCAAATCATTTAATTCGGATAACAAAGACCCATAGCTTAGATACCTTAAAAACTATCAAAGGTACTACATATTTATAAAAAAAAAAAAAAAAACTCTTGTACACGAAGTGACAGCATCATGTTGCGCTGTGTGGTGTCGCGTAGCCTTCCGCGGAATCGCCGATACATGACACCCTTTGGCCAAAACTTCTCCTTGAGGAAGGTCTCGATATGATGAGTCGGAACTCGCACCACGAACGACTTGAAATTCGTGTTCTGGCGCGACTCCAACTTTTCGACTCTCAAGGTCCAGCTGGTCTTCACTCGAACATACTCCACGATCTCCTCAGCCTTCGTGGTGTGATGTAGCCGGGACACATAGAGCTGCGTTGTTGGTAATGCCGGACGCAGCAACATATTGGGCCCTGCCGGCGCGGTCCCGCACAGGTTCCGGCTAGAAGGCTTCTTCGTCTTCTTCCTCTCCACCTTCACGAAGCCATCCTTGTCCCTGAAGCTGGGCCTAGCTGTTTCGAACCCCTGTTGGCAGGATCTAGTACTAATTATTAATTCCGCGCAAAGCCAACTAACAATAAGCAGTAGGTACTTACTGAGTAATTCATACAAATGGTCTATAGCGTGCACATATTCAAGGAATATGTTTTATATCTGTTGAGCGGTCCATTCATGAGCTTCTTTTTAATGACACAAATATGTAGGATTAAGAATTCATAGACTGACCAGTATAATATTTAGAAATTTCTGTAGAGTTGAATATGCAAGTAGTTCTTGTGTACTAAGTCTTGTGTACTAAGTTCTTGTGTTTAACTAAGTCTTCACTGAAATTTCAGATCTTTTTTTATTTCTTGGTCATTGATTATATTGTAAAACTAGCTGTTCCCGCGACTTTGTCCGTGTGGAATTTAACTAAAAAGGTATTTAGTTTTTTTATTTTAAAAAAAATGTTTTTTTTTCTAAAATAGAAGTAGCCTAATTTATTCCTTATTACGTCAGCTATCTGCCAGTGGAAGTCCCGTCAAAAGCGGTCAAGCCGTTCCAGAGATTAGCTGGAACAACAGACAGACAGACAGACAAAAATTGTAAAAAATGTTATTTTGGTATATGCACCATATATACATTCATAAGCATGTAGCAAAAAACGGTTATTTTAATATTACAAACAGACACTTCAATTTTATTTATTTGTATTGTATGTATTGTATAGGTTCTAGCTTGTAAGTTAGTTCCAGGTAGAGGCTAAGAGCCTGATTTGGATGGCAATGGGCTAGCTCCCTTCGCCATGTAACTCAAATATAACTCGCGAAATTGGGCACACCTCTGCCGAACCTTATTTGCGTGGAAATCAAAATCAAAATGTTTTTATTTCATATAGACCAACATGGGTACTTATAAAACGTCGACAAATAGTGGACGGATCGAGTTGATAGTTTGATATGGAGAAAAACCGGCAAGAAACTCCATGGTTACTCTTTTAAAATGATTTGGTTTTATAATGTCATTATGGTTCACATTCGTATCAAGGACAGAGACACAAACCTAGTCTAGTCTGTAGTCTGTGACACAAACCTAGATACTATCTAGGTTTGAAGATAGAAGTCAAGAAAAAAAAAAGAAATCAAGATTGAGAACTCAGTAAACTTTCTTTAAAATAAATAATACAATCCACTAATACTTTTAAATTTTACTAATATAAATTTTTGACGTGACAACGTCTAATAAATCGATGAACGCCGGCTGCATGCACGAAAAAGCATGACTCATTGTCCCGTTGCGCTCATTGTACGCTTGCGCCACATTAGCAAACATGTATAAAAGTTGTAGTTAAAATAATCTGTTCGTAAAATTAATCGTTAAAGTGATAAACACATTTGAATTAATGAGTGCAAATAAAAGTAAAATCAATTAAATTGTAGATTTTATTTTACTCGTATCCATATAAAATAGTAATAATTCAATAAAAATTAACAATTTTATTGATAAAAGTATGCAATAATGTCATCAATATTTTGTTATGACGTTGTCACGTTAAACTATCGTCCGTAAACCGACTTTACAGACAACCAATTTTTGAATACTGTCTGCTCTATACTTCATTAGCTCTACGCTAAATAGTGTGAAACACTTGTAGCAGTTCCAGATCATTAGCGTTGCGAACATGTGTCGAGTTGTCGACTTATCGAGACAGACATACAGACGGCAAGAATCACTCGTTATTTAACCGACGAGTACTTTGTTTGTTTCATTTATTTTAATATGGCAGGAAATACAAGACAAACGGACAAACAAACTCATGTTGGCCTTCGGCTTTTTTGCTGCTGCTCTGATACCTAAACTGTATCTGAACTGAATGAGTATTTTTGTTTAAAAAAATGTTTTATTGTGTCTACTATTGCTTAGATCGGAGGAGGTCTTGGCTAAATAATAACAGACGCCCGGGTCGATCTTTAAGGTTAAGCCGTGCTTGCCGAGGTTGGTCGGTGGATGGGTGACCATAATTACATACCGAGTTTCCTCCGTGCCTCGGAAAGCACGTTAAGCCGTTGGTCCCGGCTGTCATTTGTAGATCTTATACAGAAGTTACAAGTAATCAGAAGCCAAAAGTCTAACATCCAGTCTTACTAAGGGGTATCGTATTACCCAGTTACTGGGTTGTGGAGGTCAGATAGGCAGTCGCTTCATGTAAAATACTGGTAGGTAGCTGCATCCGGTTAGACTGGAAGCCGACTCCAAGATAGTTTGAGAAAAGGCTAGGCACATGATGATGACTAGTGCATATATCGTTTCATAAGGCTTGTTGTTTGCAAAGCTTGTAGAAAACTTGTCGATACGGCGAAAAAAATAAAATATCAGGACTCGTCCAAAACTACGTCAACACAATAATGTGACTAAGATACAAGTTTTCAGAAGATTCAAGTTTCGTGAACACTCAGTGATTTAATTATTTCCACAAAAGGTTAATCCTAATGGATACTGCTATTGATATGGCTCAATGATAAACGCAATCCCTCCCCACACGAAAATGAAATCTAAATTTAGCCACAAAAATCTAACATTAATCAAACCAAATCATCACTCTTTACCCCCACTGGGTAAGCATCTAATTAACTAAAATTAATCTTTCAACATTTAAAAATATTTACCAACACACAACACGGTATAAAAAAATAATAAAATTCCGAAAAAAACCTACTTGCAAGATACACACACATGGTCGACTTAACCCGACAAATGCTACATGTCTTGGTTTAGAGATTAATTCCAATAAAAGCTGTAATTATTCGCACATACACATAAACATTTGAAATGAAATAATGATGCTGAAATGATGTTTACTAATGCAAATAGGTTTAAATAAAATAACATCACGGCTGTAATCCGAATCCCGAAAGGTTAGGTAGAGTTCCTAATAGTAAACCCACATTTCGCCAGAAATATTAAAGTCCGATGTAATAGGGGGCAAGGTATCGGGCACAAACTCGGACTCCGAGGCTGCTACTGACAAATTCCTGGTGGAAAACTCAATAACTCTTTGACCAACAAGGCAGTTAAAAAAAAAGAAACACTTGCATGAGACACATGTTCGAGACTTAACCCTGCAAACGCAACATGTCTCGGTACAGAGATTAATTCCATTAAAAGCAATAGAATTATTCGCACATGTAAATAATAAAGCACAGGAAGTCTGTGTGACATGTGGTGGGTGTCGATGACCCCCGATAGAACATCTAGACTTGTTTTAATTACTTTTAAGATTACTTATGCTTTAAGTTGAGCTGGGGTTAGCGGTTGGTGGAGCGTGTTTTTTTTTTTAATGGCAGTATTTTATAGAAATAATGTATAGTTTTGCACTTTGTGTTATTATGTAGGTCCACTATCATGCATGGGAGGGTAGCGGTGGCCTGTGCCACCACTGGTGGCAGCCCCGACTTACGAGCAGTAAGCCGTGGGTTTGTACCCAGGCAGGCGCATTACTTTGTGTAATTTATTTCATCATCGCTGCTCTCAAAAACAGCGAAGGAAAACATTGTGGGAAAACCAGCATATCCTAGAACAAAAAATTCGAAGACATGTGACATCTACCAACACGCACTGCGCCCGCGTGGTGGATTACAGCCCACTCTCTCTCATAGAAAGGAGGCCTGTGTCCCAGCAGTGGGAACATTATAGGCTGATGATGATGATGATGATGATGACTATGGGCCATATGGACGTACCTCTGAATAACCCTTTGGGGAAAATTGGCATCATGTTATGGTATGGTATGTGGTGTCAGCATGTTTTTCTTTGAATCTTTTCAGTTGAATAGAATTTAAAAAATGATTTTTCATAAAAATAGAAATGAAGTTTTTTTTTCTTCTATGTCTTTAATTGATTTGGCAGATAGTGGGCAGCAGGGTTCTCTGTGCTTTTGTAACAACCGTACTGCGATCGCCAACCCGCCTGCCAAGCGTGGCGATTATGGCAAAACCCCCCAAAATGTCAATGTGGCGACACTTGGGAGAGGCCTATGTCCAGCAGTGGACGTCTTTTGGGCAGAAATGATGATGATGTTTTTATATCTTCAAGTGACTATTTTTTTCTAGTCTTATTTTTAAGATACTTTTAGTTGTGTAGACTTCATAAAAGCTTTTAAACAATTTTTATGACACTTATAAAGTTGTTTATCGATACAAACGCTTCAAAAGAAATATCACTCGCACTGTTTTAAATATCAATTAAAATGTTTTTTACATCAACATTCTTCAGGAAGAAAAAAGCGTGTAGGTGGTATACATTTTTTATTTAGGAACAAAATCAAAATATTTTTATTTTACACTAGCTGTCCGGCACAACTACGTTTGCGTCACATTTTCCCCGTTTTCGCAACATTTTTCATTGCTGCTCTACTCCTAGCGTACGTCCAAGGATCTAGGAATCTAAAAGGCCTACAATGTCCACACATTTACAAAAAATCGGTAAATAAGAAAAAGAGTCTATACAACAACAAAAAATAAATAGAAAATATCACAAAAAGACTGTATGGTGTCGGACGTAAAGAATAGCTATACTAAGGGATTTGCCAAAGAATGGGCAGCAGCGTTCTCTGTGTTTTTGTAACAACCGTAAATGCTGCGATCGCCAACCCGCCTGCCAAGCGTGGCGATTATGGTAAAACCCCCCAAAATGCCAATGTGGTCACTTGGGGGAGGCCTATGTCCAGCAGTGGACGTTTTTTGGGCTGAAATGATGAATGATGACAAAGAAACTAGGTCAAATAAGTGGCACAACAAAGCAAAGTTTCACTACGCGTCCAGTACAAATTCCTTAATAACACACATTAATCCAACACATAATAAATTAATCTACTCACAAAGCCTATAACCCTAAAACAGCCACCCAACCCAAAAATAACCCTACAAATTCTACCGGACAAATTCGTCTCTAATTTGTTCACCTACCCGCTGCAAAAAGATAAAATTGTTCCTACTAATGTCACATCTAGATGCAAATTGTTTCGGCCCGGGGGTATTTATTTTAATTCTAATTTCCCGCGGTAAATACCGCAAGGGTACCAACTCAGCCGCTTCTCCGCTTCAACGTTGAAAACTTTTCGTTTTTACACTTTTATTAAAGTCCCGTTAAAGTGACGTTCGGAGCACGCTTTTTACTTAAATTGGTTGTAAATGTCGTTGGGAAAAAATATTGACAGTAATTTTTCAGGATTATTTTATTTGCCGAAGTTTATATTTATGAATTTCGTTTTTATGAATAGCTATGACAGAATGCTAAACTGTTTTTACAAAAAAAAAAAATAGTTTTGCATTGTCCTCTTACCGTCTTATTCTACAGCTAAGCTTTAGTGAATAAAAATACCTGTTATGGTTTGGCTTATTAGCAACGGTAAATACGGTATTTTTATCCATTAGTTGTTGTAATTAAGCTTCCGAAGCAGAGCTTTTATCCCACAGTTAACGCTACAAATAATGTAAGCTTAACCAAAATTAAAATAGCTGTGAAGTTACTTGAAAGGGAACATAAAAGATCTAACCATACATAAATTTAATTCAACTCTCTCTTCTTCTTTTACACAATATGTCTGCATCTCTAGTTTTAATATCTGCTTTCGCAGGTATGCTGGAAGAGGTTTCTTTAGAAATAAGCATTACCTTTGTACCTTTTTTCTGTTCCTTTCTTTTTCTCTGTATTAACTGTGTAAATAAATTGTAAAATAAATAAACAAATAAATATGGTTAAATATAGTAAAGTTCTCGCTAAAAGAAGACAACAGCCGCTCTGTGTCTGCATCGCACTAATTTCAAGTTGTTAATAATGTCTTAGAAACAAGTTAGTCGCGACAAACTTCCTTCTTCACTTTGTACAATGCAGTTGGAAAACTAGAGTTTTCAGGACACTAAATTGTTGGCTAAGTTGACAGGAAATACATAAAACAAATTCTAGATATTTAAAAAAAAATAGTTTTTTTTTTTTGTTAACCCCTTTCATTTACAAAAAATAACTTTATGATAAGCTGATGAAATTTCTAAAATACATTTAAAATAAACACAAACGCCTTGTAGTCATTGTTTTGTTTCAAAAATTGTACAATAAAATAATTGTATTGTACAACGGCCTGGAGTCCGTAACTCCACGTCCTAAGCGCGTATTTTGCGTACGGAAATAAAATGATTAATCATGGCGAAAATTAGACATAATGTTTTAAAATTATTTAAAATCATATTTCTCCAAAAATATTTTACAATTAAAAATTAAATCGTAAAATGCAACAATATTTTCCTCCTTCACGATTTTCATCTACATTCTTACCAAAAAGCGCTCTAATTTACTAAAAGCGCTAAATTTACAGGAGCCAGTTGAAATAAAATTTTGACTGTGAATTAAAAGTAAACATTAGAACTGGGTAATTCTGTAAAACGCCTCTCGTAGGCGAAGACCAAATGATTTTTGAGAGAACTACCTGCTTGTAGTTAAGCTTTTGGGGTAATTGTGGGGCCACTGTAAAGGCGATTCGGGTGAAAAATGCGTAATGAAAATTATTAGTATTTCAAGATTTAAGATTCTTTATTTGCATGAAATACATTATGGTCTTATAAATAAAAA
Organism: Cerastis rubricosa; assembly: GCA_949152445.1. Lineage (NCBI taxonomy): Eukaryota > Metazoa > Arthropoda > Insecta > Lepidoptera > Noctuidae > Cerastis > Cerastis rubricosa. The sequence goes on along the minus strand of OX424537.1, from coordinate 18,207,660 downwards.
GGTATCACATATTTCGCCGACTTATTTTCAGCATGCAAACTGAAAATTAAATGTATATAAACCTAACAAAATGTAGTCGTCATTTAGGTATCAAACTCGGGCACCTACGACACAGGAGAAATTCCTAGTATGGCACAACGTTTTTTTTTTTAAAAAAAAACAAACTTAGCTAGATAGACTTGTAAAATTTGTAACTAGATCTAGTTACAAATTTTACAAAACATTAAATTTTATCCTTGATGATAAAATTCTTTTAGAATTTATTTATTTTGGTAACCCAGCACAAACAGTAAATAAAACAACAAAACAAACAATATATTAAATTCAACAAGTTTTTGTTACGACTTATGTTACCTGTGGCAAACGACTGCTCTGAAATAGTAGTTTAACAAAACACTCATGATCAATAACTCTTGATTTTTTTTCTATACGGTAAATCCCTAGTTGTTTTGTATGAGTACCAGCATTATTTTTAAAATCCTAGGAATAAAGTGCATTAAATCATTTGTCAACATCGTAAAGAAACCGTCCAGAACCAAAAAAAATCAGACCACTTTCTCTCATAGAGAAGAGGTCTCTGTCCCAGCAGTGGAAACACCATAGGCTGAGTGTAAGTAATTTGACAACAGTTAAAAAAAATAGTTTTTCTGTACTACTCAAAGCTGCGTTCCCGCTGTTTCTAAGGCCTTAGTCGTAATGTTTCGTATTAATTAACTCAGTATAATTAAAGTGGTATGCGCAACACTGGCCCGGTCGCTTCTCCAACGTTTTTTGATCCGGACACCGTGCCCGGTCCGTACACTGTTTTACATAGGTAACGGTAAGTTCGCAAACTTCTGCCGTAATTAGGTTGAAGTTAGAAAGTTAGTGTTTAGTTTTATGCGATTAGTAATTTCAGTGTGGGTTCGCATTTGCAGGGTTAAGTTGCATCCGGAGTTAATTATGTAGATTCTGGTAATTATTGCAGTTTCTAATTAATCAGACACCTACTGGAAACATTCATTGGTGTTTTAATTATTTTACAATTTAAAAAACTCAAGACAAAACCAATGCCACACCAAACATTCTACCTGCACCATTTTTGCGCATTTGAAAGGGGCACTATCTATAGGAAAAAAAGTAAGAATCAAATTCAAAAATCAAATAAATCAATAATAAAAAAAAAAACAGAAATACCTACCTGGAAATTTAACAAAAAGAATACTTATTCCTATGTTCTGTTTCCAAAAAAAAAACAGATATTCAAAAGAAAACACAGTGCAGAAGCACAGTGTCCAGTTGGAAAACGTACAGAGTACCCTTCAAAATGGTAGGGTTAATAAGCTTTTCGTCTTTATAGCCGCGTACAAAATTGCTCAGAGTTTCTGACACTCGCTTTTGAGTGGCCATTTGTGTAAATGACCCTCAGATATTTTGAATTTTAAACTGTATTAAAATGAGCAAAGGATTGGGAGACCAGGTTGATGGTTTGCGATAAATTTTATTAGCCAAACTGCGGTTGTGAAGGGTTGGTCGTTAAAATCTTACGTTGGTAATTAAAAATAAATGTTTTTTTTTTCCAAATGTTGGTTTTTCTTTTCAGTTTATTTGTTTTGTAGGTTGTAAATTAATTGATTAAATTATAGAAACTGAATACTGAATTAAATCATACAGATACTGAAATCTGTTTTCAAGCCGGAATATTATTTTGCAGCCTTTCAAAAAAAAATCTTCAATCAAAACAAAATCACAAAAAAACAAAGATCTAAAAAAGAAATCATAGATACCTTCCATCCTAATAAATTCTGATTTCTGACCGCGCCAACTTTTACGACTAAATCCGGAAAATCAAACGTCCGAAGACCGAATTACGATTACGATTTTCATATTCCACGTTTTTTCCGAGCACCCCCGACTACAATCGGAGGGATGATCAGAATAATGGGATTTAGCTGTGAGATTATGCCAGGATTATTTTGCACTGAGTACGTAGTAAAAATTTTTCCGTAGCTTAGTTGAAACAAGGGACTCTACCATTGCAAAACTAACCCTGCCACCGCAGACGGAAGGTTGAAATTGGGTTTGGGCGGAATCGTCGGGAATTTCATTTTGTCCCGAATAAAAATATCCCATACGACGGCTTTGCTTTATCATTGCGAAGTGGAGGTGTAATTAGTTTTCGCAAAGCAAGCTTTGCTTCCTTATTCTGGGATTTTCGGCGCCCTTTGTCCGGCCATTTTTTGTTTTAACAAGGAAATTATGTATTTATAAAGTATTTTTGGTAAAATGTGGAGATTTAGCTTAGGCTTGTAATAATGATTTAATTGTAACCATGGAAGAAACATACTTAACTATGTCTTTTTGAATTTTTAACTTCAGCAAATTCCAATCATAAAATTCATGACAGGCATTGTCAAAAATCTTGTAAGAAATATGAATTTTGGCAAACGACGTAGTACCTACTCAACCCGTGGATATGAAAAACATAAACGGTAAAACTGATATAAACAGTATTCTTTTTATAAATTACAAAAAAGTAGCTAAAACTAACACCAAATATTTTTATCCACAAAAAAAATCGCACCCAATCAGAATACTCGTGCTGTAGGCGCGTCAGGATTAGCGTCCCGTATTCCGGGCCATCCGCTGTGAAAAATTGAAGCTTTCATTGTTTTAAATGTCGGATCGTGACGGCGAGCTTACTGCGTCTGTCCACGGATAATTGTATCATCTTTTGACGAATTCGCGAATTCGTTGCGTTATTAAAACGGATACGATTCGTGTTTTGTTTTTCGGAGTTGCGGATTTTTTAGAGCAGAAGCATTTGTAGGGTTAGATGCTGTTCGATTTTGGAATAGAATCGAATTCGAATTTGGAATAGGTGATTTAACGCTTGTTAGGGGAAGAAAGTCTTCCTTTTGTGAGTGAAAAGAGTGAAAAGCTCACTGATAAGTTGTATTAGTTAATATCAGGACACGCACAATACGCACTTGACTCCTAAGACATATGTAATTAAGAACTATATAAATTATTGCGACATTGTAATTAACCTTATAATTATGTTTTTAGTCTTTCGGATATTTTATTTTCATGGTTTATTGGTGAAATAAAGAATTTATTCACTCACCAGAAATATCCAATCTTACTTTTTATAGCCGCAAGGCTAGCACAGTAATGTCACAAGTATCGTATAGTAATTATGTACAGTGATTGTCCCTCAATTCGTACATGACTGTTAAAAACACGCATAGAATTATGAATATGAGGCGCAAACAACCAAAAGTGGCAGAAAAATCAGCTTTATAAAAAACTTTACGTTTAAACTCAACTGTTTATAACAGTGACTACCGAAAAACACAATATCTGTTGTGCCAATAAGAAGAGCACAGAGGATCGATTTACTTAATAATATTACTCCGACTGAGTAAAAGTGATAAAGAGTTAGAATATAATGAACAGGCTTCCTATACTTAATATTAATTCAAAGTTTTGAATAATTATCAAAATAAATAGCATTAAGTTTAGTGGAGATTTTATTTATCTAAGTAAGTAAACGTAATTCTTAACAGAATTTTCCTTAAAAATTACGTTTAAAAAATCTGTGCGTGAGCTTTACAAAAAGTTGAAAAAAAATGTATTCATCCGTACACAGAATATCAACAACAATACAATTAACAAATTCCTATACCACACACCTCACCGTTCATATCAATATTCACATACTAAAACGCGCGAACGCGAATTTTTTTCCAGCGAAAAATTGCTCGCGTATAAATGCATCGGTAGCACAATAAAATCCATCACGAATCATATTATTGTGTTACCTATACAAAGTGATTGTCACTCGAGGCACATGGCCGCGACGCCCGAGGCGGGGCTTACCACACCACGCCCCCAGAAAAACGGCTCAAGCGATAAGGTCGAAATCACTATGGAGATTCTAGAGATTTTCGGCTTTACAGAACAGAAAGCCGCGAGAGCGCGCCGCGAGTGTGTGTCTGCCTTAAAACATAGTCGCCACCCGCGCCGGGCGCACGCTCGCTATTCCAAATTCGAACTCGAATTTTCAAATTCGGTATTCTAAATTTTAAATTCTAAGTTGGTTTGTAGAAGAAGTCGGTTTTATAGATTTTGTGTGTTATGCGTCGGAGGCCTTAATTTTTTTTGACAATGGAAGTAAGTGCGATGCCTCCGATGCCCCTGGACTTCTCCATGGTGAGGAATGGAAGTGGTTCACCTGGTTCGCTGCGGGAGGGATCCCCGAGGCCAGTCTCCAATAGCGCCTTCAGAGTCGTCACCCCGAAAGGTAGGAAACACCATTTTTTTACCGAAAAATATTGTTTGTTTTTGTTTTGATTTTTTAGGCCAGAGTTGCACGTGATTACCCCTGAAAATTAATAGTTAATTTTCAGGCTTGTCTTTCAGAAATATCTGAAAAAACAAAAGTCGTTGAATGTTCAAAGGTTCTTACAGAACGATTATTCTGAAAATTTGTTTACATTGAGCCGCGTTCTTTCTTATCGTTTGTTTTTGTTAGTGCACTAATAAAATGTTAGGTAAACTGAACAAAATAGCATTAATTTTCACTGAATTACCAACGTAACTCATATTTGATGATATTTCATCACAAGATTTTAATTGTAACCCATTATAGCAGCAACAGTTTCTAAGCACAAGTTGGTGCACAAATGTCTACATAAGTACAAGATATTTTAAATTTTACATTGAAATCACAATTTTCTTGACCTGAAAAGGGAAAATGATGAGTTTTCTCGGAAAATGGAATCATGAAAGTTTGATTAATCTTTAAAGAAATGTGAGTCCTTTCTGATCAGATTATAATCGGCTTTACTATGAATAAAATATTTTGAAACTTCATTAAAGAACTACTGAGTAATCCCGAAATAATTTCGAAGTATTTTTAGTAACAGAATAAACAATAAAGATAACTTAGATACTTACTTCTAAAGTGCTGCAAATTGATCCTTAGTACCTTCAAGTTTTGTGATTTCTGAAAAAACCTTTTTAAATATTGTCTTTGTTTTTGAAGAATTGTAAAATACGCACTAAAATTATTATGAAGGCTATTAGTACAAGGCCACTGAATATCTTGTCTCATTACTCCAAATCAAAGCATGTTTATTCACACAAAATTTAAATTTTAAATAGTCCAAATGATTATACCGTTTTCCAGTTTCAGTTATACAATAAGAATCTAAATATTTTCAGGTATTATATCAATTAGATATTAAAGAGGATTTAGTACCATTCTAAATACTCACATATTTTAAGTATATGAAAACAAAAATTAAGCTAATAAAATGAATATTGAACTCCGCTTTTGTTTTTTTTTATATTTTTGTACTTTACCGCAAATGATATTGGCTAAAATGGACCAATTTAGTAAGTATTTTCAAACTTTTTAGAGGAATACCGTTATTTCAAAAATTCGTAATACAAAATCTGTTCGTAATACAAAATTCTATACCCTTTGGAGATTTTATGTTCCGGTAAAAATCGAAATATTTTCAAATAATTGTTGTCTAAGATTCAGTACCATTTAAAATACATGTTTTATTGTATTTTACATATTTAACTCCGCCTTTGCTGACGACCACAAATATACTTGTATACATTTTTGTTACTACGTTTCCGTAAAATGTAAAATTGGCTAAAATGGCCCAATGGTTTCAGTATTTTCAAACTATTTAGAGGAATGCCGTCCAACCTTTTCAAACTAGGACAGCTTTTCATAGAGCCTGAAATTTTCATCTTTTTGTAGGTACTTTTCAGCAAATCATCATCTTTCACCCTTGTCCCAGGCTATCATTGACATCTCTTTTTTATGTTTTATATCATTTCTCATAATTATAGTTCTTCAAAAATACCAATAAATGGGCAAAAAGACCAATTCAAAATTGATCTTACATTCAAAATTATCCCATTTGTCTATGAACTAGCTGATCACATAATCAATACAGCTGTCAAAGGAAACTAAATTGTCACCCTTCGACCCTTGACAAATGACACCCGACCACTATTATTATAGCGTTATTGGGTGCAGCTATACTTTTAATTAAGTTATATCTTGATCTGTTGGGAATTCAGACCCATATATAAGGACTTATTAAAGGACTGGGAAGTTTTTTTCTTTCTGTATATGCAGCTTAAATACGGAAATACGGACAAACATCTGTAAATATTTCTTTGGGTTGCTGTAAGATTATTCTGAAAATATTTATCATTTTGTATAAATATTTTCTATTGTACACATATCTACATGTAAAATACACGGATAATATTACAATATTACATCTTGTATTTGGAATATAACATAAGTAGGTATCTAACACTAATCTTTTGAAGATTTATGATTTGTTACAAAAAAGCTTTAGGTAAGAAAAGCTTTTACTTATAAAAAAATAATGTAGGTCAATTATTATCATTACCACTGAAAACGGGATATTTACTATTTGTTTTGAGTTCCCGATATTGCGGCACTGTTGCAAGCGCCATGATCACGGATAGTCTGTTAGGGTTTAAACATGGTAAATATTCCGTTTTCAGTGTTAATGACAGTTTTAGTGGCCATGTCAGTTTAAAAAAGGAAATTATTATTGTTTTTCTAACAAGAAACTGGAAGAGTTAAGTCCTTTATTGGTTTGCGTTTGAAATATCTTTAATATTTTCAGCCACAGTTATTGCTTTTATTGGCCAATGCTGCCTGAAACTTTGTCTACATTGTGCATTAAACGGTTGTAGTTCCCAACCTTCTTTTTTTATAAAATTTTAATAAACCCCATTAAATAAGCATAATCATTTTTAACCCAAAACCTATATATATACCTTCCATCCAAAAATTTCCCACACTATGAACTTCTTAGCACCATAACAAAATGGCTGCATTTCTCTTCAGAAGCTCCATACATCCACAGACGGAGCCTCTAATTCTGATTGGTCAAAGGAAATTAAAGTTCTCACACGATATCTGGATACCAGAACACAAAGGAAACGATACCGGATACCGATACCGTATGTAATCCAAATATTAATTCGGAATTTCCATTCTCCGTCTATGGAAAATGCGCATTTTTATTCAAGAGTTTCATTATTTTCAATTGCTGGAATTTGAAACGAGAGTTCGAATTTCAAAAACGTTTGTTGTACCTATTTGTGTAATAATTGTTTAAGCAATAAATGTTTTTTTTTTTAGGTTGGGGAAAATCTTTTCGCATTATAGTATGTATGAACTTGTAATAAAATCCCTTTGGCTATACATTTTGTGTCTGGCTGGTTTTGGTATCATTGAAAGTTTAAAGGGCAATGCCCATAAAAAGCCTGAAATGGACAAAAACTACGAATAATAAACATCATCACGGGTTCATCTCATGGGTTAATTTAGGTAGGGCATAAATAAAGAAACAATGAAATCTATTACCAACTCTCAAATTGATTTGTAAAAAACAATATATTTTTAGTCAAAGGAAATAACGATATATTATTAATCTCTAATTAAGACTAGGGTACTTGATCAAATAATATTTTTAACAATTTCATGCAAAAATATAATATTAATAACAATTTAAAGATAAGCCTTACTATTTATTAATGATAACTCTAGGCGTATTATTATTTTAAAATTTTAATAGGAACGTACAAGGAAAATAACAATAATATTGGAATAATTAACAAATCTCAACCGTAGTATGTGCTGTAATATTAAGCCGTTATAGTTACATTATTATTGTGAATAATTCAACCGTGGTTTAGTGGTAAATCAAAACAATTTATTTATTAATTGTCTTAATAAATTATAACGAAAATAAACAGGAATTATAGAAAGGATAATTATCTACTTTACACATTGTGTAGATATAATTTTAAACAAGTACATACATAAAATTAATATGAAATAATAAAAAAATACCATTGTTTATTAAAAGATTATCAAATACGTTTGTAAGAAATACCAAAATCAATAAAATAAAAAAAAACGAACAAAATTTCAAAATTCTAAAAAATAAACCAAAAAGAACATAAATGACCTAACAACCCTTCTACATCCACACTGACACAAGAATAATGCAAAATCCAAAAAAGTTAACCCTCAAACAGCACTCTAATCAACCGGCCACGAAAGGGCAAAAAGTACCCGAAGTACAATAGCACCGTAACGGTAATCCGGCGGCGCGGGTCCCTTAGACCCGGCACGCGACTGCGGAGGGGTAGCATTTGAAGTGTTAGCTCGATTGTGAAATTACGAACGTTTTTAAAGGATTACGAAACTGTAATTGTTTTGCGCGTATTTAAACTTTTTATAAGGGATAAATTAACATACGCTTTAGTATTTTTAAGGGATTTAAGACAGGGAAAAGCCGAATAGAATTTCCATCGGTTTTGTTTTTCAATAATAAAATATCTTGTTCCAAATATAAAAAAAATACTTCGTGATTGAGTTCTGTATTGAAACGACAGTTTTGACTCTTCGCCATACATGTAATGGATTACTTCACGAGGGCCATTTTTCAGTTATAGAAAAAACACCGTTCTTATTGAGACAATACGAAACAATTTATTTGTCGTTTGTACGCAATCAATATTTCCACATAAAACTAGACAAGAACATACACGAAAAATAAAATAAAAACCTGCAATTTAGTTTCAAAATATTCCAAATTATTATGTAGTTAGAAAATCAACTAGATCTTATAAGTAAACAGAAAAACCACGAAATCTCATTAAAATCAATGTCTAGTTGCGTGTGTGTATAGAAATAATGGTAAACCCAATAACGACCGGTGTTCGATCAGACAAATCCGATTATGTCTGGGATCAGATGTCTCGACAACCAACGTGGATATTATACACAATCCGGATAATATCGTAATATCCTCTTTGATATTAATTGTTTTCTGTAATCTGTTTGCAAGATTTCGTTGATTATTTTTCGTAGAATTGTTGTAGTAGCCAGAAAGAGGATAAATATCAAGGATTTTGACTTAAAAGGTTGAGGAAATTGTATATTTCTTTGAATACGAAACAAAGGCTATATTTGGTATCAAGGAAATGGGTCAAAAGTGGATTTTACTTTACGTCACTGGCGAATTATACTAACTGGTGCAGCCATCTATTTATCAAGAGTATATTTCCCCGAAGTTTTAGGCAGAACTGCTGCTAGTAGGTACGCACAATGTATTTCTATCATTCTCACAAAATAACGGTGGTTGCAGAGGAACTGATTAGTTTGCTACCCCTGCACCATAACCCGCAGTTTGAATACTTAAAGCCAAACATGCTTAACAATCAACGATACATTCGTTATTATATTCTAAACCAACCTCTCTGTCTTGCTCATTGATTGCTTAAAATTGAAAAAGAACAATGGTTTAGCTGCATGAACATTAACCAAAAATTAAATGTTCATGCAGCTGCTCTACCATCGTTCTTTTTCATAGTTTGGAAAACCCTTTTCAATAATGATATTTAAAACGTGTACAATCCAAAACAGACATTTCATCACAACATTGCTGCAACTCACCTACCTATTCAGATAATATGAAGACCTGATTTCGGCGCGCGGAAGTGCACACCGCACACCCGATCCATCATTCTGGATGGAAATCTAATTTGTTACATTCGGCACTACTGCCGTCCCCCTAAATGAATTACTGCCGACACGAAGCGCTACTGAGCTATGCGATTTATTTTTACCAATGTCATATGTGATGTTACGCATCTGTGCGGAAAAGAAATGTGTGTTATTTGTAGGATAGGAGCTTGTGGCTTAATAATAATAGAAGCTCGGATCGATCTTTGAGTTAAGCCGCTGCTTGCCGAGGTTGGTTCGTAGATCGGTGAACACCTATTGCAAACCAAGTTTCCTCCGTGCTTCGGAAAGCACTTTAAACCGTTTGTTCTTTAGATCTTTGACAGTCGTTACAGGTAGTCAGTGGCCTGAAAGTTTAACAACCAGTGTTACAAAGGGGTATCGTATTACCCAGTACTAACTGGGTTGTGGAGGTCAGTATGGCGGTCGCTCGATGTAAAATAGGTACTGGTATTCAGCTACATACGGTTAGACTGGAAGCCAACGTTAACATAGTTTGGAAAAGGCGAGGCATATGGTAGTAGGGTCTGGTGAGATTTTTCTGAATCGGAATCCAATATTGATTACCATTTTCAGTATCACTAAGCTCGGCTCAGAGTCGAATGTTAGGCATCTAATAGCGGGCTTTTATTTAGGCATTCGTTTTAGCGTCAGTGTCAACAAGATTTTAAGAAAGAAAGAAAAAAGAAGTATCTTGAAGCTGTTTACGAAAGGAATCAGTAACAGAATTTCTAGTAGAAAAAAAAATGTGGTGGGGCCGTGTTTCTTTATACAATAAGTGTTAGGCTCAAAACTTTTCATAACAGCATTTACCTAATAATTTCACTGATATGTAGGTCACTACATTTTTTAATGAATTCAAAAATAGTTTCTAAAATACACCATCACATTTCCTCTTCCTCATTGGATTTGGGGAAAAATAAAACGAATGCTGTAAGTAAGCACGAAAACAGTCATTCATTAAAAACATCGTAGAACAGAACCGTTTCATTCACAAAATATTAATTAACACGCTACCCAACTAAAATTAACAGCACAATCATCCGGGCGTCTATTACACCATTGACAAACGACAAAAAAAAACAAGCAAGCATCAATTGCGGAGCAGACAAACATGTGTTCGTCGCGAGTCGCGACAAAACGACGACATTAAAATCGCACGTCCTTGGCAACATCCTACATCCGCTTCTCACAGTTAATGCTGCACGCATTAAATCATTGCGTTACGGTCATAAAAATTATAAATCGTGAACGGTGTAACAAAGAAGAACATGAAATTTGGAAGGGTTGAGAAAATATTTTTGGTGTTCCTTTCAGAGTTGGATAAGATCGTATTGAATCAGTGAAAGTAAAAGAGAACATATCAAGAAAACATAATTTGGGTTTGAAAATAGGCTCAAACACTACATTCCAATAAAGCTTATATATCAAATCCTTTCAAATAAGCTTATGACTTTCGCAACTATGCTAAAATTAGCAAGCATTCTTCTTCATCTTTATTTCCTAAATAATAAGTCACAGTGAAATTAATAACAGACAAAATAGACAGTAAAGTCCAAATCCAAAACTTCGTCCCATATTTCAAAAGGACATCTCTGGATTAGATAAACGATAAAGATTCCAGGGTCGCCATTACGCTAATGGGGAACACGTGGCCGCATTGCGAAATCCCTTCGTCGTGTGAAGGCGATTTAGTGCCCAAATTAATTATTAATGGACCCTTTGATGTGGTTGGCCCAACAAGCAGATGATTAGTTGATTGCGAGAGATTTTTAGATGCTCAAGATTTCGTACATTTTGATGAGAATAAAGGTTAAGGCTCGTGGCAACATAAAACAGGTGTACGGCGCGATAGACGGTTTCGCTAAGCTTGCCATGGTCGTCGGTCGGTCCGTGGTTGGCCAGCATGCTTGTCGTGGCCGTCTCGGCTGTCATTTATAGAGCTTTGACAGTCGTTACACCTGATGACGACTGTGTTACGAAAACTACCAACAGTGTGTGTATGTGTGTGTAAATCTGATAACCAGTCTTACCGTCGTGTTATCCTGTTACTGGGACGTAGTTTGTGGAGGTCAGAGAAGCAGTCGCTTCGTGTAAAATACTGGTATTCAACGCCGTTTATACTGGAAGCCAACCGGAACATCGTTGGGGAAAAGGATAGGCGGGTGATGAAGAGGATAAAGATTTACAACAAAAACAGACAGTAGTAACAACAATGGAAGTATTAAAAGTATTATTGTCATGTTTGTAGGAAAACTGTCGTCCATTGACAAATTAATATGAATACATCCCATTCAATACATTTTAATGGCAGTAGGTTCCACTACCTTCCGTGTTTCTATTTTGATCACAGAATGAGTGTTTGTAAATAGTTTATTTTAACAAGATCACTTTGTGATATCAAATGGTAATTTATCAAAATGTCATCAACAACTTTATCAAAATACTCATTTCCCATAGCCGTCTTCAGTTTATCATCAACTAAAAATCAATCAACCTCAAAAGCAAATTCTCCAACTCCATAATTACCATCAATCAACCGATTCCATACTTCCACATAGTCCAAACTCCATTCCTCATTGACCCTAAAGCTTTAAATCTTAACCTTATTAGAATCTTCCTGTGTCCAATTGTTGCGAAACGGGCGGCTGACATCAAAGGCACAACTGACCAATGAGAGCAATGAATCATAGGCAATGGAATTGATTGAAACTGTTTTTATTATGCCGACTGCTGGCCGGTTAGTCAAATTGGTCGACTTTGTATATAGAGTTAGATTGCATGAAAAATTTTTAGTGTGTGGTCGGCTAGGTAGAAAATTTTGATTAATAAAACTTGTTGGTCCGAATTTTTGGTGGTATTGGATTCTGATTGGAACTTTTTGGAATAGAATTTCAATTTATTTGACTTTAAGTTAGATTAATATTTAAACATTCACATTTCACATCTACTTATATCATAAAAGGACTAATAATCGAAATAAAATCATTCCCAATACTAACAATAATATTGATTTTTAAGAACTCGCTTGGACTAAAATAGTCGTGACTTAGAAAATGTTTCATTGATAATATTGTCTTTAGTTCCAAATGTCTAAAGCATAAGAGTTGTGAAGTGTAACACTAGCCGAACTGCGACTTTGACCTCAATTCAGTTTGGACCAGTCTCACGAGTATGTATTTCAGGCGGGATTTTAGTTCATTTATTCTTGTAGATTGAACCAAAATTTGTTACTTTTGAGCAATGAGAATAAGGGTTGAAAATAGAATGCTTTACAATTCAACCGCTTTCAGCAATTCAGCAATATTTATTACAAGTTTAGTTGACACAAAATAAATGACTAATATTCAAAATATATTTTTGTATTTGTTTTGTCAGCAACATTTGAAGCTTGAAGCTCGGACTTCGGATCAAAAGACCTTTAGTTATAAAAGTCAAAAAACATTTTTTTTCAATACGAATCTAATAACACAGAAAAAAATCACCATAAAAAATTGATAAATGACCTTTTCTTCTAAAAAAAAAGCAGCAACAGATCAGACGAAGTAACAATTGCGTCCAATTGAAATTCTGCCCTGAGAAAACATTCAATCTCGCACAATTAACACCTCTTAACCCATTCCGGCGTTCGCACGCCAATCACCGACCATAGGATTGTACAATTTAATCGCTGGCGCACTGTTCTTGTGCCAGATACAACCATCGATGGGTTGGGACATTAACAGTGTGGGTGTTCTTGGAGATTTCGAAATGCAAGGATTTGTAGGAGTGAACTTGGAATGAATAATGGAGAAGTATGGAAGAAGAAGATATGCTGCAGTGACCCAAAATAAATTGGAATCAAGAGAATGATGCTACTGATGATGATGATGATGTAGGAATGAACTTGGAAGACAATGCTGTGGCAAAAGATTAAAATGCAACAAATGAATGAGCTAGCAGTGCAACTTGAATTATAGAATGGGTCATTGCATAGTACGTAAAAGCTGTAACCTGAAATTCTAATGACTACTAAACTGTTTTGACTGAGATATTCGTGTGATTTCACACAAAAACATACGCAAATCAATGCCAATGCCATGAACAATCAAAATCTTAAGTGACAAATCATCACCAATTACATTAACCTAATTCTCAATACCCAATAAACGCATCTGCATCCATTCATAGTCCATCCAAGGCAAGCCAAGGCCATTTCTATCGCGAATACTTAACAAAAAAAATTCACACACTCGACTATTACGAGACACGATTTAATTTACGACTAGATCTCTTTGGATCAATTAAAGTGGCAGATGACAAACAGTGGGCATGGAGTATGACTAAGAGCACGCGTAGGTGGCGTGGTTCCGTGGGAAACGGCAAATGACTTGATTTTGACAGACGTGTGCATTGAATTTTGTACTAGTATTGTAAATTAATAATATTTTAACAGCTATTTATGGCCGTCATATAATATTCATCCGCTTTTTGGGGTTTGAATGTTCCATTATGAATTTTGTCCTTCGGTACCGGATTGAACGCATGCAACAAAGGTAAGGGGGAGTTTTAGTAAAGCCAGTTTATATTGTTAACGACTGATCATGATTGCTTACTTCGCTTAAATCTGTGACAATATCCGAATGTGATATTACTAAGAGCATAATAAACTACAACGAACCTGTAATTTCGTACAATGACGAAGAAATTAACTTCGATGCCAATCTTGACCTTCCTAAAGTAAGGAAACCCGTTGATTGGGTATCACGGACGTTGCATCTGAAAACGGAGGCTGTGGGCGGATTTAACGTGGGAACTCTTAGTGGACTAGTCAACAATGAGTCAGGAGTGACTAATGTAGGACAGGCGCCATGCTACTGCGGCTAGATGAGATGAATCTTAGGTAGAATGGGTAGACAGAAGCTGGATTTTTTGCGATAGGTGAGATTATTGTATTGGTGTGTACTAAAGTATAGGACTTGAATTACTAAAATACAGTAGTTATTAATGCAGATAAAAAGGTGGCTGAGACATACGAACGATAAATGAAAGCGGAAGGCGGTGAACTAGGAGTAAGGTGGGTGAGTATAGTACAGACGCCAACACATGAAGTACAACAATCTGCCAAATTCCTTTAATAGATTTTCAACCTTATCATTAAAGAATATGGTTCAAGGTTGATTGGAAAAATTTGAAAGTTTCGGGTAGCTTGACCTGCTGGCGTCTGTACACTACAGGAATTTAATCACTACTATGAAAAGTTAGTAATGACGCTTAAAGACGGCCGGGAAATAGTAAGAGCGATGTAAGAGCAGGAAGACTCGACTGGGACGCAAATAGGGTCCAGTCAACTATAATTTTGTTACAACTGTATTTTTTACAATATCTAGTCAACCTATAGAAATGGCCTATTCCCATTATGAACAATTTACCAGACTTGGAATAACAAGGTAAGGTAGGCTACCCATCCTTTCCTACAAATCATTATTCGCAAATAATCCTAAGTTTGTTATTCCTGTGACCCAATTTATAATTTTAGCAAGCATTCGAGCAACCAATGTTATAACAATCAGAATAAAAATAATTAGGTACCAACGTCCCTAATCAACGACTTCCTCCGTTAGTTTCCAAGCTTTATATTAATTAGCAACTTTGTTATCGTTAACAAAAAATATTTTTCTGTTGCTAATCAGTTAGGAAGCTGTGACCCTGCTGGCCTTAGGACCAGCGTGTTTTGCAGTTAAAAATGAAAGATTCTTTATAACGTACAGAAGCTTAGTGTTACAGATATCTGGTTCTTGTAGACCGCCTGTCTCCAGATAAGAATGTCATACGTTTCTGTTTATCTTGTTTTTTATGGTATCCTTTATAATGAACTGAGTATTCTGATGAATTTCTTTGTATTTAGTAATTGGTTGGTTGCTAGAATTTTTTGTTTCATTTTGACTTTTATTGTGAATTATTTTGTTGCATTATTTCTTGGAGTTAGGTAGAAAAAATGTGCACTTAAATGTACGTGTTCATATCTTTGTTGCATCACACAGTTAGCTATTGTGAAATTGATAAGTGCGAGTTACCTATATTATTATGCCTAAATCTAGTCAATTATGTCACACCCTTCGATTTTCCTCAAATTTTTCTGCATAAAATGCATTGTGATTATCCAAAATACTGACTACTACTCAGCAGCCGTTATTTGCCTTTCGGTTCGATTTATCCATATATATATCTTAAAGTCCAGTTTTGACTGGTCACAATTCTTTGCCGACTAAACTGCAACACCACCACACCGCATGATCGAGATTTACAAAGATTCTCTAACAGACTCGCAAGAAGATATATCAACATTAAACGACCAACAAACAAGTGTTATTAATATAATATTAATATAATCATGACATAACATCGATCAGTTTCCGTTGAGAATTCTCTAGATTGTAGATAGTCGAGCGTTGTTCTTGGCCAATTATAATAATGTACTGTGCGCGGCCACCCAGGACGGTAACGCGACACCCGGATTAGAACGAGGTGGCTTTGGAGTTACTGCACAAGGATTTGTTGCAGTTTTGGGGTCCTTTTCGCCTGAAGATTTAGTAATTAGAAATGTCACATGGTGGACTTAGTAGGCTTTTAGGTTCAATATTCTGACTGGCAAACTTCTTGATAGTTCAAGCCTGTGATTACTTTAACTGAAACAAATGATATGAGTTTGACTCATACTCAAAATACCCAAGGAGATCGTGAAAAAGTTATACAAAGAGCAATTCACGAATTTATATTATTTGGGGAATTAAATGTGACGCCAAGTTTTGCCATAAAACACAATGATTAATATCAATTTCAAGACAAATTATATAAAACAACTAATACAACTTACATAACAGCAGAAGTATATGTATAAGCAAAGTGATCTTACAAGTGATTCTTATACCATAGACCTGAAAACGATAAACATGGAGCTAAAGAAAATAAAAACTTTATTCCAACCAAAAACTGCATCTTAAAAAAGAAACTTTCACAACCTTCAATCGACTCTATTCATCTCTCTATCCTATCGAACGATTGAACCACATTACTATCTAATAATACGCGAATGAATGGCCGCCGTCCATTGAGTGAAGTATTGTTCGACGGACACTAATTGATGCTGAGCGGCTGCCTTTTGTGATAACACGAGTACAAGTATCTACGAGTAGTGATGCAGCTGGTTTTAATATTGACAACGAAAGTATGGTAACTTTCTTTAAAGTTGATGATGAAGGAAGTCATGGTGATGATGATAATGAGTTCGTAATAGACACTGGTTGAGGAAAAAATCGTTATTTCGGTTAAGATAACAATGATGACGTTCATTTCAAAGGGGTAGTTTTTACAATGAACAATGATAAGTTCATTATTATTATTGACAACTATTCAATTAACAAAACAAAATTAATATAAACTGGAAATCTATAAATTAATCTAAGACTTAATTGTATAGAGCGAAGGGCTACTGGTTAAATACTGAAACAATAAATAAACAATGAGAGAGTATAAATCATAAGGTGCACAATTACAATCTATTACTTTTTGAGAAAATATAACTTCGCAATGCCAATAGTTTTTTTCAATAGTAAGTACCATACGGATTTGCAGGAGACATAGCACGAAATATTATTCAATAATAGCACAATCTGACACCCGATCCTCAGTAGCCGGACGCGTGTCATTTGAGGCGCCGAACCCCAGGCGCCTGCCCGCCGACATGATTTGATGTTGTGTTATATCTAGCTTTCTTATTTTAGGTGCTAATGTGTGGTCTGGATAGCTGATATAATTGACTCATTAATGAGTGTTCGTAGTTGTTTAATAGGAGCTGATAGTGGCGGGGCTTTTACTTGATGTTTGCAAGATGAATTAGATGTTCACATTAATTTTGGATAGTTTAAGATCAATATGAATAGAAATATGATCGAAAAATTTACGAATCAGAGGCACATCATAAAGTTGGTAGTTAACTAAATTGAGAAAACACGATCTTTTTGAACATAGCAATGATTACAAAACCATTAATTATATTTTAACCGAATAGAAACCTAGCAGTATTACGTAAAATAATAAGGAAAAAGAATAAACACCACTTAAGATTGTAGCTAAAGAATCATTGGACATTGCAGACAGTATCAATTGCAAATTGCAACAGCGTAAGTGATATAAAGCTAACAAACACTTAATGTATGATCCGAGCCGTATTAAAGTAATGTCTGAGATAAATCCCTGTTATATTTCGACATGGAGGAATCAGCACGCGACACTTTCAAGGCTTATGTTGGAAGCGACAGCGGATGTTTCTCCTTTGTAACCATCTACAATTTTATCTAAAAGTTTATTTTAATTATTTTTGTTTATCCTCTTAGGGTTGTTCTACCACACTATTATTGGCTTTTAGACCAAATTCTGTAGGTTCCTTTAGTAAAACTTTGGTTATCTAAACTTTGTTTTCAAGTTATTTTAAAAGGTCCTTGTTCGCAGCTTTCGATTGGTTGTCAACTAGTTCATCAACGATTTAATAGTATGCTTTTTTATTTTGTTCAGAAATCATTGTATCTTCTTGAAAGATTTCTAAGTCTTCGCTAGTAAAATCTATTCCTAATTCGTCATTAAACTTTGATCCTTCAGTCCCGCTATCATCTCTTACCTTGTTCCACTGCTCATCACAGGAAGCGATGTCACAATTGGCGTGGCGAGCGTCAATTTAATGATCTGCTTCGCCCGGACGACGGTCATTGATTCTCGTAACATTGGCGCCGTTCGGCGATTCTTTTGTTTCAACTTTGTACTTGAGTATGGACTTTTTAATGGCCTTGTTGTGGAATTTGATTGGACTTTGGAAGGGTGTATGGTCAAAGGCATGGTTTGGATGGAATGTATGGTAAAAGGGTTTAGTAAAAGTCAATGGTGTTAGGCATTGACGAACGGTACTGGATTGTTTGGTATGTTGCAGTAGGAGAATATTAGTGAAATAATGCACTCAAACCATAGATGCTTCTAAAGAATAGGGACTGTATAATTTGCTGAGAAAACGTCAAAACATCTTGTCACTGCTTTCTAAGTTATCTATTTTATGGAAAATGACTAATATTTCATAAGCGTAAAGTGTAAAGGTTACACCCATTCATTGCTTGCGGTTGAAGATAATCCTGGCTGAAAAGTTGAAATTGTTTTAGTCATAGACGAAATAATTGTAAATAACTATTTATATGTGCGAAAAGTCGAAAACACACTACAAACTTCCTAGTTCCACATTATGATTCATTGCCACAATGACAGGCTTGGCCATTTAAAAATAGACATCCCTGTTCACACACTGACGATCTATTTCTATTTATAGTAATTGGTGTACTCCAAATTTTACCAATTTCGTTGGTCGGTCGGCGGCATTGAGTACATTTGATGATCTTAATTTTTTTTCATTGTGTTCGTTGTTGCAAGAACGAGAAAGAACTGAAGTTTTGTGAATTAAAGTCGTAATTCGGTCTTATCTTTATTGATAGAAACATATTTCAATAAATTGCTAATTTCTTAATTCGTCATTGTTCTCTTGCCCTTATTCCAGCGGCGCAGTATGACTTCTTGTTCCATACTTCTCGATTACTTGTCATCTCATCAGAAACCTCTTTTTTTGCTGACTACTTAATTATTGTTGAAAACAATTTAACTTTCATACAAAATCAATAGATTGGTGCTGACCAATCACAGTCAGTCAGTAGTAGTTACAGTCCTAATATACAAATAGTGTAGATGAATACAATACAATACAATAGTAATTTATTTTTCTCAATAAGGTACAATTTCGGAACATAGTATCTAGGTCACATGCTAATTGAAACCTTAGTGAGAACTGGAGTCTATACTGGGTTCGAGACCTGTATGACAGATCTCCAGGCTCACACCGGTAAAATTACAATATTAAATTGCACTTACGTACTACAACATTGCAAAAACTCCAAGTAATGAGAGGAAGAGAATAAAATACAAAAAAAATTAAAAGTGATGTGCTAAGAGTGTCTTTGGAAAGTGTTGAGTGTCCGTGAATGCAACATATATCCTAAAGAATGTTACCGTAGCACATATGTACAGGTACCGGTGGCAAAAAATTACCTGACAGCCGACCTTAACACTTTAGCTGGCGCCATCGAATCGCCCTCTTCCTTTGCACTGATTGTCCTTGCCACTTCTGTTCCTATCCTGTTTTACGTTGAACATCCAGGCTACTGAATTCTGTTGTTTTAGGCGTATGTCTCACTTAACCAATTTTAACCAGCGACATTAAAACCTTGATTATCGTGAACACTGTAAAGTTAAATGATAACTTAATCTCTAATTTTCTCCAGACAAAGTTAAGTGTAAATGACTTGACGACAAAAGAGGGTTATATGATAAAGTAGATTTTTCATTTAGTAACGTTATTTCAATGTCCTCATCAGATGAAATTAATAATGAAGGAAAGTATTTTTTTTTTGGGATTTTCCTCTAGAAACTTCATATTTTAACATGAAAACTAACACTTGGTCCTTGTGTCCAAGTTCAACACTTCCATGATGATAAGTCTACTATGGATCCGTCTAATAAATACCCAAATTGAAACAATAGGCATTCTCGACCTTAAAACCGTTGGCGCCACCGAATCGGTCTCTTCCTCTGCACTGATTGTCCTTGCCACTTACATAGTTACTGTTCTTATCCTGCCTGGTCGGTCCTAATTCATTTGGAAGGGCTTTTGTATTAAGCATGGCTTTACGTTTTTAATGTATCGTTCCTAATGTCTGGAATTTTCTTTTAATTATCAGAAAGCTTGCAAGCAATTAGGCAATTTTGTTGAATCTTAGTCTTAATATTCAAGTAACTTCTACCCGCGACATCGCTTGCGTGAAAACAACAAATTCTATTGCTCTCGGTAATATTGTAGCTTCCTATCAGTGAAAGAATTTATTATATCGGATGACTTGTTTCAGAGATTACCTCCTAAACCTACAAAATTTACCTCTTTATAATATTGGCATCGATGCAGAACTACTTAATCGTTACAAACGCCATTTCTGTCTAGCTCTTTCTCAGCTATGTTGGGGTCGGCTTCCAGTCTAACCGGATGCAGCTTGATAACAGTACTTTACGTGTAGTGACTGCCTATCTGACCTCCACATACCAGGCGGTACTAGGTAATAAGATACCCCTTGGTAAGACTGGTTGTCAGACTATCTTTTCAAACTATCGTCAGGTATATTGCCTCATTGACGTATAGTCATTTGGATTCAAGATTTGTTGTTAGCTTCTATTTATGTCTACCTTACACATCTTTAAATACATTAGGACATTGTTAAAACCAATGACCTATGTGTAATAAATTCATGCCTGAACACATTGTCATAAAAAACTGTAACAATAAACAACCAATACTCCTTAAAACAAAACCCAAAGATCACACTCGCAATTTTAACTAGGGTCCACTGGCGCCATTGAATCGTTCACTTCCTTTACAAGCACTGATTGTCTCACTTACATTCATCCGTATGCAATCATCACGTGGTCACTCCTCGGCCATCCATCCACATTAACGGACAAACAAACTGACAGGAAGATGGAACAATAGATCTTATTAGATAGTAGTATGTGGAGAAAATCACGCTTGGAGTAGCTGATGGGTTAAGTGGAGTAATTGGAACCTTAAATACAGAATGTATAATAGTCAGTTTAGATTGTAGATAGAATATTTCGATGGGCGAGTGACTTCAAACAATGAGAAAAGGACACAACTAGTTCCAGCGGTCAGAGTGAGCGAGAGAAACTCCCATCGCAGTCACGACATGCAAGCTGTCAACTTTTTTGTTTCGTCCTGCTGGCCTACCATGACGCCTTAAAGCAGTATTGTTTTACTCTTATTCCAGTGTGGGAAAGAGACGGATCTATACAGGATGTCTAGCGCCATCTCTTTCCCACACTGAAAAAGCAGCAAAACAATAATGTTTTAAGACGTCATGGTAGACCACCTATTGTTACGTTAGCCTGTCATCCCACTTCTGGGAAAGGACTTTCCACGTAACTTCCGTCCAGCCAGCGTAGCATGATCACTGTAGAAACGAGTTTTGGCTCAAAAAATCAAAATGACAGTTAGTCATTGTTAAGCTGTCATATCTTCGATTCTTCCGTAGACAAAACTCGTTTCTACAGTGGTCATGCTACGCGTGCTGTTGTATTTATAAAAAAATGTTATGCGTTTTTTATCATTTTGTACGGTCGTCATATCACTGCGACAAATAAATAGTTTTCTTTCCATCGCGCATTCAAACATTTTGTTTACGAACAACTAGATCTGACTACATTCGATGATTAGATAGACCAAAACCTAAACCTAAAAATCATCATCATTCCCTTGCCCTTATCCCAATTTATTTGGGGTCGGCGCAGTATGTCTTCTTCCATACTTCTCTATTACTCGTCATCTCATCAGACACCTCCTTTCTTGCCATATCATCCTTCACACAGTTCATCCGTTATATAGCTAGCTCATTGTCAATTTCTATTTCTAAGTATTAAAAATTGTAGCCTAGACCAAATACAGCTAAGTACTGTAAACACATCTTTTATTTGATGATTTTGTGCCATAATTAATACTGATAAACAACCAATACTTCAAGCTACACAAAAACAGTATAAGCGGATCCCTTACTCTATGAAAAATATATACAATGCGAGGCCATGTTATGCTGGAAATGCTTAACTTGATGTTTCATACTGATTTTCTTCCCTTTACTTAACAAAATGTAATACAGTACTGGTATCAATGATTTTTACAACCTAAGTAATCATGATGCGGCCTTCTACGTACACAAATAAAAACGTCCTTAGTCCATATTTACAGTTACAATAAACTTTTATGTGTTTATTACTAACCGATAATTCGTTACGTAAAATATCAAAGCTGAGAATTTTGACGAAGGTCATTCTTGATATCAGGAAATTCATTGAAACTTAAAATGGGGTCGCATGGCTTCTATTGAGAAGTGCGACACATCAATCTATACATTTCCAGTATAAACTGACTTCGCTTTGTGAGCTTCCCGTACAATAAGAGATCAGCGTGTACTGTACTGGTGCGTACAGTAAACCGCGTCTGTGGTCATAAGACCAGTATATGCTGGCCTCGCAATCTAATGAAACTCCAAACAACGCTAGACCAGCAGCAGGTCAAAGTGTTTCCGCTAACTGCTTACTTTTCTTATAAATTGACACTCTAATTTCCTATGGCTGAGGTTTTTTTGTTAAAATAATGTTAATGTAAAGGGAAAAACGACTCCTGAATACAACTCGTACTGACACTAATACTATTAGCCTGCGTCATCCCACTGCTGGGCAAAGGCCTCTCCCCATGACTTCCGATTGTCTCGATCCAGGGCCAATGTGGACCACTGGTCGCTGGTCTTGTCTAGCTCGTCCCACCATCTTCTACGATGTGTACTACGACGCCTTCTGGCTTTGTTAGGGTTCTAGAAAATGGTTATTTTGGCCCACAGATCATCGGGCATGAGGCAGACGTGGCCAGTCCAGTCCTACTTCAGCTTTGCGGCTTTTTGAGCAACATCAGTAATTTGTGTTTTGGAGCGCAGTGTGGTATTGCGTATACGGTCGATTAGTTTGACGCCTAAAATGCTGCGCTCCATTGCACGTTGGCAGACCTTGAGTTTAGACTTCTGAATATTTATCAAAGACCAAGTCTAGAATCTATAGGTGAAAATGGGAAGAATGCACATGTCCTTGATTATTCGCTTTAGTGACAAAGGAAGGTTTCCCTTCATAAGCTCATTCATGGACCAGTAGCTCTTCCAGGCATTTTCGGTTCGTCTTGTGACTTCTTTGTCTTGTCTGGATTGAAATACGTTGGTCTATACATCACATTACAACTGCAGATCAACGGTAATTCTAGCACCACGATAATACAACTCACTGCTATGTTATAAACCCAAATGTTATCGCTAAAGTGCGGTTGACTGTAGCTTCTACACACGATATCACAACAAGGTATACTTTTCCAGTATAACATGCCCTCGTTTTGTATAGATTTCCCGTACAATGAGAGATCCGCATAAATTGGTTTTGTATAACTTGATAGGTCGCCTTGTGTACTATTAAAAATGCTTTTTTATGAATATTTGCTCATTGTTTGCATAATAGGTAGGTAGTGGTATGAACGAATATGGGGATATCCGATCATTTCATTGGTTTGGAGAGTTAACGTTTATACGATTAAACATGTAAGTCTGTAGTTATTTTTATTATAATTCCAAACGACATCCGGATTCAAAAGCAGTTATAATTTAAACTCCATAAAAGTTTGACATCAAGTCTTACTAAGGGGTATCGTATTACCTAGTTACTGGGTTGTGGAGGTCAGTTAAGCAGTCGCTTCATGCAAAATACTGGTACTCAGCTGCATCCGGTTAGACTAGAAACCAACCCCAAGATACATAGTTTGGGAAAAGGCTAGGCAGATGATGACGAACAAGTCAGTAGCGACACATAAAAAAATTGAAATCGAAAAAAATATATAGAGAAAAACAATTATTTACTTAATCAGGCTTCCTATCAGAATTACATGGAATAAATGTAATCGATAATTTTAATATCTTGTAACAACGGCAGTGATTACCTAAATACCATGTTCAGATAATTCTTATCGATAATAATCCCTTTGGAATTGTTCACGATATAATCGATGTAAAAATCATCAATTCTACTTGTTGTTTTTTTTTATTGAAGACTGTTATGTAAGAAACGGAGTAACTCTTTTAAACCCGCGACCAAAAATGAGGTCTGTTATAAATTTGACGTGTGTATCTGTGGGTCTGTTTGTGGCATCATAGCTCCTAAACTGCTGAACCGATTTTGATAAAGTTTGTTTTGTTTGAAAGGTGTCTTAATCGAGAGTGTTATTAGCTATGTTTCAAGAATATCTGTTCAGCCGTTTGAAGATCATCACCTCTTTTCTAGTTGATGAAGGGATTCAAACAAGTTCCACAGGTCTGGTCGATTCGAAATTTGAACTTTGTCTCTTGTTAGAGGTTTTTTCTGTCGGGGGTTCTTTACATTTTTATTTTTTTAAACCTATGAGCAACTGATACGCTTTATTTATTGGCCCTTTAAGTAAGAGAATACCGATCATCATCATCATCATTCTCCGGCCCTTATCCCAATTTATTTGGGGTCGGCACAGCATGTCTTCTTCTTCCATACTTCTCTATTATCCGTCATCTCATCAGACACCTCCTTTCTTCCCATATCATTCTTCACATAGTCCAGTCCATCATTTCTGTGGTCTTCCTCTACTCTTATACGAGAAGACAGAGAAGACCAATATTTTCTTATTACGTATTTTTTTTAAACGGTTAAATAATGTTATTATGGATATCAGATTCCCAAACTATTACCATGGTTTCTAGGCTACTAAGAGTTTGTGTCAAAATGTCCATATGAGCGTGATTTTGTGAGGTTATTAAAACATGATTTACTACTTTAAAGTACTTTAAAATAAGTTCCTCTTTGGGTCGTCAATACGTTATTGAATCATAGTACTTTCTGCTCCCTCCAAAACATTTAAGCCATCCGATCCAAAAGATTCTTGTCAAGCACTCTACTGATAAACCCAACTAAAACCTCATTACTTCTCATTCTCCTTCCAAGAAATTAATGACGAAGAGATTCCAAGAATTATTATCACGATGGAAGAAAGTGCACGGATGCAATAGAGTTATTAAGCTAAATGTCTTATGACTTGCAGCCAACGTGATGCTGAGGGCATGAGCCAAATCATGACTGACCATTTCATTGATAAGACAAACATTCAATTGTTTGATGTTAAGTGGGCCGCTAAAATGGAGCTGAGGTTGGGAGAAAGGGCTAGTATTTTTAGCTACTTAACAAGTTCAACATATATTAAATAGGAAAACAGTTTTATAACTCTCAAAATAAGAAAGTTTGATCGACGAAATCAACTTCAGGAAAACTAAAACAAAACATTATTAGTAGTTGCCGCTTCTGGTGCTGTTTCTAACTTGACAGTAACTTATAAAACCTTTCTCTCCTTTACCCTCTTAAACATGAGCTTGTAGCACAATTCGCATACGCTCAAGTAACACGCGTCTTGTGACTGCGGAGATAACAAATGATGTTTGACGCTGGACGCAAATCGCATCGCTTTAGTCCGTGAACGACCTAAGGCGATAGCCTTAAATTAAATCTTGTCCATGATTATGATCTTTCCCCTTCTAAACAATGTCCACAAAAAAGCTGGCGTCTTTCGATCAGCCAAATTTCACGACGATTCTTAAAATACGACACTATTATTCTATCATAAATAACTTTGTGAATTTAGTTGTTAACTTTATCATGCATGACGCCTATAAGTAATACCTGCTGTTGTCCATTATTTAAAAGTCGTGATTTGTGTATTACTTTTGTTAGAAATAATTAATTATTATTTATAATTTTTGTTAGATAAATAAATTAAATACCCCTACGCAACAGCCACCAAGCGCCATCTTAGCCCCACACTAACAACTTTGACTCCTACTGGATCAACACATTGTTTATAAGCTTCGCACGATGTTTGCTCTTCCTCTATATTTAGAACCTTTAATTAAGATTGATTGAAGTGTTATTTCTTAGATAAGTATAAGTTCTACAGATATTGTTACATTCTTCTTGTGGCTTGTTAGTAGGTTAAGATGGATTCTTACTTCGGCGAGATAATTTTAGAAAACTTCTTCTTTCCTTATTTAGTTGAAACTTTGTCATTAGTCATTTATTCATTTGTTTAACATAGGTACATCAATAGCATCATCATCATTTCCGCCCAAAAGACTGCTGGATAAGCCACCCCCAAGTGTCGCCACATTGATATTTTGGAGGTTTTTGCCATAATCGCCACGCTTGGAGGGCGGGTTGGCGATCGCAGTACTACGCTACAAAACAACACCTCTTACGACACCCACGGAAAGATATGGATGGTGCTATTCTTACAATAATAATAGTATATTAATGTACCTATGAGTGCCATATTATGCCATTTATTGTTTAGTCCGAATGGTATTAAATCAGGTGACATTACATTTATTTGAAAAAGCATCAGAAAAAGTGCGTTGGTTATTCCTATCATAATGACAAACTGCAGTTAAGTGAAAGTTTGATTATGAAATGCTGCGTTTTTTTAGCCCAGTGCAATCTGGAGCTTCAGTTTATACTAGTAGTATTACTGGCTTATATTTTCAGGAAAACATAATATTAAGCTTACCCCCCTAATATATGGGATTTAAAATGGACTGGCAAAATCTTGGTATACACCCGTACGCTTCAGTTAAAAGTAAAATATAAATACAGAACTGAATAGGAGAATTCCTAGACAAGCCAGCAAATAAAATCCCCGGATCAATTTCCACATAGAGCAGGCAGATGCGCGTGAGTCACATAGCTCGCTCGTGTAATTACGGTGAGACCATAATGAGGAAGTGCCCTACTGATGAATATTGACTGGTTTACCCTCATTGCCTGCACAGCCGCCGATTTTCAATGAACTTAAGAGATTGTTGTGGATTTTCTTTAGTTGATTTTATCTTTAAAAATCTACAAAAAGTTTGAATGGCATACGTGACAAGACGCAAAAAAAAATGATAAACGTACAGCCTGTCGAAAAAGTTTAGATGGTGACGAAACGCGGAAATACATATTTCGTACCTGGCAATGCCACGCTTCTGTCAAACACAATGTCATTGATATGTCAATGCTTAGAGTTGCCAGAAAATTGCTGAAAACCCCCTAATTTTATCCATGAACTATTTTACCAAACTGAATATCGTTCATTTTAATAAAAAAACAAACCTTATAGATTTAATGCTGGCACGATGTTCAAATAAACTCTACGAACTATAGAACTAAAACGTCTTTCAGTTTTGAATACAACACCACAAGCTTCCATTGAACACAAAGATAAACTATTTCGTCGTTTATGTCCTTTAACTAAAAACTCATTGCCACTTACAAGGAAGTTGCAGATTGGGTTGGTTGGAGATTAATGTCCTAGCAGAACATTATACCGAAGTCTTATTGTGTTTATACTAAGTCTGACTTTCTCTTTTTCTTAGGAGTATCAGCGAGTGAAGCACTACGGAGCGGGCTGTGTCAATCACTGTGGGGAGCCTCTGCCAGTCGATCAGAGCCCAGGATCGCTTCACCACGCCCTCACAGCCATGAGATTCCATATCCTGTGCGAGGTAAGAGTTTCATCATATCGGTGCAAAATAGTGCATTTAAAAAGTCGCGTTAAGTCATACTTGCGTGGGTGTATCCAGCTCACTCTGGATAGTGGAATGACTAACGTAGGTAGTGTTGAGAGGCAAATTTTGTGCAAACGGCATGAGCCATTTTCTAAAAAAAAAATTATACCTAAGAGAAGACCTCTCAATGTTCTCTAAAATAAAAGCAGATGGTTAAATAGTCAAAGAAAAAATTGCATTAATGATACAAGTACAATTAAGTAAGGAATTAGTATATTAGAATCGAAAGTTGCGTCAGTTACAGAAAAGTTGAAAGGGAATCGACTGTTATGGTAGGGTAGGGGGGCATGTGATGAGGAGAGACGAATCGCATGTGACTAAAAGAGGAATAAGTATAAATGTGGATGGATGGATGGATTGGGACAGGAAAGCTAAGAAAATGAATGGATGGAAGGAGGGTATTTATGAAAAAGAAGTAAATGATAGCGTGACGGTTGAGAGAGGAGAAAAAAAAACGTCATCATCAAGTAACATGGGACAAGACCAGGAAGATGATGATGATACCGTGCTTAGTAGAGGATTTATGATTTCGTTAGACTTTAAATCACCGAAGTCCCCTTTTACAAACCCACCACCTAAAGTTGGAGAAGCAATCTATACAAATAATAAAGCTGTTTGTTTTTTTGCTTGAACGCGCTAATCTCAGGAACGACAAATTCGTTCAGTGTTAGATAGTCCATTTATCGAGGAAGGCTATATCATCACGCTACGACCAATAGAAGCGGAGCAGCAATGAAAAATGTTGCGAAAACAGGGATAATGTGACGCGGACGAAGTTGCACGGGACAGCTAGTTTATATTATACGCTAAGAAAACAAAACCACAATTTTCATATCAAGAAAAGGAAATGCCAAAAATCTTTTATTTGCAAAGTGTCAAAGCGTGACAAAACGTCATATAAGCCTGTAATCCCATTACGAAATCAGCTCTCTTGCGCCCCTTTGACGTTTGCCGCAAATTATCTAGAAGTGAAGTGTTCCGCCAAATGGACTGATGTACCCGTATCTTTTAGATGCTGATAAAATTGGCATGCAACTGAGAGCATCCAAACAGATTACTTTAAAGAAGTCTAGATCACAAAACAACGCCAGTGGATTTCCTGTAGTTGCTATATCAAAACCCTACGAGTTCGCTTGTAATATTTTGTTTACTAGTACACGTTTTTCGTCATAATTCATGTTTCTATCTTCATTGGCTGAGACTGCTAGTTATCTTTCGTGTCAGTCTTTCTGTCGGTGTTTTTGCTTCAGATAACTCTCAGGACCAGCCTTTTTTTGCGATTGGGAATTCATCAAATGACCCCTCCTGCTCTGGGCGGAGCGGAAGTGAGTGTCAGACTTGTACTGACTAAAACCCATCAATGTTCCTTCTTAGCTCTTTGCATTCCAGGGCCACGGTATCACTTTCGAACAGTCCCGCAGCCCTGGCAGGCATCGGCCTTCTCGGACCCTTTCCGATTTGCTAACATCTGCATGAAGCGCGCGTGGAACGCGAACGCGCCGTTGACACGGCCTGTCGTCATAAGACGGACGGATAGGGAGCTCTCAGCACCAGCCTCAAGCCCAGATTTGTGGCTTGTTGACGGGACTTATAAGAGACTAGGTTCTATGCGCGACTTCGTCCTCGTCGAAGAAAAAAAAATACACTATGGCACTTGGCAATAGAGTAGATTTACATCAGAGGAAGAATTTCGGATATCGGATACATTTTTATAACATACGTACCTACACCTTCTTTATAATATTATACAGGGTGTAACGGAAAGGGTATACTTATACATACCTAAGGGTGTGCCATCAAACTGAACATGTTTCTCCATCGGACAAACATCGTAACAGCGAAAAAAATATCTGCTCCCCATACAAAATTTCAATACC
The DNA here is from genome assembly GCA_949152445.1 of Cerastis rubricosa. Taxonomy (NCBI): domain Eukaryota; kingdom Metazoa; phylum Arthropoda; class Insecta; order Lepidoptera; family Noctuidae; genus Cerastis; species Cerastis rubricosa. The sequence continues at coordinate 18,177,856 of OX424537.1, read as the reverse complement.
TATTCAACGCAAATGTATGGGGCAGCAGATATTTTTTTCGCTGTTACGATGTTTGTTCGATGGAGAAACATGTTCAGTTTGATGGTCTGAAGCACACCCTTGAGTATGTATATACACCCTTTCCGTTACACCCTGTATAGTACCTAAGCAACCGAGCTATGCTCGGGTAAAAAGAGAAAACTTTTTTTCTGATTTGAGACCTAGCTAAAACGGTTTTTCGCCCCCGTAATCCCCTCTACCGCAACTTTCATCAAAATCGTTAGCGCCGTTTTCGACATGATTACAAATATTGCTCATTTAATAAACAACGTGTAACGTTACATGCGTAAAACCTGAAAATAGTTTGATCAGAATAACGACAGAATCAATTGAACCACTTTTTAATATAGGTCACATTTTTTCAAAAAATCTCCGTAACGTGCGCAAACCCGCCAAAATAGGTAAACAAACACTAATGTTTGTCGTCCAATTTAAATTTTCTCATACGCAGGAAAAAAAGAAAGAAAGAAAGAAACAATCAGAATTTCTAGTAAAACTAAAACAGCACATAAAACCTTTACGTTTTTCTTAATGATTTTTTTTCTTTCAGAATTAGGTTAATTGAATTAAAAATCATTTGGGGTGTCTGAGGTTTTGCGCATTTAACGTTACATGTTGTATAGTATAAGAGACTGTATTTGACTGTACTAGACGCCTATGCTTAAACGCATAATACAGTCACGTCATGACGTCAATCCAAACGAAACTGCCGCCAAACTCATTCAAAACACCGTCCACTATCTATATTACACTGCAGGCCACATAAAACGACCTAAAACTAATACCAAACATTTAATAACCAGTAGAAACACCAATAACATTTGGTGTCTAAATCCCACGGCTTCAGATTTAGGGTTGACATAATCTTATCGATACGTCAACTCCTATCACTGGCAAAATTACGTTGTTTTATGACTTTGATTTTGGCGGTACGACAAAGGTGAGATATCGATCGATAAGAGGATATCGACAGTTTAAACGTGCATGTTATGATACTTGTAATTTTTGTGTCGAACAAATTTCGATGTAGATAAGGTAGGGATAGAGAGTTTGTGTGTTGTTATGAGTTTATTTATTATAACTTTATGGGTGGTAGCCATTTTGGTTGATAGGCTTTATAAATATGATGCAGTTTGGACGTGTATCGGTTTGGGTATGAAAAAAGAAGTATCAGCTGAAAAATCATCATCATCTTCATTTCAGCCGAAAGACGTCCACTGCTGGACATAGGCCTCCCGGAAGTGTCGCCAAATTGGCATAGGTTTTGCCATAATCGCCACGCTTGGCAAGCGGGTTGGCGATCGCAGTACGGTTGTTACAAAAACACAGAGAACGCTGCTGCCCATTCTCTGACAAGTCCCTTAGTCGCCTCTTACGACACCCACGGAAAGATATGGCATGGTGCTATTCTTTACGTCCGACACCATACAGAGCTCTTTACGTCCGACACCTTATAGAGCAAGAGCTGAAAAATACGACAGTATTAATATTGTAAAAATAAAAACATGGTGATAGGCTCGCCCTCCATTACATTTACATGGGACTTTATTAACATTTATAAAAACACTAGCTGTCCGGCGCAACTTCGTTTGCGTCACATTTTCCCCGTTTTCGCAACATTTTTCATTGCCGCTCCACTCCTATTAGTCGTAGCGTGATGATATATAGCCTTTCTCGATAAATGGGCTATCTAACACTGAAACAATTTTTCAAATCGGACCAGTAGTTTCGGAGCCTATTCAATGCAAACAAACAAACAATCAAATCTTTCCTCTTTATAATATTAGTTTAGATTTTTTTCACCAAAATGTGTGTGTACTATTAGGGACATCACTGCCTAATCGTGATGTTTAAAATACATTGTAAAAACATTGAATAATCGTGATTAGATAAAAACAAAACATCATGTTTCATTAATACAGCCGTGTACACAATTTTCATACCAAAACAATCTTCAAGACATCAAAAAACCTTTAGTTGCTGACCGTACCAACAGTTGTCTCGGCGTTGTAAATCCGTTTTGGACATGTGTACCCTAGTGAGCAAACATTAGTCGAGCAGATAACGGCTGGTTCTGTTTAAAACGGACTGTGTGGGGCCAGTCCCAATAAAACATCTTGCGGCTGACACGAGTATTCGATTTGAGATTTTTTTAATGGTACCTTGCTTCTTATTGACTGACTCTCTTATTGGTCTTGTGGTCGCGACTGCTAAGCATGAAGTCCTGGGTACGATTCCCGGGTAGGGACAAGTGTTATTGGGGTTTTTCCGTCGGGATTTTTTCAGTAACACTCACGGAGTCTGGATTTGTGCCCAGTTGATGGCAATAGGCTCGCCCCCCATTACACATGGGTCTTAAACAGAACTGGCTAAATGTAGGTGTACTATTATATACACCTCTGCCTAACCCTTTGGGGATGACAGGCGTGATGTTATGTGTATGTTGTGTCTATGGACGATGGTAATGATAATCGTGGAGAGCAGCAGTGGCCCAGTGGTGGCAGCCCCGACTTACGAGCAGTAAGCCGTGGGTTCGAAACCAGGCACGCGCATTACCTTGTGTAATTTACTTCATCACCGCTGCCCTCAATAACGGCGATGGAAAACATCGTGAGGAAACCGGCATGTCCTAGAACTAAAAATTCGAAGACATGTGACATCTCTACCAACCCGCACTGGGCCCGCGTGGTGGATTACAGCCCACTCCCTCTCATAGAGAGGCGGCCTGTGTCCCAGCATTGGGAACATTATAGGCTACTGATGATAATGATGATGAATGATTGTCGAAGAAACAAGTTACTAGGAAGGTAAAGAGGCCATTCTTTTTTTCTCTACATTGTCAATTCGATGATCCTCATCATCATCTGCCTAGCCTTTTCTCAACAATTTTAGCGTCGGCTTCCAGTCCAACCGGATGCAGCTGAATACCAATATTTTACAGAAACTGGTTGTCAGACTTTCAGGGCACTGACTACCAGGCTCTTCTCATCCACCATCTTGGTCTGCGACACAGGTTTGTGCGTGGCGACGATTGCAGCCTATGCACGTTTAGGGGTCGACGTACCTACACGGGTCACTACCTCGACCGGCGTCGTGTCCACGGCGGCGCAAGTCAACGCGTGCAATATCAGCAGCGGATGACGCAGTGGAGCTCGCCGACACAAAACTGCGTTAGTGTTTCTCGCTCCACGATATGCGCTCACGTTGGAGACAAAAGGCGACTTATTTACATTAACAGAGTTGTATTTCACCAATGGTGTAATGGGTAGTCACCCATCTACAGAACAACCTAGGGAAGCCCGGCTTAACCTGAAGATTGATCCGAGCGGCTGTTTTTTAGCCACAAGCTCCTCTTTTCTCGTCGTGTCGATGATTCCCATGTTCATGTTAAATGAGCTTCGACAAAAACTCTGCCACCTCGATAGCGTAGAAAAAGGCTTCGAAATTAAATGTAGAGATTTGCGTATTAGCGGTGATTGTGACGAACATGGTCCTGTTTCTTATAAGCTTTACATATGTAAGTGATTGGCTAACTTACTGCAATGATATAGAAGTACAAGTACACACTCACCCCTTTCAACTAGCTTTGAAATAACTTATTGGTTAACTCTTAAAGGCTGGTTAAAGTTAACATCTATACTTAATATAAAGCTGAAGAGTTTGTTTGTTTGCTTGAACGCGCTAGCGTAAACGATGTAGATGTTAACTTTAAATCTTAGGAACTCCTGATCCGATTTGAAAAATTCTCTCAGTGTTAGATAGCCCATTTATCGAGGAACGCTATAGGCTATATATCATCACCCTACGACCAAAAGGAGCGGAGCAGCAATGAAAAATGTTGCGAAAACGGGGAAAATGTGACGCAAAGTTGCGCGGGACAGCTAGTAACGTATAAACATCAAAAAAGTATGGTAACACAGACGCTAATGATTACTTACTCAACTTAAAGCAGTGTTTTTGAATAAATCTCTTTAGTTTGTAATAATTTCATGACACAAAAGATTGCACAATAATTCTAGGTTCAACATTCTCACAATACCATTTCCAAGTAAAAATCAAGTGATACCCAACCCTTCAAACGCGACACGCGATTCTAAATTACAAAATAGCCAAGTTTTAACCACAAAGCTCGATCAATCAAAGGGTTAAAATTCGTGCCAGGTATAACCGTCAATATTTGCCAAGCGGTCACGACACCGCTTGTCTGTTTACCCTATTATTCACTACACTGTTTGCCAAGTCGCGCCAAGTCTTGATAACCTTAGTTGGCGTGACTTTTGCTTGCCAGTTGTGGCTATTGTTTGATGTCTCTGGACATTATTCTGTTTTGTTGCTTGTTTGCCAAGCTTGGTGGGGTGACTAATCTCAAAAATCTACTGCCTACTGTGTTTGTTCAGTAAGGTTTTTGTTCCATTGAATTAAAATATTGCTAGAGTTTTAATTATTTGTATCTTTAAGGCATCGTTCTAATAGAACGCGAATGCGCGATCACCGCGCGAGTAAGCGATGCGACCATCGTGTGTTCGCGCGATGGCAAAAACTGGGTGTCCTATCATCGCGCGAATTGTGACGCGAGCGAGCGAGGGGCGAGTCGTGCGACCGCGTCGTGCGATTGTCAGTTAGGACACCTATTCGAGTTCAATATGTGTTCGTACGAGTAAAATTCGCGCGAACCTTTCGCGTTCTATTAGGACGATGCCTATGAGACAGCAGTGAAAAAATGTCTTTCAGCTCAGTATTTGAAAGAAAATACAAACAAACGTCACATAATAAGGCCAAAGCACCAAAAAAACACTGCCCAATTAGCATCATTCTTCCAAACAATCCATGTTTTATTAGCAAGCATTAAGTTTGTGAAACTAACCTAAATCACACACGAGAGGCCATTAAAAAATAAACCTTGTAAACTGTCCATAATCACAAATCTTGGCGCTTTGTTGACTGGCAATTATCAAACGAGAGTTTAATCTCAAAGACACCGCGGTTTCGTCAACGTTTACAGACAAACAGACATACAAACGGCATTTAATTCAAGAGTTTACGTCGTAATTTCAATCTTAACCCTTGAATGCAGAGTTGGTATTTGGAATTGCTTCGTCAAACTGCACTTTTGAGTTGGTATGCGCCACAAACATGAAGCGTGCTATTGTTTCAGCAAATAATTCCTAGAAATATTAAGAAGAGAAATCGGGGCACGCACACAAAGGCGCCGCCGAGATAACGCAGGGTCACCCTACAGTTGATAACCTCAACTGAGTTAGAGGTTAATGAATAAAGAACTTAGAAATAATGGGAAACCGTACAGTCATGATTTTAATTTAAGAATTCTATTCTCTTTTGTTGCTTTTTTGTTAGAGGAGCTCGTGGCTAAATAAAAACAGCCGCTCGGATGAATCTTCAGGTTAAGCCGTGCTTGCCTAGGTTGGTCTGTGGATGGGTGACCAAAACATACCGAGTTTCTTCCATACCTCGGAAAGCACGTTAAGCCGTTGGTCCCGGCTGTCATTTGTAGATCTTTGACAGTCGTTGAGTGACCCGAAAGTCTGATAACCAGTCTTACCAAGGGGTATCGTATTACCTAGTACTAACTAGGTTGTGGAGGTCAGATAGGCAGTCGCTCCGCTTTTTTTATCTTTTTCTACTGTTTGTAGTAAGCAATGACTTACTGTCGGGCCTACGCTGTCCTTCCATAGGTACTTAAGTACTAACGTTATAATATTAAAATATTGTAAAACCAAAAGAATTTAAAAGAGTAACCACGGAGTTTCTTCCCTTCTTCTCCATAGGAAACGACCAACCCGAACCGTGCACCTTTTGTCGACGTTTTATGTAGGTCTATGTAAAATAAAATATTTTGATTTTTAATATTTTTTTTCTTTGATTTGTTGAAATGTTGTCGTTCTCGATTTCTAACAAGTCATTACATACGTAACGAACGCACGACGATCAGTCCAGCTACGCATAACCAATAAAAGCTAGCCTAGTCTCATTGTACGAAAGGTCTACACAAAGCGAGGTCCAGTATACCTGGTATACTGTATATACTGGATATGCATAGCTTGATGTGCCACTATATTTACCAATTGGGACTTCTATTGATCGTGATCTGCCTAGACTTTTCCCAAACCATCTTGGAGTCGGCTACCAGTCTAACCGGATACAGCTGCGTACCAGTATTTTACATGAAGTAACTGCCTATCTGACCTCCGCAACCCAGTAACTGGGTAGTAGATACGATACCCCTTGGTAAGACTGGATGTCAGACTTTTGCCTTCTGACTTCTCGTAACGACTGTCAAAGATCTACAAATGACAGCCGTCACCAACGGCTTAACGTGCTTTCCGAAGCACGGAGAAAGCTCGGTATGTATTTATGGTCACTCATCCACGGACCAACCTCAGCAAGCACGGTTTAACCTTAAAGATTGACCTGTGCGGCTGTTATTATTTAGCCACAAGCTACTCGAGACTTGGGGAATTGGGACTTCTATCGATGTCCTACAATAAAAACTGAATAAAAATAGAACCAACCAATGTCGTACACCAAAAAGAAGGCTATATTAAAAAAAAGGCCAAGTGCGAGACCGACTCGCGCACGAAGGGTTCCGTACCATGATTTATAAAAACGAGCAAAAAAAACACTTTTTTGTATATTTATATTCTCATCATTATTCCCCCTTAAATATTTATTATATTCTGTTTTTAGTATTTGTTGTTATAGCAGCAACAGAAATACATAATCTGTAGAAATTTCAACTGGCTAACTATCACGGTTCATGAGATACAGCTTGGTGACAGACGGACGGACAGCGAAGTCTCAGTAATAGGGCCCCGTTTGTTCCTTTGGGTACGGAACCCTAAAAATCATTATAGTTATCGATAAACCTCGATTGTAATCACATAGGATTTGTTATTGTAATCCATTTCGGTATGGATTAGTAATCAAAGTTGTTACGCGAAGGTCTACGATTGATTACAGCGAGTTATTTCCACTAAACCGTCCTAAGGTGAAGTGGTATAACTCGTTTTTTTTACAATTTGAGTTTTGAATTATGATGTTAGTGATATTGTAATGTCTGTTAGCTGTTAGAAGAATGAAGTAAGAGTTAGGTAGTTTTATTTTTAAGTACTGTTAGAACGATTCACTTATACAGGGTGAAATTGAAGTCATAGGCATTATTTTAACCTAAGGCACTACTCACGATACTGTGTCCATTAGGGCTATTAATACGCAAATCAAAAATATGATTAATGCAAGTACGGAAAACCTTAAAAGTGTGGTAAACCATGCTAAGTATCAAAAATTGCGCATCGCGTTATGCGCGATAGCGAATGCTGCCTTTGGTACCTAAACTACGCCGAACGCCGCCGTGCCGCTGCGCTGTACGCATCATTGTCACTCATTATGCGTGAACTCTTTCCGTACTTGCATTAAGTAATAATATTTTTGATTTGCGTATTAATAGCCCTAATGGAATCAGTATCGTCAGTAGTGCCTTAGGTTAAAATAATGCCCATGACTTCAATTTCACCCTGTATAGAGTAAAATTAAAAACTTAATATTAGCAAAGAATCAACGCAAATTTCAAACACTTCCTTTAAACCAGTCTAATTAGACATGTGCCACTGTTAAATCGGCAAACGCCATACAAAAAACATTACATATTGATTTCGTTATCAACTCATTTTTATCTTTACGGCTATGTTTTTACAAAGAAATATCATTCAACCTTCAAACTGCTGCTTATTCTGTCAACGTCGGTAATTTGAAGCTTGGTAATTGATTGTCCGTGTAAATCACGAAGTTAACATATCAGAGCCGTCTACATGACGACGGCACAATATTTAACATCGGTTCAGTTGCCAAAGAAGGAAAAAATAAAACAGAGGCAGTCTTAAGGACTGTCGATAGAAGTGAAAACTCAAAACAATGGAATTACTGTGTTCTTTTTTAGGGTTCCGTACCCAAAGGGTCAAACGGGACCCTATTACTGAGACTTCGCTGTCCGTCTGTCACCAGGCTGTATCTCATGAACCGTGATAGTTAGTCAGTTGATATTTCTACAGATTATGTATTTCTGTTACCACTATAACAACAAATCAAATACTAAAAACAGAATAAAATAAATATTTAAGGTAGCTCCCGTAAAAAAAAGTGAATGATTGATTGATTTTTGCTTGTTTTTATAAATAATGGCACGGAACCCTTCGTGCACGAGTCCGACTCGCACTTGGCCGGTTATTGAATTTTCTGGCTCAATAGGTCACGAGCATGTCGAGGTCATCGGTGACGCGAACCCAAAGATTTTTGCCCAACCAAAAATCGCTCAACGCGACTAAAGAAGTTTTCACTTAAAAAAAAAAAATAGATATCAGAGTTTTGCCGTCATGGATTGAATGAAAGCCGGCTTGACGACTTGATGGCTTGTCAGTTTAGAAGCAAACGTCAGTAGAAGACAGATTTAAACACGCTACGTCACTTATCAATGGAATTAACAATGTCACGTTATACTCAACGATAAATATGATAAATCTGGTATTTCGGTACGATCTAAGATGTACGCTATCGTTTTAGGGATTATGGTACACCTGGAGGTTTGGGAAGATATCACGGCGACATATCAAGTTATACATTACCAGTATAGCATGGCCTTATTTTGTATAGATTTCCCGCATAGTGAGAGATGCGCATTAACTGGTTTTCAATAGCTTGATTGGTTGCCGTGCGTACGTCACGTTTATGCAGCCGATAAAAGTTATCGGAGAAACTTCTCGATTTTCTATTCGAAAAGAAATGTATTTGCGTGTAATTTTAATTAGACTTGACTAGGTTTTTCCACAGCAGGAAGATATTAAATCAATAATCTGACGTTATTACATAAATGCTGATAAAAATCAAATGATAATATTAACGATTTGATATGTATGATGAGTTAATCAGTTACTCGAAAGAACACAAATATCAAAAATACTAAGATGATTCGAAATAAGATTATTAGGTACCTATTTCATTAACAACGAGAGATACCATTTCAACACACAGCTCATTACTGACAGTTGAAATTCCAATCATCATCATCATTTCAGCCCAAAAGACGTCCACTGCTGGACATAGGCCTCCCACAAGTGTCGCATTGACATTTTAGGGGGTTTTGCCATAATCGCCACGCCTGGCAGGCGGGTTGGCGATCGCAGTACGGTTGTTACAAAAGCACAGAGAACGCTACTGCCCATTCTCTGGCAAGTCCCTTAGTCGCCTCTTACGACACCCACGGGAAGATATGGGATGGTGCTATTCTTTACGTCCGACACCATACAGGAATTCCAGTAGCACAATTTTATTAAGCATCAATTAAAGTGTCACCTAGTTATAGAGTTACTTAAAACGTTCCAAACTTAGCTGATCCATGAAAAAGAATAAACGAAAACTCTCAACGTGAGCCTTTTTCTTCCCACTAAATCAAATCATCAAGCTCTTTCGTTACAATTCCTGAAAATTCTTCGCTCAATTTTCAAATCAGGTAAATTGACTTTTAACTGGATTATCCTGAAATTACGCCGTTTCTTCTTAGACGTCCTTGTTTTGCTTACGTTGGAGTTACGTCATTTTGTAAGTGAGCAGATTAGTCAGTGAAAAAAAAGATTAGGCTTTGCTTGCCCAGTGAATCATGTTGTGTTCGCCAATCGGTCTGGGTTTGGTGATGATATGGGCAGAAAATTAAATTCATCATCTGCCTAGCCTTTTCCCAAACTATCTTTGGGTCGGCTTCCAGTCTAACCGGATGCAGCTGAGTACCAGTATTTTACATAAAGCCACTGCCTATCTGACCTCCACGACCCAGTAACTGGGTAATACGATCCCCTTGGTAAGACTGGATGTCAGACTTTTTGGCTTCTGATTACTCGTATAACGACTGTCAGAGATCTACAAATGACAGCCGGGACCAACGGCTTAACGTGCTTTCCGAGGCACGGAGGAAACTCGGTACCTATGTAATTATGGTCACCTATCGACGGACCAACTTTGGCAAGCACGGTTTAACCTGGCTTAAAGATCGACCCGTGTGGCTGTTATTATTTAGCCACAAGCTCCTCAGAAAATGGCAGAAAATTAAATAATTATTAATTAAAACAATCTTAAAGATACACGTATTCAGCCGTATAGTTCTTTTTTCGTTTACCTGTTCAAGACAACTTTTATCTATAGTTGGACGTATTCTACCAAAATAAACGAATGCACAATCTTTTATTACTTTCAGTTAATTACGTCAGACAAATCAACAAAAACATAACTTTCATAATCATTCCAACTATCCAATACATTCAAGTCGTATGCTACGATTAGATTTAACAATACTGGTTGACAAACCAAAAATCAAGGTCAAAATCAAGGTCTTTTAGTTCATTGTCGCTAAGCTCACTTCATAAAATTGGTTCTTACGAGTACGAATACGAATGTTAAAAACCCAATGTTGAATCGATTTAAATATCTAGATGAATTAGGTACAAATAAATAAATAAATGTCATATTTATCTTTCCTTAGCTTTTACTAGACTATTTCCAAATATTTTCCTGCATAGCTTGGCGCTTGTTCACTATAAAAAAACAGTCGCTTCTCGATCCTTTTATGATTTTTAATTTTATTACTCTGATGATGCTCTGAGCCGGATGCCTCAACAAAAATAAATTAAATAAAGATAATATTTTTCATGTAGATATACCAATCAGAACATAAGTTTTTTATTGTAACGTAGCAATAAAAGATATACCAGTGTGTGTGAGTCAAACACAAGAAATCATCAAGACAGTGGTAGGATATTTACAATCGTTGATTTTGCTAATCTTACCGATAAAAGGGTATTAAAATCATATTATTACGATTGATAAAAGGTATTAAAAGCGAATGATAACATTTGATTTATGCATATTTACCTACTTGTGACAGATTTAGCTAATATAATCGTGTACGGTCACGTACAAATGAGGATTTCGTAAAACTTGAAAATATGAAAGCAATATTTAATTATTGCCTCATTATGACTCTCGATGTTAGAGTTTTGACACTGTTATAAACGTGTAGAGTTAAATATATTGTATCATCATCATCATCATCATCAGCCTATTATGTTAGCACGGCTGGGACACAGGCCTCCTCTCTATGAGAGGGAGTGGGCTGTAATCCACCACGCGGGCCCAGTGCGGGTTGGTCACATGTTTTCAAATTTTTTGTTCTAGAACATGCCGGTTTCCTCACGATGTTTTCCTTCACCGTTTTTGAGGGCAGCGGTGATGAAATAAATAACACAAAGTAATACGCCTGCCTCGGTTCGAACGGCTTACTGCTCGTAAGTCGGGGCTGCCACCACTAGGCCACTGCTGCTCTCAATATATTGTATGCTGATAATCGGAGTACCAGGACGGAATACCAGTTTTTTAACTAAATCCGATTACTTTCAAAATCCATTTGTAGTTTTAACCATGGTTTTTTTAACCATGGTTTTTTTACATAATAAAACCAGTCAACAATAAGGCTGGCTGGCTTTATAATTATGATAAATCACAAGAAAGTCCAAAGTGCATAACTATTTAACTTGTTGATAAACTGAAATCTTTGACTATCAGTATAGTTGTAAATAATATAATCTTTACATTGATCACAGCGCCGCGCCGTAATCATGTTTTAAAGATAATAAATGATACAATACATTAATCTGTTTTTTTGACTAATTGTGATAACCAGTATTAAGTAGTTAGCTTCACGTGCGTTATGTTTTTATTCATGTAGCTATGACTCAATGATACATTCATCTAATTAAGCCTCTTAACATAATACAGGATTCATTGTAATCTTTGACTGCCATGTTAGTTTAGTAGTCAGAAGCGCGACTGCTAAACATGAGTTCCTAGTTTCGATTGCCACGTCGGGCAAAAAGTTACTGGGTTTTTCCCAGGGTTTTATCAGGAATTTATCAGTAGCAGCAACGGTGTCTGTATTTGTGCCCGGTTGATGGCAATAGGCTCGCTTCCTGTTACATGATAGTTAAACATACCTGGTGAAATGGGAGTGTAGTAATACGGTACATCTCTGCCTAACCCTTGGGGGATCAGGGGTGAAATCATCAGTGAGTGGAACAAGGTTACCAATCATGATGAATTGATGATGATAATACAGGTCGAGATTTCAGTACCTATTAAAGACTGAAAAATGAAAACATAGAACAGCTTCTATTAAAAGTTACAAAACTGCCTCATTGCAAGTTTCTAAATACTCATTTTTTTTTTACAAAAAAAGCATTCGTCATTTATTTCATTCGTTGATATTTTTCCTTTACAATTTTGAAATACAAATATCATATAGTGGACTAAAAACTATCACTCTACAGGAAGAATTTTATATCATATTAATTTAACACTTGCAATTCGCACTGGGGTCAAAAAGACCCGAGTGGTATATTAAAATTTGTAATATCCGACACGGTCCCCGTATGATTTAGTTTCATTGGTACAAATCCTGATTAACGATTTGAACGTGACTTTGCATTTTTTTTCATAAGCCTACCTTTATATCGGTATGAATTGGTATTTAATTTACTCGTGTTTTATATGAGAGGAATCTTAATTGATTTTGAACCATGTTTTCGGGAGAAAAAAAAAATTATTTTGAAGTGGACTCGGACAATAAACTTATTACTTATCCAATAAGATCCAGTTTGACATATTCAGTTCAGTTTTTCAGTATAATTAAAAAACCCGGCCAAGTGCGAGTAGGACTCGCGCACGAAGGGTTCCGTACCCTTATTTATAAAAACGAGTAAAAATTCACTTTTTTGTATGGGAGCCCCCCTTAAATATTTATTATATTCTGTTTTTGTTATTTGTTGTTATAGCGGCAACAGAGATAAATAATCTGTAGAAATTTCTACTGGCTAACTATCACGGTTCATGAGATACAGGTGACAGAAGGACGGACGGACGGACGGGCGGACAGCGAAGTCTCAGTAATAGGGTCCCGTTTGACCCTTTGGGTACGGAAGCCTAAAAATAATCATGAATAATACACATTTCCGAAAAGAAAAAAGAGACAGACAATTTAATTTTACTAGGTTTTTCCAGCAGAACGATATAGTTAATATTTTTTTCGTGTAGTTACTGTATTAATAAACATTAATTACAATCAGCGTTGGACATGATGATTATTTTCATATTATGAACACTTTTAAATTATTGATTCTTTCATTGATATGACCACGAAACGCATTGAAAGTAATCAACGCAGAACTATCAAGCGACTTAGTTGAACTATCTTGCTGCTAATGCATTTAGAATTATGTTCCTGATCCCTATTCTTTCATCCGACGAGCAGAGATACGGCAAAGCGTCTCCGTTATATAGACTGTGCTCCGCCAGTCAGTGATGTGCTGTGCGAACCGCCAGTCTGTGGAATTCACTGCCGTCTTCTCCGTTCTCTGCCCATAATTATTTGAATCTCTTCAAAGTTCAAGTGAATCGGTTTCTTTTAGGCAAGCGTGTTTCACCCTAGGCCACCTCAACACTTCACATCAGGCGAGTTGCGGGCAAACCCAAGCCTATTTAGTGTAAAAAATAAGAAAAAAAAAGTTTATCATCTTGTGAGTTTTTCAAAATAAAACAACCTCAACACAAGCAAAAATGGTTAAATAATATCCTAGGCTCATACAATACACGCTGCATGCATTATAATTACACAAGTGCATTAATTTCCATTTTAATATCCACTATCCATTTTTCACAAGCTAAGCGACATTTCCGCGATCACGCCTTAACATTTTACAAAAAAAAAAACATAACACTAACAATAAATCGTCCACACACATACGCAATACATATTTTTAATTTGTTAAAAGCTCTCAGAAAAATAACAATCTGAATGCATCGCTTGCAATTTGCGCGAGCCTCGCCTTTTATAATTAAAATTGCATTAAGCCTGCAAATAGTCCGACATTAATGACGCTAATGCCCTGTTTGGATAGAAAAAATGCAGACAGACAGCTTGTAATCCAATTTGCGGCAAAAAATGCCTTAATTCGATTGCAGTTGATAGTGTTTCTGTGTTTGTCTTACGTCTGGCAAGTTGACGTTAAAATAAGGTTAAAAAGAGATTTTATTGGACTTGTTTGAATACGTCGTTTTTACGGTATTCGATGTTTGAGTTACCTCTTTTTGTTAACTTCCATTTTGGTATGATTTGGTGCTGGTGCATTTTAGGGTTAAAATTTTTCGGAAGCACTATTGTTTGAAATTTTAACATTAACTTCATAGGTCAATAATAAATGCGAATGGCCAAGACTGATGCCTATTACAAACACACATTGCCAAAATTATAAATCAAAGCCCAAAATTATATCACATAATTACGATCCAACAATAGAACGCCTTTCTTTACATTCATTGAGGGTCCTATTCAATATTTGGCACTGCCATAAATTCGAGCATACTGTCGGGGCGTAACAATGAATCTAAATAACCATTAATATGTAATAAAAACTATAGGGTGATAAAGCCGTGTCGGTAGGGAACAAACAAACAAGTGTAGCAGCAACCCTTAAACGCTGGGCATTGTTAAAAGAGGCCCGAGCGTGAAATATTCGTAGGGGACGACCGATGACGAAGTCACTGCCGAACTCTCCCGAAGTCCACCGATTGGTTCCGCTCCAAATGCCGACAGCTGCTGCGTTTCAGATGGGGGTCGCTCTTCATTAGTGGAGCTTGTCTCGACTCGAGATGGATGTTTGTTTTTGGACAGCACGAGGTGTTGATGGTTACTTGATGATGTATGAAGTTTATTCTATGGGACATTGTGTTTAATCTTGTGTTAGATTTTCTTTTGAACATGGACACGTGTAGCTACTTCGTCATGTGTTAAGTTTTGATTGACATGTGTGTGATCCTTTTTAGTTAATGTCATTAAAAAAGTATCATCAAAGTCTTAAAGATGAAAGAAACTACAAGTAAAAAAGAAAATTAATTCAAAGTCCCTGTTGAAAACCGAAGTTTATTCTATTAATTTTAGCTTGTGTTTACTTACAGCATATCTCAGCATACATGTCAGCAATTAAAACAATTGTCCCAATACCTGATAACTAAACATATCGAAAAGGTTTTTCGACTAATAAACCAATAAAAAAAAATAAACCTAACATCTTGCCAACACCAGCTTAAACACCATCAAATAACATAATTTCTATTCACACTCCAATCCTTAATCAAACATTGAACAATACCAACAAAGCTTAACAAAACTGAACAGCAATAGTTACGTTTAGTCGCGCCCGCGGATTAGTGAATTGTAAAAAAAGATTGGGGGTCGAAACGACCCGACGTGTTAATTACGGGGGTTGGGCTTCGAGGGTTGAACAGATGAAAGTCAATTTGCTCCAGCGACATGATACGGCCCATTTCGTTCGGAGCGACAAGTGTGGCACCTGCGCACTGGGGTCTTTATGACCCAAACAATTGTAGGGTTAGATGCATTATTTGCATCAGTTTCGATGATGACCGCTTTTGTTCGGAACAAAAGCTGAATGATTACAAAGGCTGAATTTTAATAAAACAAACACAATTCGTCGTCCAAATAACTGAAATATTTCTTTGTTTGCAGAGGAAATCAAATTCGGGATCAACCGCTTAGTCAGTGAGAGGACGGATAGAACAGAAGACGAAGAAGAAGAACACCACCACAATGAAACCCGACCTGAAGGCGTATCACCAGCCTCGCGCTGCGGAAGTCCCTGCTGGGCGCCATCACCCCAATCCCCTCGATCAGTTCGCTCCAGTTCCCCTGAACTTGAAGTTGACTCCCCTCCGTCTTCTCCAAGAAGACCACCAGACACTTCTCCCCCACCGAAGAGATCAGAAGCTTTCTCCGTCAGTGCCTTGCTACGACCTGACGCCCCAAGAGTGCAGCCCCAAAGACCATTCCTATATCCTCCGCTACCTTTCGCGGAGTTCCTGAGAGATGCTGGAAGCCTTGGTCTACCAGGCTGGGGAGGCTACAGCAACTTATACCTTCATGCCGTTCAAGCAGCTGGGCCTGAATTACTGCGACTCCGTGCAGCGGTCCTTGGAGCCCCTGGTCCTTTATCCAGGCCGTTACCGTTGGGGGATGTTTATTCTTGCGTCAAATGCGAGAAGATGTTCAGTACCCCTCATGGCTTGGAGGTTCATGCTAGACGGTCTCATAATGGAAAGCGGCCGTTTGCTTGTGAGCTTTGCAGCAAGACTTTTGGACACGAAATCAGTTTGAGTCAGCACAGGTGAGTTCCTAAAATGTATGTGTATGAAAAGATAGGATTGGTTCGTTGATTTCACTTTTTGAATGTCAGTAAATGCTGTATTTTGCTTCAGTTTTGAACGATTTAAGTGCAAACCAGTTAGCACGAAGTTTCAATGGCAGTCTGGATGGTTTTGGCAATCACTGGGCTAGCCAAACAATCATTATATCTTACTCATCCAATCTTGATATTCTCTGCAATCCCTTTCAGTAAAGATCCTCCAAATCTGTTTTCCAAAAAGATAAAATTGCCTCCTTCTGCACCAGGGCCGTCCACAGCGTGGAGAAAGTCTTCGAGTGCAAGCAGTGCGGGAAGACCTTCAAACGATCCAGCACTCTGTCTACCCATCTTCTAATCCATTCAGATACCAGACCCTATCCATGCCAGTACTGCGGGAAGCGATTCCACCAGAAGTCAGATATGAAGAAGCATACTTACATACACACTGGTGAGTGTTTGACTATTTTTTTTCTGTTTTGTGAATAATCATAGTTTAGAAAAGAGCAATGTTTTTTTTTATGACCAGTGTGTGTTGAAAGTGTAAAAAATATGTTATGTCAGTGTAAATGCATATAACTCGAAACGATCCATTTTTCTGCGTATCGCTGGTTCAACTGTATTTCGTTTTACGCTAATTTTTGCGTAAAACTCTCTGTTTGAAAGAAATGGTTAGTTGAATTATGTTAAATTAATAAAAGAAACCTATCATAACAATGATAAGCAAAGAAAGTAAGACTCCAAGCACTTAACTTTAAGTCTCACTTTCGCCATAGAGACAAAGGACCAAAAAGCTTTCGGCACAACCTTTCCCCACCATACTTTTAATATTTAATACGGGTCCGGAACACTATTGTTAACACACAATCAAGTCAGTTGCGAAAGTGAGAACGGTCAAATGAAATCGCAATGGCACTTAAGTACCACACAGTCCCAGCGAATCTTATCCGCGGACTTAAGTGTTAGCGAGACGCCAACGTTGTAGACCGCAGTATCTTGCATTCATGAAGGGGTTCGGGAGTAGGGCCGTGAAGTTCAGCAAGCAGATCGATAATGGGAGGTTTTAGTTTTGTGAAATTCAGTTTACTGTCAGTGATGATGACAATTACTATTTGATTTGTAAGAAAAAATACAATTACACTTTCGAAAAATTTATTACGTTGTTTATAAAAAACCAACCGTTTAACAAAAATCACTTTAAAGGCTCTTGAGGTTTGGTTTTTCTTCTATGACCTAATCGAATAGTATGATAACTGACCATGGCCTAACAACTATAAGAAAAATCATGTAACGTCGTCTTCACCGTTTACAATTTTTCTTAGCAATCAAACCTCTTCCAACTTCTTCACCATGTCATCATCTTCTAAAACTTCATCATTTTTAAATGAAGCCTTCGATCCGCACCCCATCCTTGCCATCCCTATGTATCAGTAACCCAATCGCGTCGTAATGTAACCGCGACATTACGCGATTATTATAAAATAACAGAAACTCATCTTACATTAATTATGTGGAGGGTTGGTTAAGATGTTATGACAGCATAACTCCCTGAATTATGTCGGATAAGTAAATGGACTCGGGAAGTGCTGTGGTGAATTATTGTCTTGTAATTTTCGGTTTAAGTTCGTACTTAAGACGTTTGAAATTTTGGATGACTGGTAACTTTTGAAAAAGAAAGTAATATTGTGACTTATTACCGGATCTAAAAACAGAGTTGATGATATTCAACACTTTATTTTTTGACGTAACTAGCTCATGTCCACAAATTTTGTTGAAAACCGCAGAGCAATTAAGGCATAAAACAATATTGAAACTAGACAGAGTCATTTTCGCATCCACAATCATAATATGGATTTTTAGGCTAGCATTTGACGACCAAATACACCTAACTTTAAGCCATGATGCGGTGAACGATGAACGCACTTGAAATAACATTAGTTAGTGTCAAACAATAAATAACATCAATAAGCAAACTACTTAATCAGCTATCGGAAACGATGATCAGTTTGCCCTCATTGTCTATCACTACAGCTGATCTATTATCAAGCAATTTGTCTAACAGCGGGGTACACTCAGCACTTGGTAATTCATGCTATTTAATCTAACACCAGTATTGAGATTATTGCTGTACTGTTTTTATGTCTGTGTATTTCTCAGTTACTTTAATCAAGTCTGTAGCTTTACTTTTATCATTTGTTAACATATTGGCCAAATTAACGAAATTACTTAAAATAACACTCAATGCTGTTGCACCGGTATTATCTCTACTCACATATTTCTCACTTAGTTAAGTAAAGGCTATCGCTTTAATTGTATCATTTAATTCTCTAATGGCAAAGGAAAGTAAATTACTAATGATTACACTTAATTCTGTTGTACTAGCACCATCTTCATAAAGGGTGTTAATAGACCCTTCACGAACTGAAAAGCACTTGTTCTCTCTGTCATTGCGATCATATTTTTGTTCTGATATTGGAGGTCAAAGTTCCAACTATATCACAAGTTTTTTTTTAAAAAGAACTGTTTGTTGTTATAATCATACTTTTAACACCTTTCCGACCACCGTACTATTCAATGCATCTATCAGCACTTGGTTTTGAATGCGTTACATTGAGTTCTACAGAAGGAGGAAGACCAAAGAAACGATGGATAGACTCTGTGAAGGATGATATGGCAAGAAAGGAGGTATCTCATGAAATGACAAGTAATAGAGAAGTATGGAAGAAGAAGACATGCTGCGCCGACCCCAAATAAATTGGGATAAGGGCAAGAGAATGATGATGACATTGAGTGCTACCGTAAAACATGATTTTTAACACACATAAAAGAAGAGTCGTCCCAGCTAAAATTGATGTATAGAGTTACTTTGTTTGATGTACTGAATCCTTGGTTAACAGCTTCATGAAGAGTTGGTTTACATCTTGTATACATCGTTCTCTGTATACCCCACATAAACAACACATACTAATACTCCCACATACACACCTACTACTCCATAGTGAAAAACATCCCTTACAGTTAAAAAGACGTTCCTTCCTTCACTCGTACCTAAACTTCTCCCCAGTTCATTTAAGATAAGGGTGGGGGTGCGATATTCCGTGATTCAGACGCATAGATTCGCCGTTTTCATTGCTTTGACAGTGGGTGCGAGTGAAATAGCAATACATTTTACAATACGTGCGAAAAGGATGTAACAGAAGGGTTGGGTTAGTTATTGGGCACATGTTTCTGCTATAGGGTGGTCTGCAGATAGTGATGAATAAATTTTCATATGAATTTTCCTGGAGGAAAATTTAATGCATCAACAATAAAACTTTTTTTTAGTTTCATTGTTGATGCTTATACTTAAAATAGAATTTCATTTTCTTGAATCATTTGAGAAATATGGAAGTGTCCTTTAGGTATGACGTACACACAAACATGCACAAGCATCACTTGTACTTATTCATAATGATAAAACGGCAGAAATCTTTATTATGGTCAATAAACATTTTCTCAAAGTACATCGAAATCATTAAAAGCACCCAAGTACCCTGAAACTATCATACGAAATTCCACCGCCAGAATTGTACCACGTACTTCCGTCTACATCACTACAATCCCTCCTCTATCCACCAAAAAGCTCTTGGTCTCGGCACCAAATAAATTAAACCACGCATCACACCTGATCTCACCCTAAAACCTACCCTCAACGAGTAAATTATTAACGATATCAACTTAGCAAATAGTTGGACGAACGGTATTTTAATCAGTGTCCCAACTTCTTGATTAATGTACCCTAGCACAATTTATCGTTGAAATTTTATTTATAATTACGCCAGCTAAATTAAACGGGTGATTAGTCAACGTCGAGGACGGCTTCGCGATTTGTCACCTCAAGAACTGAATTTGAGTGTAATTGGGCACCGAAGTTTGTCTCTACCTGCAGTTGGCTCCAATTTTGGAGTTACTAGTTTCCAGTTAGTTGGGACTATTAATTGGGAAGTTAAATTGTTCATTAAGTTTAACTATTGCAGTTGTATTCAGGATTCATTGTATAAATGCAGGAATTGTGTTCTTAATGTAAGTAGTTTGCAATATAGATACTTTGTATAAAAGTACAAGAATGGTATTAAAAAAGAGTAGGGCCAATTACATCACCCTGCAGCACCCCACTTTAAAAAAACAGTTATCAAAACTTTTTCATCAGAAAATTGGCCACCCATTAACAGAGATTAAGAAAATAAAAATTAAAAAAGAGGAAACGTGTAACACGGTTACGTAGACATCTCTCACTCCGACTCATGAATGTTTGATTCACTCAAAAGTTGAGTTGAAGTACTTTTTTAAAAACTCTTCCTTCTCTTAATTAGTCGGCGAATAAACAAGTGGCACATTAGCTTTCGAAATAATTACACAGTAGCTGTATTCCGGCCTCTTTTGTTTTTTGCTTTTATTTTATTTTTTATACAACATTACTTCCCCAGCCTCGGTTTGCGGCGAAGAATTTAAAGAGCATTTGCAAAATTAGTTTGGTTTGAGATAGCATTTAAAATGCAATTAAAATGTAAAGCTGGGATGGAGTGGGGGTGGCATATTTTTTAACGGTTAGATAAAAGTAGGAAGGTTTTCAAATACAGAGTTCCTAATTCTTGATTTGAATACGTTTATCAAGCATAAATTAATTGTATCATCCGCATAATCGATAAAGTGTTTTTCAAAATTAACATACAAATTAAAAATAATTCCAAAGATACACGTTTTGCATTAACTGCTTTCAGTTATAAAACGAGAAAGATTCTCAAAAAAAGATTTCAAAGAACAAAATGAGAAACCATAAAACTCTTCATTATTGTCTTTGCCGAGCCAAATGTTCTTAACTTTCTGTTCACAGCCCCTTTGATTACTTTTTAAAGCCTTTTCACACTCAAAAATAGCAAAGAGACATCTTCAGAGTCCAAAGCGGCTTGCTTTCTTGTAATTGGATTCGTAAGGAGCAATTTCAAGTTGAAATTGTAGAAAAATGTAAATGAGAAAAACGCCCTTGATTTTTTCTTTATATTAAAGACTTTATAATTGTTCTAATTGCTTTTATTGGAGACGATTTTAATATAGATTCTGTTGGACAACGAGGTGACATTGATACTATAAATTTTATTTCATTCAGTGTTTTTTTTTTATTATTTAAGATTATTTGGCGCATAACGCAGATGAATTTGCCATGATTACGAATAAGCAACCAGTAATCCGGACTAAACCAGTGGAAAGTATGAAAAGAACAGCTGAATTCTGCTGATAGCGATACAATTCTGTCAATAAACAGAGACAAAAATTAAACAGAGACAAAAATGTAATACTTCCTGTCCATTGATTCATTACAGTATTTGTCAGCGATAATTTGATTGATAACTCCAGTTATATCTACAAAGTACGTAATATTGAATTCTATATTGTATTTCTCAGATTTCAAATCCATGATATCATTGTTACTTGACAGACATTCATACACATCCGGCTGTTAATCGTAATCTTAATCGGCACTAAAAATATTTCGCCAACAGAACAAAAACTACCAGATATAAAACTAACTGTCCAATCTCTCGAAACCAATTCTTCGTACAAGATTCAAGACTTCAAGTATTCCATCCACACAACCTGGGGGTGGAAATCTAAGCGGTCCATAAGGAAAGGGGGTGTTGGAGAGGGGGTAGGTGTCGCTGCCCGGGGGGACTGAATCAAGGAGTGGTACGTGCTTTGAGTTTAATTAAGGATCTGGATCTCAGAATGCTTCGATTTTAGTGGCGTTTTCTTTTAATACCTTAAAACGTTTTATTAAATGGAATTGTGTGAGAGGTTGAGTGGTTGATGCGGGGTTAATATTAATTTCTCGCTTTTGAGCATCTTTGTTGAGTTTATTTGCATTGACAGGCGTTATTAAAGAAAAAACTAATTTATTCGTTTGTGCATATAGCCTGGTTGACATCATTTGCGTTGTTCAAAATTTTGCTGATACAGGTACATCTTCGTCGTTAATGACTTACCCATATTTTATTTCAAACATGATTATGTATGTAGTAAGTAATTGCTTGTTGACGATCAGATTTGTCCCATACGTTGAGAACTGGCACATGAAATGATTTATATTCCCAATCTCCAACATTCCAACCTCTATCTCCACATCAAATCCCTAACACGAAACATCACAAATCCAGATTTGTATTATATATATTTTTTTCCACACGCAACCTGATCTCACAGGGGATACCAACAGAAAAAAATCAGTTTTGCGAGATTTTTTTCTCACGCGAAAAAATGACAGTTGAATTTGTATGCCGGGAGGTCGCCTCACTCCCATATAATATTAGACGCTCCCAAGAGAGGAGGATAATTAAATTAATGTCCTCAGCCCTCTTTTGCCCCACGTTTCGTTGCCAGTAATCCGACACCTGCATTGTTTTCACTCAGTATCGTTGTAGTTTTATTTTCTTATGTTTTGTTTGGGAGTAAAAGAATGGTCTTTGGAGTCGCATGGATAGAGTTGTTTAAATAATCATTCGTTAAAGTTCTCGTTGATTATACACTTATTTGTAAACTTTTTCCGCATTCTAATCTCAGGAAAGAAGCAGAATCTCATTAATGAAACCCTGATTTTTTAAGGAAAGTCCAATATGGTTGTTATTAATAATGGCAAGGCCAATAAACCGCATTTAAGTACATATGCTCACCTATAACTAACTTTGTTATCGCTTTTAGGTATTAAGTTGGGTATTATTCCACTTTTTTTTAATACTATAGTCATTTATTTCACTCACGTTTTACATGCCAAAACTGAAACTAAACAAAAAAATCTCAACCAAAATTTTCTAATCCATTACCAAAGCTCAAACAGCTACCCTCTAAACTAAAAAAAAAAACGAGGAAATCAAACCGCACCTCCAATCTATCACTCATAACGAGTAACCACTTAACTGATCTAGCATGTGCAGGAGCTGCCGCGTGTCGTCGCACGCGCCGCTCCGGTAATTCAATAAACACATTATCGCGATTAGGTCCCGCTCCCCCGCAGAGCACGAAACGACCCGAGAACCCCCGAGTGCCCCCGAGTGTCCCCGAAGTACTCCCGAAGGGACGACAGATTTCGTCGGCTGATTTCGGCCATATTAATGATTAGTTCTTTATTCTAATTTGTAGGGTTGAGTTTACATGAGGACGGGCTGCGATGGTCAATGAGTTTTGAATAATTTTGACATAAAAGGTCAGATGGGGAGACCTTTTTTTTGGCTAGTTTTCTAACCTTAAGCTTCAGCCGTTCGGATCAAACTTCAGGTTCAGCCGTGCTTGCTTAAGTTGGTCTGTGGATAGGTGACCACCTATTAGTACATACCGAGTTTCCTCCATGCCTCGGAAAGCACGTGAAGTCTTGGTCTTGGTTGTCATTTGTAGACCTTTATCGTATCGACGGTATCGTATTACCCAGTACAAACTGTTTGCTTGATAAAAGGTCCACTTTTGTTTTTGATAGCTGCGCCACAGTACTTCACTTTTGTAGCTATTTTCCTGTGTAATCTGTAAACTTAAGTTGTACCAAATAAACTTTAAACTTTATAATTTTCTTTATTTTTTTAAATATCCCTTATAAAAAATAAAATATTTAAAAAAAACTTTATGTGAACATTGTCAAATAAAAACCCATATTCAGCGCTGAAAACTCGATCAACCGCTTTTCCAGCCGCTGAATAACCTCATGATTGTTTTGTACAACACAAAAAGGTCCTTCCTCACCATATCAGTAAAATGTTGACTCATTATTTTAAACCAGAGAAGTTAATACGTATTCATTGTTATTTCGCCGGTCGGTATAAAAAGTAACCATTATCGCCCGCACCATACTTCCTGCCGTAAATCCATTACAACTTATTAACAAGCATGGTGATTAGTATAATTGTTGTGCCCATAGTTTAATAACGAGTAAAAGAGCAAAAAATACGTAAGGCGATCAATCAAGTTACACAAAACCAGTTTATGCGGATCTCTCATTGTACGGAAAATCTTTACAAAGCAAGGCCATGCATGTTTTTCTTCACCGTTTTGAGAGCAGCGGTTTTCTTGTATATAAATACATATATATATATATATTATTTTTGTGTGTATTTGTGGCCAGTGCCAAACAAACCTATTTTATTTCTTCTTTCTTTATTTCTTTTTTTATAAGGGACATTTTAAACCATTTGAAAGGTCTTGGAAAAAGAAGAACATTTGCGAATATGAGTCTATTAATAGTAAGTACCTACCTTCCCTATGAAAACAACGTTAAGCCTCGTTTTGAGGTCCTTAACTTCAGTAAACGTAAGTTTAGTTATAAACCGTGAAAGTTGTGATAGTGTCCTAAACTGTTTTAATTCAGAAATGTGACAGTTAAAAAAGAGTTGAGTTGGTTTCCCAAACTTAACAACCTGGGGGATACCCAACGTGGGAATCAAACTTAGTTACTCAATACTTGCTACTACCAACCCTCTACGGAGTATCTGTTCCATCGACTTAAATGTACCCTCAATATAAAACTAGCCAATTTTACCTGATCTATCATTTTGAACATGCTGAAGTAAAGCACAGGTCAAGTTATACTGGTGTAATGCACACGCCTGGAACTCGACAATCAACAGGATGTCATTATTTAAACAATAAATTTAATTTGAAATGAGTTCCCATCCCTGTCTTTATAATGCGTTAGACAAATGGGGGTGAGTGTTTATAAAAATATCAATATTTTGTTTATGTGGCAACAGATTTTAGGTCATACATTATTGATATCTAAAAATAAATATGTAAAGGAACATAGCGCAATCCTTTTAATTTCCCATAAAAAGGGCTAGACGGAGTATTTGATAATATCTACGAAGTAAACAAAACTTATATTGCTTATAAGGTATGCGAAAACTCAATAAAGTTCCAAACCCAATCAAGCTAAACAAACCAAATTAAACTGATCTCTCATTGTACGGGATGTGTATACAAACCGAGGTCAGCTTATGCTGGATATATATAACTTGATGTGTGACCGTGCGTACTATCCTTATTCCCTGAAAACTCCACCAACTAAGCGAAAATTAA
The DNA here is from genome assembly GCA_949152445.1 of Cerastis rubricosa. Lineage (NCBI taxonomy): Eukaryota > Metazoa > Arthropoda > Insecta > Lepidoptera > Noctuidae > Cerastis > Cerastis rubricosa. Next base: position 18,152,420 of record OX424537.1, on the reverse strand, counting down.
CCAACAAAATCATAAAAATACGACCATCCTCTAAGTGCAGCGTAGTTTTATAATACCAACATTATAAAATTGCAATTGCCAAGTTCGCGTAAACATTAATTGATGCAATCCACTGATTGGTACTCAATGGTGGGGTGTGGCCGTGTGGCGCGTGACGGGCGCGTGGCAGTGGCGTTTTTTAGTGATTTTTATTTAGCTTTTTACTTTTTTTGTACAATTTTGCTATAATTTAGAGATTAAAGGATTAGTTTTGTGTTTAAATGTAATTAGGGGACTTGTTACAAAATTGTTAGAAGGTTCTTTAGGGTTTTGGAAAATGCGATTTGGATACACCTAACGTGACTAAATGCTAGTTATTCCAATTATATTTGCTAGTTTTAAAGTTTAACGTTTAAAAACGTTATATAAATAATTAAAATAAATGGTTGACAGAGACTTTTTTATGAGGTGAAATTACTAACAGTAATTTTGCAATACGGCACTTGACAATAAAATGGTAGGTACAAGAGATTATTTCCAAACTAACAAAAAATATATTATTACAGATTTTTTTTATAAAACAACAGCAAAGCCTTCATTAAAAACATTCAAATATTTAAAACACACGTTCCATTCGATTTTCAAAACAGCCCGCGTATGAAATCAAATTACGTCTATTTTGATTGGCCAGTGCTCCGCTTCGCGCGCTTTTCGAGTGTTTTGATTTGACGGTGCGACAATGGTGGCAGTTGTTCAAGTGTTTTAGCAAACCGGCGCTTGCCAAGAAAACAAAAGACTGCTACTGATTTTAAACCTTATATATGTAGAGATAGGGTTGCTACTTCAATGTGAGGTAGTTCGAATTTGGTCTGTAATAGCATTGTGCAGAGCGGGTGCAATTTGAGTGCAAAAATAATACTGACAAATGTGATGCATTTGTTAAAATAACACCAAATCGTGTTAGGTCAAAATGATTGTTGAGTTTCTAGAAAATAAAGGATTTTAAGTTCGATACATTTTTCGTCCCATCCATTTTCGCTTAACCACCAGGTGGCCTACCTTGACGTCTTAGAACATTATTGTGTTACTCCTTTACCAGTGTGGGAAAGAGATGGCGCTAGACATCCTGTATATCACCGTCTCTTTCCCACACTGGAATAAGAGTAAAAAAATACTGCTTTAAGACGTCATGGTAGACCAGCAGATCAATGATTACTAAAATCTTAATTAGGTCCAACTACCCAACTAAAACTAAATCAATTCTCATAAAAATCATACCGCGTTACAGTTATTACATTTTAATCTCCTCTAACGACCTGCCTCACACATGGCGTCAGATATCACGCAGAAATTATGCAAAGCCACCGGTCTGTCCACTCACCACGATCCCGAATAACTGTCATATTAGATTTATAGTCGTAATCGTTGGACGATTAACCCTTTACATACGATACGAGGACGATACGACTGTCAAAGATATTTTGTGTTCTTGAGAAATTTTATGTTTGGATATGATTCTAGCTTACGCATAGTGAGAAATGATTCTAGATCCCGCATAGGTGTGGATCGTTTGACGTATCTTCTCATTTGACTAGTACTGACGATATTGGTATAAGCTCGTTTATTAAATCCGATAGGTTAGATCCGATTTTAGCACCACACTGAAAGTGAACTCGTAAACTCAAGAAAAAAAAAAATGAGTAACATGAGATTATTTTTATGTTATTTATTTGTCAAAAACAAGTTTAGTACAAATCTTTACTAAAGAACTATGCCCCACAAAACCTTTTTCACGGTTTGTCTGAAATATCAACCATTTTGACGGACAGGTGCCAAGTTGAGAAAGTTAATCCAAATGCCCTATATTTTCATAACCTCTAACAAACCCCAATTCACAAAGTTAACAACTAGTCGCAACCAACAATCTATAAAACCATCAACAATAACAAATTGAAGCAATTTCAATCAACGATCTCACTACATCGTAGCTAGTAAAAGCACTCGATTATTACAAGATAATCCGTCTGAACGATGCCCAACCCTTCCTATTCTATTGTCTATTGCATTTGAGTACCAATTTATTTATGTCATATTCTTCTATTGGATTTTATGGAACTTGGATTATGGGGATATATGTCAATGTTGATGTTTTATGATGGAGTATTAATAGCTGGTAGTGGAAGCTATCATATTGCAATGTGGTGTTCAAATATGAAAATTCTGAGCACTGTTTATTTAACCTTTTTTCTCTATGATGGTGTTAAACGTAATATATTTAAGTACATTTAGATATTTCATCACCACTGCAGCTCTCAAAACGTAAAGAAGTCATCGTGAAATCTGCCAGCTTACACTGGGCCCACGTGGTGTATTATAGCATTTATAGCCCATTCCCTCACATAGAGAGGAAGCCTGGATCTTAATAGTGGGAATATTAAACACTGATGGTATTGATTATGAAAGTCAGAGCCTTTTTTTTCAGATCCCACAAACCGTAAAAATGTCCCAAAAACGTAAATTTTATACGCAAAATATTTGACGTCTAACCCTAAAACGCGACAGCTAGCCCACTTAACAATTAGATCACTTATTGTCAACACAGTCCACTTAATTCAAGTGCGCTCCAAATCACTTGAAACCCTCTTCACATTATGTCAGTCACTTATTAAATAAATATTTATCGTTCACATTTGGACCTGTTTGTGGAAACCTGCTCCTGTATTTGGTGGTTTGATAAATAAGTAGCATTCTTTGTTCTATTCTGAATGAGCTACTTACTCGTATAGAGGAGTTTAAAGTATATAAAGGCGAGAATGAAAAAACGTGTTTATAAATGACTTGAATAGAACATAATTGATGACTTTCTGCAAAATTTTAATACAGTGTCCGACTATAGAACAGATACGCATTCAGATTGAGAATGGCCCCCGAAAACAGAGGCAGGGTGGGCTCGGGGGCCCAAAACTACAAACATCAATTGTCACCGAGCAATAAGCGCGGTGACTCTCGCATTCTTGAAGGTCCTGTTCCATAGTACTTTGGCAGAACTGCGAAAAGATTGGAGTCGGTTTTTGTAGAGATTTTAAGGCTTTACTTGGATCGTAGAATATATAGTTAAATATAATGCTTATTTTTAATAGGATTTATTTGTTTTAGCATATCTTTTTAGGCTTAGCAGATGACTGAAAGACATAAACATTACCATATAAAATAACATTACAACAACAATAAAATTACAATAACATTATATTATAAAATAACATTTATTTATTGTCAAGCAATTTTGGCCCATAGAAAAAAAAAACCTTACAGAAATATATATATCGTAAAAAAACAAGTCGTGTTAGTAAATAGAAGCTTAAAAACTATATAATAAATAGCACTTTACTACACTATGACACTGTGCGTTTATGTGGCACTTGCCCGTGGAAGAACCGTTTCATTATAATGTATATATATATTTAGCTTACCATACTGAGTATATCTAGAATTCTAGATATTTATGTCTTAAAGTTAATTCTTTAATTTTATACCGAGGTTCAAAAATATTTTATCGTGCATGTTACACCGTAGCTTACAGGCCCGAAGGCACCTAATAAGCCGATTCCTACCGGCTTCCCTTTGGGAACAAGGCACTATACGTAGTGTCTATTGAAGTCAAATAGTAAATTATGTACACATCTGTAGGTATCAATGTCTATCCTCACAGTATAGACATTGAATACATCTTAGGATTGAAAACATAAAAAAGTGCCAAAATTTTTAATGTCAACAAAGAAAGCAACATGTGGCGCCAGTAAGCCGATGGTCGGGTGTCAGCATTCAGAACTAAATTTGTATGGACGCAGACACGTGACTTCGCGGCTATCAACAGCGTTTTGTAGGAACTAGGTAAGCCGAAGTTTATCGAGTTACGACAAAGTTTCTATGTATAGAAAGCTAAATTAGAACCACTTCCCGATCTCTGATTGAACTGAAATTTTGCACACACCTTTGGTTCTAAGAACAATACATTCTTATGACAGACATAACTGAATCCTGCAGCCAGGATTGTCTCCTCACGAGGGAACTCCTCAACGGTGAATAGCACATATACGAAACTTTGCATACGAGTTCATATTTGATGGATAATCACGATTTGTATCATGAACTCATCCTACAACCAGGACCGTCTCCTCACGATGGAACTCTTCAACGGTTAATAGCACAGCCACGAAAATTTGTATGCACGTTCATATTTGATGGTCAAACATGAATTATATCATGATCTCATCCTGCAGCCAGGATCGTCTTCTTACGAGGGCACTCCTCAACATTTTATAGCACAGACACGAAACTTTGCAATCGAGTTCAAATTTGATAGATAATCACGATTTGTATCATGAACTCATCCTATCGCCAGGATGGTCTCCTCACGAACAGGCTCCTCAGGGAACTCCTCAACGGTTAGTAGCAAAGACATGAAACTTTGTAAATATACGCGTTCACTTTTATAAATAAACATAATTCCTATAGTTTTCTGAAGCTTGTGAATGGTAAATGCTTTAAAAACTAAACGCGACAAGCTTTTGTGAAAATTATCCTATATCGTTTTCATTTACAAAGATTTATTTTCTTCTTTTCAGTGCATCTTTATAAAAGCTTGTTTCAAAAAGGTTTTTTAGCTTATATTTTTATTTGTTAATAGTTCCTGTGCATTTATCGTTACAAAAAAAAAGGATCAAGTCGGGTCCTTAGATTTTTTTTGATATTTTTATCATGGGTGACATTTTCGTGGTTTTTGGGGTCACTGATAACGATACTGACGCCAAAATTAAAAATAGCGCCAAAGCGTGACGTAAAATTCTGGTATTTTCGTCATGGGTGTCATTATCCGGGTTTTCGGGATCGCTGATGACTAAAACGAAAATAAAAGAACTAAATTTTAAATTCTCATTTTTTTCTTCGGCTTCCCCTTTCAAAATTTTCACCCTTCGCCACTGGTAGCTTATAAATACAAGTGTCCACCCAAGTGATGGCAATGACTGTCTCGAACTTTAGCTCGAACATGTCGACTTCATAACACCCTTAATAGACCGTTTTAGAATAGTCTCAAAAGCAATGACTCCACAACACCTCTTAATCCCCAATCCAGAACAAAAGAGCCATCCTCTATAAATGAGAACACTCTCTCAAACCGCCAATCTTTAGGGATGTCCCCTAAAAATCCAGCATTCCTTCGTTCTAACACGGCGCAATAAACGTAGTGACAGTGGCATTCCGTCCGATTCCGGCAATCCAGCCGGACGGCAATCTGCCGCATTCCATGTCGACTGACCGACATTGTGGAAGAATAGTGCTCTGTTTACTTATGAGGCCTTGGGCTTTTATTTACTGTGTTTTTAACTTTCTCAAATAAACTAAAAGAATTGAAAATGTTTCTTCAGTAAGCATCCATAGACGGCCTGGATGGAAAAAGTCGTAAGGAAAGTTTTGTCTATGAATACGGATGGCTATAATACCCAGGGAAGACCAAAGAAACGATGGATGGACTGTGTGAAGGATGATATAGCTAGAAAGGAGGTGATTGCCTCGGTGACGAGTAGTAGAGAAATATAGAATACATCATGCTGCGCCGACCAGAAATAAGTTGGCTTATGGGCAGGAGAATGAATGACTCAATGATCTCCCCCCAGATTTCAAACTTACTCATGTTTAAGTTTATCTTTTACTAGAAGAAAATATTTAATCACGGAGAAATTGCACTCCTCTAACGTCACGATGGAAATAGGTCAGACATTTCTGTTTTCCTGATGAATAAGATAGTACGGACCATCTTATTCGAGTTTCTTACTTGGGATTATTTTAGAAAATCTCGATTTAAGCTAGAATCCACGCTTTTTAAAGAACTCACAGATTAACTTATGGATAAACCATTCGATAGTTCCAAAAATCCCCAAATATCGTAATTAACTGCAAACTTGCAGTGTTTCGAAAACGTGACTTTCTCGAACAATAACATTCTAGAATTTTTCTTGTTAGAAAACCTGGACTCGAGCAAGAATCGGCGCTTTTAAAACAAATCTGGAAGATTTTAAAGCGCTGATTCTTGCTTACGGTTTTACTCGAAAATCGTAAAATTTCCAAAAACCGTAATTATCTGCACGACGCACATACGGGTATTTAATACTAAAAAGTGGCCAATAATCAGTATTTTGAAGTTTGCTATTATAACAATATTATTACTTTGTAGTATAGTATAATACATCGTGCACGTTATGGCGGCCATCTTAATGCGCTAGAGTTAGCAATTGATCAGTAGCGTCAGTCGGAACATAGCTATTGTCTAGAGTGCACGTTTTGTTCTCGGCGCCTTAAAAAAATCAGGCTTTCCCCGGTGATATAACAAAAAATTTAAGTGTTAGTGACAAGTGTTGATGATGGATTCTGGTGATGGAGGTATGTAGCTTATTTTATACATTGTTTTACTAATGTTTATACCGTTTGAATCTTTTTTGTGGCTTAAATTAGAAACAGTAAAAATTATGAAAAAAATATCGAACTAGCTTAATTAATGAGTAACTTTCTTATATTTCCGGACTAGTCCGAATAGAAAAAGTAACAGAATCGTAATCAAGGGTAATCTCGAAAGTTAATAATGAACAAAGATGTTGCGGAAACAGAGCGTTTTTTTTTTAATGATTTTTTTCGTCAATTATACCCACAGTTTTAAAAACCAACGGATTAATCACTATATTTTAAAACAACATTCATTTTGAACAAACTATTGGACTGCTACGCCCTGTGGAATTTGGAGTAACTGGAGATGAAAGTGGAGATATTCTGGACGAGGAAAATTCGGAAAATGATGAATATAGTGATAGTGATTAAAGAAGATTTTGTATTAAGTATGCTTTTATTAAAATGTATAAGTCTGTATCTATTATTTTGGGTTTTATTTAATGCCAATCGATTTTGATTACAATTTTGCTGAGAAAAAAATCAAAAAATATTTTTGGCCATATTTTAGTATCAAATACCCCTTTGTGCGACGTTGCAAAACATTACTTTCTTGGGCAAAAACATTCTATATTTTCCCATGTGGACCCCACCCTTCGGAGGGTCGAGGAGTAGAATTAACGAATTTGTCAACTGTCAACGGAGGACCTTATGAGTTTTTCTAAGGGGTCACGATGATTTTCACCGTGGCATGTCAATTATGTTGGCGTATCTTATTTTATTGGAGGTGATTAAAACGGGCCATTTGTCTTTGGGATATTAGTGAGACGAATAGCGTGCTGCAGTTTAGGGTTATATTTAAGATTTCAATTAATCAGAGGTTTGATTGCCAGTACCTTAACCATTGCTGTATGGTTCATTTGATGAGAAATCGAAATATATAGTGAAGTACTTGTAATAAAAATCATACCTATCTTTATTATTACTACTAATTTACTATTTTTAATTTAATAACTAACCATTTATGACATTTATTTAGAGATCAATTAATTATTTGAGTAAGGAAATTTTAATGATTTTGTTAGAATAAATTGTGAAATATTTTATAATAATGATAACTAGTGTATTATAGTATATCCGTGTGTTTGTAGTCTAAGACGTGTTGCTGGATGTTCAATTTTATGATACTTTGTGATTGAAATAAATGATTCTATTCTATTCTATTCTAATCAAAAGAACCGTTAATTTAGTACCTTTTAGCTCGACAAAAATATGCCTATGTGGCTTTTTACAAGTTTCTTATCTTACTTTGAGATATTATACACCTAACAGGAAACTATTATAATCCTTAATTACATTTTACCGTCACGCTATTTTCGTAAGTCTAATTAAAAACTACGAACAAGGAAACAGCTTACATCTATACATACCGATTTCCGTAAAATTCGACCAAAACCGTAACAGCGAACTTTCCTATCACATTTTTAAAAATATTGCATATAAAAACTGGCCACGTTCCCAGCGTAAAAAACTTGCTCATGTAGGCAAAGAGCTTTGGTAGCCACTACAATAAATCTTTCGTGTAAGTGGCATTTATACAACACATATATTCCGAGTAAGAGGCAAATCGTAAACGTCTGGTACGTGAAGAGCTTAGACTCGTTATGCGACCCAACTTTAAGTTCTGTTTGTATGGATAAAAGGAAATGTAATGTTGTGTTTTGAATTGTTAGGAACTTGAATTGTTTTATGTTCTTCAATAGTTATTACGACTAATTCATCATTTGCAACTTTTGAATTGGATGAATCATCTTTTGTAACCGATTTTTATGTTTGGTTAACTTTTTTACATTGACCGTACACGGTGTTCTAAATCAATAAATCTTTGGAAAAAAAAACTATCGCCAATTTAAAACGTCTGATTGTTTCAACCTACAACAGATGAAACCATTTCACGAACCCATAGTAACAATTTGATTTTTTCGCCTCCCTCAGCGCTAGAACAACATTTTTTCGTCTTTCAATTTATTATCCCACAATTACAAAGCAGTTTTCCTTAACGAAAACCGTTGAGAATTTAGTTTTGTTTTTCGAACAAAGATGGTGGCTGTTTGCGAAGATCTTGAGGCAAGATTGTGCCGTATTTTCCATTAGAGCCGGGAATCTAGTGTTGTTATAGAATGTAGAGAGATTGAATCGTTGTTACAATGTTTTTGCAGGGTTTGTTTGCTCAATCAAAATTCTGGAGATTGGTACTGGGATGGATTTTCTGAGAGGGTAGGTAAAGTTAGATGGGCTTTTGTTTTTGTGGTGGAATCGATTTTACAATTGTTTGTTATGGTTTGTATAGCAGACGCTCAAGCACACATAAGCAAGTTTTACGCTACCCGTTATTTATGCCAAGTAACGTTATGTTTAACAAACCTCTACAAATTAGTATTCCAAATTCGACAATCAGCATAATAATCCAGACTCTCGAAAAACATCAGATAATCAGAAACTACATACATCTTTAACAAAATAAAGCCCGATAAAAACATTATCTCCATCAATTCTGTCCGTTAAAACGTCTAGCATATACGTATACGGTCATCCCTCCTCGGAGGGTGTAGGGAGGTTCGGTCGTAAACCGGGATTCTCTCGGAGAAAATCCGCACTTCACTACCGACCTCGGTAATCACGACGGCATCTCAACCCGTGTGGATTTGTTGAGATATAACGCTATATGTTCCTATGTATATCTCGTATCAGCAAGAACTGAGTTCAGTACTTTCAGCAGTCTTTTTTTGAAGTCACGTTGTCTTCTGATTGTTAGATACTGAGAATTGTACCATTCGTGATACAAGAATTTCGGGGTCTTGTTTGTGAATCTGTCTGAGCTTGGATTGTAATAAAATTAGTACCCTACAGGCTTCGACATTTTCTAGTCTGCAAACATTTAGGTAGCTTTTGATCTGGAGACTTTCTGCGCTGTTGAAGATCGTAACTTCGTTAGTTTATTCATCTGTGTTGTCTAAGCTTTTACGTATAATTCAATAAGGATCGATTAAAGTTGTTTCGCTAACAGCTTTGTTTCTTCATTTGTCTTCTTCATCCTCGATATTCATAAATAACTGTTTTGGACTTCGACAAGGAGACACAGCTTGCCTAATTCTGATTTCTAGAATAACCTAGATTATACCTTATTTCTGCTTTCTCTCTAAGCTGAAAGACCGTGACAACACATACATAAAGGCTGAATTTATCACCGTGTCAGTGAACACTCGCTCCCGGCTAGTTTCCTTAAAGCCTGTACTTTTAATCCTGCACCTGGTTTCAGTAAGTGCAGTTTGCGCTCAGCGGTTAACGCAAACCGACAACGCTGTGTTTTCCAACTGTGACACACTGTGTTTGGTCTTGATCATTTGCGGTGTTCTGTATTTCTTCTAAGATTGTAAAGATTTGTCTTTAATTATAAGGACATATTTCATTTGGAGTTACAATATTGAGTATTTAATTACGTTTTTTTTTTTGCATTCTTCAAATTGAACCCGCATTTTTGTTCTACAAAAAATTTCCAATTTTCACATTCAATTGGTTTGACAATCAGTCTTACTAAAGGGTATCGTATTACCCAGTACTAACTGGGTTGTGGAGGGTCAGATAGGCAGTAGCTCCATATAAAAGCTGGTATTTATCACCCGGTATCCGGTTAGACTTGATGACCACCTCAATATACTCGTAGGTTGGAAAAAGGTTAGGCAGATGATGATGAGCTATGTGTATCTAATATTAGAATCAACTTCAGTATTACTTTCATCTTCCGTCAATTACGCTTCCGTGTCTCTTTTATGCTTCTGTAGGGAGCTAAATTTTCTAATCCTTCCATGTTGACGTTTTCCAACAGCGTCAATATTTAACACGGAGCTCAACATAATTTATTTGTACATCGACACAGTGTCCCGTGTGTCTCGCAGGAAGGTGCGGTGAATAATCAATGAGAATGTAAATGCAAGGTGAATTCACGAGCTCCCCCCGTCCCCCAATTTGCTCCGTTTTTTATAAGTCGTTGAATTATTAAGATAGAACAAGTAGTCACTTAAGTTCGTGTTATGGTTTTCTTGGCTTGTGCCTATTTAAGCGCTGACTTCTTCTATTTATCAATAATGAGTAAGGCCTCCTCTTTTTTAAAGTAATTTTCGATTTTGCGAGTCAAAACAACTGATTACTTACTAAAAAAAATATGACTAAACTAAACATAAATTTTAACTTTCTTTTCAAGGAATATTAACCATTGACACACAAGAAGAATGACTTATTGTTTCTTTGGATTATTCACCGTCAGCGACATTTATACTTACTAAAGAATAACAACGAAATTAAATTAATTATTTGCAACAACGATTCTTACGACATCAAATGTGACTATTGAAGTACATGATTTTGAAAAAGGGCTAATAGCGTAATAGCTAAGTACCAAAACGACAGCAAAGCCGGCGTCAAAAATAAGGCAAAACATTTTTTTCACCCCAGCACCCAAAAAATCCTAACCAAAAAATACCAACCGCACACACCACGCAATATTTCGTAAAATCTCACTCAAGGAAGCACTTTAAGTTTGTACCATCGTATATTTAATTCACGACCACCTAAAGAACGTCCCCATAAAAATCCAGGCAGATACTGTGCAGATGAGTCTTCCCAGGGCCGCATTCGCAATCATTTTAATTGTATTGTCCTGTTTTACTGCGAATCCCGTTATACGATTATGGGCTTTGTGATTTCCTGAGATCTGGTGTAATTTTATCGATTCGTTTTTATTTAATTACGGGGATGGAGGGTGTGATTTGGAAGGACAGAAATGTTTTTAGGCCACGTGTTTGTAGTAGATGTGTACTTCGTGTTGTATTTGCGTAGTTGTGAAATGGAATGAATCGAAGTAGAAAGAAATAGGATATGGAGTGACACAGTACGGATTTTAAATTTTTTTGTGCGTATTTAATGTGTCCCAAGTATTTTCATCCTTTTCACCAAAAATCTTAACTAACCTAACTAACACTTGTTCGCGAAACCCGGATACATCCCTGTATCCCGGTTCAAGATCCGTATACCCAGGATTTACGGTTATCGCTACCCGGGTTGCGTTCAATCACAACCTGGGAACTTAATACTTAACGCGTCTATTGCAAGCTCATACGTTTTTAGTGATCAATTATTTATGTATTTTATTTTTATTGATCACGGTGAACGTGATTTGAAAGAAACGCGGCATTGCAGGGTTAGAAGATTATGGTTGCATTTTTTTTTGTAAACTTTGGCGTAATTTATCAAGTGTCAGGCACACTATGCATTGTAAAATCTGTGTTTGATGTTTTGCCATTTAAAAAGACAAAGAAAAACTCAAGCATTTTGCACGTTGAATGCACGACAACCAATCAAGCTATGGAAAACCAGTTTATACGCATCTCTCACTGTACGGGAAATCTATACAAAGCGGGGCCTTTTATACTGGAAATGTATAGCTTCATGTATCGCCATGTGTACCAACTTATTTTTTTTTTAATATTTAATATTTCTACTAACGATTTTTACCCGAACAACTTTAGTTTCTTTCGTCTTCCCAAAATAACCTCAAAACAAAAGGTCACGCAAAAAAAAAAAACTCAGCAATGAAAAAACATAACGACAGTACTAAAAATCTGTGAACATCTTCTAGGATCGTAACACTTTACCTATTACTAGTTTATCTTCCATAACCTCTGGAAGAGCTATACAAAAGTAAATGTTCTATAAAGAGCTCAGATGAAAGTTTTTATTATGTACTGAAGAATTTTGTAGTTTGACATCGTCTTTAGGGTTCCGTACCCAAAGGGTCAAACGGGACCCTATTACTGAGACTTCGCTGTCCGTCCGTCCGTCCGTCCGTCTGTCACCAGGCAAAAAATTAGAAATTTTCGCAGATTATTTATTTCTGTTGATGCTATAACAACAAATACTAAAAACAGAATAAAATAAATATTTAAGGGGGGCTCCCATACAAAAAAGTGATTTTTTTGCTCGTTTTTTTATAAAAAATAGTACGGAACCCTTGGTGCGCGAGTCCAACTCGCACTTGGCCGGTTTTTTGTACTTAGCGGCCGGGTTTGGTCTTGATAAAACGTCTATCTATCGTAGAAACGTATAATGACTAATGATTTGTTAGAAAAATTTACAGGTAACGTTGAATTTACTAGCGTTCAAGATGACACTGCTGCCTATCCTCTGAAAGAGATCTAGCGTGATAGGTAAAGCTGCACCAAAATGTAATCGATCTATGAGCTCTCAGGACTTTAAAAACTACCATATATTATGATAGTTTGATTCCAGTCGGACAAAGCACTGTAATAAAATTTTCAGAAGTTCAATCAGATTTCGGAAATTTTTACTCGCTTAATGGCTCCCAATCCCTTATTACATGGGACTTAAAATCGTGTTCATCTTAGTCTTCATACCCTTTTAGAGACAACAAACAAGATATTTAGGATCTGTAACTGGCTGTTTATTGATTTAAAAGCACTACATAACAGAGTTTATCGCCGCCCCGGAGAATAAAATGATAACTGCTAAAACGCAACTTTTCAGGATATATTGCTCCTTAAATACATTTATCATTATCTAGTCAAATATTTTTCACGAGAACATAATTTTATGCACATAAGTACTAACAAGTAGAAATACATTTAAGGCCTGTGTTAAATCTTTGCATACTATTGTTAAATTTCGTAACTTCGTAAATACAAGTATAAAAATTACCAAAACTAGAAAAAAGGTGATGATCTTCAAACGGCTGAGCAGATTCTCTCGAAACATAGCTAAGAACACTCTCGATTGAAATACTTTTCAAACGAAACCAACTTTATTAAAATCGGTTCATCCGTTTAGGAGCTACGATGCCACAGACAGACACACAGATACATAGATTTATTATTATTATTTATTATTTATTTATTTTATTCACAAATAAGTTTTTTACATAAACTTAAACAAGGCACACAATTAGACCCCTGGGGTCTGTCTTAGCATGCCATGGCCTGAGAGTTGATCAACGCGCTACTAACAGTTAATCAAGTTGATGTAATATTCTTTCAACTTACTCTTTATGTTTTTATTGTTCATTGAGTCTCTAACGTCTATGGGTATTTTGTTAAGTAAATTGGGGATAGCGAAAGCGGCGGTACGCCTGCCATAAAAGTTATTTTTGCGTGGCACTTGAAGTGATTTGGATTTGGCTTGTCGTGTATTCACATCATATTTAACAGGAATTTGGATGTCACTGTTATCAAACTGTTCAATGAGGAACAGATAATCAGCGCGCGCAATAACCGGTAATACTTTGCAATGTTTAAACAAGCCTGTGTAATTGTCTCGGTATCTATTTTTTACATAGTTAGGTACTACAAGTTTCAGTAAGCGTGTTTGCAAATTCTGTATTTGATCCAGGTAAGTTTTAAATGTGCGTCCATAGCTGGTGAGTCCATAGGAGACTATAGACTCACTCAGAGCTGTGTACATTTGAAGGAGGGTCTTGTACGGTATATTGCGCTTTATAATGGCAAACTTGGTGAGTATTGCACGTAACTTGCCACATACAGATTCAACCTGGTAGCTCCAATTGAATCGGTTATCAATAATTAGTCCCAGATAAGTATGACATGGGACTTGTTCTATAGGCGCACAGTTACAATCTGGCACGTTTTTATGCAGACATTCATGACTATGGGCTATGATTTGGAATGGGTGGGTAGTATTTATATGACTTGAATGTACGTGTATAACTTTAGTTTTTTGTGGATTCAGAACAAGTCCCATATCATGGGCCCACTTAGCCATAGAATCAAAATCTTTTTGCAAACAGTTGGCTGCCAAATTAAGGTTTTTATTTGCAGATAGTATGCAGGTGTCATCAGCATATTGATAAAGGGAACAATGTGTTATTACGTTTTCTAGGTCATTTACGTATGCCAGATAGTGGAGTGGACCAGACACTGAACCTTGGGCTGTGCCTTTCGTCACGTTTACGGGTCTGCTAAGGCTAGGCCCAACTTTGACGTGATAGCTTCGGCTACGAAGGTATTCCTTAACCCAGTCGAGTAGTTTTCCTCTTATACCCGAGTTTTCGAGGGTTTTTAATAGTGTTTTGTGTCCAAGCGTATCGAAAGCCTTGCTAAAATCAATAAATATGAGTACTACATGCTGCTTTTTATCAAGGTAGTTGTTAACTTCATCCGTAAAATTTGAAAGTAACTGAGATGTAGATTTCTTACTTTGGAAGCCGTATTGTGCTTTGGAAATTACATTGTTGTCCCGATAAAAAGTGTGTATTTGATCGCATATGAATTTTTCAACTATCTTATTTATGGCAGGCAATATTGTTATGGGTCTATAATTTGCAATATTATTGACTTTACCTTTTTTATGAATGGGCCTAACTATACCTGTTTTCAATTCTGACGGATATTTTCCTTGTTGAATACTCGCATTAATTAACTTCACGATTGCATTCACAATTTTGTCTCCTATCATTTTGATGTCCATGATTCTTATTGTGTCATATCCAGCAGATTTATTAGTGTTTAAGTTATTAATTATTTTTAAAATTTTATGAGATGTAGCTTTTTTGAAAAACATTGATTTATCTTGTGATTTCATAAATTCGCTTTCCTCCAACAAGGGTCTGTCACACCTGGGCACAATACCAGACACACTGGTTTCAAATTCCATTGCAAAGTCATTAGCGATATTTAGTTCATTATTTGATTCATTTAAAAAAGCGCTCTTTATCACCTCATCTACAGACTTGACTATTTTACCAGTAAGTTTATTCAATATTTCCCACAATTTTTTGGGATTATTTTTGTTTCCGGCTATTTCTTTTCTGTAATAATTATTTCTAGTGTTTAGTATTATTTTATTTACTTTATTTCTTGTTTTATTATATTCTAACTTAAGTGTTTTATTTTCTGGGTTCTTTTTCCATGCGATAAACAGTTTGTCTCTTTTCGTACAACTTTTCCTAATTTTATTGTTAACCCATTTTTCACAATTTCTTTTACTCGAGTTATTTATCTTTTTCGTGTATTTGCATTCATTGTAGCACTTTACAAAGTTTTCTTTAATGTACTTATATATATCAGTTGCGCAATTTAACTGATCTATCTTGTCCCAATCGGTGTAAGCTAAGAGTGATTTTAATTTTTTATTATCAATAGACTCAATGAACTCTGGATCTCTAAGTTCAGGCATAGACGCAAGCGTGACGATCGTCATGCGATGGTCCGCCAAGACAGTCCCCAGAGCAGCTGAGTAAAGTTCATCAAGGCGAGATCTCACGAAAATGTGGTCAATACAAGTTCTAGTGACTAAATTACCCCTGGACTCAACTCGCGTGAAGTCTGAGATCGCACATTCAAGCCCGCACTCAGCTAGTTTACTTAGATAATAACTGTTTACATTATTGATAGATTTAAGGTCCATATTTATATCTCCCATCACAATAAGATCGCCTTTCCTTACATAATCAACATTAATCAGACTGGACAGTTCATTAACAAACAGATGCTTGCTTTCTTTTGGTGGCCTATACACTGCACAGATATAGACATTCTGATTTTGCTGCGTTGTTAATTTACCTAATATACATTCACAATGTCTCGTTTGAGACTTTATTTGTTGAAACTTATGCTTATTTTTAACATAGATAATAATCCCACCACCTTTCCTGCTTTTACGCAAGATACTGTACAGTGTATACCCGTCCAACTGATACATAGAAACAATTTGTTCCGATATCCCCACTTCCGTGAGTACCACAATATCAATTTGTGATTTAACCGAAATTAGACAGTTCATAAGATTTGCGTAATTTTTTATCAGAGATCGAATGTTAACATGCACTACATTTAAATTATTTGTGTTTTTAGGTAGTTTACTAATGTAGGAAGGTAAATCAATGCAATCAAATAATTCTATAATATTACTAAATACAGCCATGATACTTATTAGAATACATGAAAAATGATTGTATTTATTGTAATTCTACGCTAACCTAATTAATTTTGTTAAGAAGATGTTTTATGTCGTCTTCACAACTAATCATAAATATTTTGTCTTTTCCATTACTGTCCACCTCACCTTTCTTCACCAGTACTTTTCCATTTTGGAACCATATATATTTAAAGTCCTGTCGCAGCTGTTGTTTAGCCATCCACATAAGTTTCCTGTTTACTTGTGATAACGCAAATCGCACGTATATTTTTGCCGACGGCGACGCTTGATTACTAGATACGTTAGACAATATATCAGCTGTTGTTAGAGTACATTGTTTAGCGGAACGTATCCAACATTCCACATCTTTAGTGTTCCCTAGTTCTAACTGTAAAACGTCTAGGTTCTTGTGCGTGTTCGAACGTTTGACGCTTTTTATCACAGACTTATCTATGTTCATTTTTTCAGCAATTTTATTTGAGATTGGTATCAGTTCTTCGTTTTTAATATAAGGGATTCCAGTTATTTCAATAATGTTGTTCAATTTATCCTGGTCTGATTCGTTTAAGCGCAGTTCCAAAGAAGAGATTTTGGTTTCGTAGTGGGTGATTTTATTGCAAAGATAGTTATTTTTATTTTCCATATCTTTCAGCTTTTGTTTCATCATTTTAATCGATTCCACAAAATCATCTATTTTTCCGGTACAAAATTCTATAGACGACTGCAAGGGCTCCAGTTCTTTTTGAACTATTTTTTGAACCTCCTTAGAAATATTTGACAACAGTTGTTTCATATCAATCGGAAAGTTAGACGATGAGGTCGGCATTTTAGTTGGTTCGTCAACCTCGTCATCATCTTCCTCCGGGACTATAAATGATTTCCTGACCGGCGTATGTCGGTGACATTCGCTGCAGGACCACTCCAAGGTTTCCGAGTTGCGAATAGCTAGTATTTGCTTTTGTGTGAGCCCGGAGCATGTTGTATTCGCATGCACGACTTTCCCACATTTGCAACATTCTAGTCCTGGGCTTTTAGAAGTAATTGTTTTGTTACAATTATCGCACTTCGGCATGTTTGTTCAAATAATTGGTTGAATAAGATTCGTACGTACCCACACCGCTGCTAATTACTTATCGTCTCAGTAGTGAATGCCGCGACCAAAAGGTCTTAAGCGCCGGGCACAATCCGTCGCTTACGCGTTTCAACACACACACGTCCGATGTTCTCACAAAACGAAGTTTTATTTATTGTATATTTTTAAGTTGTTTAGATCACCACAATGAAGAGTTTATCAATTGGTTTATAGTTGATGTTTTTGCGATTGTTTTAATCTACAGATTTTACACAAAACTGCACACAAATACTCGTAAAAACACGTTGGATTTTAATTATGGAAGCGCGTTGACCTTGCCGTGTACACGATCCAAAGTGAGATACACACGTCAAGCTTATAACACCCCTCTTTTTTGGTCGGGGGTTAAAAATTGAGCAGATGTGATGATTACCACCCACAGATCCCAAAAATGACATAACACTAAAACTAAAATAACGGCGGTTATCATTTTATTCTCCGGAGACGGCGCTATGTCTACTACCTAAAACCCAGCTTACCCAGAACCGAACCTTTCAGTATTTCACGAACAAATCAATCTAAAACATCAGCATCTAATCAATAATTCACAGTCTACCTTAAACTCCCCCTTGAGATACCCTCGGCAACAATTAAAGACTACTTCTCACCCTCACCATTTTGCTTGTAATTACGCAGTTCCGCAGTTTCCCAGCGAAGATTTTACGCACTGAGACAGGACTTACGTGTTTCGGAGTGGTTACGGCCGTACGGGACGTAATAAGTTCGCGTAATGCGTAATGTTTTGGCTGGTGGTGTGTTGGGGTTAGTTTTTAAGTGGGAATTGAGTAAGGGATGGTTATGATGGTGTAACGGTCTTGTGTGTTGAGGATTAGAGTTTGGAATGGAATCTTGTTGGGAGAGATCTTATGGATAATTATAAATACATATTTTTAGATATTGTTTTTGTACCCTATCAAAATGTTGTCCTTTTTAATCCAATGGTTGACTGGTAGAGAATGCCTTGTGGCATTAAGTCCACCTATGTACCACTATACATGAAGTTTAAATAAATAAATAAATACTGCCATGATGATGTTTTGAAGTAAAGGGTATAAATCATATGCCTATGAATCTCTGTGATTATAATGTGAAGAAACGTTTCGAGAAGAGTAAAACGTTTTTGTCATATGAGTCAGTGAATAGGTTTTCAGACAAAACAGTGTTTCTTGTTTCCAAAACCCCTTTTGCACTCTATAAATACGAAATACCTACACCGAAAATTCGATAACGACTCCATCACACAATCAGGAACGGAACTCAGGAACTTAATGCCCAACAATTTATGCCCCCACAAATTTATTCACGCAGCGTATACGTAGTACGTTGAAAAGGGGCAGAATACCAAAACATCACAATTTGGAACCGCCACAAAGGGAACATATTTCGCCACAGTAAAAATCTGTAGAGTATCGCGAAGATGGAGAGACTAACGAGGTGGCCTTGCTACTCTGATTTCCAATTCAAAGGAAAATTGCGATGGAAAGGGTCGGTTGTGGGGGGTTTTGGGAGGAGTGGGGGCCCCCCTCCCGTTGCTACGCGACGCGGGGTGGAGCCGCCGCAATCACGGCCCAATGGCACGACGGTTATAAATTGCTGTGCCGTCGCGACATAGCGGTCGGAGCGAGACGGACTAGCCTCTCCCTCGCACTAATGAAGTCGGCTCTCCGTAGCACCCTTGATTGACGGACTGGCCCTTTTTCGGTCCTACAGTTAGGCATTGATGGCGAGCCGTGATTTGCTAGTAATGAAGGTGTGGTTCCATTTTCCTGTTGTGCATTATATTGTCACGTGGCCATGTAATGCGATATCGCTTTAGGTATGTTTATAGTGAGTACCAGCCAATTTATTCGCACTCCCACTTAAGATGATTCAGATGTTATGTGCCAATTAGGTGCTTTGAAAATAATGTTCCGTTGAGTCGGGTTTGAATATTTCTACTGGAACACCCACAAGTTGAATCATCGTTGGAAACATAAAACAGTTCATCGGTTCAGCCGTTTCTGAGAATATCTGTACAGACATGCCTGCAGACGTAAGTAGATAAGTAGGTTATACTTATCTACGAATCTGAAAATGACGCAATACTTTAACTAATATAAAACATAACTTCACGGTTTTAATACACGAATGGCTAGGCAGAGGTGTGTACCTAATAGAAATGCCGTCAACTGGGCATAAATCCAGACGCCGTGGCTGCTACTGAGAAATTCCCAATGAAAAACCCAATAACACTTTGCCCAACCCGGAAATCGAACCTACGAGATCTCATGCCTAGTAGTCCCGCTAGCGAAAAACACGTAACCATAAAAACCAAATATTATTACCTGAGAATTTTCTTTTTACTGTCTCGCAGTTCCTAGTTCTAAACGTTTCTAAACAATCCCTGAAATGGCATTCCTCCGAACAAAAGCTGAGCAAAACACAAAGGCGATATTAAATTCCTGTCTCGTAGGAATCACGATTGTTTTGAAGTTTTACTATTATGTCTCACATAGAGGCTCATGCCATAATCGAACATAGAATATGTCAAAATTCAGTCAGAAAAGTATCTCTCTGTATGGTGTCGGACGTAAAGAATAGCATCATCCCATATCTTCCCGTGGGTGTCGTAAGAGGCGACTAAGGGACTTGCCAGAGAATAGGCAGCAGCGTTCTCTGTGCTTTTGTAACAACCGTACCGCGATCGCCAACCCGCCTGTCAAGCGTGGCGATTATGGCAAAATTCCCCCTTCTTGGAGGAGGCCTTATGTCAATGTGGCGTTAGGGGAGGCCTATATCCAGCAGTGGACATCTTTCGGCTGAAATCGTGATCGTGATCGAAGTCAGAAAAAACCCTAGGTCCGCACGACGACACGTGAAGGTTTTCCAGCATAACATGGCCTCCCTTTGTATAGATTCCTCGTACACATTGAAGATTCGAATAAATGGGTCGTCGTTCGTACTACGGAGTTCACTGATGGTCGACCAGTTTTCAACCTTAAAACTTAGCTGTTAGGGTGAAAAATGGCATAGCAGACCGTCAGTAATCTCGGTAGTACCTCCCTTATGACCATCTGCTTAGGTAGCCCTACTATGTTGGCATCGACATCCATATCACTAGATGCAGCAGTATTTTAAATGAAGCGACTGCCTATCTGATCTCCGTAACCCAGTAACCGGTTAATACGATACTATTTTGTAAAACTGGTTGTCCTTTTGAGCACTGTAACGACTGACAAAAATCTGTTCTGAAATGACAGCTGGAACAACGGCTTAACGTGGTTTACGAGGTACAGAAGAGTCTCGAAATGTTGGTGATGAAAGGTCAGCCATCCACGGACTGACCTCGGCTTAACCTCCAATTGAACCATGTAACTGTTATTATTTAGGCACTATTATCATGAAGAAAAAGAAAATATTCCATCATCAACATTCTCTTGCTCTTATCCTAATTCATTTGGGGTCGGCGCAGCATGTCTTATTCTTCCATACTTCTCTATTACTTTTCATCTCATCAGACACCTCCTTTCTTGCCATATCATCCTTCACACAGTTCATCCATCGTTTCTCTCTCTCTTATAGCCATCCACATTCATACTCAAAACTTTCCTCACGACATTCTCATCAACTTTCAAGTATCTATTCAAAATACTAGAATCATAGAATCATACAATATCTAGATGCCTATTTAAGCCTTTAAGATCTATCTTATAAAGACACAACAAGGAAGGTCTACCTTCAGATTCCTAGAATCAAAAAACTCCAATAAAGTTTTTATAAATGCTGAAATCATATAAAAGACTTATAAAGATACAACAGTTTTCCATGGCAGCTAAAAGAAATAAAGTCCGGATCGAGTATGAGAGGAATGCGTAATCAGACGCGGACTTCGCACAGATTGTGAGAACGTGTTGTAGGTAGTACAGGGTTTTTACATTTGTTTTATCTGTCATAAACCTTATGTCTATGAGGATAAGGGTCAGTGTACTGTGAAATCAGAAGTGGGATAGCAATGAAAGGATAGTAGTTACAGTCCTTTAACAGAGTTGTTCTCTGATATCTGCATCACTGTCGAATTCAAGTGATTTTTATCATCATTATCATTCTCTTGCCCCTATCCCAATTCATTTGGGGTCGGATTTATCTTCTTCTTCTTCCATACTTCTCTATCTTCTCAGCAATCACCTCCTTTCTAGCCATATCATCTTTCACATAGTATATAACGCGGTATTTACTCGTTACAAGTTGTTGTGAGGTTGCTGTCAGTGAATAGTCTGTCAAAATTGGTCTTTATTTTCGTATGAATAAGGATACTATTTGACTACACGTCTTGTCAGAGGTAAATTAACTTTGAAGGGACTGTTGGTACGACAACAAATACATATAAATAGGAAATCATCTTCCAATCATTAAAGATATGAAGAAAGAAATTCATTTCCAGCAATAGTGTATCAATCAAGCTTATAAAATATCTGTGTACCAAATTACATCCAAATACGTGTAGCAGTTTTAGCGTGAAAGACACATATATCCTCACAAACTTTCGCATTTATAATAGTAGGTAGTAAGATTTACATAAGTCAAAACCTCCGTGCCTACACAACGAAATATTTGCACAGACCCAAAAACTTTAGGTACCTAATTATCTCAAAAAGTCTCAACTTGCTATCGGAGCTCAGTATCACAAATAAAATAAACTTGTAACACAAGGCCACTGTAATAAGTTTACCAACCAGATTACGCGTTTAAACCAATTTGTGGTAACAAGGACGTCGACTTTTCCTTAAAGATAAGAAATATCAAAAAACATTTTTAATTGAAAACAATTCATAGATTTTATTATTACCTCTGATTCTAATGCGACGTAAAAAAAGATTCTACTATTTACGGACACTATAATTATTATACACGTTAATACAGGGCTGATTCATAACATAATAACGCCTATAATCCCCGAAGGGTTAGGCAGTTGTGTACCTAACAGGGGGCGAGCCTATTGCCATCAACCGGGCAAAAATCCAGAATCCGTGTCTGCTAATGAGAAGTACCGAGTCGTTCAGAAATAAGACCCAAAGATGACAAAGCAAATCTAGACGACGCGACCGCTTGATCAATGAACTGACAATCCTGCCACACATAACTGCCAACATTATCAATAAAGACTAGGTACATAACTCACAATCTAACATATAAACCTTCCACATACGCTCTTACAAACTATTAACCATTCGATAAAAGCACAGCAAACACCCAGATTCCACGGATTTCTCTCAATACAAACTATATCTGTATAAGTAGGGCCAACCTTACACATCTAATACACAACGTTATAGCACGCTATAGTACAGGGCTGCTATAAGTGCTTGACCACGAGCTTTGCGCTTAAGCTACACGCGTGTGTGTAGCGACTGCGGAGGAATCAAACGAAGAAAATTGCTAAGAGCATGATTCGCGGAATCCACCAAAGAGCGACGAGCGGAGCGGAGAGATGTGCAGGAATCAAGCAATTTAATGGCTGCATTGAAACTATGACGGTATTGCTATTGTTTAAAGGCGCGAAACTGAGTCGCGAGAATGCGCGAGGCGACGCTTGATACCCGCGTCGATTTTCATACAATTTCTGCTTTAAGTGATGACGAAACGGTTCTATTTACAATACAGTAAATTGCTCATGCATTTTTACGTTCTGTGTGAACCGTTAATGCGACGGTACTCCCGTGATGAAAACAAATAGGTACAGCACCTATCGCTTGACACAAGACGTCTTGCAAATCATAACGCCTCAGTGCCTGCAGTCTCGACATAGATAGCGATCGCTTTGCGACAAAAATCGGTCGCTACGTCCTAACGATCCGATAATAACGATTTTCGGTAGTCTCAACTGCCAAAGCTACCGACTGTCATAGCAAACTTATCGAATATTTTCGCTAAGATAACGATCTATCGTAATGTTAGCGAAATTACTTGCGACCATTTTTGACAGCCCGATAAGTGATTCGGTAGCATCGTAAGTTAATTTATTGGGGTTTTTAGAGGATTATTGACTAAACTGTGCCGGACGAAAGAAAAAATACTTAGGTACTCGAAAGTCTATTGTCTGTAGCGAAGTATAATGTACGGCCTTATAGGTTCCGCACGTATGTGTGAATAGGCGTCGCTGATATTCATTGGTAGCAAGAGGATTCATTTAAATAAAAATAGGGCATGAAATCGTTTCTTATTTTCAACTTTATTAATCTTCATCACAATCATCTTGTTTATTATTAGGTGCATATATCTAAGTTCACTCACACATTTTTAAATTTAGATCCTACTAAAATGTAAATGTATAAAACATGAAATGAAACTCGTAAGTATGTACCTAAGTTTCTTTATTTGCACTAAATGTGAAGTAAAAAGGACATTCCAGTTATTTCTGTGCTCCGCCATAATCCAACGGCATGAAAATTACCAATCACAACACACCAAACTTAAACTCTATTTATTTTAATTAGACCATTACAGGGCCTGCAGTATCGGTAATCGTTAAGACGCTTTGCAATGAAAAATCCCTCGAATTTGCTTATGTCTGTAATGTAACGGACTAACAAGACAATTGTTCACGGAGGTCCTAGATGAATTTCAGCCATCTCTTTAAACACAGCGGCGGCGTTACGGGCTTTTTGCGAATTCCAGTATCACTTTATAGCTACATTAAACTTGAATGAGGAAGTATATCCGGCAGAGTTACTGTAGTCTTCGCTATCTAAGAAAATGCTTGAGAAAATACCATTTCAAATAGAAGCACAACAAGTATTGGTTTCCAATAGCAACCAATAAACAAGACCATAATATTCACTTGACACTTGACAAGTTTGGCACTTAGTCAATGTTGCAAGGACGCAAATTCTAATCTCCTTAAATATTTATTCATTTATTTCAATTATTAAAAATGTTTTGAGCTCTTATTACGAGTTTCCATGAATAATAGTGTTTTGCCTTTAAGGGTCTATATAGTCTCAGTTTAAGTTTTAAGAAAAAAAGGGTTTTTACTGAACCATGTTATTCGATTTTCCCCATACTCAAGGAGATTTTATAAAAGGCAAAAAATTGCCTGTGAAAAACCCGAACTATGAATACGTTTTTCGCAAGCGTACCGACATTGTTATGTCAATATAATTAACGAATTTGCTCGCTATCTTGTAAGTAGAGACTTGCGTTTCTCGCAAGCATCGGTACGGCAAGCGAATTTTTTCGTTAATATTTAACGATCGGTAGTTTGCGATCGCATCGCTATCTATGTCGAGACTGCAGGCACAGGTCGTGAACGAGGCATAACTCAACATACCGACAATATACAACGTAGTAGCTAGCTATAGTACAGGGCTGCCTCTCTATAAATCGTATATGTAATATGGAGCAGAGAGAAAACTGCGAACAGATTCCGCAAAGGTTTATTAACACGGTATAGCTAGGGCTGACGGGCACGTGTTTTTGCGCATTATTTTCCTTGAAAAGGAGCTCTTGTTTTATTTGTGCGTTGTCTTACGATTTATAATAATATAGTTTACTATCATGAAAGTCAGATAATTTCGAAAGTAGCGCTACTTTGACCGTCATCTTCTTCTTATTCTTGACGTATCGATGAAACTTCTTTGTTATATGGTTTGGGCCCAGTAGGGAGCCACGTTGACCATAATTGATTGAAATTAGATCCTTTCATAAAGGTTAATCCCCAGTAACAAGTTTTTCAAGTTGCAAGCAATACTAGAAAATATATATAAATAATTGAAAAGAACACTTTAATCATTGGCTACTCTAAAAGCTTTGGATTTGAGCCCAATTTATGGCAATAGGCTCGCCCCCTATTACGTCATGCGACTTAAACATAACATGTGAAATTTGGGTGTTTAGATCCATCTCAGATAAACTCTACGGGCGTGATGTTCTTTTATCTTTGAAAGCTTAGTTTCTTACCCCCTTACCGATTCACTAAAGATCGACAACCCTATCGCTATTGCAGGGTCGCACGTCACAGCGGATCGATACCGTGGATGTGGCGCGGATTACCATCGGAAATGCTCCCCGATTACCCGGATCAACTATATTTTTTGCATTGGCAATACTGAGGACGGTTATGGAGGTATTTTTTGGGGGAAAAACTGCGATGTTTTCGGGGAAAGATTTGGGAGGATTGTTTTCAAAATTAATTTCAGTAGCATATTAGTTGCATTGACTATTATAAACACCCCTTCGTGGAAATAGATATGAAGTTTTTATTGATCTTGTGGATAGTGCTTAACCTCAATATCAAAATCAAAATATTTTATTTTACATAGGCCTACATGGGCACTTATAAAACGTCGACAGAAGAGACACGGTTCGGGTTGGTCGTTTCCTATGGAGAAGAACCGGCAAGAAACTCCATGGTTACTCTTTTAAAATCATTTGGTTCTACAATATTTGGATGTTACAGCGTTAGTACCTAAGTATGAGAGGACAGCGTAGGCCCGACAATAAGTCATCGCTTACTACAAAAGGTAGAAAAAGATGATAGAACATGGTGTCGAGAGTGCTTATGTCGCTCATGGGCCTCTGACTTTGCTTTACATGACGTCGAGAAATATCTCTCAGGCATGCTGGTTTCCTCACGATGTTTTCCTTAGACACCAAAGCAAGTGATAATTATACAATAGGCACGTGAATCCGTAAAATCAGAGGTGCGTGTCTTGGGTTTGAACTTGAGTCCTATGACTTGGCAGTCCGATGGTCCCACCACTAAGCTATCACTGATTGACATGAGGTTATGTTGTGTTATTAGTCGTCACAAGGGCACAGCAACTCACTGGGTAACGACGTAGCGGATGAACTGGCCAAAAGGGGAGCGGAGACAATAGCATACGGCCCGGAACCATTGCTACCCATACCCCAAGCCCAAATAAAAGCATGGCTGCGTAAAAAAACCGAGGAAACACACCAAATGGAATGGAGAAACAGTGTAACCTGCAGGCAAACAAAGAGTGCAGTTCCGGAAGCATCAAAGAGACTTGCCCGCAGCATCACTAGATTGAAACGGGACAAAATCCACAAGATTATAGGTATTATAACCGGCCACTGTCCCCTGAACAAACACCTATTTACCATAGGTGTGACGTATAGCCCTCTGTGCAGAGGATGCATGAAGGCGGAAGAAACACCACAGCACGTGCTCATGGAGTGCAGAAGCGTGGCAGATCAACGGGCACGGACTCTTCAATCGCCGGCATCGCTCCCGGAGGCCTGCAGCAGTCTGAAAAGGCTGCTAGCTTTCTGGGAGGACCTGGGATGGTTGGAGTAACCAGAGGATGTCTCATTTATTACGTACAATGGCCCAATAAAGAGGCTAAGTGCGGAAACAGCCCCGCTAACCTAACCTAACCTAACCTAGTCGTCACAACAGAACTGAAAATGTCCAACAGCGCAACAGCCGCCCCTCCTGGCAATTCAAGGGCCAAATGAATCATGCCGCACTATAGGTACAACCATAATTGCCAGTAAAGCGAGTTCAATAGTCAATTTTAACAAACTAGCCTGGCTGCTCTAAAAGTCAAGATCACAACGAAACAAAATCACCAAAATTCTTTCACTACCACATCGCTCCACTGGCTCTGGAAGCTCTCCATCATCAAGCCTCATTCTCAGTCTATCTGTAAATTTGTCAATTCTTTCGTCGACATTACTCGTTTCCACAGTGTCATGATATGCGTACTGGACTTTAAGTAACCGTCTCGAACTAGAATCTATAACAATGTGGTCAGTAGAATGTGTCCTAAAATAGATGTATATCGATCTTCACACTCACAGGTGCAGTTGCGTTGTACATAAAAACTTTAAGGCTGCTGTCGATAGACCTTTACTCTGTGCCAAGTTAAAATTCAGATAGAATATGAATCTAAAACGATATTTTTTTGCTGTTGGTTTGTTCTTGACTCTATTTTATGTCAGAGATGACAGAGACAAAGTCGACGATGGTACGAGCTTACCCAGAAGAAGCCTGTTCACTCTAACTTTGAAGAGATTAGGGTAGTAAGCGTCCGGAAATACAGACGCAGGCAGAGAGTTCCACTCCTTTCCTGTGCGCATTAAGAAAGACGTTTGAAAACGCTTAGTGCGAATTGGTGGAATAGCAATAAAGTATTCTTCTCAATATCTTTTTAATTAATAGTTGCGGCGCATCGTTTGCAGTCAGGACATATTCCACTAAACAAATTTGCTTACCTCATGAGAAAAGCTGACTCTCCAAACTGTGAGGTGTGTGTCAAGATAGAGGATGCACATCATGTGTTGGTGGAATGTGTCCGAAATACTAATAAAAGAAACGCGCTTCTCAACGCGTTAAAACTGTCGGTAATGGATGTGAGAGTATTTCATGGTATTATAGCTAAGCCTACATCTGAATTAGCAAAAATATTAAATACTTTTTTATTAGATAAATAATTAGAGTAAGTTCATTAAGTTTTGTATAATTTTAATAAGCTAAATTAGTTTAGGAAGTAAGTTGATATCTGTAAAAGTACGGTGGGATTGACATCGTCGCATTTGTGTACAAAAAAAGTTTTTTTTAAATCTTTGTAATTGGCAGCTATAGGTAGGTAGGTAATGCACACCAATGCGTTACAATTATTGTTTTTAACAATACCATCATCTGCCTAGCCTTTTTCCCAACTAGGTATGTTAGGATCTGCTTTCAATCTAATCGGAAACAGTTAAATACCAGTATATTACATAGAGTGACTGCCTATCTGACCTACACCACCCAGTTACGAGGTACACGATAAACATCAGCTTACAATGTTCCCTCAGCTGGGACACAGGCCTCCTCTCTATGAGAGGGAGTGGGCTTTAATCCACCACGCTTGCCCAGTGCGGTTAGGTATATGTCACGTGTTTTCGAATTTTTAGTTCTAGGACATGCCGGTTTCCTCACGATGTTTTCCTACACCCTTTTTGAGAGCAGCGATGATATAATCAATTACACAAAGTAATGCTCCTGCCCAAGTTCGAACCCACGGCTTACTGCTCGTAAGTCGGGGATGCCACCACTAGGCCACCGCTGCGAGGTACACGATACCCCTTGACAAATTGACTAGCTAATTTAGCTATTACGATAACCAGTTTTCATTAATACTAAAAGTGATTTTCTCTTGTCAACAGGTGAGAAACCTCATAAATGTCAGGTCTGCGGCAAAGCCTTCAGTCAAAGCTCAAACCTGATCACACATTCTCGGAAGCACACTGGTTTCAAGCCCTTTGCGTGCGAGCTGTGTGGACGAGCCTTCCAACGGAAGGTGGATCTGAGGAGACATAAGGAGACCCAGCATGCTGACCTGAGGCCTCCGCAGCCGCCGCATATGCAACCACATACTGATGTGCATGGCATGCATCCTACTGATATGCATGCTGTGGCTGAGCAGCATCGAATAGGTTAGATGTTATTGTGTTTATTATACATGCAAGAAAGATAAAGTGATTCTTTTTCGACGATAACGATGGGGAAGTCAAACATCTGTTGAATTGACAAAAGTTACTGAAATGTAAAACTACTTTCACTACGTCGTCGTTGTAGAAATTAAAGCGTTACACCTTACGGCATTTCATACAAACTTTCAAGTCCTTATTTTCCGAAATTACTGAACCAATTTTAATGAAACTTAATACACATAAGCAAAATACATAGGTCTAAAATTTTACAAAAAAACATTTTTGAAATGTCTTTAAAAAACAAAAGATTATTCGTAATTATTTTTCTGTTTCTATAGATACTTAATTTATAATCGGTCTAATTTAGCTGTAACACTATTTTTCGAAAATGAGATTTAGTAACTTTTTAGACCTATGTATCCTGCTGATGAGTAAGAAGTTTCATTAAAATTGGTTGAGTCATTTCGGAAAATAAAAACTTGAAAGTTTGTATGGAATGTCGTAAGGCGTAAATGTTCTTAATACGCTTGTTAACTTATAAATGCTATTATAAAAAATAACTTAGTTGATCTATATAACATGCATTAAGATGTACCTAGGTACAGTCTCCAAAAGAGATAAGTAACCAGATTCTCATACTACTAGTATGAGAAACAGGTTACTTATCTCCTTTGGACACTGTACTTAAAAATGAATGTCATATAAATAGTTTTAGGAAAGGTATCTTAGGCTACATCCTTTCGTAACATCACACTTCATATTAGATTATAAACCTAATTTATGTAAACCTGTTTAATAGGAATGCTTTGCTTTTGTCATATTTTAATTAAAATAGTCAGTCATTCATTTGAAGGCCAACTATTCACCCTGCCCGCTGGATGCGAGGCGCACGGGACCGATCAATGTGGCGTCACTTGGGGGCGGCCTATGTCCAGCAGTGGACGTCTTTCGGCAGAAATGATGATGATGATGATGATTCATCCTACTTGCAAGCAGGCAAAACAGTAAGCGTCGGAAAAAAACCTTTCTGACTTCATGAAATTAACAGCTACTATTCTCCCACAGATCTCCGTCCCCCTCACCCTGACTTACGCCAGCACCCAGACTTCAGGGCCCACATGAGCACCGCAGTGCCCCCCTTGCAGCCACTGCCCTCCTGAACCTCAACCGCCTTCGCGCCCCCCGGCTGGCGTTGAGGCTTGATGATGGAGAGCATCCAGAGACAGTGGAGCGATGTGGTAGTGCAAGAATTTTGGTGATTTTGTTTCGTTGTGATCTTGACTTTTAGAGCAGCCAGGCTAGTCTGTTAAAATTGACTATTGAACTCGCTTTACTGGCAATTATGTTAGTACCTATAGTGCGGCATGATTAATTTGGCCCCTGAATTAAATTTCCAGGAGAGGCGGCTGTTGGAAAACACTTGTGAAATTGTCGATGGAAATTGTATTTAAAAAAAACAAGATGGCGTCGATGCAGCACTATAGTACACTTCTTCCATCTTAAGTGTTCAGGCAGGAAAAAACAGAACTAAAGTAAATGTACCAAGTTTGACATATCGATGTAAATTTTCTTGACAAGCAGCGCCACCTTGAACGGTACACTTTAAGTGGTCATACTATATCTATACTGGCCTTGCCGCCATAAATGTCAAACTGCGGACACAGGGACGAACTCAATAGTCACTTTTGACAAATTAAGAATTGCTGCTATTATTCAAATAAATAATTATTAATATTATAAAAAAGACATTGTGGTTGTTGTTATGAAGGTCTTAATGGAATTTAGGACGCTATTTTGGGCTAACAATCGGTGAAATTTTCGTTGTTGTTTTGAAAATACTCAAAAGCAAATAGTTGATCGGACAAAACGGTCTGCAGCTAAATAATAGATAGGTATAATGCTTCTATAAAATATTGTTTTACCAACCCTCGATTTAGTAAAGGAAGAGGTTACTACATTCATTCCGCATCGCTTCACAGAGCAGTATATAATTGTATAGTAGGCAAAAACACATAGTATACAAACACCTAAGACGTTATGTTACCGCAGCCCAAGTAGTTAACATAAATCTATTGTTATAATGTGAGCGCTTTGTAATTGTGAGTTTTTGATCTCAAAATAAACTACAGAATAAAGTGTAATTCTTGTAAAAATTGTTTGTGTTGCGCAAAATGTAAAAAATCTATATAAAAGTAAAATATACACGGAAATTATACCTAAAAACTAATTTCCAAAAATACTCAATATTTTTAAATTGCAACACAAACAATTATTTTAGCTGGAATTATCCAAAGAGCACAAAATAATTATTTAAAATCATTGTAAGTTTAGGCACCTAATTATAAAGACACAAAATATAATATTTAATGGACTGATGGAATCATTCCAAATGTTTTTCCACTAAGTATTTAGACATGAACAATTTAATTTTAAGAAATGATTTTATTTAGAACTTCTATGTTTATTCCAATTTTATACTTCGTTATTTTTTTGACATCATTCCGTGTTATTGTTTGACAAAAATATAAATAAACTTGTACCGCCAAAATGTACACCTTAATATTTTCCAATTGTATTTTGGAGGAAATTAAGTAACATAATGGTAACTTTATTAGATTTCAATTCTAAAAATACATAATAATCATACCAAAGTACCATTCCCAACAGTTAGGAACCAATATAATAATTATGTGTCATATTAAAGTCGTAATAACTTCATTAGAATATATAATTATAGTAGACAAATACTCGCATATCAATATCATATTCATATAATTTTAATTATATCAAAATGAAATCGAATTATGTAAAATATTAAGCAGATGTAGTCTAAGAATTAGTATTGTATTAAAATGTACAAAAAAATGTTGTCTATTTGTATGGCTGTAATCTTATGTTAAGTTGAACAAATGGTTGCTCTTATTTTTTTCGGTTTATAGAAACTTACTGACTAAAAAAATACTAGGCATTTTTTTGTAAATATCCTTGCGAAACAATAAAAAGTTTAATTATAATAAGTACCTATGTTATATTATCTATTATGCCAAAATCATAAGGAAAATTGTTATACAATTTATTAAATACCTACACCGTTTTCAACAATAACACTTTCACATTCCGTAGATGTTGTGTGCGCTTAAAACACAAAATAAAGGATTTCTATCAATAAGACCTTAATAGTTTGGCATTCCAGTTAAAAAGATTTGCTTAGGGACCGGTTTTCATCTATTAAACAAGTAAAGAATAATAAAGAATAAACTTACCTATTGTTTATTATTTTTAGTTGTTATTTTTTTTACCTCATGGGTAATGTTGAATAAAAAAGTTAAAACATTTCTTACGTTCGATACCAAACAAATACCTATAATATTCTGTGTAGCTAATTTTCAATCATGCAACTGAATTATTGTTTACCAAATTTTCCAAAAATTGTTAATGCGAATAAAATTGTATTCGTTTAATCATTGTAAATAAGTATTTAAAATGTATTTTAACAATATCTCGTCGAAATTTTAAAATAAATTGTATGTTATTATATATTATGTAAACTCATTGTAAATATTGTATAAAACCCTTTAAACTAGTTAACGATCCCAAAGAAAAATGTGCAATCCTACGGTCGTAATTTACGAGTTATAAATATAAGCAACTGTCACTTCAATAAATATGATGATGTATAATATTTTGTCTTTTCTTTTATCCGCTGAAACTCTTTCATCGTTATAAAGAATCAAAGAGAGCCTAAATGCAAACTTCTTTTCTTTTCTACCCTTTTATTCCTACTAACCCTACGTCCTCAAATGTGCAGGACAATTTAGATAATGGAGTTTCTTGCCCTTTCTTCTCCATAGAGATCTATGCTTTGGAATGGGCAACTACAGTACTTTCACAGTTATTAATTTATAATGTCTTGTGACTGGGACTGTAGCTTCATTTTTATTGTTCGACTATTCAAAAGTGCCTGTAACTGGCCTACTTGAAATAAATGATTTTGATTTGATTTGATTTGACACGCCAGTATCCATGCGACACACTATGCCATCGTCTATAAAAAAAAAACCATTCCATCAAACATCCATTAAAGAACTTTTTTTTTGTAACGGTATCTCGCAGTGCAACCTATGAGGCTGTTTTTTGCTTAAGGTGGAAGCGACAGGCTGGCACGCGAAACTCAAACGTTTTTTGCAAATTGCCGGTCAGTGTCAGTTATAAGGTTGAATAAAATATGATACTCAGCCGTAACTAATATGTATATGTTTCATCATCATCATCATCATCATTTCAGCCGAAAGACGTCCACTGCTGGACATAGGCCTCTCATAGGCGACTCGCATTCAGCGGATCCCCGAAACCTTCACCATGTCATCGGTCCACCTAGTGGGAGGCCTTCCAACGCATCGTCTCCCGGTTCCCGGTCGCCATTCCAGAACTTTTCGGCCCCATCGGCCATCTGTTCTGCGAGTAATGTGCCCTGCCCACTGCCACTTAAGTTTGGCAATTCTTCGGGCTACGTCGGTAACCTTGGTTCTCTTGCGGATGTCCTCATTTCTGATTAATCCCAATGAAATACTATTTAATGAAAAAGTAATTCTATAGAGTTAAACGCGGGCCACCCTGTCGCTTCCACCTTAACTGGACTATCCTGTGGGCCCATCAGCCATTAATGAACTATTAATGAAGTCTATATACAATTGATAGGTTGTCTTTGTTTCATTTTGATCTTAATTATACAGGCTAAATGGTGCAAATCACATAAATACAGACAAAAAGAACAACGAGAACTATGTAATTTCCGAAAGAAAGGTTTTCTTTGAAGTGAATCTTTATCTCAGAATAAGGTAGGGAAAGTTTAGTAGATCAATGTACAAAAGGAAAAATTACAACGTTAGGCAGAGGTGTACTTATTAGTATGTAATAGGGGGTGAGCCTATTGCTATCAACCGGGCACAAATACAGACTGAGAAATTGCTGAAGGAAAAACTGTGCACTCTGCCCTAACTGGGAAATGAACCCAAGAAGTCATACCTTTAGAAAAGATGTTATTTATTTATTTATTGCACTATGTAAACACAGTGTTGCAGGCAAAGCTTAAAACTAATGAGCACAAGACTCTGTCAGAGCGCAGCAAGTTAACTTAAAACTATTTAATTATCTAAAACAAATATTGCATAGCATATATCATGTCGTCATATCAGGAACTTTCATAATTCTTTTCTTTAACTATTTCATGAGACATTCTGATCATAGAAAAGTAAAACTAACTTTCTTTTTTTTAAGAAACTCCTCAATGCTTGTAGGAAAGCACGGTTCAAAAAAAAACTCTACCTTTTTTAAAAGAAGAACAAAAGGAAAAAGAGGTAACAAGAAATAGTCATAACGTGAACCGATACCCCAGTGAAGGTAGCAGATTCCCGATTAATACGAGAAGAACAGTAGGAAAGTGATCACACTTGAAATAGGCCTATTTTCAGCAGTTGATGTCTTGCAGCTAATATGATGATGATGATGATAAACCAAGCAACGTTAGACGCTGTTGAGCTATTCTTATGACCTTACTACTAATCATACAACTTGACGAGCGGACATGCTGACAGCTGCCTCAAGCACCTGAAACAGAGAGAGTATCCAACCACGGAACGCAGTCATGTTGCTTTTCCCTTCATTTTTTAGCCCCATTAAACGCGCGCATGATACTTTCATAATTATGGACTGTTTACATCCCATGCGTGACTAATTTGCAGCGGCAACGGAGAACTTGTTCCTCGGTGTCGTGGCAGTATTGGTAATGACGGTAGGGAGAAAAACTCGTCGCTCGAGCTCGATGCAACTACAGAGACAAACCATGAAAAGGAATATTACAGTGAATAAGTGCAAGAATCACACACAGTCAGTAACAAAGGCCGCATTAACATTATTTTGACAGTAACAAAAGACAAAGCACCATCTCAAAATACAACACAGGCTAAAATAAAAGCCTATCTTAATAATTATGTTAATTTACCCTGAGATGTAAGGCTGATCTTAATTCTATTTAGCCATTATCTCGAGGCGAGGGGATAGGATTTAGTATCGGAGAAGCGCTTCTAAAATTACAGTGGAGCCGTTGAAATATTTTGAATAAATAATTCTTGAATAAATTATATATGATGTTATCTGTCAGGATCTTATGACTAGTTGAGAAAGTAAGAGTGTAAAGGCATAGTCAAACTAACATTAGTGCTAAGAATTTGATATTGGCAGCGTCTTTATTTCGAAGCAGAAAAGGTGATTTCGGCATACGGCAAAGTGAAGTTGAAGTTTAAAAACTTCATTTATGGTGACGACAGGCAATCAAAATCAAAGTAAATTATTTGCAATGCACCAGTTACAGGCACTTTCTACTCGACAAAAAAAAACAAGGTGATGTTGTAGTCCCAGTCATTAAGCACTACTACTACTACTACTGTTAGCCTGCGTCGTCCCACTGCTGGGCAAAGGCCTCTCCCCATGACTTCCAATTGTCTCGGTCCAGGGCCAATGTGGACCACTGATCGCGCGACCATTAAGCACGATAACTGTAAAAGGAACAGTCTTACTTTATGGAGAACAACGGTCAAGAAACTTCATGGACACTTTGAAACGTTGTTAAGTCAAAAGCAAGACGATAAAAAATAGACCTATAAGGAAATTTAAAGAATCTATGTACTAAAACTATACAAATCCATTAAAAAAGTCATATTTTGAAACTTTACTTTAATAATGTAGCTAGAAGGAATTATTTAACAATATAATTATTGTTAATCGTAAATAATTGTTTAAACTTTTTGTCGCTATTTTCTGCTATCATTGTGCAACAATTTTTGCGCAATATTTTTCCAACACTCCTCCAACAACGGAACTGAACCCTAAATTAATCCAATTAACTGGCACCCGATTCCGTACAAACAATATGTTTGTCTATAACCGCCAATGTTTGCGTCGCTATGATCGATTGATCATTAACCTAATAGCTGATGTATCGAGCGTTTTTATTATTAGGATTACTGCTTTACGTAGGTACACTTTTTAGATTACCACCCTTGATACGGCTCTGGCCTTGGTATGTCATTTGTTTGATATTAGAAATGTTTATGTATTGCATTAAGGCGTTTTCCTACAGACAGTGGCCCACCTTCAATCTTCCAGCTGCGCAGTTGACGATCTTTTAACTGCATCAATGAATGGTCTTCGTGTAGCTAAAGTTTTGATAAATCATGTTTGTTTTTTTTTTGCCATCGATTCGCTTAAAAGAAGAATCGTGAGAAAACCGTCTTAGAACCAAAAATTAAAAGAGATGTGACGTCTTCACTCTCTTCTCATAATCCAACTTGCACTGGGCCAGCGAGGTGGAGCCTACTCTCTGCCATAGTGTCCCAGCAATGGTAACATTATAGCCTGATTATGCTTATATATATTGCATCTTGAGGATGACGATCTTCGGAGGATGGCTGAGAGCTGAAGATAACGGATCGCGATTCTAATTCTTCGATAAAAAGCCGTATTTTAATCATCCCTATAGTTTTAATATTTAAATTATAGTTCTATCTATTCGCTAAACTCATTCCTTTATGATGTTTTTACACACATTTCAAAAGCTCGATCTTTCTTTCGCCTCTTGTCTTATGGCCAACTAAATAATGTATTCAAACACACTTTCAAATACCGTGTTTATACAAAGAACGTTTTATTGTATTTATGCAACTATACTCTAGATAGAAGATCCTAATCTTTAAAATGTAATTGTCTTTTTTTCCATTTCTATATTGTGCTCACATACATATAGAAGCAACAATATGAGGAGGACTATATTTTATCTATGCAAAATATTGCTCATTTTAACTATACGAAAGGGCCTATCACGGGTCTATTTGAAATAAATGCTTTGAGTTTCAAAATCTGATTTGTCTTCGTCTTGAACTTTGCCCAGCCTCCTCCAAAAAAAAAGCAATGACCAATAAATATCAGTAATACCCACCACTACTACAATACCCACCATCCACCAGAACAAAAGCCGTAACTCCATTCTGTATTTGATTACGTTACACAAAAAACGTAGTTAGATTTGTAGTAAAGCGGCAAGGAGACAGTCCCATGGGTCCGGACGAACGCTAAACGCCTGTTAGCACGCACTGTGGGACGAACTGAGAGACCGTTGTTCTGTACAGAGATGGATTT
Organism: Cerastis rubricosa; assembly: GCA_949152445.1. Classification (NCBI taxonomy): domain Eukaryota; kingdom Metazoa; phylum Arthropoda; class Insecta; order Lepidoptera; family Noctuidae; genus Cerastis; species Cerastis rubricosa. The sequence goes on along the minus strand of OX424537.1, from coordinate 18,115,258 downwards.
AATAAACAATTTAATGAAAATAAAAAAATGAGTATTTTAGAATCAATTTTTTTCTTATTTCGTTTTAAAATAGTGATGTTGGATAAAAGATTATGTAGTCTGCAGGAGGAGCTCGTGGCTCAATAATCACAGCCGCTCAGGTCGATCTTCAGGTTTAGCTACGCTTGCCTTGATTGGTCCGCGTGGGTCACCCAACACAACATAACTAGTTTCCTCCGTGCCTCGGAAAACACGTTAAGCCATTGGTCCCGGATGATGTTAATCGTAGATCTTTGACAGTCGTTACAGTAGTGTTGGCAAAACGCTAGCAGATAATGACTCTACACTACGAGTACCTGTCATTTAAAACCATTTAAACAACCAAAAATTCCATACTCAAACACTTATTAAAAATAAATGCATGCATGTATTCTTCCTTTTTTTTACATTTCCCCAAACTAGGAATTTCTTCTAAATCGTGGGAGCGCTTACAAACATTTAAACTCCCCCGGAACAACTATCTGTAGGCCATACAATTTTTTGTTCAGTGCGGGGTATTTTTCAAAGATACAAAAAAAATCTGCCCCAAATCCGTTCCCTGGCAGGGTCAGCGTCATATATAATTCATTGGTATCCACATGCGTCTCGGACGCAATCAGTATTGTGAATAATTGATGAGCGGCCCGATGATTGTGCTCCCCGCGAGATTGAAGAAGATTTGCGCGTCCAAGTCCGACCCTGGTAGATTTACGTCATTATTATTTGAAGTGAAAAGGTAAAACGGATTTTGTTTTGGAATAAAAATAAATTAAAAAAGGAATTACTATTTTTCGGTGAATTCACAAGCAGCCGGTAGTTAACATTATTTTGTCATAAACAGTGTTAGCCAATCCTAAATCCATCTTGCTTGATGCATTTAGTCTAATTTCTAAAGGTGAAAACTGAAACAAATATTTAACTATTTTGGTTAATTTTGCAACCTTTCTTTTACATGAACTCTATAAGTAAGTAGTGCACTAAAACATTGATTCCAATAGTAACACTGAAATAGTAACGTTGGCGTTGTTGCAGTTTTAGGTGTAAAAAGATCATTTGGAAAGGTTCCAGATGCTTTAGGTAAGTCTAAACCTCTTTTTTAACCGACTTCATAAAAGGAGGAGGTTCGACTGTATTTTTTTTTTGTTATTGTTACCTGATATCTCCGACATTTATGAACCCATTTAAAAAAACGTTGACTGGTAGAGAATGCCTTGTGGCATTAAGTTCGTCTACGTACCACTCTTATACATGAAGTTTAAATAAACAAATTAATAAAGGCACGCAGCAATGTTGAAAATCTTACCAAAACAGTTCAATATTCGAAGGTTGTTTACGACTTTGCAAACTTTCAGAATGCATCCTCTTAAAACTTACATACATAATTTAAACTCTAATATTGGAAGTAAGTCATTTATTTATTATATTATTATTAGGTTTACCATCAATTGTTCACACTGAATACAGTGACATTATACATTCTTAAAATTAAATGACAGCGTTTAAAAATAACTTATAGGTAAACACCACACATGCATAAAACAATACATTAGAAAAAATAGCTAACTTACTAAGCAATAAGCGCCAATATTCAATTAAATTATATTAAAATTGGAAATAGTGAAAAACGGAAAATTTATAAAAAAATAAATTTATTAATCAAGATATTCATACATTTTATGAATAACCTACCTACTTATTTAGCCATATCTACTCAGGTGTTAATTTCAAATCCATGAGTCAATCACTCACGATTTCAAACAAAATTCCGACCTCCTCACAGAAACACGGTAATAAGATTATTATAACACAAGCAATAAAGTTGATAATAGCGTGAATCATTGGAACATGAATGATGACGCAAGCGCCGATTCATTGCTGATACTAAGCAACGCACTATTTCGCACCTCACGTCAACCGGTTCCATGGTGTAATGGTTAGCACTCTGGACTTTGAATCCAGCGATCCGAGTTCAAATCTCGGTGGAACCTTGATAGTACTTTTATTTGTTGATCGTATGGAATCTTATTGATAGTGGTGTAGTTTGTTTAGATAATATTTTTATACTTCATGCTAATTCGATTTTTAAATATTTAATGTAGAGCAAAAAAGTTTATTTGAAAAAGAAAAATATTCAAAATGTGGTCTTAATTTACCTAGTTAATATGTCGAACCGCTGCAAATACGTCGAATTAAAAAGAAACTATTAAGTATGTCTTTTTAGTAGATATTTCAGTTATTTAATTAGCTGGAATATTAAAAAAATATACAAAATATACCTTAGTTAATTAGTTAACTTAAGGTAATTAAAACAAAAATGTTATCAGTATCGCCTTGGCATTTCCAACCTTATGTCGTCGTATTGATATCAAAAAGTTGATATAAAATGTGTTTATTATTATCGATTAAGCGATGACTAAAGCAGAACTTAGTTAATGGTTCAGTCACAGAAAATATACCTAGTTATATATAGGGTTACTGGTAATTAGTGACCGATACTTAAACACGTGAGTATAATCATGATAACAAACAACTTTCCCAAAGAAACATTTATTTATACTCATTCACTTTTATCACAATAATACAACAGCTGTTTAAAATTCGCCCGCGTGTCTTTGGCCTATCAGTTTGTGATAAATCGAATGTGTATTAAAAAAAAATCTTTGGTATTCTGATTTTGGGGATTTTTGACTTGAAACATCAGCAGCTCTTTTGATAACTATAGACAAGGTCAAAACTACACAAATGATCGTTTCTAGTAGGTCCCTCCCCTCCTACCCCAAAATGTAATTTTCGGAAACCTCCCCATACGTTCCAATCTTAATCCCATAAAGGTCGAGTACTCATAAAATAAAGTCAATTCCGAAGTCTTGATAATCCGCAATGGAAGGCAATTTCATCACGACAGATATCACTTTCCAATATCATTTCACCCTTTCACAATGGTTGGTGGGAACCATCAAATATATTCAAATTGTACCTTGTCGCGACCACAGCAGTGTCACACCTGCTTTATATTCACTACACGGGAAAATACACCTTAAATTTGTGCTAATAGAGTTTGAAGTCAATTGGTGAATGGTATACCAATTTCGAACATTGCAATTTATAGATAGATATTCTTATTCCACTCAAAATAACATACGTTTCTTCTTAGCAGAGGTTCGATGGTTTTCTTCTGGTTGTTGTCAAGGGAATTTGGATGGTGTTCCAAAGGCTTTAAGGTAGGTTTTTGATTGGGGGGTAGGTTATGTAATATGTAGGGGAATAGCGTCTGCAGTCTTTTGTATTGACGCGCTTAAAGTCACATACGTGATCGATTGACATATTTGGTAGGTAGGTGTGTGAGGTGTCATTGGTCTGGGTTCGATTTCCTGGTTTGGTAGGTTCATTGGTCCTTACGTATTTACATCCTATTCGATTAAGTAGCCAAATAGAACAAAATAGGGGGGGCAGGAGATTGATGATGATGAGGTTGAAACACCTATGCATGACTTCCTGCATACTATCTGAATGCTGGGGCCTGTGGAAAGCAGTACTACATTCTGATGAGTACATTACTTCTAGTTCTACTACTCGTAGAAAATTCTCTGGAACACCTGGAAACGACAATGATGAATAAGGGCTCATTTTACCAGTCAGGTACACATGTTTAAGGCCATGTGGCATAAAATTGACGTGTTTTTGGACGGAAGATCTGATCCATGTTATAAACCATTTGTGTCAAAAATTACATCCAAATCCGTTCAGCCGATTTCGTGTGACCACAACAAACATACAAACTAACTTTTATATTAACATAATAGTAGCTTAAGATAATAATTAAAACTTATGTACGATAGAAATTGCCGTCAAAACCTTTTCTCATTTCTATTATTAGTAACTAAGGAGATTTTTCTCCTAGTAAAACAAAAAGGTGCCTTCTAAAACGGAAGAGTCACTTCACAAATCAACAAACTCACAGACTCAATAAGTATCCCTCTCGAGCACAATACAAATGGTAGTCGCCCTGCGCCCGCAAAGTAAAGTTGGCACAATTTACATAAAGATGTCGAGTTTCAGGATCAGAATCGAGTTAGTAGGATACTTTAAAACTGTCGCTTAGCACAGACGTCGAATCCGTTTACAGTTTTCGGGAGTTCCAAGATGGTTAGGGATGGGAAGTGCTAACATGGAGACATCGATATATCGCAGCTTTATGTTATTGTACCTACTTCTTACAGCCTGTATCATCCCACTTCTGGGCAAAGGTCTCTTCATGATTTATTTATTTAATAATTTATGTACACACTTAATACAGAGAAGAAGAAAGGAACAGAAAATAGGTACAAAGGTGATGCTTATTTCTAAAGAAATCTCTTCCAGCATACCTGCGAAAGGAGATATGAAAAAAGACATGCAGACATAGTGTGTAAAAGAAGAAGAGTGAATGGAATACATAAAACATAAAGAGAATAACTATTAAAAATATAAAATACAAAATAAAAATATACTAACTTACGTACGATTCCACGATACTTTCCGATTTCCAGTTATTTCGTTATTTCAGTTTTCGGTGGTTTTCTTCAGTTCGTCCGACCATCTTCCACGGGGGCTGCCGTGTCGCCTTCTGGCTGTATCAAGGCGTTACATAGTGTTTATTTTAACCCGCAGCTCATTAGGCATTTGGCAGACATGGCCAGGCGAGTCCCACTCTAACTTAGCGCCTTTTTGAGCAACGTCAATAATCTGTGTTTTGCGGACATGGTTGCATGGTGCGTCTTTTGGCTTAGAATCCTGCGCTCCATTCCATGTTAGCAAACTATGCTTTAAAAAGCTCTTAAAAATGTCTACTAAAATTTTGTAAAGGACTAATCGCAAGGCTTTGTTAGCGTACTCTCAAAACTATCGACATCATCCCATCCCTACCCGCCACTAGGGGCGTCCAAGTTGCGTATTGAGTTACGCGCCCTTACACCGGTCCAATCGCATCAGGCAGACTTGGAGGCCATTATAATATCCTGTTGCGAGACGATCGTAATCTTCATATTTACATAAAAGTACTCTTGCGCTGCCTATCATCGTTTGTGTGACGAGCCAGGCCGTGACGATGGACGTAAATGGGTTAGGTTAAGTTTTTTATAAAAGTTTCCTGAAAATTTTAAGGGGTATCTAATGTCAAATGGTTTTTGGGTTTTCTTAAGCTCAAAAAGACCAACAACCTCTTTGGAAAGAAACATTGAGGTGTTGTATTAGGTAAATGGACAAAATAATAGTAATTAGAACTACATTTTCTAATATAATAATAAATATTATAAAGAGGAAAGATTTGATTGTTTGTTTGCTACGATTTAACTCAAAACTACTCGACCGATTTTAAAAATTCTTTCACCATTAAAAAGCCACATCTTTACCGAGTAACATCCATACTAACTTTATAAATGCGAAAGTCACTCTGTCAGTTTGTTTGTTACCTTTTCACGACTAAACGGCTGATCGGATCTTAATTAAATTTGGCAAGAAGATACATTTCAACCTGGGAAGGACATAGGCTATATATCATCACGCTACGACCAGCAATGAAAAATGCAGCGAAAACGGGGAAAATGTGACGCAGACGAAGTTGCGCGGGACAGCTAGTAGGCTATATAATTATACCACAATTTACGCGGAAGAAGTCGCGGGCGAAGTACTAGTTCTAATATACAGAGGGTATGATTAATGGCACACATGGAGGTACCTACCAATCAAAATGGAAAACTGGTGGCGTCAGGATTTGTAAGCAGATGTGTAGACAAAACAACCAGTGAGACGAAATTTCGATGCCCAAGAAACCTCCCCTTCAACACTTGCACACAAATAAAGACCTTTCTTTACCCTACAGCGGAAACAGACTACCTACACACCGCTCCCCCCAAACTCAACGATTTGATTTCCCTTCTCACGTACAATACGTCTCCGGGACTTACTTATATCAATTTAATCGTTCAAATTGAAATTCAAAGAGCAGACTACGAATCAATTACAGAAGGGAGATCGGTAGCATTCAAATATCTTCCAGATGCTGATAGAAATGTCCTTACTCCTTAAAGAATGTGCGTGTGGAGAAATGTGAGCCAATATGCAAAGACGTGTTGTGCTAGGTAATGTGGGGTGTAGGGAAGCTAAAGCTATACGTCTTAGAGACGTATAAAGATGTTGATGCGGTTATGGAGTTTCTTTTATAATGTAGTGAGTAATTGTTGGTTGGTTTAAACTTATGATATTCAATATAGGAAAGGGAAGTACTCTTCACAAACTTTTAGAGTTTTTGAGATTTTTCAGTAGGATGTGGCGAAGGGCGGACATTTTGGGGGACTGTCTCTTTCAATTTTGACGTTCAAAAAGTGCTTATTATCAGCCTAATTTGAATAAATGACTTTTGTTCTTTTTTTATTTTTTTGAAGATAAGTAGTTATAAATTATTTAAAAAAAAATGTGATCGAAAAGGATGTATGTGATTTATTAATAATGTTTTCCTTCACATATTCTTGTTTAGCATCGACAAAAACGTAATGGTATATTAATTAAAGTTTCATCTAAGTTAAAGATTTGAATTTGTTAACCTTGAAAGAAATTACTAAAAAAAATGTTTGATCGTGGATAAAAAGCTACCCATACGGACTTTATCAGTATAGGAAAAGTATTATAAATCATAAAAATAATATCTTTCCATAACCAAAAATACGGTCATATAAAACCCGAAATACAAGTGCCTAATATGAAAAGTGATTACAAACAGTAAACCTTCGTCTTCATACTTTACGTTGCAATAAATATGACAAAATAAACCTTGGTATAATTTACGATAGCAATACGACACTAAGTGATAGCGAGATAAAATTTATTCTCGTCTTCGGCGTCACCCGATATTATTACGATATAAAAACGGGAATCAAACGGTATAGGATGATTATTGAGTTACGAGTACTTTGGGCTTGACGGCTGAATTGGATCAAAGGGTTGGGCTTGACATTTAATGTTGATTTGAGAGGGCTGTTATTGTATAGTTATTTTCTGAGACAGACTCCCATTCTGAATCAGTTTAGGTAACATTAAGAGAAGAACAAGAGAGAGAACAGCGGTGGCCCAGTGGTGGCAGCCCCGACTTACGAGCAGTAAGCCGTGGGTTTGAACTTGGTACTACACAAAGTACCAAGTGAAGGAAAACATCGTGAGGAAACCGGCATGTCCTAGAACCAAAAAAAATCGAAGACATGTGACATCTACCAAGCCACGCCCGCGTGGTGGATTACAGCCCACTCCCTTCCATAGAGAGAAGGCCTGTGTCCCAGCAGTGGGAAAATTACAGGCTGATAATGATTGAGTTGATATTGATGATATTGATTTAGTTCCCTTCAAAATGGTTGAGTTGAATGATGGCTGATCCATGCGTCATGTTCGTGAAAGGGCGCTGTCAGTTGTGCCTGGTCGTCTCTTAGCTGCCACGGCTTATTTCGAACTAATTATTTTATCTTTTAATTGTTTTTTTTTTGTTTTTGCTATGGACACTTTTAACGTGAAGTCTTGCTACATCGTTCTCACATAATGTACCATCTCAATATGAATGATGTAACCAAGGTTTTTGTAACAAGATTCTGATTTAAAAGAGTGTCCATGGAGTTTCTTGCCCATTCTTCTCCATAGAGATCTACGCCTTGGAATGGGCAACTACAGTACTTTCACAGTTATTATGTCTTGTGACTGGGACTGTAGCTTAATTTTTATTGTTGTTCGACCATTCAAAAGTGCCTGTAATTGGCTTATTTGAAATAAATGATTTGATTTGATTTGATTTGATTTGATGAAGAGAAGAACGAGAAAGCTGGGAATAAAGTTTTAAAACGCCTGTCAGAATTGTGAACGCAATAGAATGCATTGAAGATTTTTTTGAGTTCATAATTGATTGTGAAAATAAAATAAGCCTGTGCAACTCCACCTGTACTGTGAGGAACCTGTCTGAAGCCACTACTAATGCTGGTGAGGTCGCACAGTTTTGGTCGTAGCTCATCTATACAAATAAATTATATTTAAGTGTCCGTTTGTATTTTAAATTGTATTTTAATATTTTTAGATTTGTTTTCCTTAAACTTTTACACGATCATCGTCATTTTTCAATTCAATTCAATTTATTTTATTCAGACTCAAGGATCCATAATTTAGTTAGTTATTACACTTAAAAATAATGTTAGTAATTAAATAATCAGAGACAGAAACACGCATCATCATGACTAAAAATATCAAAATGACTTTATAAAAATAAATTATACAGCAACATCCCGTAAGTATGTCCATCAGTATTTTTACAGCGACATCCCTCAAATTTCAGCCACCAATCTACATATCAAAACATAAAAAACCGGTACATAAAACTATCAATAAAAATTCACTTCGCATACATAAAAAAAACCTTAGACCGCAACACTCAGGGAATCAAGGTGCTGCGATCCAGAAAATTATGCAAAAAGCCTTCCCTGGTCATTGGAGAGTGTTTGAAAAAAACTGGCCAATTGCCAGTCGAACTTGTACACTAAGGGTTCCGTACCACTGTATAATTTTTAAAACGCTGAAAAAAACAATTTGTATAGAATATGTTAAGTATAAGCTGAAACACTAATGTTCACTTCATCCACCACAACTCTCTTATCAGTCCATTGCAATCCGGGTTCAGGCCCGGCCACAGTACTGTATCAGCCCTTCTTAAAGTGACTGACGATATAAGGCGGGGAATGGAAGACACTAAAGTTTCGGTTTTGGTGTTAATCGATTTTTCGAATGCTTTCAATACCGTCAGTCACGAAGTCCTTTTATCCATCCTCTCCTATCTCATGGTCTCTCCCGAGGTATTGAAATGGTTTACTTCCTATCTTTAGGGGCGTCAGTTCTTGCTGGTGACTCTAATTCCAGCTGGTGTGATCTTGATGCTGGCGTCCCTCAAGGCGGTATTTTATCTCCATTTTTGTTCTCTATTTTTATACATAGATCTCATAACTACCGAGCTTCAGTGTGTGTATCATCTTTACGCTGACGACTTACAGCTCTACTGTCAGGCAAGTGTTGACAGCTTGTCCGATGCAATCGAAAAGCTAAACCGGGATTTACGTTTTGTCAAAAACTGGTCTGATCGTTTCGGGGTGGCGGTTAACCCAACAAAGTGCCAGGCTATTATTGTAGCCACCGGTTACCTTTGACGGCACAGTCATTCCGTTTGGTTCTGACGTCAAAGATCTGGGTTTGCATGTTGACACTTGCCTGACTTGACTTGACTTGACTTGACTACCCTATTTTCTTTTCTTAATAAGCCTACTTCTCCTTCTTATGTGACTACTCATTTTCAATACTTATGCTCTGCGCACAGTAAGAATCTTCGTTCGTCCAATAATCGTCTTCTACGTTGTCCTTCTCACCGCTCTGGTTTTCTCAAATCTTCTTTCTTTGTCCAGGCTGTCTTCCTTTGGAATGCACTCCCTCTGAACGTCAGGTTGGCCAACAGTCGGTTCACATTTAAAGTTAAAGCTCGCGAACACTTACTTAAGAAGCTGGCAGATTCATCTCATAATTTAATTGTTGTTAGTAGTATATGTATGTATTTATGTATTTATCGTTATATTATTTATGTATTTATCGTTATATTTTATTTGTAAAATGTTTTATAACCATTTGTTATGCTGCACCTACTATGTTTTCTCTCTGCATCACCCTAAGGTAGACTGGTAGAAAATGCCCAAGGCATTAAGTCCGCCTTTGTACAGTGTTTTTTATACTTGTGCATAAAGTTTTAATAAATAAATAAATAATGTTTCAACTTTATTTTATTTGTTGTTATAGTGGGTTTTTGTACATCTTTGATAGTCGTTACGGTGCGTCCAGATTAATAATAAGTTTATTTATTTCTCCTTATAAAGAAGATTAAGTAACATTTCACAAAATTATTGTCATCATTAGTATACCACGTCCACGTTGGATGGAGGATGTGAAACAATAGCTTGTATACATTTAACATAGTGTGGCGATTATGGCAAAACCCCCCAAGTTATGTCAATGTGGCGAAACTTGGGGGAGGCCTATGTCCAGCAGTGGACGTCTTTCGGCTGAAATGATGATGATGATGATGAAGGTACCTACCTACTAACTGACTTATGGGGGTCGGATAGGCAGTTCCTCCATGTAATGTACTGAAAGCTTAAACTGAAAGCCGACCCCAACATGCTTGGGAAAAAAGACTAGGCAGGTGATGAAAATACAGCGTTTATCAGAAAGGTCATAGTTTAGGGATCTGATACAATTGTTCAAATCATCAAACTGAACTAACTTTCACAATGGGACCTATGGCCGCATGGATAAGTAGAGTGTATTCACATCATCATCATCAGCCTATAATGTTCCCACTGCTGGGACACAGGCCTCCTCTCAATGAGAGGGAGTGGGCCGTAATCCACCACGCGGGCCCAGTGCGGTTTGGTAGATGTCACATTGTCTTCGAATGTTTAGTTCTAGGACATGCCGGTTTCCTCACGATGTTTTCCTTCACCGTTTTTGAGGGCAGTGGTGATGAAATAAATTACACAAAGTAATGCGCCTGCCTAGATTAGAACCCATGGCTTACTGCTGTTTTCACATATTACGGTTCAAAAGAAATGTTCCTGTGAGAGACGGACGCACAGACAGCGGTGCCTTAGTAATATATATAGGGTGCGCTGGGCGTTTGTATACGGAACCCTAAACGGAATATTTTTATGACGAAGACGCATCAATATTTTATGCGACACCACGTCAGAGCTATATAGAATCAATCATTCGGATCGCAAGAGGTACTTTCTATTCAAATAACGTATTTTATCGTAGTTTTGCCTGACTGTACTTGAATTACCTATGTGATGTTGAGTTTTTTGGGTTTGGTTATGGTGAATGTATTTCTAGTAAGGTTTTGTAAAGTGATCGTGCTTTACGTCTATCGAAAAGGTTAGGGCATATATTTTGAGGGTCAGCTTTTATGTTTGTAACAACGTAATTGCCAAAAAATAATCAGTTGTCCCATACCATTTGAATACCTCATCTGCCTAGCCTTTTCCCAAACTATCTTGGGGTCAGCTTCCAGTCTAACCGGATGCAGCTGAGTACCAGTATTTTACATGAAGCGACTGCCTATCTGACCTCCACAACCCAGTAACTGGGTAATACGATACCCCTTGGTAAGACTGGATGTCAGACTTTTAGTTTCTGACTACTCGTAACGACTGTCAAAGATATACAAATGACAGCCATACCATTTGAATACCTACGCAACCAAAAAACATAACCCTTCTTTGGCAGTCGGGTAATATGTGCGGAAACGGATATGGGACAGCTGAATTCACACGCTGCAGGAAGGAACACAGGTCCACAAAATTACTTTTTCAGTCAAAAGATATTGAACAAATATAAAGCTTACCAAGTTGCTACGCTGCTACGGCGTAGCACTGTCCAGCAACGATTTATTTTGTAGAAATACGTAAAATCAATAAAGATTTTTTTCCTTTATTAAACTTTAAAAAACAGTTTCACCCGACTCTTCCTTCTCACTTTATGGTGACTGTGAGTTGTCCCAACAAAGGCCCAGAAACGACTTCTTCCAAACACACTTACGTAGAAGATGTGATGATAATGAGCATAACATAGGCAATTAATCAGCCTATAATCTTCTAGCTGAAAAGACCAGCGACCAGTGGTCCACTTTGACCCAGGCTCGGAACAACTGGAAGTCATGGGGTGAGGCCTATGCCCAGCCGTGGAATGACGCAGGCCAACAGTATCGGTATAATATTCCCACTGCTGAGACATAGCTCTGTTTGGTGTCGGACGTAAAGAATAGCACCACCCCATATCTTCCCGTGGGTGTCGTAAGAGCCGACTAAGGGACTTGCCAGAGAATGGGCAGGAGCGTTCTCTGTGCTTTTGTGACAACCGTACTGCGATCGCCAACCCGCCTGCCAAGCGTGGCGATTATGGCAAAACCCCCCATGTTATGTCATTGTGGCGAATCTTGGGGAAGGTCTATGTCCTGCAGTGGACGTCTTTCAGCTAAAATGATGATGATGATGAGACATACGCCTCTCTATAAGAGGGAATCTGCTATAATCCACCACGCAGACCCATTGCGGTATAGTTGGAAGATTTTATAAGATGATTAAATGTGATGCAAAATATTTAGTTTTTAAATCCACGAATAGATCTAGGTTTCGTTGCAGGAGCCACCATCAGGAGATTTTGATACCCCATGGAGGGACGAAACACGTGTCGTTTGGGACATGTAGCATATTCATTGTCACACTGTCGACCCACTGACACTGTCCACCCGCCAACTGGCACATGCAAGTTGGCAGGTAGAGAGGTCGACGTTCAATTCTGCATCCAATTCTGGTTGTATTAAAGGAATTAAAACGAAATATTTCGCATATCTATAATAACTACTACATTACAACGTTTAACAAACTAATAAATTAAATAACTAAAATAAAAATAAACTATAAAAGGGCCTCAATGCTGACAGCTGGTAATGTGCCCAAGAGACTGGCAGCATTGCCACGTTGATTTATATTTATATAAATGTAATGTTAAGTTTTGTTTTTCTTTATATTAATGTTATATTTTAATGTTATACATTTCCACTAAATAAGAAACCATAACTTGTCATGACTATCTGTTTTAGGTTCTTGAATCTTTTCAATAATAGAAATCTATTCATATTGATCTTAGACAATCCAAAATAAATGTGAACATCTAATTCATCTTCCAAACATCAAATAAAAGCCCCGCCACTATCACCTATTAAACAACTACGAACACTCATTAATGTATCAATCATATCAGCTATCCAGACCACACATTAGCACCTAAAATAAGAAAGCTAGATATAACACCGCATCAAATCATGTCGGCGGGCAAGCGCCTGGGGTTCGGCGCCTCAAATGACACGCGTCCGGCTACTGAGGATCGGGTGTCAGATTGTGCTTTATTGAATAATTAGGTATTCCGATTGGATATACAAGGTGTTGTTTTGCATCCTCGTCAAAATTCAGGATGTTGTCACAAAAGACATAAATAATCAATATAAATTACGGTACCTAGTAAATTATTAAAAAAACACTGCGTTTTTTTGTTGTTTAAGTTTGTCAATATTTCAGAATAACCCCCTTAACGTGGTTTAGGGATTATAAAATTATCGAAAAAACGTTTCAGGTTTTTTGTTTGTGTGTAAGCGACGTTATAAGGCGGGAATCAGACGGCCCGTGTTCAAAACACAGGTGGTTCACAGTTACCGATTTCAGTAAATAAATAAAAAAAGAACATTACCTACTCATTTTATTATTGATTCGGATCGAGAATCATTAGCATAGTTACCTCCTAGAATTTGACGAGGTTGCAAAACAACACCTTGTATATATATAGGATTGGTGCCCTGAAACAGTGACACGGGGTCGCGGCAGACCACGAAGGAGATGGCGGGACGAACTGGATGTCTTCTTTGATAATTGGGTGGAAGCAGCACAGAATCGTGACCGTTGGAAAGAATGGAGGGAGGCCTTTGCCCAGCAGTGGGACAATACAGGCTAGCTATATATATATATATAGGTATTCCGACAATTCCTCTACTCCTATCAATCCTCTAGCTAAATAAACTTTTTCTCCATCACCTGCGTAGCCTTTTCCCGAACTATCTTGGGGTTGGCTTCCAGTCTAACCGGATGCAGCTGAGTACCAGTATTTTACATAAAGCGACTTAAAGCGGCCTTTCTGACCTCCACAACCCAGTAACCGGGTAATACGATACCTCTTAGTAAGACTGGCTGTCAGACTTTTGGCTTCTGACTACTCGTAACGACTGTCAATGATCTACAAATGACAGCCGGAACCAACGTCACCCATCCACGGACAAACCTCGGCAAGCACGGCTTAACCTTAAAGATCGCCCCGTGCGGCTCTTATTATTCAGCCACGATCTCCTCAACCTCCTAAATAAACTTTTTCTCCATCCCTAATTCGACAAGCCACTGACAAATAAACATACTCAACGACTTGAAACCTCTGAAACTTTAATATTATTGGGCCAATTATGTGGTGCAAATTGTGACGGATGGCAGTGAGTGGCCCATTCACGTCCAACTAAACAGTTATCACGAATAATTGATCTAGGAAAGTCTCGGGGGAGCGACGCATTGTATTTGAACATGCGATATTCGGTAGCTTTTAAGTAAATTTTACGGTGCTACACAGAAGTTTAAAAGCTTTAGGCATGGGATTTTCTTGAAGTTGTTTCAGCAAAAGATAATGTTTTGTATACATTGGATCTTTATAGAACAGTATACGTATATACGAACTTCATATGAAGGTGCGTGCATTGCAGGTATTCGCTGCCTACTTGCATAAGAGACAATGAATCTATCTTATTCGTAGTCATATTTTTATTTGCTTTACATAATGTCTGAAGGTACATGTCTGTATAGGTAATACGAATGATCCATAGTTTAAAATCAGTTACCTATCAGACAATCCGCTGCTCGGATCAATCTTCAGGTTCAGCCGTGCTAGCCTAGGTTGGTCTGTGGATGGGTGACCACCCATTACATACCGAGTTTCCTCCGTGCACGTTAAGCCGTTGGTCTCGGCTATCATTTGAAGATATTTGACTGTCGTTACAGGTCGTCAGTGGCCTGAAAGTCTGACAACCAGTCTTAACAAGGAGTATCGTATTATCCAGTACTAAGTGGGCTGTGGAGGGCAGATAGGCAGTCACTCAATTTAAAATACTGGAATTCGGCTGCATCCGGTTAGACTGGAAGATGATGATGATCAGACAAAAAACCTAATGTCAATCCGTCTTACGAATTTTCGATCAGGACACGGTCCTGACTGTCACGTCTCCTGACGCGAGTTTAACGTTTTTTACCCATCACAAAAGTGCACAACGCCGCTAAAGAAGTTTTCACTTCAAAAAATACCCACTAAAGAAAATACGGACAGGATTAGGATAGGTTACTATTGTCATAAATTCTTTTTACAATGAATGACATAATCGCCCATATTTGAATCATAAATATCTACCCGTAAACATCACCCTTGACTGTTTTGTTACAAACTGGCAACTATCAGCCGCATTTAAGATTGTTGCTATTACATACTTAACAGGCACCAAAAATATACTTACACAAAAGTTTTATACTTGAAACGAAAAGTCAAGTTATATCACAACATCGCGCTTGTAATCCCCAAAGGGTAAGGCAGAGATGGGTGGTGGAGATCCCATGTAATAGGAGGCGAGCCTATTGCCATCAATTGGATACGAATTCAGGTTTCGTGAATGCTACAGTACTTACTGAGAATCTCCTGCAGCGTTTACGACAAGCACAACGAAGCAGTCCTATTAAAAATGGACTTACGATAAAAACGAAACAATTAAACGATTATTTACTTAAAACGAAAAGCGTAATTCGAGTTTTTGTTATATTTCAGTGTGTAACTAATACGCCAGACAAGATCGCGTGCCTCCCGCCATCTAGCGGCCACTAACGAAGATTTAATGTCAGCGGGAGATTTTGCTTGCCCGCCACAATTTGCCAACATTGATTTGTGGCCGGCAGATGCTGGTTTTATAGCCAATTAAAATGCCATTACGTTGAAAAAATAATTGCTGTTTATTATGTTTTTTTTTTTTGGGATTGATAAAGGTGAGTTTTTATGTGATTAGCTACTTTCTTTCTGAGGTGCCTTTATTTATTTGTAACCTTTTGTTTTCTAAACCTTTTATCGAAAAAACAGGCAAAAATTACCTTAAAAAAATCGCGTTTTGTAATTGAATTAATTACCACAAAAATCCCCTTTTATACATTTCAGCCTTACGGCTCCGTGTAAAAAATGCCTGTAGGTTACATCTATATAATACAATATAAATATATAATACGCACGAAATCAGAGGTGCGCCGTGCGCGTGCCATTGGGTTCGAACTCGTGACCTAAGACTTGGCAGTCCAAAGGTCACACCACTGTACTATCACTGCTTTTTTTATCGCTGGCTCCGGCGAATGAAAACATCGTGATGAAACCATGCCATGCCTGAGAGATATTCCTCGATGGCATGTAAAGCCACGTCAGAGGACATCATCATCTGCGTAGCCTTTTCCCAAACTATCTTGGGGTCGGCTTCCAGTCTAACCGGATGCAGCTGAGTATCAGTATTTTACATGGAGCGACTGCCTATCTGATCTCCACAACCCAGTAACTGGGTAATACGATACCCCTTGGTAAGACTTTATAGTGTCTATGGCGTTCTGTATGGTATCGGACGTAAACAATAGCACCATCACATATCTTCCCGTGGGTGTCGTAAGAGGGGACTAAGGGACTTTCCAGAGAATGGGCAGCAGCGTTCTCTGTGCTTTTGTAACAACCGTACTGCGATCGCCAACCCGCCTGCCAAGCGTGGCGATTATGGCCTACAAAACATAACCGCCATGTTTCTATCAACATTTTGAGGGTTGTAGGTACTTCTCAATTTGTCTATATGCATCTGGATGCAGCCACGAAGTATGCAAACCACATTAAACGTTATAGGCTATAACGAGAGCCACGTTTACGACGCAAGCCTATGGCTTTTGAAGGTGCTTTTAATACTGGCGATGTGCTGGACTCACAAAATATTGTAAAACATTTAAATAATGAGTGTAAAAAATAACCCTTAACGAAGCTGTAAGGGAAAAACTAAAATAATGAATTTTAAAATACGAACTCGACGTGTGGTAGTTTAAAAATCCATTACCTATTTAGCGAGTTCGCCCGTCATGCGACATTGCGATATTTTTTTAGTTGCAGACCATACCTGGGTATTGGGTAACCTTAAGTTAAGGATATATTCGGGGTCAAAATTCCAACTTTTTCAGAAGTATTTTTATAAACAAGTTTTTAATGTTAACCCTTTACTTGAAATACCTCCTTGAACCGATTACTATTCAATGCAGCATCATCAGCACAATATTTCGAGTGCGTTTCATTGAGTTTTACCGCAAAACCTGTCTATTTACCTCAAAACAAAAGTCGTTTTTCAGTAAAAAAAATTTTGTACTTAGGTTTACTTAGTTTGATGTAAAGAATGCTAATTGGAAAACTGTAGGCACTTTCTCTGACCACATCGTATCGGACCCGTCCCGTCAACTATAACTCCACCCCATCAACAACTAACCGTTCGATAATTATCGGCAATACGACATTTGACGACGCCCTCGAGTGTCGTACGGCACGACAACGA
Organism: Cerastis rubricosa; assembly: GCA_949152445.1. Classification (NCBI taxonomy): domain Eukaryota; kingdom Metazoa; phylum Arthropoda; class Insecta; order Lepidoptera; family Noctuidae; genus Cerastis; species Cerastis rubricosa. The sequence goes on along the minus strand of OX424537.1, from coordinate 18,097,947 downwards.
TACGGCACGACACGAACACTTCGATACGATACGTAAATTTATTTTTATTTTAGCAACCGTCGGCGGCCATTAAGAGAATTGCTTTCGATTTACTTACCAATTTTATGTTAAATAAATTGAAGTGGATCTCCTTTTTGAGAATATCAAGTTAGTTTTTGATCTTAGAAATGTTGCCTTGGGTTGGAATGTGTTTTGCTCTTTTGGGGGTGGGGGTTGCTTTATCTTACTTAGCGTTGTGGTTAAAATAAATAGATTCATACTATACATAAAAAATATACATAATAAAACATCACGCCTCAGCTAATCCCCGAAGTGTTAGGCAGAGATAATAAAGAGTATATCCACATTTACAAGGCTCCCACCTAGGGCCATTGCTTTTCAATATTTTTATAAACACCATAATCCACTGTTTCCATCACGCAGCATCGTATCTTTTTGCAGACGATCTCAAATTGATTCTGCCTATAAAATCAATGCAAGATTATCATTTACTACAGGCTGACTTAGACAGATTAGTTGAGTGGTGCCAAAAACATAGGATGAGTTTAAACTCTGGAAAGTGTATTCATATAAAATTTTGTCGCAATAAAAATATTCATAACACGGAATACTCAATCTTGGGCAACACTCTCAAAGAAGTGAATAGTATCCGGGACCTGGGAATCTTGATGGACAGCAAATTGACGTACAGTAACCATATTGATAAAATAATATCCAACGCAAACAAAATGCTAGGTTTTGTATTAAGAACCGCAAAACCGTTCAGCAACCCTAAGACTAAAATTATTCTATACGAGACATTGGTTCGCAGTGGTCTGGAATACTGTTCACAGGTGTGGTCACCGCATTATAACGTCCATAAGCAGCGTATTTAGCGAGTCCAAAGGAGATTCTTGTATCATATATCATCACAAAATAAAACCGCGCAACAACTCAAGTCTTACAAGGACCGCATTCATCATTTTAAACTACACAGTCTCACCAATCGCAGAAAAGTACTAGATCTATGTTTCCTTCACAAATTAATGAATTCTAAAATAAATACTGACCTTCTATCAAAAATGGCAATAAATGTTCCTAGCAGGCTATCCCGGTCACATACCTATAATTTGTTCAGACAATCTCTGCACAAAACCAACTTAGGTGACAACTCCCCCCTTACAAGGGCAACCAAATTGTATAAGGCTATATGGCGCAAAGCTGAACTCGACATCAATCACGATAGTCTTAAAATATTTAAAAGGAAATTATATAAGCACTTCCGGTTAGAGGACACTTGAATTATCATTCCAATAATTTAATTCAATAAAATATCATCATCATTTTTATTTAATTGAATTTATAATCTATTTCTATTTTAATTTCACTACTTAATTTAATTTGATTTGTCTGTATATTTTAAAATATTTTATTCTATTCATTAAATTGCATGATTGAATGTATTCCTAATTCTAATTTAATTTAAGAGCATGTGTACTCGATAATGGGTAAGATGTGGTTACCTATAATTGAGTATGCGTTACATGACCATATATCCTGTTTTAGATTTATTTTGTATAAGAAATTGTAACACAAACTCGTTGGTAATCCAAAATAAATAAATAAATAAAATAAAATTTCGCCTGATATGTTTTACGTTCAATATAATAGGGCACGAGCTCATTGCCCATTGATACTGAGAAATTCCTAATGGAAAAACCCAATAACACGCCCGACCTGGGAATCGAACCCAGGACATCATGCTCGGCAGTTGCGGTTGCGACCATACCACAAACGAGGCTGTCAAAAAAAAAAATATATACAGTTTTAATGATTACATTTTATTGACTTTACATACAACATCTCGGCTAACGCTAATTAATAGGTTGTCACTTTTATAGGCAAATCCTGACTTTTCAAAAAAAAAACCTGCAGTCGCAAGCAATCAGGTCAGGTTAAGCAATCAGGTCTTACTCCAGAGTGGGAAAGAGACACACAGGTCTTCTAGCTCCATCTCTTCTCACTTTGGAATAAGAACAAAACACTACTGCTTTAAGACGTCATAACCCCTGGTGCTACGAAAAAGCTACGCATGTGCTACGAATATGCTACGGTGTTTTACGCTGCGTTTGAATTAATTAATGTAATAAAGAGATAATGTTTAAATAGACAGCATACGTATACTTACTTACTTATGAAAGTAGTTGTAGGTACTTTTACTCAGTTAGAAGTGAAATTAAATTCCAATGCAAAAATTATGATTATTTCTGTGGAATTTAATCTTAAACTTTAAGTTCCCGACTGTCGTAATTTTACCGTCCACGAAAAGAGCAACAGACCTACATAATCTCTTCGAACCAACCTATACAACTAGTAGTGCTATCAAAAGCACAAATAAGCAAAGAAAAAAGCTCCCCAAAATATGAGCGAATTTCACCATTCATTAGGCAAACACGGCCAATATTTGAACAAACCTCCCCAAAAGGGTCATACAAATAATAATCTCGTTATTAACTACGCACAATACGCGATTACAAATAAACTGGAAAAGAACTACGCACTTTATTCTAGATTTACTAAACGTCATAAATATTTTTTGGAAATGATTAGAATTTCAACTTTACTCTCTTTTAAGTAAAGTCGAAAATAAATTATAATGATTCACGACAATACGAAAAATAAGAATCCACTATTGCACCATCACCGCAATCTAATTCTCCAACCAATGGAATATTAACTTTATGACTCGTATGATAGGGTTTAAAATTCCTTGTATTAAAACTCCGTCGTGTTTACAACAAGGGTGCTCCATAAGCCGTAGGCCTATTTGTGTCGGTTTCACACTTACAACAATAGTGTCATGATTCGTGATCCCGGGATTATCCGGGAACAATCCCGGGATTAGGTCGCGTTGCGGCAAACAAATGGAGTCGCCTAACGAGAGGAGAAACAAGTGTTCGTACTAATGGGGTGTTCTATTTCAAATTGTATTTATTTTTTGCGGTTTTGCATGATTTGGTTAAGGAGGAGCTTGTAACTAAATATTAACAGCTGCTCGGATCAATCGTCAGGTTAAGCCGTGCTAGCCTTTGCTTGGGTGACCACCAAAGAGATCCGAGATATCCGAGTTTCCTCCGTGCCTCGGAAATCACACCAAGCCGTTGGTCCCGGCTTTCATTTGAAGATCTTTCACAGTCGTTACAGGTGGTCAGTAGTCCGAAAAACAGTCTTACCAAGGGGCATCGTCTCACTGGGTATTGTATCGTAGTACTGACTGGGTTGTGGAAGTCAGATAGGCAGTCGGTCCATTTTTTTTTTTTTTTTATGAATGGCATCTCGCAGTTCAACCTAAGAGGTTGTCGTCTGCTTAACCGGACTATCCTGTGGGTGCCTTAAGAGTAAGGCCTCCAGCCAGGGCATAAAAACTTACAAACTAAGCGACTATACGCTGAGGGCACCCCCTGTGGGGTACGAGCCTCGGCTCAGGGCGTCGCTGGGGGAGGACTGCATGGGGACAGGCTGGATCTGAATGATATCATTATTTAGGGGCTGATTTAAAACTACTGGCACAGCATCGCGGGCTGGCTCGAGCGAGGGTCGGGGAGGGCATGGACCGGGACGTCGCGACGGACCTCGACGGCGAGGTCGGAAAGACGGCGGTTTGTGTCTGTACTTATTAAGAGTGCTAGTCTCTTTACTACTCTCCTGGAGGAGGGTGATAGCATCATCGGGAGTGACGAGGGTATGCCGAGGACGGCGTACTGTACTAATGCGCGAGGGTTCGTAACGGGCGGCCGCTGCGATCAGGGGATTACGGTGTTTACTGGCGTTATCGAAGAAACGCTTCGAAAGACGTTTCATAAACTGAAGGACGGTGGGCATTCTAAGGTCTACGTGTAGACGGTCGTTACGGACATAAAAAGGGGCTCCCGTGACTCTACGTAAGAACCGGTTCTGCAAGGTTTGCATCCTATGTATGTATTTAGGCTTGGTGTGAGCGTACACGACGCAAGCGTACGTCATAATGGGGCGGATCACCGCGGTATAAAGGCGCAACTTGCACTTGAGTGACAATTTTCTTTTTGCCGAGATCATGAAATGAAGCCTACCCATAGCAAAGGCAGCTCGGTCGCGAGCTGCTTTGATGTGCGCCGCGAAAGACAGGTGGTTGTCAAGTAAGACTCCTAAGTACTTGGCTTGCTTCTCCCAAGGGATAGGCTTACCGTACATAGTGATCGGGCTGAACAGTCGGTCCATGGAAAATACTGGTATTTAGCTGCATCCGGTTAGACTGGAAGTCGACCCCTGTACAGGGTGTAACAGAAAGGGTATATACATACTTAAGGGTGTGCGACAGGGGGTGCTGGGTCAGAAAACCTCCTCGTGAGCCCGATGGCGCTGGTCCCTCTCGATACGTCTGGAGGGAACAGTTGCTGTCGGGACGGTGCACCCTGGGCGCCGGCAGTGTCCTTCCCCGAGGAGTGGGAAGAGATTCCTATTCCCCGGGGAATGTCACTGCCGGTGGCGAATATTCTGACGTGGTGGGGTCCAACCCGGACCAACGCGGCGTTTCTCCGCGTGACCCTCTGAAAAGCAGAGGGCACAGTGGAGGAGCAAGGGCGGGCTCGGTGTGCACTCACCCTGCCTCCGAGCAGACAGTGAGGGACGCAGTCCTTCTCTGCCCCCGTCGTTCTCGTAATCCCATCATCGGAGTGTCGTGGATCACGTCTCGCGGCTCCGATCGGGACCGAGGGTCTTGGCTTAACCGCCCGGACCGCGAGGTAGAAAACCTCTATAAAAAGTTACCCCGAATCTCAAGCGGCGGCGCACCGTGAGGGGATGTATGGCTGACGGGTGTTCCTATGGAACGATCAGTCGTCAGTGCGACCCCCGCCAGAGTACCAGCCGACCCTCTGGCGGGTTATAAATGTTAAAGGCTTATCCGGGTACAGGGGGCACTGCCCGGATGGACCTCTTATTTCCCCCACACTCGTGGGAACAATATGGAAAAACCAAAACCAAATAATAAAAGTCAAGCCGGCGACGGCAAAGAGAGGGAGAGGAGGGATGCGGGGTCGGATTCCGATGCCGCGTCCAGTGAGGTGAGCGCGGGAAGCTCGGAGAGCTCCCGCTGCGTGAGGATCGGGGCTGCTGCGGAGGACCGCAAGCGGTCCAGAACGAATGGCGACTACGAGTCGTCTTCTGGAGGGGAGCTGGCCCCGGCTCCTAAGATTTCCACCAGCAGGCGTGGTGGAATCAGGGGCAAGGGGAGGGGGCTTTCGGCTTCCGAGAGACCGGGGGTGGCCGGTCGCGGGCAGGCCCGTTCGGACTCCGATGCAAATGAGGTAGATGTAACTGGCAGCTCCGATGCGGAGCGTAAGGCCAGGTTTGTGAAGGAGGTGGAAGCTGCGATAAGGGTCGTGGCCTTGAAAAAGTTGACTTCAACAAAACTCGGGGCCATACCTGCGGCTTCCGCCTCCATCATGGCGGCAGTGGAGGCTAGCTATCCTCCACCAGGGGAGGTGGCCAAACTGCGGGCGGAGGTAGCCCGCCTGACGGCCGCCACGGAGCTTCTCCACGAGGAGAATCTGAAGCTCCGGGCAGACCTGGCCGGTCTGCGTGAGTCCGACTCTCGAGAGGTGCCCCAGCAGCGGCAGAACCAATCCATGCCTGTGGAGAACCAGGTTCTGCACCTGGTTCGGCAGGAGCTGGCTGCCTTCCAGGCGCGGTTCTCCGTCCTGGAGGGCATTGTCCTGCGCCCCCCTCTGGCGGCAAACAAGGCTGGGGCCAGCCCGAGGGCAGGCTCGGGTCCGAATGCGGCCCCGGGCCCAAGGGTGGTCCCGGGCCCGATGGCGGCCTCATATGCGGCTGCTACGGCTGCCACTTCCGGACCGGGGCAGTCTGGCCAGCCCTCCGGCAGGACTAGGCTGGCCCCTCCCGAAAAGTCGGCTCCACCGGTAGCGGCTAAGCAGGCGGCGGCCCAGAAGAAGAAGGGCAAGGCAGCTGCCCAGGCGGCAAACGCGCCAGCGCCAGTGGCAAGTCAGCCACAGCCACCGCCACCATCCCCCCCGCCCGCCATGACCGAAACCGAGTGGCAGGTGGTAGGGGAAAGGAGGAAGGGGAGAAAGGCGGCCAAAAAAGCCCAAAAGGAGGAGCGAAGGCGGCAGCACAAGGCGCGAAGCGTCGCGGCTCGACTCCGCGCCCCGAAGACCGCAGCTGTAGTGATCACGCTACAGCCGGAAGCGGAAAAGAGGGGCGTGTCCTACCGCGACGTGCTCGCGAAGGCGAAGGCGACGGTGGATCTTGGGGAGCTCGGGATCACCGGGGGACTCCGGCTCAAAGTCACCGCAACAGGGGCTCGAGCGCTGGAGATCCCGGGTGCAAATAGCGGCCCATCCGCTGACGCTCTGGCTGAAAAGCTTAGAGCGTCCCTAGATGCGGCCGAGGCCCGAGTGTCCAGACCCGTCAGATGCGCAGACCTGCGCATCCTGGGTCTGGACGATTCTGTAACCCAGGAGGAGGTGGTCGCCGCCGTCACCAGGACCGGTGGGTGTCCTGCCGAGCAGGTCAGGGCAGGCACCCTACGTCCGGACCACACGGGTATGCGAACCGTTGTGGTAAGCTGCCCTGTGACGGCGGCGAAAACAATCGTGGAGGCTGGAAGGCTCCTGGTGGGCTGGGTGTCAGCGCAGGTGAAGCTGCTGGAGCCCCGACCTCTAAGGTGTTACCGGTGCCTCGTGGGGCAGCACGTGAGTTGCCGGTGCACCTCGGAGGTGGACCGCAGCGGAGTCTGCTTCCGATGCGGTCAGCCCGGTCACATGGCCGCGGCTTGCACCGCCATGCCGCACTGCACTGCATGTGCGGCAGCGGGCAAACCAGCCGATCACCGGGCAGGGGGCAGGGCCTGCGCACCACCCACCAGAGCCAAGGGCAAGGGAAGGCCTGCAGCCACCGCCTCCACCGTTGCCACCGCCGCAGCTGCCACCACCGTCGCTTCCGCGGCTGCCGCCAGTACTGCCGCTGCAACATCTGTTGCAGGGCCCTCACAGGGGGCCCGGGAGGGGGCTGAAATGGAGTGCCAATAATGGCCCCATTACGCCTTCTCCAGGCGAACATCAACCACTGCCGCTGTGCTCAGGATCTGTTGCTCCAGAGTATGGCGGAGTGGTTGATTAACGTCGCCGTGGTCGCTGAGCCGTACTTCGTCCCGCCCAGGGAAGACTGGGTGGAGGACCTGAGCGGCTCAGTGGTCATAATTTCGTCGGCCGCCGCCGGTACCCCGACCCTTGAGAGTGTCAGGAAGGGTCAGGGCTGCGTAGCAGCACGGTTCGGGGAGATCGTCGTAGCGGGAGTCTACTTCTCCCCGAGCCGAACTCTCGCCGAGTTCCACAACTCCCTCATGGAGTTGAGTGTCGTCATCCGAAGCTATTCCCTCCCCGTGCTTGTGCTCGGGGACTTCAATGCCAAAAACTTGGCCTGGGGTTCTCGTTGCACAGATGTGCGGGGTAGGATGGTGGAGGACTGGGCTCTGGAGGCGGGCCTGGTCGTCCTAAATCGGGGTTCTGTCCCCACGTGTGTGCGGATGCGGGGCGAGTCGGTGGTGGACATCTCGTTCGCTAGCCCCGCTCTGTCACCGCGTGTCGTTGACTGGCGCGTCATGGAGGGGGTGGAGACCTATTCCGACCACCGGTACATCCGGTTTGATGTCTCCGCCCAGGACTCAAGCGCGCCGGTCCTACAGGCCCCGAGTGGTCCGCGTTGGGCGCTGAAGCAGCTGGACCGGGAGCTCCTCCTGGAAGCCTCGATAGTGCAGGCCTGGGTGACATCACCGAACAGGCCTACCGACATCAATAACGAGGCAGGGTGGTTCCAGGAGGCCATGTCCGACATCTGCGACGTGGCAATGCCCCGAGTTCGGCCAGGAAGCGCCCGGCGTCAGGTGTACTGGTGGTCGCGAGAGCTGACGTCTCTGCGCGAGGCGTGCGTAGCCGCGCGGCACCCGTACGCCAGGCATCGCAGGCTCCGCATCCGCCCTCCGGATGCGGCAGCCATTGAGGCGGAGCTGTACGAGGGATACAGAGCAGCGAAGACCGCCCTCCAGGAGGCTGTCCAGCGGGCCAGAGACCTGGGCCGCGAGGAGATGCTGGAGACTCTCGACAGAGATCCGTGGGGGCGCCCTTACAAGATGGTGCGGGACAAACTCCGCACCTGGGCCCCCCCGCTGACGCAGAGTCTCCGCCCTCAGCTCGTGGAGGACGTGGTGAGCGCTCTGTTCCCTCTGCGAGGGGAACATCCTCCCCCGCCTATGGCTCCGCCGCTTGCGGTGCCGGAAGCGGACCACATCGAGGACGATGACGACATTCCGGAAGTGACCGGGGTAGACCTGAGAGCGGCGGTAGGCAGGCTTAAAGCCAAAAATACCGCCCCGGGACCCGATGGCTTGCCTGGCAAAGCCTGGGTCCTGGCCTCGGAGGCTCTCGGGCCCCGACTGGAAGGGCTCTTAAGCGCATGCTTGGAGAGAGGCCAGTTCCCGCTTCGTTGGAAGACGGGGAAGCTGGTCCTCATCCGGAAGCCGGGGCGCCCTGCGGACTCTCCGTCCGCATACCGGCCCATTGTGTTGCTCGACGAGGTGGGCAAGCTCTTTGAAAGAGTCATTGCCAACCGCCTCGCCGGGCACCTTGTGGGGATTGGGCCGGATCTTGCGGAGAACCAGTTTGGTTTCCGCAGAGGGCGCTCGACGGTGGACGCCATCATGCGCGTGAGGGCTCTCACGACGGGGGATGCGGTGTCCAGGGGTGGGGTTGTCTTGGCGGTGTCTCTTGACATCGCCAACGCCTTCAACACCATGCCCTGGAGCTGCATTGGGGAGGCACTCCGGTATCACCGGGTGCCGACCTACCTTCGTCGTGTGGTCGGGGACTACCTGACGGACAGGGCCGTCATCTACCCCGGTCGCACCGGAGAATGGAACCGGCGAGAGGTGTCGTGCGGTGTCCCACAGGGATCGGTTCTGGGGCCGCCCTTGTGGAACATCGGCTACGACTGGGTGCTGCGCGCCGACCTCCCTAGCGGTGTCAGTGTAGTTTGCTACGCTGACGACACGCTGGTGCTGGCACAAGGGAGGTCGCACGAGGCGGCGGCCGAACTTATGACACGCGGGGTTGCGATAGTCGTGGAGAGAATCCGGCAACTGGGTCTCGAGGTGGCATTGCACAAGTCCGAGGCCATGTGCTTTCATGGGCCTCGGAATGCGCCACCGTCGGGATCCATACTGACGGTAGGAGGGGTTCCCATCGGCGTCGAGTCGACGTTGAGGTACCTAGGGCTTGTCCTCGACAGCCGGTGGAACTTCGTGGAGCATTTCCGACGTTTGGCTCCCAAACTGGAACGGGCAGGGGCTGCGTTCAAGCGGCTCTTGCCCAACCTGGGGGGTCCAAACGCCTCCTGCCGCAGGCTCTACGCGGGGGTCGTGCGGTCCATGGCCCTTTACGGGGCCCCGGTGTGGGCGCGTTCTCTGAGGCGGCGAGCCGCCCATTACCTGAACGCGCCCCAGAAGGTGGTAGCCGTAAGGCTGATCCGGGGGTACCGCACGATCTCCGGCGAGGCGGCGAGCCTCTTGGCCGGATTGCCGCCATGGGATCTGGAGGCGATAGTCCTCGCGTGCCTGCACGAATGGCGCGCGGAGGCACTACGCCGGGGGGAAACTCCGCTGCCGCGGCAAATTGTCGCTCAGCGGACAGACCTCCGGCGCGATCTCATGGCGACATGGAGAGAGCGACTGTCACAACCCCGTGCAGGGCACGCCACAATAGTGGCGATAAGTCCCCTCTTTGAGGAGTGGCTAGAGAGGCGGCACGGCGCCCTCACCTTCCGCCTGACGCAGGTCCTCACCGGACACGGTTGTTTCGGGAGGTTCCTGCACCGAATCGGGCGGGAGGAAACGCCCGGGTGTCACCACTGCGAGGATCGGCCGGAGGACACGGTGGAGCACACTGTGGAGCTATGCCCCGCTTGGGCTGAGCACCGCCGTGTCCTCGTAGCGGCGATTGGCAGCGGCGACCTCTCGCGTCCGGCCCTGGTTCAATCCATGGTCCGGAGCGAGAGGGAATGGGAAGCCGTCGCCTCCTTCTGCGAAGCAGTCATGCTAGCGAAGGAGGTGGCGGAACGTGAGAGGGAGAGAACCTCACGTCCCAGCCGCCGCGGGAGACGCCCCGGGCGTCGGGGGGCAACCAGTGGCCCCCGGCCACCGTAGGCGCGGGCCTGTGGACGGTGAGTAATGGGCTAGCTCACCGTCCGTCCGTCTTATGACGACAGACCGTGCCGACGGCGCGTTCGTGTTCCACGCGCGCCTCAAGGAGATGTCAGCAAATCGGAAGGGGTCCGAGAGGGCCGATGCCTGCCAGGGCTGCGGGTTGTTCGAAAGAGATACCGTGCCCCTGGAACGCAAAGGGCTAAGAAGGAACATGGATGGGTTTTAGTCAGTCAAGTCTGACACTCCCTTCCGCTCCGCCCAGAGCGGAAGAAGTCATTTGATGATTTCCCATCCGAAAAAAAAAAAAAAAAAAAAAAAAAAAAAGGGTGTGCGACAGACCATCAAACTGACCATGTTTCTCCATGGGACAGACATCGTAATAACAATAAAATTATCTGTTACCCCATACAAAATTCAATACCTATTCGACCCAAATGTATGGGGAGCTGATATTTTTTTCGCTATTACGATGTTTGTCCGATGGAGAAACATGTTCAGTTTGATGGTCTGTACCCTTTCCGTTACACCCTGTATAGTGAGAAAAAGGCTAAGCAGATAGGTTCCTAGCCTTTTCCCTACTATGTTGGTGTCGAACCAAATCATGGATCATCAGATGATGATGCATGCTGAAGCCCTGTTACTTGGCAACTAATAAAATCCTGCTACTTAGCTCTAACAAAAAAATATTAACACTGAAGCGTAAATAAATTACGTCGAGTGAAACTGAGAAACATGGTTCTTGATTTTTCTTCATAGCGAGATTTTAATAAATGAGCATAGGTAACTCACAATGTCGTTAAAAAGATCGAAAGCTAGAGGCATTGAAGCTCAGAGCTAAAGTATGAAGTGAAGAAGCCCTTATTAATTTGATTTCTGATTAAAATCTCCCGCCTTATCACATTTTCATTATGATTGCGCTTAAACATATTGCTAATCAAAATATACAAGGCGTCTCTAAATAGAACTGTATATTATAATAGCTGTTCATCTGCGTCACATTTTCACCGGTTTCACAACATTTTTCATTGCTGCTCCGCTCCTATTTGTCGGAGCGTGATGATATATAGCCTACATCCTTCCTTGATAAATGGGTTATCTAACGCTGAAAGAATTTTTCAAATCGGATGAGTAGTTCCTGAGATTAGCGCGTTCAAGCAAACAAACAAACTCTTCAGCTTTATAATATTAGTATAGATTCATAAACGTTTTTCCCATGGAGGTAAGCAGAAACCACACAACACCACCTGCTACGATCCATACATAATCTTTTTGCCTCATCCACGTTCATACATCTGTCATACACGAACATTACAGAATTAACTCTCACCATGATCTTTATCAATATCATAAAACTATTTCATCACCATCATCATCAGCCTATAATGTGCCCACTGCTGGGACACAGGTCTCCTCTCTAGAGGGGGTGGGCTGTAATCCACCACGCGGGCCCAGTGCGGGTTGGGTTGGTAGATGTCACATGTCTTCGAATTTTTAGTTCTAGGACATGCCGGTTTCCTTACTTTGTTTTCCAGCACCGTTTTTGAGGGCAGCCGTGATGAAATGAATTACACAAAGTAATGCGCCTGCCTGGGCTCGAACCCACGGCTTACAGCTCGTAAGTCGGGGCTGCCACCGCTGGGCCACAGCAGCTTCCAAAAAAAAAAAACTATTTCAGACTTATAAAAATCCCGACTAACAACAAACACACAGTAAAAGAACATTATTTTTACCACACAATTTTCTTAATTTGCATTTTCATCATTGCCTGTCAAAAAAAATGCCACCTAACATTAATCAACAAACCAGCCCACTATCTAACAAACACTTGTGCTCACACAAACCAAATACAATATCTTTTAATCCCATTGTCATGACATGTCATGGGGTATTTAGTCTGATTAATTACCTGGCAAAACCGTTTGTAAAACCATTACAACTTAACCCCCCATCCCTTGCCAACGCCATACATTTATCGACGACTCAAGTGAGAACAGGCCAGTTTTAGAGGTCTTGGCAAATTGGTGGAGGTTTCCAAGTTACTGTGACCTCCCAGTCCTTGCTTAAACCATACATTTGTCGACGATTTAAGAGAGATTAGACCAGTTTGAGAGGTCTCAGTTCTTTGGTGGAGGTTGCCAGGTTTACTGGCAAGGTGAATGGGACAATTAAGGCCGCTAATGAAACTACATTTGAAGACAGTTTGGTTATGATTAAGTGTGTTGTTAAATCGTTGAGTTGTTTGTTAATTATAGTATTAACTAAGTTTAACGACCTTCTTATTGTATGTCCTTGAAGTTGGTAAGGTGATGGAGGTTGTTTGTTTCTGTATTTGAGATTGTTTGAGCATCTTTTTCTTATATTTTTAATGTTCCGTACCCTAACCCTAACTTTATTCTTCTAACAGCTAACAGGCATTAAAATATGATCAACATAATAATTAAAAACTCAAATTGTAAAAAAATCGAGTTATGCCACTTCACCTTAGGACGGTTCAGTGGAAATAACTCGCTGTAATCAATCGTAGACCTTCGCGTAACAACTTTGATTACTAATCCATACCGAAATGGATTACAATAACAAATCCTATGTGATTACATTCGAGGTTTATCGATAACTATAATGATTTTTAGGGTTCCGTACCCAAAGAGTCAAACGGGACCCGATTACTGAGACTTCGCTGTCGATCCGTCTGTCACCAGGCTGTATCTCATGAACCGTGATAGTCAGCCTGTTGAAATTTCTACAGATTATGTATTTCTCTTGCTGTTATAACAACAAATGCTAAAAATAGAATATAATAAAAATATAATAATATAATATAATAATAATAAGTATATTTAAGTTTTAATAAATAATGATAAGTACGGAACCCTTCGTGCGCGAGTCCGACTCGCACTGGGCCGGTTTTTTTATGAATTATGTTCGTATTTAAATCTTGGTTTTTGTCTTTAACCCCCGACCAAAAAAGAGGGGTGTTATAAGTTTGAAGTGTATATCATAGTGTCTGTCTTTGGCATCATAGCTCTTGAATGAATAAACCGATTTCGGGTAAGTATATTTTTCGTTTAAAAGGTGTATTTTAATCGAGAGTGTTCTAAGTTATGTTTCATGAGAGTCTGCTCAGCCGTTTCAAGATCATCGCATTTTTTTTAACCCCGACCAAAAAAGGAGGGGTGTTAAAAGTTTGTCTAGGGATCCTGCCCTCATACAGTGTCTCTCATTAATATTAAAGGTAGGATACAGAGTTCCTTGCTTCATTTATTTAAAGTATAAAGATAGAACATCTACACACATATCCACAAGCCATATCCACAAGCCGTAGCATGACCACCGTACAAACGAGTTTTGTCAACGAATTGACATAATGACAGATAGAAATGACAATGTGTCAGTTTGTCGATTTTTCCGTCGACATAGCCCGTTTCTACGGCGGTCATGCTACGCGAGCACTGGTGGGCTTTCAGTCCAACCGGATGCAGCTGAATACCAGTGTTTTAAATTAGTAATTTACATGGAGCGTCTACTTAACTGACCTGAACAACCCAGTTACTGGGTAATACGATACCCCTTGGTAAGACCACTGCATTTAATAGGTACCATGTTAGTATAAATTGACTAGGCAAAATCAAGTAAATCCATAACGGAAGTATGTAGAATTTGGGCCATTTACAGTATACCCATCGACCGAATGAAAAACAATCTAAACCACGGCAAGAAAAACGACAAAATCTAACATCCAAGTATCCCACACACAAATCCCTTCATTTACTCCACAGAAAAGATCCTGGAAAAATAAATTCGCATCCGATTTTCCATTACGGGCTGTCTAGTGAAACCGCTAACGATTCGAGCGTCCGATTCTCTGTACTCTTTTAACTTAGATATTTTCATATAAATCTATCCCTTTCGCACTCTAGTGTGAAATCAGTCCGACAAATTAAATCCCGCCTCAGATTATTACATAGCTCGGTGAATGTTCATAAATAACCCTTGGGGAGGAACGCGGGAAATGTACTGAACGCACCCGTTACAATGGCGGGGTTATTTGAATTTAGAGCGTTTTTTTCTTTTTTTTAAATGGCGTTGTTTTTGGGTGCTATCGATGCTAGGTTTGAATCGATCTGCAGCATTCGAATCTAGTTGTTCGGATTATAGGTTATGTTATACGAACTGGCTGAAAACGGGACGAAATGGCGAGGTTTCATGTTGCGACAACTTATTATAAGTATTCAGACTTTGGCTCAGAAGGTGACACTTTCAGTCCATACCAAATGGAGCCTGAAGAGTCGATATCTTCGCTTTATAGGGTGCGATTTTGAAGCTGTTTTCAGCAAATTTAGACTAAAGTAGGCCACCGCTTACTCCCTGACCATTTTAAACCACCCTTAACGCAATTCGAAAAAGTTTCCCTACCTACCCTTAGAAAATTACTATAATTTCAGACAAAAACATCAAAATTTAGTGTTCTTCCAAATTTTCCTTCAGATATTACGTTAGATTATAGTTGCAATAGTACTCACCTACCATCCCTGTGCTCTGGTCCGCGTTCCGTGTCCCGGAGCCCTAGTTGGGGGGTGTAAATCAAAATTTTTTGAGTAAAAAACGGGTTTTTTGACCAAAAGTCAAATTTTTTATTCGGCACCTACCTTGTTTTGTTTCGTAGTTAGCTAGCCCGCGCGAAGACGCGTCTCTGGACACCTCACTCGCGGGTCAAGCTCAAATAAAACTTGTTATTTTTCCAAAATTATTAATTTCTATTAGTTTCTGCTTGTACCCAAATCCACCTTAGGGAGCTTGCAAAACATACAAACGTCGATATCTTCGCTTTATAGGGTGCGATTTTGAAGCTGTTTTCAGCAAATTTAGACTAAAGTAGGCCACCGCTTACTCCCTGACCATTTTAAACCACCCTTAACGCAATTCGAAAAAGTTTCCCTACCTACCCTTAGAAAATTACTATAATTTCAGACAAAAACATCAAAATTTAGTGTTCTTCCAAATTTTCCTTCAGATATTACGTTAGATTATAGTTGCAATAGTACTCACCTACCATCCCTGTGCTCTGGTCCGCGTTCCGTGTCCCGGAGCCCTAGTTGGGGGGTGTAAATCAAAATTTTTTGAGTCAAAAACGGGTTTTTTGACCAAAAGTCAAATTTTTTATTCGGCACCTACCTTGTTTTGTTTCGTAGTTAGCTAGCCCGCGCGAAGACGCGTCTCTGGACACCTCACTCGCGGGTCTAGCTTAAATAAAATTTTGCCCTCCCACCCGCCCTATTGTGTATAGGAAGGCCGGAGTGGGATTTTTGGCAAAAAATATTTTTTCATTTTTGGCTCAATCTGCTCATTTTAGGCATTAGACAGGGTTTTGTAGGGATTTTGCGATTTTTAAATCCTTTGACTGAGTCTGCAAAGGCTAATTTTAAATTATTATTTGTATTTTATTTTATTCAATTATTAATAAAACCCATTGGACGATTTTAATTAGATTTAAATTACTTATTTATCTTGTGTTCCCCCCTCTACAGGGACACAAAAGTACCAGTGTCCAAAAACTCTCCTCTCGAGTAGAAACGGTTGTACTGACCTCCTCTTTACAGGGGTCAGCCTGATCGTTCACTCAGAACCAAACATGTTCCGCACCCCATCCAGCACCGTTATGAAACTCGTCTTCAGTGGCTCGCCGCGATCGGCGGAGAAAGTGGGATCTTCGCCTGGTGATGCAAAGAGGAGAATCTCCTTCGGAGACGAGACTCCTTCTGCATCGCAGGCGGTCCTTGCCACTCCGGGGATGCGCCGAGCTGCTGTGGACGCCTCGGCACCGCTCAAGAAGCCTGAGGCCGGGTACCCCAGTCGTACTGCGGAGGCGAGAGCTTGCCTAAATAAGGCAAAACTTAATTTGGGCAACTCTCGCAACCTCAAGACCGACATAAAGACTGCGGTACTCGGGGCCATTAACAGGCTTTTTGAGCTGGTGAAAGAGTCCGAGCGCGACAAAGTTCCTCTCGCACCTGCAGCCGTACCGGTTGCCGCGCCCACTGCCGACTGCTGTCCCCAGTCCGTTTCCGAGAGTCTCGCTAGCCAGACTGAGCTCATGACCATATTAAAGGAGCACATCACTATAGTAAAGGAGAATTCCGAGAATGTGCAAAGGCTCCGAGACAGTCTGGCTGGCTTGGAAAATGTCGGGGAGAGGACCTACGCTGGTGTAGCGGCCGCGAGTAAGCGCCACACTGGGGGACAGGCCCCGGAGCGAGCGACGCTGCACTCGGTGGTGGTCTCCTCGACACAGGAAATGGACACGGCGGACGAAGTCCTGGAACGTGTGAGGAAAGCAGTGGATGCGAAGGAGGGCTGGGTGCGAGTGGAAAGAGTCCGCAAGGCAAAGGACCAAAAGGTGATCATGGGGTGCGAAACAGAGGAGGAGAGGAAAAAGCTTCAAAAGCGATTAGAATTGGCCGGAGAGAACCTCGTCGTCGAGGTGGTGAGGAATCGAGACCCGCTTCTGGTTCTTAGGGACGTACTGCTCGTTCACACTGACGAAGAAGTGCTGAAAGCCCTTAGGAACCAGAACCGGGAGATTTTCCACGGCCTGGGCGACAAAGAACAAAGGATGTCCATAAAATTTAGAAAGCGGACTAGAAACCCACTTACAAACAGCATTGTGCTGAGTGTGTCCCCCACGATCTGGGGGCGGGCGCTCGAGGGAGGCAAGCTTCGGATTGATCTCCAGCGAGTGCGCGTCGAAGACCAGACGCCTCTGGTGCAGTGCACGCGTTGCTTGGCATACGGGCACGGCAAACGCCTGTGCACGGAGCCAGTCGATCTGTGTAGCTACTGTGGCGGTCCACACCTAGGGTTGGACTGCCCAGTCAAACGGATCGGCGAAGCAGCTGCGTGCATAAATTGCGCCAGAGCCAAGCTGGGGGAACACCAGCACAGTGCCTTTAACAGCGAATGCCCTGTGCGTAGGAAGTGGGACGCATTTGCCAGAGCATCGATAGCTTACTGCTAAAGATGTCGATGCGCCCACTTCCACGCACACAAACACGACCATTTCGCATTTCTCGACACAACCAGATAGCAGATGCATTAAGCGAACCACTGGGGTTGGCTTAATGGTAAATGGTAACTGGAGTCACTTTCCTGAGAAAATGGCTCGAATTATGCTGAACCGTGGGTCAACACTAGTGGTATCGTCATGTTGTGTCGAGCTTGGGTTACAAGGCCGAAATTATGTAACTCTATTAAAAATAAATCTTTTTTTGCAAAATGAGCAGTCACAATAGTGTTTGCATAAATAATAATAAGCTTGCTTTAAATATATTGATAGTTAAATATATATTAAGTATATAGTTTGGGTATCAAATGAAGACATAAAAGTAAAATAAAACTAGAAATAAAACTAGAAATAAAACTAGAAATAGTTAAGCATAAGACTGTATAAGAGTGAAATAAAGATTTAATACATAGATAAAACTAGTCACAAATATAATAAAAAACAGTATAATATAGGCAGTAAAATAAATTTGGCTAAAAGTAGTAAAAAAATAAATAAAAAATAAAGCGTAAATTTCAGCACAGTTAAGCAGTTAAAAATAAAGTTATGGATTGTACATGAGAATTTAATGAAAAAATGTAAAAACAAATGCACAGAGAGAGGTCTCCTCGGCCTTATTAAAAAAATCAGAAGCTAAACAAGAATAAAAAACCGCAAATTAAGGTCTCTGATCATGTCAGAGGGACACTGGCGGGGCAGGAGTGTGGTTTTAGCCGGTTCGAGTCCGGCACTACCTCGAAAAAAAAAAAAAAAAAAAAAAAAAAAAAAAAAAAATGGAGCCTGAATCCTCAAGAGCAGTTGCAATTTTTAGTTGTAAATGTTAAAAAAGAACACTTTTAAAAAGTTATTGCAAAAACTGCTAATGCTAGAATTTATTGCTGATTAACTTATTGAACAGATTACATTATTTCGTTCGATCCTTTCTAATGTCACTAAAGCTTGAGGAGCTCGCGGCTAAATAGCAACAGCATCTCAGATTGAACTTCAGGTTAAGCTGCGCTTGCCTAGGTTTGTCTGTGGATAGGTGACCACCCATTACATACAGAGCTTCCTTCGTGCTTCGGAAAGCACGTTAAGCTGTTGGTCCCGTCTGTCATTTGTAGATCTTTGACAATCGTTATAGGTGGCAAGTGGCCCTAAAGTCTGACGACCAGTCTTACTAAGAGGTATTGTATTACCCAGAACTAACTGGATTGCAGAGGTTAGATAGGCAGTCGCTCCATGTTAAATACTGGTATTCAGCTGCATCCGGTTAGACTGGAAGCCGTCCACAATATAGTTGGGAAAAGGCTAGGCAGATGATAACTTTCTAATATAAGTTAATTCCGTATCGTTACAAACCAAACAGAATTTAGAAAATAATCATTTGGTTAATTTTACTATCAATATCCGCTTAAAATTTCCATTATTGCTTCCTTGCAAGTTCTGCATCAATCAAAATATTCAATAAAAATTAATTAAGTCAAATGACACCATCCGAGTAATCCACGATTAAGCTCAATCGTTAGTAAAGCTATATTTTATAGAGTTCTATATTTGAAATATAGGCGGCAACCGGTTCAATTAACGGAGTACCGTTATTAATGGGACGCTCCCGGGCGTCCGATTATACTCAATCTCCGGTAATCCGCGGTGGTGCGGCCGGTGATACCGTGGACGGTTTAAATTAAAGTAAAATATTATTTTACATTACCCTTATAGGTCATGTTCTTCAGAAAGGTCAGGTACGTGGAACTCGCAATGTGTGTATGACCAGGCCGGACATATTTTTGAACGCGGACGAGACGAAAGGAGTATGTAAGAATCGTAGCTCGAGTTCTGTAGTCTCGTCTAACCCTAAGGGAAAAATAGGTAAGTGAATTTATTTGTTATTAAATATTTTATTTGAGGACTCTTTAATTATTTGATAGTGGTACCTACTGGTATGACCGGATCATTCTAACTTTAAGTTTTCGTCAGCATGACAACTATTTTTTATTATTTCGATCTCAGTGTGTGATACTCCTACTAATGTGCAAAATTGCTTAGTAAGTTTGAGTCATTAGAAGGCTTGCTTGCATTCTATGGGATTGCTACTACAATCCTGTGATATATTACGTCACAACATCCAGCCATTGCAATGCATTTACTAAAAGCTGGTAAGTGCTGAAAACTAAATTTTTCTGTTAGGATTTTTAGGTGATATTCACAAAAGGCTAGACTATAACTGTACAAAAACACTAGCAACTACCTAAACTAAGCAAACCTCTGTAAACTGCAAACTTAACTGTAGTTAGATACTGACTTAACTACAGTTAACTTTAATCTTCAGTTAACATGATGCAACCCGCCGTTAGCCCTCGGTGAAGGCACGCACTAATTACCGACGAGAATTCGATGCTATAAATCACGGACATAATATAGCAGAGCGTCGCGGCGTCGCGTCGCTTTGGTATGCACGCCCCAAATCCAATGCTATGCCCCTATTTGAATTTGGTGTTGTATGTAGGCACTATCCTATTAGGTATAGTATGGCAACCCTTTATTGCTTTTGACCAGCTTAGGTAATATTTTCAGAGATGTGTGACTTTTTAGCTACTTGTGAATTCATAGATGACGGCACGGTTGGCGCAGTAGTTGAGCAATCGACTGGCTGCGCTGCGTGCCGCGAGTTCGATCCCCGCACGGAACAAATATTTGTATGCCCTACAAATAGTTGTTCCGGGTCTGGCTGTTTGTGTATGTGAGATTAAATGTTTGATAACGCACCCACGATATAGGAGAAATTCCTAATGTAGGGCAAAGTTTAAAAAAAAAGCCTTATTTTCCGAAATGACTGAACTGATTTTAGTGAAACTTAATATGCAAAAGCAGGATACATAGGTCTAAAAATTTACTAAAAAAACATTTTGGTCTTTTAAAAAAAAGATAATTTTTAGACAGAGTTTTTAAACTTAATTCAGAAACGGCTTGTCAATCTCTCACAAATTTTTGTCTAAATCAATATTGCTTTAAAAAATCCAACTACACTTCCACTTAACTATTTCCGTCAGTAGGTACTTCCAAAATAAAGTAAGTACCTGTAAGTGTATAATCTAAAAAGTGGGTTTATACAAAAAATAAACCCGAGTACAAGATCAAGCCAATAATTATGATTAAAAAAGCCAAGTGCCGACAAGACAGATAGTAAAAAATCCTCGAATTTTGCTAAAATTTAATTATATTTAATATAAAGGCTAAAAAAGCGTGGTACATATAAAAAATCCTGCGACTAGGAGAGCTAATGTGATTGCGCTCAGGTGTGTGCGCCCTGAGTATATTGCTGACTGGCCCGGGCCGCTAAAATGTGCCTCGCCAGCGAATGAGTACAGATTTTTGGCAGCGAAACTTGGGCCTCTATTGGCACTACGAAATAACGATATACGAATACATAGTGCGCGTTTCAGTTATCTATTGCATCAAATGGAGTGTTTTCTAGCTGTGATTGGTGCGACCGAAGTTTCAATAACTTGTGTACTGTTCTTATCATCGTGTATTTGGTTCTATCCACTGAAACAGTTAAGACAATCAGTAAAAAATATCCAAAGCACTTAGCTATGTCTTCATTACTGGCAAAAGTTAATAAAAACAGTATCTAATGGTCCCTGTTAACCATTACTATACCTGAAAACTAAACTACCATTGATTGTTACGCAAGCTACTCTGTCCGCTTCGCTCCATACCAATAGAATACCTTAACTTTCATAAATCCTAAAGTCACTCAATAATATCAAGCAACGCAGTCCATCACATGCCTCTAAAATCAAGAGCATAATACATCATTATCTGCCCAGCCTCACAACCAGGTTAGTACTGGGTGATACATTACCCCGTGACAACGCGTAACTTGTGCCAAAGATCTAAAAATGTTAAAAACCAACGGCTTAACGTGTATTCTGAGTATATAAAAGATGGGTCACCCATTTACGGACCGACGTCGGCAAGAACTGCTTTTCCTTGAACATCGATCTGCTGTTAATATTTAGCCACGAGTCCCTCCACTAGAACTCAAAAGCCTACGCCATCTTGAAAACCGAAATCGCGTGCCAGCAGCATATTAGACACCCGATCACGTTACGGCTTCCCTATATAAATCATTCTGCTGTCGCTAGCTATTCGATTAAGATTTCCTTCGATGTATTGGTACTCATCTCGCAGAGTGACGTCATATCAGCATTGATGTATGAATTTCCCTGGAGATGTCTTCCTTGGGTAGTGAAATGTATTGGTAGAAAAGGGGTTGGTTGAGGATTTTAGGTGTGTTTGTTTTTCAGTTTTTCTGTGGTTCCTACTGTTATCTCTGTTGGGTCTAGACGAAAACAACTACAAAAGGGCAAAAAAGAAAAAAAAATGGATTTCAAAAGAACCGTCATTGATTAGTACTTTTTTGACCAGGTGCACGAAACGAAAGGATCATGTAAGAATTTCTATATTGTTCTATTTAATTTCATAGTCATAGTCATAGTCATTTATTCATAAACAAGTAATTTGTATCTGAATTTAACATAAATATTACACAATTACAGTACATACACTGAAATAAATTAAATTAATTGAATTTCATAAATTACATCAACAGTTCAAAAAATAATAAATTCACATTTAATCAATGTAGGATTTCGACATTTAAATTAAACAAAAAGGCCAACACCTAAAAAATAAAAATAATAACAATAAAATATTTAACTAAGATAAATTTGCATAAATTGATAGAATAAATTAAAAATTTTATATAAATAAATATTCATTGTATAGTTACGTCAATAAATCAGAATACACAAAATCCAATATTAGTATTATTTAACATGACATTCTCAATAAAATTACAATTTAATAAAATTACAGTTCCTCTACAGCATATAGACACTTATTCAATAGGAATTCCTTGAGTTTAATTTTGAAGGTGTTACTATACACAGCACTCTTTATATCTAAAGGCAGCTTGTTGAATAATTTTACGGACTGGTATCGTGGACTGTGTGTAACAATTCTTAGGCTATGATTATTGAAATTTTTATTCTTTAAGTCCAGTCTACGGGTGCCTTCTCTTATCTGCCTTTCGTTCACCGTCTCATAGTCTTGCATGTATTTGGCCATATTACTTAAAAGTACCAGTACATAAAGACTCGGTACCGTAAGTATGCCTAAATTTATAAAATGTTGTCGGCAACTTTCCCTTTGTGAGATGCGGACCATAGTACGAATCGCACGTTTTTGGAGTACAAAAGCTCTTCTACTATTATATTCATAGCTGTGTCCCCAAAAAAGTATGCTATACCTAATTTTTGACTCAACCAGCGCAAAATATACAATTTTTAGCTGGTCTATGCTGATTTCATTTCTCAGGGCTCTCAGAGCATAACATGCAGACGATACCGATCCATCAATTGCTTTTACTTCTGGTTTCCAGTTTAACAGTTGGTCAATAAGTATACCTAAAAATTTTACTTCGGCAACGGGCTCAATTTTGACTTCATTTAGGGCAACATTTAAGTTATCTTTGTTACGGGCTGTAGTCTTAAATAACATTATTTGAGTCTTTTTACTATTAATCAATAATTTATTTGCCGTGAACCACACATGAAAAGCTTGTAGCGTAGCATACACCCTTTCTGACAACTCTACCATGTCATTAGCTGCCACTATGGCATTTGTATCATCTGCGAAAATTACTAATTTAATGTCCGGTAAAATTGTATTTAGATAATTAATCAAGTCATTAATAAATATTAAAAATAAAATAGGTCCTAAAATAGATCCCTGTGGGACACCCGTTGAAATGCGTACAATTTTGGATGTATACCTTTTCTTATAATTATTCTGAGTTTTGTCAATTTCAACGTACATCTGTCTATTTTTCAAGTAGGAAGAGAATAGTTTCAAGGCATTTCCTCTTATTCCATAATGACTCATTTTAGTCAGAAGCAAATCGTGGTCAATAGTATCAAATGCAGAGCTTAAATCTAGGAAAATCCCTGCAACTCTCATTTTATTATTAATTTTGCTTATTACATCATCCAATAACGTATACATGGCGTCTGAAGTGCCCACACCCTTTTGATACCCAAATTGCCTTTTATTTAAAACTTTATTTTCTCGCAAGTGTGCTAACAGTCGAATTTTAAGTATCTTTTCAAATAATTTTGACAGCACTGGTAATAGAGAGATAGGTCTGTAGTTTTTAGGATCAGACTTACTTCCCTTTTTATACACAGGTATTACTTTCGCTATTTTTAGTTGTTCTGGGAATATTGCCTCTTTAATACATTTATTGAAGAAGTCAGATAGAGGCTCGGCTAATATTTCAATGTGCTCCTTGAACAGACTAATCGGAACTTCGTCATACCCACAGGAGTGTTTGTTTTCCATTCTCTTAATTACAGTACTAATCTCATTTGCAGTGGTAGGAGAAATATGCATGTCACCACTAACCCTGTCCGTGTAACTATGAAGCAATGCCGTAGCATGGTCTCCTTCATTTACGTTAGTAGCACCTTTATAGTTAAATTGATTTACTAGTAAATTCGTTATTTCCTCTGGATCCAGTATAATTTGTCCATCAACTTTAAGCCTAAGTTCCCGTTGTATCACTTTCTCTTTATTTGTGCATTTATTTACAACTTTCCAAATTTCCTTACCCATATTTTTAGATGTATTTATTTGTGTCATTACAGCAATCTTTTTAGCTTTAGAAACAATCTTTCTATATAGCCTAACGTACATGTTTTTGTATTTTAACACACTTGGTTCAAGGTTATTTCCATTGCGTGCACATAACAAACGTTTCATTTTGCTGGAAGTTCGTATCCCTTTAGTGATCCATTTTAATTGTGATTTATTTTTAAGGTTAATTTTACATTCTCTCTTTCTGAAGCTATTGCGAAACACTTTATAAAAACATTTAAGAAAAGTATTTATACCCATACCAGTCCAAGATTCCTTAAGAATACCCTGTACGAATAATGCACTATTTTTGGTGTTGAATACTCTTTTATCTATTACAATAAACCGATTCTCATTCAAATATAGATTGGATAGTTTTTTCAAATGAACCTCAGCAAAAATACCTGCATGCCCGTCGGCCAAACCATTGTGATCAACCTCACCACCCAAAACACATTCATCAGGCAGATTGGTTAAGATGTTGTCTATACATGAAGTACTATTATTACGGATGAAAGTAGGAGAAGAGATTAGATGCCTAAAATTATAACATTTTAACAAACTAAGGAATTCCTTACTTTTTTTATTGTCCAATAGCAGATCAATATTAAAATCGCCGCATATTATGCATTTCCTATTTAATAAGTAGTCCAACAACTTCTCCAATCTTTCTAAGAACTGATTGAAATTTTTATCAACAGGATTTCGATAGCAACAACAGACATAAAGACCAGTGATAGTATCTTTAGCACCACAAATTTCAAAACATTCCATTTTATACAATTTGTTTATTGCTTCACAAATTTCGGTCTGACTATCCACATGCCCTAAAATTAAACTACCTCCTCTTAATTTATTTTTTCTAGTGTTGTAAGCTATTAACTTATAGCTGTGTAGATTAAAAACCTTTGCAGTGCTTTCATTCAAGAAGTGTTCACTTATACACACGTAATCCAGCCTTTTATCAAGGGTTTCCACATAAACTTCTAATTCATTTTTCTTGTTTATAACTCCACATAGGTTTTGATGATAAATATTAAGGGAGATATATTTATCGAGATCAGATGAATTTGTCAGGCCATAAGTATTAAATTTACACAATTTAGGATCGAAAAAAATCATTTTCATCTGTCTGTGTGCCAATGCTACCTGTAACTGCCTTGTAATGCTTCGATGAAGTTTCATTGTCTGTCTGTGAATATGCATTATTATAACATTTCAATTCATTAGATTTAATTTTAACATAATCCAAATAGTCATTTCTGTACTTTAAACGCAGTATTTCCTTATGGATTAGCCTACTTGCTGTCACTGTATTTATGTATTTTGAAGCTATTTTAGTACCAGTATAATTCGGATCCAGTGGCAGAAATGACGTATTTTTAAAGTTGCTACATATTAGTTTCAGCGAATTGTTGAGCATATTAACATTGAGATAATTATTTTTGTAGAGTTTGCCAACTAAAATATTTGCGTGTTTTACTTGTCCCAGGGTGTAATACAAAATTGACTGAAAATTCAGAGGATTAGAGTCATTAGAACCTCCTAGTATTAAAACGTAGTCTGAGCGGGTAAACTCCTTACACAAATCAACACATGAACTTATTACTTCAGACATAGGGGCTCCTGGTTTGATTATCGAAGTAACTTGAAAGGAATTTCCTAGAAGATCTTGAAGCACTCTCCTCATATCAAGTCCTGTTTGGTCCGCAAAAATCTTCACCTGATGTTTTCTACCGATTAATTGACTTGATTCTGTATTCAATTTTATATTATTAGTTAAACTTATGGGTTTTTTTTCAGGGTCTGAAATATTACTGATATCTACGGTCAGAGTTCCAACAGTCATTGTGTCAACTATAGTCCCCATTTTAATGTTACCCTGATCTGCAATCTGTCGATAAGAATGCTGGTGACTTATTTTTGTGTTTTGTAAGTCACATTCTGATGTTAAGGGCTGCTCGAAAAAACAGCTTAAATTGTAGCTTTCGTTATGTTTTTTACTATCTCTCACTGCGTTTAAATCTATTTCTTTAGACGAAGTTCTTGTTAAGCCTTTTCTTATACCAAACGACCCATATCGTTTTCGGTATTGTGGAGAATAGAATTTGAGAGGCGAAGCAATCGATTTGTCATTCTTATGTAGTTCTAAAGCACCGACAGATTTGTACAGATTAATTTTATGTTGAGCTAATGATAACTCTTTTTTTAACTCACTGTTCTCAATGTTCAAACTTTCTATCCTTCTAACTTCTTCTAACTTTCTGCTTATCCCCATGTGAAAAAGGCGTGAAAGTATGTACGTTTGTCCAGTGATTGTTGGTTTTTAACCGACGGACAAAAAAAAGGAGGACTATCTCAATTCAGGTTACCCGTGGTTGCGTTCTTGTCTCTGTTAGGGGGTCTAATGAAAAACCACTTAAAAGTAAAAGTCCATTATTTGAAAAACAATCAGTTACTTACTTCAATTGGCTGCCGATCCCGTGTAAAACTAATATAGAGGATCCAATACTTATCTCACTATCTAATATTCTGCTTCTTAGCGTGACGTCTTTGACGCCTTCAGAAGCGTCGATCAGTTCCTGTAATGAACAAATGACAGCATCTGCCTAACTTTTTGCCAAATGATGATCTTGTAGAACAATAAGTGGCTTTCGGGCCAAAAGGGTCTTCTAATACCTATTATACTGTTGTCTGTTATTGTTATTTTCGAGTTCTCGACATACGTACATCTAAAAAACCGGCCAAGTGCGAGTCACACTCGCGCACGAAGGGTTCCGTACCATTTTTTTTTAAAAATGAGTAAAATAATCACTTTTTTGTATGGGAGCCCCCCTTAAATATTTATTTTATTCTGTTTTTAGTATTTGTTGTTATAGCATCAACAGAAATACTTAATCTGTGAAAATCTTAACTGCCTAACTATCATGGTTCATGAGATACAGCCTGGTGACAGACGGACGGACGGACGGACGGACGGACAGCGAAGTCTCAGTAATAGGGTCCCGTTTGACCCTTTGGGTACGGAACCCTAAAAACAAAACACGTGGCCAAAACTATTTTTGCATTTAAGTATTATCAGTGGCCATTCGCAAAAAATGTGATAACAGATAATAAACAAATAAAATCTAAAAATAATTTAAGGAAAATGGACTAAAAAAATAACTGAGATGTTATATTGTCCTACTTATCATGATGAGTCGGATTTTCTATAAATAACCAGACTGAACCAGATTTGATTGATTGGATTCGTTCTAAGATGACACTGATAACAGCTTATCTAAATATGTTTCTTTAGATAGAGCATCTAATCTCAAAACAAGTGAAGACAAAGCATAACATCACGCCTGTACCTAATTCTCGAAGGGTTAGGCAGAGGAATACCTAATAGCACAACCAAATTTCGCCAGTAATATTCATGACCTCACTTGAATATTACTAACCTACGGTGCGCAAAGCTGGTCACTAACTGAACAACAGAAGTCCAAACTCAAGATTTGCCCGCGGGCAATGGAGCGTAGCATAATAGGTGTGAAGCCTACAGATCGCGTTAGGAACATCACCCTGCGTTCCATAACTCAAGTTGCAGATGTCGGAGAAAAATAGCCAAGCTAAAGTGGGAGTGGGCTGGGCACGTAGCATGAATGCACCCAGAGAGGTGGGCCAAGATCGTCACTCACTGGAAGCCTGACGGAGGAAATCGCCGTCGAGGTAGACCGCGGCGAAGGTGGTGTGATGTTCTAATCTTGTTTGCCGGGCGATCATGGTCAGATATCGCACAGGATAGAGAAGTTTGGAAGGAGAAAGGGGAGGCCTTTGCCCAGCAGTGGGAAACATGAGAGGCAACAAAAAAAAATGTTTTTTCAAGTCCCATGTAATAGGGGGCGAGCCTATTGCCATCAACCGGGCACATAACCAGACTCCGTTGCTGCTACTAACAAATTCGTGTTGGAAAAACCCAATAACAATTTGCCTGACCCGAGAATCGAATCCATGACATTATACACAGCAGTCGCATCAACTAACCAAGGAGCCAGTCTAAGAGAAGAAACAAAGAGTAAATAGTAATAAAGTCCAAACTATTAAATCGAAAAACTCGGAGACTGAGAAGCGGAAAGAAATCGAAAAACTTCTATGTGAGTATATAAGTTCTGATATCAAGATCATTGTGTTTATGTAATCCGTTTTGTTAGGGATGGGATTTAACTTGTGGTTAGTATGTACCAAAATCAAAATATTTTATTTTGCATAGGCCTAAGGTGCACGGTTCGGGTTGGTCGTTTCCTGTGGAGAAGAACCGGCAAGAAACTCCATGGTTACTCTTTTAAAATAATTTGGCTTTAAAATATTTGAATGTTACAGCAGTTAGTACTTAGGTATGAGAGGACAGTGTAGGCCCGACAATAAGTCGTTGCTTACTAAAAAAGGTAGAGCAAACAAAAAACTTGGAATTAATTTACAAAGCCTACAATGTCCACACATTCACAAAAAATCGGTAAATAAAAAATGATCTTTACAAAAGTAAAAATAAAATATTATAAGAAGACATTAAACAATTGACACAAATGTTGTCATCAGTGATGTCCCATGTACCTATCCAGGTGTTGGAGTTTTTTTGCAGCCCACGGGCCTCTGACTTGCCTTTACATGCCGTCGAGAAAAAACTCTCAGGCACTTCGATTATTGATCGAAGCTCAGGCATAATGGTTTCCACACGATTTTTGCTTCACCGAAGCAGGTGATAATTATACAATTCGCACATGAATCCAAAAAAACCGGCCAAGTGCGAGTCGGACTCGCGCACGAAGGGTTCCGTACCATTATTTATAAAAACGAAAAAAAAAACTTTTTTGTATGGGAGCCCCCTGAAATATTTTTTTTCTGTTTTTATTATTTGTTGTTATAGCGTCAACAGAAATACATAATCTGTAGAAATTTCAACTGGCTAACTATCACGGTTCATGAGATACAGCCTGGTGACAGACGGATGGACGGACGGACGGACGGACGGACGGACGGACAGCGAAGTCTCAGTAATAGGGTCCCGTTTGACCCTTTGGGTACGGAACCCTAAAAAGCAGAGGAGCGTGTCTTGGGTTGGAACTCGAGACCTCGAGTCCGCCATATTGGATTGACGTCACTTACCTAATACCTAACCATGCATTCTCATCCAAACGTGTTTAACGTAGGTCATGTAAAAATTCAGCTCAATCAGAAACTGTAGAAAAAATCAACACGAAATCCGACAAGCAACAATCGAAATCTACCCGTTAACAAAACACTCTCACCAAGAAGTCGCAATAAACTCAGTCGATTTACAAAGTGTAACCCGCTCATCCCTATTCTCAGTAAATATTTTATTAAAAGGGCAACGCCGCGGTGCATCATCAGTCTTGTCGCGCAATATCGCGGGCGACGGCCGACAAATCGTTCTGTGCGGTTGTCGCCTTCGTTGTTGTGTTTTGGAAGAAAGGGTGGGTGCTTAAGGAGTTCGATTCTGAAAGAAATTGGAGCCAAGGGTGATAGCTTTTTGGTGATGAGAAAGAATTTTGTGTTGATCCTACAAATAAAGTCAGATTGGTGAAGCTTGGCTCATTTATACCTTTCAGATCGAGGAAATTTGGGTCGAGTGTGTTTTTAGGTTTACCTCAAAAGGCAGGTTCAGCAGGAAAAATAGGTTAAAAATATAGCACATAAGACGCTAGAGTATTTGAAAATGAACCTATAGAAGTAATGACAGTTATATTACTGACATAGCTTGTTGCATAGACTGCTGCTTGTTGGCTATAAGAGTAGAGGAACACCAAAGAAACGAAGGATGGACTGTGTGAAGGACGATAATATGGCAAGAAAAGAGGAGAAGTATGAAAGAAAAAGACATTTCGCGCCGACCCCAAATGAATTGGGATAAGGGCAATGAATCCTCTAGGTATTCTGTTTTCAAACAAAACTCAACGACAATTTGATGATTACATTTATCGTAGACAAAACAAGAGTTTTTTTTCCACATTTAAATAAATAAAACAAAACAAAAGCCATAAAATAAAAAGAATAAAGCTACGAAAAAGAAAGAATATGAACGGGACAAACGAGGTGGAAACGTAGTCAGGTCCGAACCTCATTTGTCGTTCGTCGTTTAGATTACATTTCAAATGAAAAGTGGGTAGTTGCAAAGTTTTTTTTCCAGCCCTTAGTCGTAAATACTTGTCAGAGTGACAACCGTTTCAAGGTGTCAAGCCGGTGACTGATTTGTTAGAAAAATACCCTTTTTTTTCAGGAGTCGTCTTCTTGGAAATTAGTGAGCTTTTGCTGTGGTGTTTTATTGTATTATTTTTATTAGGTTTTTTTAGGGTTTCTTTTGATCTTTTTTCTTATAGTCTAATCAAGTATACATTTTTTAATGATGCGATACGTTTTTTATTTCGTTGGTCTACTGGCCGCATGCGCGTCTGCTGAGCATGAGGTCCGGGATCGATTCCTGGGTCGGTCAAACTGTTACTAGGTTTTCCCCTCAGGACTCAGTCAGTAGAAGCCATAGTCAGTAGTCTGGCTTTATACCTGATTGATGGCAATTAGGGCCCTTCAACCGCCAACGAAACCGCAGTTTCGAAACTAGTTTTGAATGAGGCTTTTTTTGTATTTATAAATAACTGATTTCGATTAAGCATTTCTTTACTTGTACCTACTGGTAACTGGTTATGAGGAAGTATTTTTTTTATTTGTACGTAACTGATAAATATCTTTTAGGGCTATCTATTTTTTTTGTAAGCTCGATAGGTTATATTTCAATGAAAGCATTGAATTTTTTCCGGATTTCTTGGCCAGTAATAATAAATATTTTAGCTCTCCATAGGAAGGTCCATGCATTGTTGAGGGCATATCGAATGCATCCACCACCCAGTTCTTCGGTTATGAGATTGTATATCCCGCGGAGTTGTGGAGGTCGAGGCTTTTTAAACGCTAAGACTCTACCCATCGCGAGATATGCAGTCTTACGAAATATTTCTTAGAAACCGAAGCCGTTGTTATAATTTTGTTATGAACAATTTAATTCGTCAACGAGTCTTACAATGCACGCCCTCATGAAAAGACAAAGAACAACTACTTACCATAGAAATCAACAGACTATTGTTAATGATATTTTTTTCATTATTACTTGAAAAACCCGTATTTGTCATTAAACGTATCTAATTAACACGCCAATGCACTATGTTGCTACACTGAGTTTATTTTATCTTTCATTGCTACTTATTTTACCCGTAGAAAAGTATTTAACGTTTAAAAAGAGCAATGGACGATGTAGTGTTTGATACATTTGAGCAAATAGTTGACAATGAATAAATGACGTCATAGTGCGAATTGTTATACATATTAAGTACAGTAACGTTGGTAAGTTTATACTCAGTTTTATAAAAGGTGTTTTGATCGAAGGATCGAATTGGTGTAAGTAGAAAAATTACAATAAATTATTTAGGTTTTGTTTAATTCAAAAGCAACTAGGCTGTTAATCGATTTCTAAAAATGTAGGTTATTGTCAGTGTCTCATGAACTACCAGCAGCGGAGACAATGCTTCAAAGCTGCTTTCAGACTACGCTATAATATAATAGCATATAGTATACAGCTCATAGCACAACAATATCGCGCACCATACATTGTTATGGACAAGTTCACACTGTACTGTACTATATATAATATTATTGGCTTACTAGGTTAGGTCCTTCTTTGCTATACTATATGTCACTATAGTATAGCGTAGTCTGAAAGCAGCTTAAGTTTTTAGAAGCTACAAAGGATTAACTACAATCTATATGACAATTATTTTGCCTTAGATTTTGTATCAATGTCAAAATGTGTGATTTTTAATCTCGTTGTAATAGTTGCTGGTGATGTAAATTGCTGGTGATATAAATTTAATAATTATTATATCTGAAACTCCACGTTTCATGATACTATATTCGTAAACTCCGGGAACTACCAATATTGTGCGGAATAAACTCTTCGACTTTTTTTTTAAATATTACAGCGTTCTGCATGGTTTGAAAATTTAAAAAGGGGGATTTGGATTTCTGTCCACCACGCTTGTCCAATGCGGTTTGGTGGACGTTTCGCCAGAGATGACATTTCAGAAATCGCCGCACAGGTAGACCGCAGCGAAGGTGGTGTAACGATCAGCTGGTCTACCATGACGTCTTAAAGCAGTATTGTTTTACTCTTATTCCAATCCGTGAAAGAGACGAAGCTATACAGTATGTCTAGCGCCATCTCTTTCCCACACTGGAAATGGAGTAATATAGTAATGTTTTAAGACGTCATGGTAGGCCATCTGATCTTGGTTGCTTGAAGAACATGGCCAGATATCGCACAGGATAGAAATCTTTGGAAGGAGAAAGCGGAAGCCTTTGCTCAGCAGTGGAACACTTAACAAGAGGACACTCAAAAGTTAAGCGTTACCTTAACATTAACTTAACATAAATATAGCAAGTTAAGAAGGGTTACACATCTTCGAGGGCTGTCGTAACAGTACTAACTTACAAACCAATTTCAGGGTAAACAATTCCAACATTTTTACAAACACGACTACACGACTTTCCATATCCCACTTCTGACTTGTGAAACTTCAAAAACTGATACATGCCACATCTGCCTCACCGTCCAAGAAGAAATGGGTTGGTATGAAATATTCAGATCTGTCAATCAATATATGAGCGCCGTGGCTACGGTTGCGATGGTCCACGTTTTCATATTTCATATTACCACCTATACACGGATGTAGTTTAGGAGCTAGGGAGATGCAGAAAACTGTTATCTATTTGTTTGAAGAAACCAGCATGTTCTAAAACTAAAAATTGGAAGACATGTGACATCTACCAACCCGCACTGGGCCCGCGTTGTGGATTACAGCGCACTCTCTCTCATTGAGAGGAGGCCTGTGTCCCACCAGTGGGTATATTATAGGCTGAAGATGATGATGATGACCGTGCCGCTACCCAACTAACACGCTATACCCTCTCATTGAGAGCGTGTCCCAGCAGTGGGAACAATATAGGCTGATTTTGTGTAAGTCTTAAAAACTCGTTGTCATCTGTAATTTAGTTAGTAATTAAGTACCTAAAATACCATACCATAGCGGGACTAACCGCTATTAATAGGTGTATCGATCTATTATATATTTAAGTCATCATTTGTATTGAAAATAGACGAAAAGCAGCTCCAAAGTGATTTTGGGAACAACTGACAAGGAGAGGAATATTTCCAGTTGGGAACAGTCACGCAAGCAATTTCCCTTCAAATGTGTGTTATAAACAAATGAGTTTGTCATTGTCTACTATAAGCCCTATATCCCAGAAACCCTAATTGCATGTAAACCCTCGAATAAAAACAAGAAATCAAAGTCATTTATAAATACAAACAGCACTTTGTGAATGTCAAAAATGACATATTAAGAAAGTCCCCCAAAACATCTTCGACAGTTCACACTTTGCCTAGGAAGAAGAAGAACCAAAAAATAACATAACTCTTTACGTCCTGGCTCCTGTCCTATTCAGTTTGTAGATGTAGTCCCGGTTCGGAATATTGGTAAAAAACAATATTTTATAGCGGTCGCTAAGCGACTCTCGCAAATGTATGTCCGTGGACGTCGCGCTGCTGATCTAACGTGGGATTAGGGTCGCGAGATTTGTCTTAAGATATTTGTCTTTTTAATTCATTTTGTTGGTTGGTTGCATGTATATTATGGTTGGAAAGGAAGTGACTCCTGACCTTGAGATGTGATGACGAATAATAGAGAAGTAAGAAAGAACCCCACCACTGATAAATTGGGACAAGGACAAAAAGAATTATGATGCTGATAAGTTTTGACAGTGTTTTGTTTTCTAGATATTAAGTTTATTATAAATAAAAAGCAGTACATAGGTCCTAGCTGATTCAGCTGAAACATCAAACCACAGTGCCTGGTTTTTATTAAGTTTTTTATTTTATTAAAAATCACAAGCTTCTTTAGTACCGGACGTACTGGTACCTAAACCAGAGTTACTCTGTATAATAAGTACCTAGATGTACTTTACCTTTCAAATGTCGACCTGTCTAATTCGTAAAGCGGTATTTCGGCATTATATTTTACTAGCTGTCCCGCGCAACTTCGTCTGCGTCTCATTTTCCCCGTTTTCGCAACAATTTTTATTTTTTGAATCGGATAAGGAGTTCTTGAGATTAGCGCGTTCAAGCAAACAAACAAACTCTTCAGCTTTATAATATTGCTATAGATTGTTAGTATATGTATAGATGATAATAATTAATACGTAGGTATCGTTTTTTTTTTGTAAAGTTTTAATAAAACCCAAAAATCTTAAGATAACCAACCACGTTCCCTTTTATTACTCTGTCCATTCACGTATACCTCGCATCACATTAACTATTGACACAATAAAAATGTAAAATGGCGGCCGACTTGCCAGTTACAACCGTCGGTTACTCCAAGGAGCCATTCCATTTTCGAATGTTACCCGCCAATAAATATCTTATAGAGTAGAGTTACAATGAGGGATAAACGCTATGGGCCGCTTCGCCACTTCCATGTAACTTTATAATATTTGACATATCTGTGTTTATCCAAATTCGGGATGGACCGGGACGTGCGTTTTAAGGGTTAGGTTGGAGCAAGAAATTATTATTGTATGTCATGGTTGAAGGAAAATATCGTGAGGAAACCGGCAGGTCCTAGAACTAAAAATGTTTGCAATAAATGTTTATTTATTTTTCTATTTTTCCACCTCCTTTTGGAAGTCTGTTAAAAAGAGGTAGAATTTGTAAGATTGGATGTGGCGATAATCTTCAAAATTACCGACCCGATTTTAAAAAATCTTTCACTATTGAGAAGCTACATTATCCCCGAGTATCATAGGCCATATTTCAAACGTTTCCGTGGGATATTTCTCGGTCATATCGCGAGCCAGGCCGCGGGCGAATCTATTATTTATGACATATTTTTAGGGTTCCGTACCCAAAGGATCAAACGGGACCCTATTACTGAGACTTCGCTGTCCGTCCGTCCGTCCGTCTGTCACCAGGCTGTATCTCATGAACCGTGATAGTTAGCCGGTTGAAATTTCTACAGATTATGCATTTCGGTTGCTGCTATAACAACAAATACTAAAAACACACAAATAAATATTTAAGGGCAAATATTTAACGAGCAAAAATATCTTTTTTTTTGTATGGGAGCCCCCATACAAAAAAATGATAGTTTTGCTCGTTTTTACTAATAATGGTAAGGAACTCTTCGTGCGCGAGTCCGACTTGCACTTGGCCGGTTTTTAATATCTTATGTAACAGCCGTAACCGCAATGTATGTGCCGTGTATTTCCCCAATAATAAAATGCCATAGGTACATAATCAGTAAGTACCTAATCATACAATCTTGAAGTACTTACCTATTAGTGGGAAAACACAAAAATAAGTAATCTCTTGAAACTGGTCAAGAATTCAAGATTATTATTTTGGTGCGTAATATTTTGTTATCCTCGTTACAAAACAAAAGTCACTTAAATACTAATAGCATTCATTCTCCTTTACGTAAAAAGTGATAACTACCATTTCCTTTATTCATCTTACATCTTATTTTATATATGTTTAAATATTTCTTAAAAAACAAAAAAGGTAAAAAACAAAAAAAAATAATTAAAAACAGGTTTCCGGCGGTATCGGGAGCAGGGTCCAAGCTACCGGTGGTTAGGGCTGCAGAGACAGGAACCTCACAATGCGGGCCGTATCGAGGAGTACTGCCTTCTGGATGTGGCTCTTGATCCAACTGCCAAGTGAGAGCTTCGACAGATGTTCGTCGAAGCTTTTAGCCATCAGGCCATGGCCGTAAGCCGCCGCTGAAACTAGTCAAGAATTCAAGATTATTATTTTGGTGCGTAATATTTTGTTATCCTCGTTACAAAACAAAAGTCACTTAAATACTAATAGCATTCATTCTCCTTTAAGTAAAAAGTGATAACTACCATTTCCTTTATTCATCTTACATCTTATTTTATATATGTTTAAATATTTCTTAAAAAACAAAAAAGGTAAAAAACAAAAAAAATATATTAAAAACAGGTTTCCGGCGGTATCGGGAGCAGGGTCCAAGCTACCGGTGGTTAGGGCTGCAGAGACAGGAACCTCACAATGCGGGCCGTATCGAGGAGTACTGCCTTCTGGATGTGGCTCTTGATCCAACTGCCAAGTGAGAGCTTCGACAGATGTTCGTCGAAGCTTTTAGCCATCAGGCCATGGCCGTAACGACAATCGGCACAATGATAGCCGAGTTCACATTCCACATGCTGACAACCTCGTGTTCCAAGTCGAGATATTTTTTTTTTGTTTCTCTTTCTCAGCCTTCACGAGGTTCTCGTCATGCGGGATGGTAACATCGACTATCATTACGCGGCGCGCTGATCGCTCTATCACCACTATGTCAGGCTTATTGGCGACAATAGTCCTGTCAGTAATGATAGGCCGATCCCAGTACAACGTGACATGGTCTTTCTCGAGAACTGGGTCGGGCACATACTTGTAGTACGGCACCTCTGAATCCATAAGTTCATAATATTTCAAGGCAAGTTGCTGGTGAATAATCCTGGCTACTTGGTAATGCCTGTGTAAGTACTCGCCGTTAGCCAGACGAGAACAACCAGAAATAATATGTCTGATGGACGGTGGCATGCCCGACACACGTCCATCGTGCCGTCCTTCATAATATGTTTCCGATAATAACTACCATTATTATTAATGAAGAAATGAATTGATATTAATTTCTGCATTTATAATTAATATAATGGAGCATATACCTACATGTAGTGGAGGCTAAGTGATTTGTAAACTCAGTTGATTTATCAGAACAATCAAAGAAGGATCGAACATAACAGGTTTTTTTGACATCTACTGGACACAAATCCAGATTTCGTGGATGGTACTGAGAAATTCTTGATTAAAAAACCTAAACATTTTGCCCGACCCAGTAAACGAACCCGAAATCTCATGGTAAGCAGTATTTATTTTGTCTAAAACCCTAAAATCGTTATGAATAATACCAACCAAGTGAATAAAGTGCGACATATCTCTTTTGGCATGCAGTTCAAATCGGAACGAATGCCGCCGCCATCTTATTTTTTAATAGAATTTCCACAGAGATGACACTTATCTATCTATCTATATATATAAAAATGAAACCCGTTTTCCTTGGTCACGGCATCACGCGTGAATGGCTGGACCGATTTCACTAATTCTTTTTTTGTTGTATTTGTTATTATTAGGAGAAGGTTCTTACGGAAAAAAATATTAAGAAAATCTCTCAGAAATATTGAAAAATATACATTTAATTTTGCATATTTAAAAAAACGCGCGTAACGAATGTCAATGTCATTCACAGCCATAGACTATATTGAAAGAACATTGTTTGTTCGGAAACGTGGTTACTTAATTAAATCTACTATATAAAAATAAGTCGGGTTTTCCTTCCTGACGCTATAACTCCAGAATGCACGAACCGATTTCCACGGTTTTGCATTCGTTGGAAAGGTCTCGGGCTCCGTGAGGTTTATAGCATAGAAAATTCAGGAAAGGTAGGGTAGGGTAGGTAGGTAGGTAGGGTAGGTAGGTAGGTAGGTAGGGTAGGTAGGGTAGATAGGGTAGGGTAGGTAGGTAGGGTATGTAGGGTAGGTAGGTAGGGTAGGGTAGGGTAGGGTAGGTAGGTAGGGTAGGGTAGGGTAGGTAGGTAGGGTAGGTAGGTAGGGTAGGTAGGTAGGGTAGGTAGGTAGGGTAGGGTAGGTAGGTAGGGTATGGTAGGTAGGTAGGTAGGTAGGGTAGGGTATGGTAGGTAGGTAGGTAGGTAGGTAGGTAGGGTATGGTAGGTAGGTAGGGTAGAGTAGGGTAGGGTATGGTAGGTAGGTAGATATGGTAGGTAAAAAGTGCATTGCAACGCATGCCGGGGACAGCTAGTACGTAGATAATTTCATTCAAGCACCAATAGAACTATGCAAAACTATAACAGAAGCGGAACCCACATTTAAAATAAAAAATAAACACATAACTACCCGCTTTGAAAACAATGACATAACTTTGACACATGCTTGTCAAAAAGATCCATAGAGATTCAATAATTCTTTTCGAACTTTGAAAGTTAAAAAGGATTGAAGAGTTTCCTCCGAAACTTTTCAATATTGTTGCTATTTGAAATGTTATTAATATTATATTGACTGCCCCTTGGTCTCCTGGTCACAAGCGCGACTACTGAGCATGGGAGTGGGACAACCCGTTTCTCAGTAGTAGCCTGGAGTTTGGAAATTGGCGGTATGATACCCCGTGCCTCGGAAAGCAGCCACAGTAAGCCGTTGGTCCTGCGCCTGATCTGTATCCGGTCGTTTCGCAATGCCACCACATCGGACTATGAGAGTGCACCTGTGCAAAAGAAACCAATGAAAAATTTCTATATGGCCCCCCCATATAGAAATTTTTAGGGGGTACGAACTTAGTACATCATTATGTACTAGTACGTGGTAAACGTTATCGCGTCGCTGTCCCTTACACCCAACACGATAATCTCCGAAACTACCTAACCGATTTTAATGTTCGTGAATCTCTATGGTTGGTTCCAGCTTAAGATAGAAACCGATAGGTGGCGCCGCCGCGTAAATTAGGGGCAGACTACTAGATTTTTTTTTAAAATTCACTTGTAAATACGTGTTCTAGAATAATTCTTATCCTCCTATTTCGGCTTGATAGATTTTGATAAAAAGTTGTGTTTGTTCTTGTCACCTGGATAGTTCTCAGCTATACTCGGATCCGGTAGATGGCGCTGTTATCGACATCTTCGATTGGGTCAGAACAACGTAAATCAGGCTGGAAAGTTTCTTTTGCAAATGACATGACTGTCAAGCATGATATAAATAAAATTAACTTTGTACTAAGCTCAGCTGGTTTACCATGACGTCTTAAAGCAGTATTGTTTTACTCTTATTCCAGTGTGGGAAAGAGACGGAGCTATACAGGATGTCTAGCGCCATCTCTTTCCCACTGGAAAAGGAGTAAAACAATAATGTTTTAAGACGTCATGGTAAGCCAGCTGATTATGATTAAATTTACACATTATTTATATAGATTTACATGTCAATTATTTATTGTTTAATGACTCAATTTTAAATACTTGTGATACCGATTATGTTATCGTTTTGCATTCACAAACACGACGCTCAAAGACCATTCAATAATAAAAGATGGATTATTTGCTAATTTATTGTTTGATGGATTTTGAATGAAAAATTGTAGATAAATAGGAATTATTACTACAAGTAATTCCTACCGAACCTATTACCTACTTATTTATCTACATTTTTACCTACTATGGTAACATTTTATTATATTTGACTTCTTATCTACTTACGATTAAAAGCCGTCATTTAGGTACAGCATAGCATTTATAATTAATATTTTTGATTATTAGTATTGAGTACAAGAGAGACGATGTAAAGTTGTCTGACTCTGGACTCCCACTTCGGTGTATTACGTGTTAGTTGGCTAGCGGAACGGTCATCATCATCATCATCTTCAGCCTTTAATATTCCCACTGCTGGGACACAGGCCTCCTCTCTATTAGAGGAAGTGGGCTGTAATCCACCACGCGGGCCCAGTGCAGGTTGGTAGATGTCACATGTCTTCGAATTTTTTTTTCTAGGACATGCTGATTTCTTCACGATATGATAAGCGAAACGGTCGTGTTGAGGCAACTTTAAGTAGAGCACGCAGAGCTCTTTCTACCTTTATTTGCAGCCGTGCCCCATGCTATTATACAGTACTTAAGAACTGATTGACACGGAGAGTAGTAAGTCATCTTTAGAACGGAGTCATCGGCAATCTTACCCAGTTGTCTAAAGATACGCAGCATCTTTCGAAAAGCTTTGAGGAGTAGTCAAAGCACTCAGATGTGTGGACCACGACAAACGGTTATCTACGAACACTCCAAGATATTTAATCATAATATCTGTCTGTTCGATACTTAGGGCAGTAAAGCACTAAAGTACAATTTTCTGGACAACACTGCTAGGGGATGTGCGTTTCGAGATGGCTTTATTGCCTTCAGGAGATTATGTTGCAGCCAGTTCGCAACATAACAGCTTAATCCCAGTTTCAACTGTAATCTGAACGTCATCCCAAGTTTTGGCATAATATTTTTATCTCAATTGTAATGTTATTATTATTGTATAATTTAAGTAAATGAAATTGTTTCTGATCTGTTTTGTTTTGTAGCTATAACTAGTTTTATAGTAACTTATTTATTTATCACATAATATTTGTTTGCTGTGGTAATGCTCGTCTAGTGGCAACCACTGATCTTTAAATATGTCTATCTGCGGATAATGCAGTGGACTGCAACATTACTACTTAGTTTTTTTAACCGTTTTTTTAATATTAATGTTGTAGTTGTTTATTACCCATTAAATAAAATAAAATCTAAAATAAAATATGATTGCGGTGTCCGTCGTCCGCTTATAAGTCACAATAATGTATTATATCTGCAAGAAACACAAACCTGATAGAAACATAGTATTGGTACAGTTAGACCGTACATTCTCTTCCAAAAATAAACATTCACAGATCTCACATTCTTATAAACCAGTTTCTAGGCCACGGGCAATGCTCTGACGAAATTAGCTGTAGGTGAAAGTAGTCTTCCGATAGCGCTGTACTAATTCGCATCGTCTCTCATCGGTTCCATGGTGTAACGGTTAGCACTCAGGACTCTGAATCCTGCGATCCGAGTTCAAATCTCGGTGGAACCTGAACATTTTGCAGTTCCAGAGATTTTTTTCTGCTTTTTTTTTTACTTTCTGATTGTTTTAATAAGTTTTAATTGAAATAGGTACGAAAAATGTGTTAATCTGTAATGTTTTGCAAACTTTTCTGAAAGTAGATTTTAAATAAATAATGGTGGGCTACTTACCCACTTATCAACGTATTATTTGAGCTTGATGAATGTGCGGTTCCATGGTGTAACGGTTAGCACTCAGGACTCTGAATCCTGCGATCCGAGTTCAAATCTCGGTGGAACCTAAACTTTTGGACGTCTACAAAAGTTTTTTTCTGAAGTTTTTTCAACTAAATAGCTGTTTGGTAATTTTGTTTTATTAGTTCTGAAATTAAAATGTGTTACTATTTGACTCGTTGTTGTATATCTTGATATATTTCTTCGAGTAGATTATTAAAATAAAACATAGTTTTAGGTACCTACATAATCACTTATCGACCTATTGTTTTGCTTTATTTGACCCCTATTTTGTTAACAGTTTTTATCTATTTGGTATACAATATTATTTAGTTTTGCTGTAAATCATCACGTAAATTAGAAAACAACAAGATAGCGAAAATCTTCAATCGCAAACATTATTTAATTACATGTCACTTAACAATAATAAGTTGACATTTACCGAAGGGATAGGAAATAAAAATAATAAAAGCTATGGA
Organism: Cerastis rubricosa; assembly: GCA_949152445.1. Lineage (NCBI taxonomy): Eukaryota > Metazoa > Arthropoda > Insecta > Lepidoptera > Noctuidae > Cerastis > Cerastis rubricosa. The sequence continues at coordinate 18,056,478 of OX424537.1, read as the reverse complement.
CCTAGCTATGGCCTACCATTACGTCCTAAATTAGTATTGTTTGAATCTTATTCCAGAGTGGGAAAGAGATGGCGCTAGACGTCTTCTATAGCTCCGTCTCTTTCTCACACTGGGATAAGAATAAAACTACTTTAAGACGTCCTAATAACCCTGTAGTCTGAAATAATATTATTTTGTTTTTGTCGACTGCCTCGTTTGTCTAATCAGTTGTCTATTCATGCATGCTAAACAATCGCGCTTGCGAGCATGAAGTCTAGGGTTCGATTGTCAGGTCGGGCAAAGTATTACTGGGTTTTTCTTTGAAAGATTTCTCAGTAGAACCACGGAGTCTAGGATTTGTGCCGGGTTGATTGCAATAGGCTCGACCCCTACTTAGAAACATAGGACTTAATAAACATACCCAGCAAAATATGGGTGTACTTGAAGAGTACACCTCTGCCTATTCCGTTGGGGATTACAGGCGTGATGTAATGTTTACTTATTTTATAACCATGTTTAAGTCTTAGCCAATACATGGCGGGCGAGCCTATTGCCATCAATAAAGCATACAGGGCTGCTACTGAGAAATTCCTGGTCGAATTACCCAATTTGACGGCACGGTTGGCGCAGTGGTTATGCGATTGACTGTTGCGCGGCGTGTCGCGGGTTCAATCCCCGCACGGAACAAATATTTATATGGCCTACAGATAGTTGTTCCGGGCCTGGCTGTTTGTGTATGTGAGTTTAACTGTTTGTAAACGCACCCACGATACAGGAGAAATTCCTAGTGTGGGGCAACGTTATAAAAAATGAAAAAAAAAAATACACGGTCCAACCGTGAAATCGAATTTAGGACATCATCTTATACTAAACAGTAGCTCCAACGATGCAGTTGTAAAGTTTTTGTATGTCGTAGGCGCCATTTTATTTATTTTTTGTGTAATCCTATTTCCTGTCGCGATAAACCAGTAGGTACATAGATTTAATCAAAACACTTATCTTTGAAAATACCCTTTATTAATTGATTACTTATTTATTCATGCTTCACATTGCTATTTCAATTAAGATATAAAGCCAAACCTGTGATCCCCCCTTTTTATCAGTCATTCATTACATTAGTACATATATCAATAATAAAATGAATGTTTTTATCACCATTAATTTTGGGTATTAATTCATGCAGGTAACTCTTATCTGCATCAGTGAATCCCCGAGTCGCTAAAAGTTTGTAAAAATACTTAGTAACACGATAACATACTTTTTTTTATATTTTTTCATTACTCATACTCTGAAAGTAGGTCTGAAGTTGCCCTAGGAGCGGGATGACAGTAATACTTTTCATCCCTAGGGAGAATCGCTTTCAACTGACAGATGCCAAATTATAAAAAAAATAGTTCTATTTTGACATTTTTATTGAACCATGTTCCAACTTTCTATGCAGCTATGATGTAAAATTGAAATAACGTAAAGTTAATTATTGATTAAAGAATATATGTATATTTTTAAAATAACTTCATTATAATTGATTTCAACAATTTCTTTAAAATAACATAGAGTTGGGCAAGATATTTACCAATTTTTTCAATGATGAAATTGCAAAATTCATGTTTTTATTTTAACTTTCCTTGTATTCGTAATGAAAAGCACAGTGTTTACCTCGGGTTAAAGACTTATTTAGTCCCACGAACTATTGGCGCCCCCACTTCATTCGGGCGCCAAACCCCGTCTCGGGACTAAATAAGTTACTTTCACCCCTGGTGTAACAATGTACTATTATTCGTTGCCCACACTAGGAATTTCTCCGGTATCGTGGGTGCGTTTACAAACATTTAAACTCACATACACATACAGCCAGACCCCGAACAACTATCTGTAGGCCATACAAATATTTGTTCCGTGCGGGGATCGAACACGCGACACGTGGCGCAGCAGTCAATGGCTCAACCACTGCGCCAGCCGTGCCGTCGTCGTCCTCGTTGATAACACCAAATCACGTGTTCCATAATCTTAATTCTATGTAATAGAAGGCGAGCCTATTGTCAACAGCCGGGCAAAATTCCAGATTCCGTCACGGCTACCGAGAAATTTCTGATGGAAAACCTAATAACACTGCACGACCTAGGAATCGAACGCAGGGTCCTCGTGCTCAGCATTCACATTTGTGACCACTAGACATACGAGGTAGTCATCATCATCTGCTTAGCCTTTTCCCAAACTATCTTGGGGTCGGCTTCCAGCCTAACCGGATGCAGCTTAGTACCAGTATTTTACATGAGCGACTGCCTATCTGACCTCCACAACCCAGTAACTGGGTAATACGATACCCCTTGGTAAGACTGTATGCCAGAACGTTTGGCTTCTGACTACTCGTAACGACTGTTAAAGATCTACAAATGACAGCCGGGACCAAAAGCCTATCGTTCTTTCCGAGGCATGGAGGAAACTTGGTATGTATTTATGGTCACCCATCAACGGACCAACCTCGGCAAGCATGGCTTAACCTTAAAGATCGATCCGTGCGCCTGTTATTATTTAGCCACGAGCTCCTAACACGAGCCAGTCAGTGCCATAGTAATATTATTTATACATTGATAGCCACAGTAAAGCTTCAAAATGTGTTGTGATCGATTAGTGAATGTGAATCACGATACAAAGGACACATTTATATGTTTTTTTCTTCTTGACAAAACATCACAATTAAGCTGCTGCCCACAACTTCATTCGCGTGGCAATTTTGATACGCGAATAAGATAGGAAGAAGAATAATATGTACGTAGTTATAGATTTTGCTTTATATTTCATAAATTATATGAGTTATACTTATCACTACACTACTTCGAGAAAGAGGTCAATCGTCGAATCTGACTCGGCTGTGCAGCGTTCGGGAAGTTGCGTGGTATCTTCTCGTCCAACTTACTGCAGTGTCTCAAGACGAAAGTCTATGATCAGCGAGTGTTGCCAGTGATTACATACGAGACCGAAACGTGGTCGCTCACAATGGGCCTCATCAGAGAGGCTTAAAGGCACCCAAAGGGCAATGGAGAGGGCTATGCTCGGAGTTTCCTTGCGTGATCAAATCAGAAATGCGGACATCCGCAAGGAACCAAGGTTACCGACGTAGCCCGAAGAATTGCCAAACTTAAGTGGCAGTGGGCAGGCATATTGCTCGGAGAACGGATAGCCGATGGGGTCGAAAAGTTCTGGAATGGCGACCGCGAACCGGAAGACGATGCGTTGGTAGGCCTCCCACTAGGTGGACTGATGACCTAGTGAGGGTTGCGGGGATCCGCTGGATGAGAGTCGCACGGGACCGGTCAATGTGGCGCCACTTGGGGGAGGCCTATGTCCAGCAGTGGACGTCTTTCGGCTGAAATGATAATACTTTTCACTGCCATTTTAAGATGCCGCTTTAGAATAGGTAATCTATAGTCACCTCAAAAATCTCCTGCGAAAATAAAAGATTCGAAATTAATTTGCTTCTATCCAACATCTTCCGTGTTGTCCTCAATCAAAAACACCTCTCCACATCAAAATCAGGTCCGAATCCCTCATAATTCCAAAATCAGTCCTGGGTGGAGTCCACCAATTTATCAGCTAACGTAAAGCCCCTGATACACTGCGATATGGTAAACCCTTGCTAATTAGCATATGTTTAAGCATTCATACGAAGTCTGGGCGCGCCCTAACGAATTTACTGATTACTTTAATTAAAAAAAGCGAACTCTTTCGCTTCTGGCGCTTTGGGAGTTCGAGCGTGAGTATGTGGATTAAAAATCTATGTGTCGGTGGCACTATGGATGGAAGAGTTAGCGTAAACTAGAGTTTAGTAAAGTTTAACTAGAGTGACTTCAGTTTAGGAAAAGCTTCTAGAAATCGTGCTTATTAGATACATTGTATAAAAACGAACTAAGATTTTTAACAGTACAAGATGGCGATTATCTCACTAGTCTGATTTGAGACAATCGCCTCCTTCCGACCTCTACTCGTCATGGCTATGAACGAAATGGTAGTGTTCCGACCTAGAAGGTCGCCTAAGAAGTAACGCCTTGGAGTTTGCCAAAGAGGAATGGACCGCAGTACTCTGGTAGTCAAAAAGACAAGTATTTTTTTGCCTCAGTTCTAGGGCTTTCATTAATTTATACCAACATTCAAAACGCATGCAAGTATTTTCCACTAATAACCTTAACCACAGCTCAGAATCGTGTAACCCGCTTCAAAACTAGGGTTGCTACTTCACTTGTGTTAGTAAAGGACATAACAAAAGGTACTATATTGTACTATTTTACTGTCTAATAGCCTATAATTAATTACTGAAAAAGGCGTGTTTACTAGGGAGTTCGCTCTGCTTTTGGCACTTGTCAGAGACTAAGTAGTGCGAGTGACGTGAACGTTTAACTTTGCCAAACATCATCAGCCTAGCGTTATCCCAACTATGTTGGGATCGACTAACAGTCATGTCTAACCTGATGCAGCTGAATGGAGCAACTGCCTATCTGTCTAGAATCTAGTTACTGGGTAATACGATTCCTCTTGTTAAGACTTTGTTTTTATACTTTCTGGCTTCAGACTACCGACGGATTTGAGTAGAGGTTTACCTGTAAAATACCCACATTTCGCCAGTTATGTAAAAGTTCCAGGTGATAGTGACAAGAGCCCTATTAGACAAAGTTGATAACACTTCTGTATGGTGACGGACGTAAAGAATAGCACCATCCTATATCTTCCCGTGGGTGTCGTAAGAGGCGCCTAAGCGACTTTATAGAGAATAGGCAGCATCGTTCTCTGTGCTTTTGTTACAAACGTACTGCGATCGCCAACCTCCTGCCAAGCGTGGCGATTGTGGGAAAACCCCCTTTATGTACACTTGGGGGAGGCCTATGTCCGGCAGTGGACGTCTTTCGGCTGAAATGATGATGATGATGCCACTTCTAAGTAAAAATACGCTAAAAGCTAGTTCAGACACGGCGGGAACCGCGTGGTTTCTTAATCGCGTGGGAACCGCTCTAGTCTTATTTAAGTAGATATTTATTAAATCGTTCAGACAGAGTTCATTTTTTAAAAAAGTTTTCTTTTTATATTTTAATTAAATGAAAAATGTAACTTTCGTGCCAACCCTATACTTAACCCTTCCGATTACCAACGATGTTTATCGTATAAAACTCACGCGCTGCCCACATTACTAGTGAATTATTATTTCTGATTAATAAATTGTGCGTCCCGAGAGACATGGAGCTCGACACTGTCACGCCTTGTCGTGGTGTTGCCAGACGAAAAAAGAAAATGGTAGGAAATATTAAGGAAAATCGGCCGAACGATTCTACGGGTTAAAATTAAAATGTTGATGGTCACAGAGTTGACTGGAAGACTAAAGAAAATATGACTAGATTATACGAGTAATAATATGAAAGAAAAAGGAGTAGTTGATAGCGTGACGGTTGACAGGAGAATGGAAGAAAAAATCGTGATGAACCGACCCAAAGTAACATGGGACATAATAGGCATGAAGATGATGATTCTAAGTACAAAAAAGTTTCCTAGGCATTTATAATACGAAGGTCTTATCACTTTTTATCTAACGTAGTTTGTGGTTTACCCGAGGTTATCGGTAAAGAGGTCTTTCAATGAAAGACATAACAATTGCTTGATAAAAAAACTGAGTAGTATCTTGATGTTGTGGAAAATCCCTCGACTAAGTTCGTCGAAACAAAGAAGTTTGGACCTTTGGTTCAATGGTAAAGAATGCCTAAGGCATCAAGTCCGCCTTGGTATTTGTTGGTACTTATTATAAAATAAGTTTCCTTACAAGCTAGACATCATCATATTCATATTCATCATCATCATTCATCTCATATTGACCATGCCGATTATTGTTTGAGATGGTATATTGAGGAAAACACCACATAGATTTAGGTGGACTTGTCCAGTCAGTAGTAGTAATGTAAAGAAATGAGTAAAACATTAAAAAACCGACAACCAGTTCGTGTAGATCACTTAAACCAGAAATTATTAGGTTAATTTTAGGTTATACTGCCCTCCGTAACTAAATACTTAGCTGATCTTTCGTCAAAGATTTCTGGTTTTAGTGATCTACATGAACTGGTTGTCGGTTTTTTAATGTTTTGGACGCATAAATCAGTTTATTTAGGATCAGTGTAATGTAAATGTCTTCTTCTTGTCTGTATTTTTTATACTACTACATATATGGCTTGCGTGTGGGCGCAACACGCCCGAGAGAAGCGATGATGCGTCCTAGGGTGAAGTGGAGGACGCTTGCCTAGGAGAAGCCGATACACTCGAACTTTGAATAAATCCAGATTTCTATCAACAATCAACATATCAACATGATCTCCGTATTCACACTCTTTCAAGTCTTCTTTTTTTCTATCCACCTTTATTTAACCGACCTATTTTTGACAGTAGAACTTTTATTTTTTTTACCTGGCAACCCCTTCCGCCGTGTCACTCCGTCACACCGTCAATTACGTTATTTGATGCTTTTTCATTAAAGTAAACGATGCTTCGGGCTCCCAGGAGGCTTCTGGGCGGGACTGGGTTAGTTGGGTGTGATAGACGGCCAAATAATCTAGGGACGTATTTAATACGAATTATGGGCACTTAGTGGCGTTGTTTTGGCAAAACTTGGCTTGTCAGGCGATTTTTTTATGGTTTAAACCTTGGTTATTAGTAATGAAATGATATTTTCGTGAATGTATTTGTTTTTTTTTGGTGGTAAATAGGTTTTTAGGGCGACAATGTTTGAAAAGGTTTTTGTAATTATTGTGGGTGTAGTTAGATATCATTACTCATGATTAGTTATGTACCTACCTATCTACCTATAATGAATTTGGCACATAGGTGCAATCATACATAATGTGTCCCTGATTTGATGAAACATAGTAAAGTGGTACCAATTTTCAAATCGGGTTCTAAGAGTGATCCCTCTAATTATAGACCGATATCTGTGCTTCCAGCATTGAGTAAAATCTATGAAAAAATCATGCTGGACCAGATGTTGTCTCACCTCAATTCTAATAGGATACTGCATAGTCAGCAGTTTGGTTTCACGAAGGGTAGGTCAACAACAGACGCGGGAGTGAAACTCATCAGTCACATTCTGGAATCCTGGGAGAACTCCCAGGACGCTATTGGCATTTTTTGTGATCTCTCAAAAGCGTTTGACTGCGTCGACCACAACACACTGATCTGTAAATTACATCACTACGGAGTTCGTGGACGAGCTGCTGAACTTGTTCTTTCCTATTTATCTAACAGACAGCAAAAAGTAAATGTAAATGGGGCGACATCCTCCGGGTCTTTAGTCAAGATGGGCGTGCCCCAAGGTTCAATTCTTGGCCCTTTCCTATTTCTTGTTTATATTAATGATCTCCCTTATATGATGGCCAAATTATCGGATATAATTCTATTTGCTGATGACACTTCGCTAATTTTTAAAATTCATAGAAAAGATACAGAAGTCAAACATGTCAACGAAAGTCTAACTGTTCTCTCGAAATGGTTCGCAGCTAATAATCTTTTACTGAATACGAACAAAACTAAATGTCTAAAGTTCTCTTTACCAAATGTAACACAACGTGACCTTCATCTAAATCTTGACGGCGAAAAACTTGATGTTATCGCGGAAACTGTATTCTTAGGGATTACTATCGATTCTAAACTGCAGTGGGGCGCACACATTAGAACTCTTTCGGGGAGGTTAAGCTCAGCTGCCTATGCAGTTAGGAAAATAAGGCAGTTAACTGATGTAGACACAGCTAGGTTAGTATACTACGGTTATTTCCACAGTATTATGTCTTATGGCATTCTGCTGTGGGGATCGGCAGCAGACGTTGATTCAATTTTTATATTGCAAAAGAGGGCAGTCCGCGCGATCTATAAAATGGGTCCTCGCGAGTCCCTCAGAGAAAAATTTAAAGAGATCGATATACTGACTCTGCCTTCACTTTATATCTTAGAATGTATTTTATATGTCCGCAAAAACCGAGGGCTTTTCAAAATTAGAAGCGACTTCCATAATATAAACACACGCAGTAAACACGAAATTGTAATACCCAAATTTAGATTAACAAAAACTAGTAAGTCATTTCTTATAAACAGTATACGCTTTTATAATAAGTTGCCAAAGTCAGTTATAGAACTGACCGATGGAAAGTTTAAAAATTGCATCAAACGTGTCCTTATCAAAAAAGCATATTACAAAATTAAGGACTATGTTGAAGATAAAGAAGTTTGGCTGTAGTTCCTTCTGCTCATGCGGCTTCCCTGGTAGCTCATAAACGACACAAATATGTGGATGTCTCTAACTATTCCGAATTTTATTTACCCTGTTCTTTTTTTCTCATGTTTTACAATAGTTTTCAAATCATTGCACCGTTTATTCATTGTGCAGAATAGTTACAGTACTGATGACTACATTTGTGTCAATTGTTTAATTAATTGTTCTTAGTTTTATTTTTACTTTTGTATAGATTCTTTTTCATTCATATTTTTTGTGAATGTGTGGACATTGTAGGCTTTGTATGTTTTTTTTTTTTTTTTTTTTTACTATCATCTTTTTCTACCTTTTGTAGTAAGCGATGACTTATTGTCGGGCCTACGCTGTCCTCTCATACTTAGGTACTAACGCTGTAACATCCAAATATTGTAGAACCAAATGATTTTAAAAGAGTAACCATGGAGTTTCTTGCCGGTTCTTCTCCATAGGAAACGACCAACCCGAACCGTGCCTCTTCTGTCGACGTTTTATAAGTGCCCATGTAGGCCTATGTAAAATAAAATATTTTGATTTTGATTTTGTTCATTAAGCTGATTCATATCAAATGTCACCCAATTTAAAGCACTAAAGAGCACGATGACCGTCATGGACGTATCTTCGATTTGTCATCAATTTGGTTTTGTTAGTTGATTGGTCTGGTGGTCCCAAGCACGACTACTGAACATGCGGTGGAGTTTTCGAACAGGAATTTCTCTTAGCAGCCACGGAGTCTGGATTAGTTCCCAGTTGATGGCAATAGGCTCGCCCCCTATTACATGAGACTTAAACATAACTGGTGAAATCATAATCATCATCAGCCTATGATGTTCCCACTGCTGGGACACAGGCCTCATCCCTAAAAGAGGAAGTGAGCTGTTGGGCTGTAATCCACCACGCGGGCCCAGTGCGGGTTGGTAGATGTCACAATTGTCACATGTCTTCGAATTTTTACTTCTAGGACATGCCGGTTTCCTCACGATGTTTTCCTTCACAGTTTTTGAGAGCAGCGTTGATGAAATAAATTACACAAAGTAATGCGCCTGCCTGGGTCGAACCCACGCCACGGCTTACTGATCGTAAGTCGGGGCTGCCACCACTGGGCCACCGCTGCTCATGCCCCCTATTATATGGGACTTAATCATAATTGGTGAAATGCGGGTGTAGGTACTATGAGGTACACCTCTGCCCTACCCTCTTTGGGAATTAAAGGCGTGATGTTAAGTTATGTGCTACTTCGTGTAACTTGTTTCATCTCCACTCCAAAACGCTCTCATCCCAGTAGACCATCTGGATCTGATATTGATGGCTACAAGTTCGCACTATTACATGGGACTTAAGACCGTTTACGCCTTACGTCATTTCATACAAACTATTAAGTCCTTATTTTCCGAAATGACTGAACCGATTTCATTAAAACTCCACACGCATTTATGCAGGATACTTAAAAGTTATTAAAAACATTTTCGAAAAGTTACTAAAAAATATTGTTACAGGAATTATTATATTACATAATATGTACATTATTTACAAACTGCAAATAGATATAAAATAAAAATAAAATATGTACAAGTATCAAAATTACAGGGCGTCAAAAAATTCGTCGACATCGCTGTCAACAGGTAAAGTGCCCAGAAGGCTGGCCGCATTGCCACGTTGGATGGCAATGCTAATTCTTTGACCAAAAAAGAGGCCAGCCCTCTGGTCACGTGAAGCGTCGACCAACCGCTTGGCGATATCCCGAAACAAAAGGTGGGCACTCGGGCCCCTGGGCCCTAGTGTTTCAACCCCAAACGACTCAAATACATAATCACCAATTAAATTATTGTTACAGTTAAATTAGACCGATTGTAAATTACTTAGGTACGTAAAGAAACAGAAGTTTCCAATTATCTTTTTTATTTAAAGACATTTCGAAAATGTTTTTAGTAAGTTTTTAGACCTATGTATCCTGCTTATGAGTATGAAGTTTCTTTAAAATCGGTTCAGTTATTTCGGAAAATAAGGACTTGAAAGTTTGTATGAAATGCCGTAAGGTGTAAACGCTCTTAAACATTATTGGCAGAGTGTACTGCTGAAGATATTCTCTGCCTATAGCTTAGAAGAAAGCAAGCATGATGTTAGGTATGCCTGTATGAACGTAGATGAGGCAAAAGGAGTATATAAGGATCGTAGCAGTTGGCGTTCTGTGGTGTCTGCCTACCCCCATGGGAAAAAGGCATTAGTTTACGTATGTACGAGTATGACTGTTACACTTGTTTTGCATCTGCAATCATAGGTACAGTCTGCAAAGGAGATAAGTAACCAAGTTCGCATACTAGTAGTACCAATGAGAACTTGGTTACTTATCTCCTTTGCAGACTGTACACGACGCTCACCACCATTATCAGCTTTTTTATCGCTGCGCTGACGTCCATTTCGGGGTCACCAGTACAAGGGAATGAGGAACAGGGTGTAAAGTTCTTCATCCCCAATAGAAAAGGGAGGATTCTCCGACCAGTCGGGTGAACTGTCTGGTGGGCAACTGCCCGACAGTTGTTGTCGGGTTTTTCTGTATACTTCGTCTTAAGTCGATGTAAACTTTGGTTGCGATTTTCGAACCATTTTAATTCTTCAGTTTGTTCATAGATGGCGCTGTAGTACTTTTTGTTATAGTTGCTTTTTTAGGTGGCTACAATTATTTTATGTTATTTTTTATTTAAATTGTATTTTTTTTTCGGACAAAATTCAATAAAATATTATTATTAATAAAAAATTATTACTTTACCTTGAAATACAAAAGTTAATTATACTAATAATAAAGCTGAAGAGTTTGTTTGTTTGTTTGCTTGAACGCGCTAATCTCAGGAACTACTGGTCCGATTTAAAAAATGATTTCAGTGTTAGATAGCCCATTTATCGAGGAAGGCTATATATCATCACGCTACGACAAAAAGGAGCGGAGCAGCAATGAAACATGTTGCGAAAACGGGGAAAATGTGACGCAGACGAAGTTGCGCGGGACAGCTAGTCGGATATAAACATAAACTCACGCAGGCATGAAGTCTCAACCTCAAGTCGTGCTCGGTTGATGGCAATGGCTCGCCCCTATTATTCACATAGGACTTTATCACTTCTGGCGAAATATGTATCATGTACTTACTATTAGGTGCCACTGTCTAATCATCTGGTGATAAGAAGCGTGATTTTATGTTCAAATGAAAAGTCACCATTTTCAGTCATAACTTCACTCGAAAGAATTCATTTTGTTTTTTTTTTGTTGTGCGTCGATAAGATCAACCAAGCTATACAAAAGTAAAAAACCAGTTTATGCGGACCTCTCATTGTACTGGAAATCTATACAAAGCGAGGCCATGTTATGCTGGATGTTTCGTCGTGTTTACATGCATCTGGCGTTGACACGTGCCAATTATGTTTATCTATGTCACATTATATACTCATTATTCTATTATGTACACAGCTGTTTTAAATTCCACCAATAAGTACGAAGTGTTGTGACGTCACTGAAAACATGTTGCCATTTAGTAAGTAAATATGTATGTCGTTTCTTGAGTATATAGCACATTCCTTGAATTTTAATATTTACTTTGGTGGTATTACATAGACGGTTGTTATCGTAAATAATTAATTAATGTAAGTATCCTACTAATATTATAAACGCGAAAGTTCAAGTAAGAATGTATGTTTGTTACTCTTTCACGCAAATTGATGAAATTTGGTAAGTAGATAGCTTATACCCTGGATTAACACATAGACTCCCTACTTTTTGTCCCGGTCTGCGCGGGTGAAACCGCGGGGCGCAGCTAGTAAGTAATAAATTTGGTAAGTAGATAGCTTATACCCTGGATTAACACATAGACTCCCTACTTTTTGTCCCGGTCTGCGCGGGTGAAACCGCGGGGCGCAGCTAGTAAGTAATAAATTTGGTAAGTAGATAGCTTATACCCTGGATTAACACATAGACTCCCTACTTTTTGTCCCGGTCTGCGCGGGTGAAACCGCGGGGCGCAGCTAGTAAGTAATAAATTTGGTAAGTAGATAGCTTATACCCTGGATTAACACATAGACTCCCTACTTTTTGTCCCGGTCTGCGCGGGTGAAACCGCAGGGCGCAGCTAGTAAGTAATAATTAAAAAGAGATCTCTTCATAGTTCGAAATTCTGTTTTTTAATCAGACATTTAATATGAATTGTTTTACTTAGGTACTCACGAAAATATAATGTTTAGTACCTACATTTTTTTTTTTAACTCTGCCCCACACTAGGATTTTTTCCTGTATCGTGGGTGCGTTTTACAAACATTTAAACTCACATACACAAACAGCCAGACCCGGAACAACTATTTGTAGGCCATACAAATATTTGTTTCGTGCGGGGACCGAACCCGCGACACGCAGCGCAGCAGTCGATCGCTCAACAACTGCGCCAGCCGCGCCCTCGAACTTACTTATTTAGTTAAATGAAATAAAAAAAGAAAACTGTCTGAGACTACCTGTTTAGTTTAGGTCTGTAACCAAGAGTTTGTTTTATTTTAATAAGTATGTAACGGAAAAAGGAAATAAAAAACGTACAGGCCACATTTCGCCAATTACGTTTTATGTCCCGTACCATGTCACAATTTTAATTATTTTTACTTTGACTTTGATAATAAAATTGATATATTAGGTAGGTATTGAAATTTGATATATTAGATATGTTTGGTATTGTTTTTTTTTAATAATTAGGTACTTAATAATAACTTAAAACTATTACAATATACCTATTTTAAATGTATAATTTTTAAAATTCAAATATTTAAACATTCCTATGCAAAATACAGTTGTGGTCATAAAATTAAGAACGATTTTAAGTTCCAGACTTTTTTATCTAAATCATGTCATTTGTAGTTTTGTGTTCCTTCTTAGAACTAACCAGTTATGTTATGAAATAGCCACATGAATAGAGCAAACTGGATTAGGAATATATAATGAAACCGCAAACTATTTTTTTACAAATTATGTTTATTCTCTATCGTAACAAATTCAAATAGTTATGAAGCTGGACAAATAATTAAGAACTATTTATTAAATTGCTCGATAGTTGTTTTATATGGAACTTAGATTAATTAAATCACATTAATTTGAAGTGCGTAAAGAAAAAAAGCAATTTCATACATTTTAAACTACAATTAATAGTCAGTAGCATGTCCACGGCTTTTAATTACTGCTTTACACCGGCGAGGCATTGAGTCTATCAATTTTTGACATTTCGCAAGAGAGATAGAGTTCCATTCTTCCAAGAAAACGTCGTACAGCTCTCTTAGATTGCCACACTGTCGATTTGAAACCTTTTTCTTGACCTCGCACCAAAGATGCTCTATTGGGTTTAGATCTGGGCTGTTAGCTGGCCAATCTAAGACAGAAACTGATTGCGATGTGAGAAATTCCTTAACGGTGCGTGCAGTATGCTTTGGATCATTGTCGTGCTGGAAAGTCCAAATAACCGGAAGCACGTCTTCAGCATAAGGTAACATTGTTTCTTCCAGTATATCTTTGTATTGGAATTGATCCATGTTTCCTTCTATCAGCTTAACAGGTCCAACACCATGTCCAGAGAAGCACCCCCAAATTTTCACATTTCCCCCACCATGCTTTAATGTCTTTTTTGTGTACTGAGGATCGAATGCTTTATTCGGAGGGCGTCGTACATATCGTTTTCCATCAGAACATACCCTGTTTATTTTAGTATCATCAGAAAAAAGAACATTTTTCCACTGTTTAACTGTCCAGTTTCCATACGTTCTTACAAATGCAAGCCGGGCTTGCCTATGGCACCGTTTCAACATGGGCACCTTCCTTGCTAACCTTCCGTGCAACTTTTCTTCCACTTCCCTTGCCTTCGAATAGTGCGTGCCGAGATTGCTGAAGGGTTGTTTTCACCAAAGTATTCTTTTCTCAGCTCATTAGACCCTTTAAAAGGATTTTGTTTTGCCAAACGAACGATATTTCGATCATCTCGACGAGATGACTTTCTCTGTTTAGGTACACGCGGTACATTTGAAGTCGTTTGATACGTGGCAAAATGCTTCACAGCGTGGAAAACCATCGTTTTTGAGCATTGCAGATGGTCGGCTATCTTTTTATACGACCAATTCTTCTCCCGAAGTTTTATTATTACTTCCCTTGTAGATTTATCACAACTTTTCATTTTTCCCCATTGTTTTCATATGAAGCAATCACGTGTAACAAAGCAATGGCGCCAAAATTATACGAATAGTCAACTACAACCACAGAGCCACAGAGTGTTCTCTATTTAAATTTGAATTGAAAAAAAAAACTATTCATCGTTCTTAATTATGTGACCAGCCAGCAAATAGTAATACTAAGTTCAGATCTAATGTATAAAGTTTATCTATTAATTTTTTAGCCAATCATGTGTAGCAACGAGTGTACCGCTAATATGGAAAAGTTTTGCGATACCGAGAGAAATACAAAACAATACATGCAATTAGTTATACATGTTAGTTTGAAAAAATCTGCCCTTTAAATAAGCGTTCTTAATTATATGACCACCACTGTATGTTGTGATAATAATAAAGAAAAATAATTACAACCTAACAATTAATCCCTTTAATTGGCTCCTAAATTAGTAATGGATACTTATTTTTAGGTTCCTGGGTTCCTACTGAAATAAATTAACACGTCACCTAGGTATTGGACTAAGTAGTAAATAGTTTCATCATTGGACAGTTTTCTAAGAAAATCGTGACTTGTTATTTTTAGGTTATTGACATCATTATAGAAACCCACGTAAAGAAAACATCTAGTTTGTCTTCGAATATTGAACTCTCTGGGTATATAATACGGTTTACTGTTGTATAATCGCGATTAGCTCTAATTATGCTATCATATTGATTAATTACAATGTTCGTAGTAGATAGTGCTATGTAATTTGGACTTCTTTGTCCCATCCCATTCGGTTCCATGGTGTAATGGTTAGCACTCTGGACTTTGAATCCAGCGATCCGAGTTCAAATCTCGGTGGAACCTGGGTTTACTTTTTGTGTTTTAAGTATTGTTTTTTGGTCAAATTACACTAATGAGAATGATGTTGTTGTTCAACTAGACATGTTTTTAGATAAGTTCTTAGATATAGAATATAGATATGGTATCAGAAATAAAATCCCATAAAAGTCAAAGAAAAGTTTACAAAGAAATTAATCATCCTCAAAAGCATGAGCAGTCGTTTAGGGACTTGTATATTTCCCCGATACCGTGGCGTGAGTAGTTCTCAAAATTACACGAATGCGCACGAGGAGGACGCGGTTGTGACGTCAGACATCTTGCGAGTTCCTGCGGGCAGTAGGCATGAGTACTTGCGGTGACATGACGACATCCAACTTACTTTGTGCTAGTGATGCGTTCCGATCCGAATATTCGATACTTTACAGTATCGATACAACATGTAATACGCTTACCTGATACTCAGTACATTATTCTGCCCCCACATATAGAAATAATATATAGGTAATTTTTTAAAAAAAAAACAGCCGTTCCATACATTTTGACCGTGTAGGTATTGCACCTTTTTGGGAAACAGAAGATTTTTGAAGTGAAACCTTCTTTAGCTGCGTAGAGCGATTTTTGGTAGGAGAAAAATCTTTGGGTTCGCTTTGCACCCTTTGCCTTATTGGGCCAGACTAGCGACGCGTTTAATAATTCAAAAAAAGAACACTAATTCCATTGTTTTGAGTTTTCACTTCTATACTATCGACAGTCTTTATCACTGCTTCTGTTTTTTCCCGTGTTACTACTGGTAGTAGGAATGGTAGAAGCACGGGCAAGTCACGATAATTACCTGTCCACAATGAATGGATCGTATTGTTCCACAATGTCAACCAATCAAGCTATGAACCTATCGATAAGAAATGCAAGTATCGTGCATCACTAGTTCCGTACTTGATGCTGATTTTGTTGTCCTAAAATGGATTTGATTGTCATTTGTGTGACTTATTTTAGGCTTCTATTGTATACTAAAACAATGAGAATGCATTTTAATATTATAATTGACACGAATTAATTTCGGGATTATCCAAATACATATTTTCGAACTCGAATGCAGGAAAATATTTTGATAGAGGAAACCTAAAAGAATATTTAAATAATTGTTTAGTCTGCAAGTTTACGAGATATATACTTACAAGGTGCTGTTTTGCATCCTCGTCAAAATTCAGGAGTTTGTCACAAAAGACATAAATAATCAAGTTAAATTACGGTATTTATTTAATTATTAATAAACGCTGTTTTTGTTGTTGTTGTTTATTAATTATTAATAAACGCTGTTGATTTGTTGTTGTTGTTTAAGTTTGTCAGTATTTCAGAAAATATCCGATATGTGATAGGCAATAAGAAATTATCGAATACTAGCGACCCGCCCGGCTTCGCACGGGTGCAATGCTGATACTAAATATACTACAGAATGTCTGTCGACATCACATTGGAAACCTCTAAAAGTATCAGTGTTTCTCTGCTATATTATGCATGTATTATACCTATAAACCTTCCTTTTGAATCACTCTATCTATCAAAAATCGCATCAAAATCCGTTGCGTAGTTTTAAAGATCTAAGCATATATATAGGGACAGACATCGGGAAGCGACTTTGTTTTGTACTATGTAGTGAAAAGTTTGCGATTTTTTGTATGTGCGAAAGCGTAGCTATAGGGCTAGGATCAGAAGGGCCACACTTAGCGATTTCCATAAAAAAAAAACCCTTTTTATTATTGATTTGGTTCGAGAATCATTAGCATAGTTACCTCATTGAATTTGACGAGGATGCAAAACAACAGCTTGTATAGTAAATATTTTGGTGATCAAAGAAATGGGATTTAAGAAGGTACTTTTAATTTAAATTGCATGTAGGTATGCTATGCACCAACGAACATGAGGTTTTAAGTTCGATTCCAAGGTCAGACAAACTATTATAGGCTTTTCCATCAGAAATTTCTCAATAGTAGTCACGGAGTTGATGGTTGATGGCAATAGGCTCGGCCCCTATTACATTTTGACACTTAAACATAAGTGGCTAAGTATGGGTGTATCTATTATAAGGTAGGTAGATGCATATCTGCCGAACCTTTTAGGGAAAACCGGCATGATATTATGACTGGAAACTCACTCTCACTATCACATGACATGCAATAATCCCCTGATATCTGTTTGCCTTATTCGACCTTCGCCCTTATTCTCAAACGCTTCGATTCGATGTCGATCGAAGCGTTTGTGAATACGGGGGCTTATTATCAGAACATCAATGAAGCGAATAATGCATTTGAATCAGCTGTTTATAATCCCCGGTATAGTATACAAGAGAGAAAGAGAGAAAATATAACTTTAATGTGCATAATGTCGCAGGAAATAGGAATTTGTATTACCTATGTTAAATGAAATATTAGCTGTACATGGATCTTTTGGCGCGTGGCAAAAATCAGAACTAACTTCAATTTCTTGTTTTAGGGGTCCATATCTGTAAACGCAATATAACACTTACAAACAGTTACTTTCTAAAGATAAAATAAGAATTCAAAACATTAAGTAAGCGGGTAAAGTACTTTAGACATTTTTAAGACTTAAAACGAATGAGAATGGTCGTACTTGATTACATACACAAGATTCATCATTATAATTTCATTGCTGTAATAATGCCGTTCTAAAATATAAATGACGTCAACAATATATACTTCACACGTTTTTAGTAAGACATAAACAATTTCACCGTTATTATCATCGGTTCCATGGTGTAACGGTTAGCACTCAGGACTCTGAATCCTGCGATCCGAGTTCAAATCTCGGTGGAACCTGAACTTTTTGCATTTATTAAATGTTGTAAATGCTTTTTTTGTTTGTATTTTAATTAAAATTATATAATTTTCTGTTGATTATGTTTTATTTATTTAAGAATTATAAATTTTTCGTAAACTTAAGGGAACTTTGGTTACAGGAACTAATGTAATAATTTTAATGTTGCCGTAAAATAATTAAATTTAAAAACATTTTTCTTTTATTAACTCAGTTGTTTTTTTTTTAATAAATCGACTCTTTAATACCTTCAAAGGTACTAACAGGCACACAATATCGAATCTAAATGGATCACAAACTGGGTGGCAATTATCAAAAGTCGTACAAACAAAGCGATTGAATCGTCCCTTTATCAGTTACTGTTGATAACCAGAGTTCATATAACAAATGGACGCAGTTAGATATTGATCAAGGTAAAGTACAGTTAGCGAGGAAAGTTTTTAAAAATGAGATTAATAATACAGGGCTAAGTATGTAATGTTGAAATATTGTGAGAAGTTCGTGAAATCGTGACTAAATATTAACAGCTGTTCTGGTCGATGTTCCGGTTAAGCCGCGGCTGCCTAGGTTGGTCCGTGGATGGGACCCATTACATACTGAGATTACTCCGTACCTCGGAAAGCGCGTCCCGGCTTGTAGATCTTGTAGCAGTGGCCCGAAAGTCTGACAACCAGGCTTATCGTATTACAAAGAACTAACTGACATGTGGAGGTCAGATAGGCAGTCGCTTCACGTAAAATACTGATACTCAGCTGCATCCGGTTAGACTGGAAGCCGACCCCAAGATAGTTGTGAAAAGGCTAGGCAGATTATGATGTTATGTTGAACTTGTACGATGTACCTTTGTATCTAGAGGCAAACGTAAAACATAGGTCTAGGTCTAGAGGTGGCGCGCGGGTTCGATTCCCAGATGGGGCAAAGTGTTATTGGGTTTTTCATTAGAAATTTCTCAGTAGCAGCCACGTAGTCTGGATTTGTGTCGTTTTCAGAATATTACGTTTAAAAACAAACATTTCTAATAAATGTAAGATTTATGGTTGAGTTGGTGCCAAGTTGTGTGAAATGGGTAATTTTTAAATTCGGTTTTTCTGAGACATTTGGCAACGAAGAGTAATTTTTTTTTTGTGATAAACATTTGTGTGAAAAAACGACAAATTTTACTGTCGGATTTTCGCTCTTCTGGCTTCTTTTAAAATCTAAGAAAAACATGGAAAATCATTATTTATAACTGGCACTAGTTCAACTGGCCTACCATGACGTCTTAAAACATTATCGTTTTACTTCTTTTCCAGTGTGGGAAAGAGATGGCGCTAGACATCCTGTATAGCTCTGTCTCTTTCCCACACTGGAAAAGGAGTAAAACAATAATGGTTTAAGACGTCATGGTAGGCCACCTGGTCAGTCAAGTGGATCGTCTTAGAAGCGGATTTATTCTGCCGTAATGAACCAATCAATAATCTTAGTAATTCAGTAAAATTCTTCAAACTAGTCCAACATTTATTGCTATCTAGTAAAATCATTCTCTGAAAGGTACATTCAAAAACATTGCTTAGAACGGATTTAATAAAAATCAATCAGCGTTAACTACCCAAAATAAGTAGAATTACCTCAGTAAATGGAAGAAATTTTGATGTGGATTGGTACTTTTTAACAGAACTACGCTCAACTTTCCTGACCATGATTTCCTTATCACGTTTTTAATGTAATTGCAAACAGTTTGCAAAACTGGTAACTAACCAATTTGTTCGAGTCTGACTGTACCCGTGCCCGATAGTTATGGTGTGTTATGGGTAATCGTGTGCATTCGAGTGGTTGTCTCCCCATTTACATAATAACTGCCGTAACAAGTGGTGTGTGGTGACCATCATTCTAGATGGACAGTGTTATATATACATACATAAAATCACGCCTTTTTCCCATGGGGGTAGGCAGAAACCACAGAACGCCACCTGCTACGATCCTTACATACTCCTTTTGCCTCGTCCACGTCTGCTTGAGAGCAGCTGTAGCCCAGTGGTGGCAGCCCCGATTTCCAAGCAGTAAGCCGAGGGTTCGAACCCAGGCAGGCGCATTATTTTGTATAATTTATTTCATCAACGCTGCTCTCAAAAACGGTGAAGGAAAACATCGTGAGGAAACCGGCATGTCCTAGAACTAAAAATTCTAAGACATGTGACATCTACCAACCCGCACTGGGCACAGCCTACTCTCACTCATAGAGAGAAGGCCTGTGTCCCAGCAGTGGGAACATTATAGGCTGATGATGATGATGATGATGGCATACACGCACGCCGGTTGCGAGTACTACGCACCTCACCTTTCTGAAGAACCTCACCAATATGGTCATTGTATATCCTTCTAGGACGTCCCGTCCACGGACAGTGTTTTGTTTAATAGTAGTGAACATACTGGGTACCTATTGGTAAACAAGCCATATTAGTGAAGTTTTTCAGAAAGGTCAGGTGGCGCAGTACTCGCAACAATCGTGGGTGTATGAGTTAATCCCCGACGGGTAAGGCAGAGGTGCAATCATCTTCATTATCTCAACCGAAAGACGTCCACTGCTGGACATAGGCCTCACCCAAGGGGGGGTTTTGCCATAATCGCCACGCTTGTCAGGCGGGTTGGCGATCGCAGTACGGTTGTCACAAAAGCACAGAGAACGCTGCTGCTCATTCTCTGGCAAATCCCTTAGTCGCCTCTTACGACACCCACGGGAAGATATGGGATGGTGCTATTCTTTACGTCCGACTCCATACAGCATAGAGGTGAGGTCAGAGGTGCAAGAAATAGCACAATTTTGGCCAGTTACTTAGCAAGAAGAGAAATACATTATCTTAATCGTCATATTAGCTCCAAATACACCCATTGCTGATCTGTTATTCGAACTAAACTGATCAATGAAGTCATTGAAGAAAATAAGTTATAGGTTATATTCTAAAAGAAAACGTTTTATGAATCAAGATCAACCATATCACGTAGAAACTATTTCGACCTAATATGGTCTAAGCATTACAGTGCAAAGTGCATTTACCTATGCTGACTCATACAATGCACGTTGCAACGAAATCACGTTTTTTTAGCTCATTTTATTTAACTGGAAACAAAGTGAATAACCGCATTATGTAATCTGATACTCAAACAATCAACAACAGAAATGATTTCATAAAAATCGTGCGTTAAAATTCCCTAGGTCTGACTCAATTTTTTTGCATAACCATGAATGAATAAACTTAAATTGCTTAACTGGTAGTTATCCTTATCTCTTGAACAGTATATTCCAAAGTCAATGTCAAGAATACAGCTACCGACAACTATGCGACGGCACTGATAAGAAATACTTGTTACATTTTTCTTATCACTCATACATGGCTTGCTCTAACTTTATCAAGACACTCGTAACACCTTATAAGCAAGAAATGTATATCATATGCACTTAAGCAGCGTAATTTTCGAAATTGCAATGTGTACACTGAAAAATGGGATGTTAATTTTCTTCGAACATTTTTGTTTGACTTATTATTCATAGTTATCGCGCGACAAATTACTTCGAATGACTGTGTTTAAACAATTTGCAGTATTATGAGGTGACAATTTCTTTCGTTACACAAATTATGTAATCAAATTGGTGGCAAAACGGCGACAAAAAAACGTGTCGAAAGTAAACTCTAAAGAGTTTTATATAAGAGCCTTTACGCCTTACGACATTTCATACAAAATTTCCAGTACTTAATTTCCGAAATGACTGTACCGATTTTTATGAAACTGCATACGCATGAGTAAGATACTTATGTCTAAAAAGTTAATAAAACCGGTTCAGTCATTTCGGAACTTGGACTTGAAAGTTAGTATGAAATGCCGTAAAGCGTAAACGCTCTTAAATCAACCGTACTGGAAAATGAATCCAACACAGTACAGGTTCGAAAAGGCTAGACAGTTTATAAACTTGGTAAATTTATCTCCAAGGATTAAGATGATGAAGGTTACCTAATAAGACAGTACTCCGATACTCACCCTTGCGAAGTTAAAAGGAATGCTAGAAAGAAATTTAATTACTGTGATGACGAGAGAAGCAAGGAAGGAGAAGACACCAAATAAATTGGGATAAGAGCAGGAGGAGAAGTGTGTGTTGCCAGTGATTACATACGGGACCGAAACGTGGTCGCTCACAATGGGCCTCATCAGAAGGCTCAAAGTCACCCAAAGGGCAATGGTGAGGGCTATGCTCTGAATTTCCTTGCGTGATCAAATCAGAATGAGGACATCCGCAAGAGAACCAAGGTTAAAAGCTCCACCAAGTACCAAGGTTACCGACGTAACCCGAAGAATTGCCAAACTTAAGTGGCAGGGCACATTGCTCGCAGAAAGGATGGCCGATGGAGCCGAAAAGTTCTAGAGTGGCCTCCTAGTGGACCGATGACCTGGGGAAAGTTGTGGGGCTCCGCTGCATGCAAAGTCGCACGGGACCGGTCAATGTGGCGACACTCCGGGGAGGCCTATGTCCAGCAGTGGACGTCTTTCGGCTGAAATGATGATAATGATGAAGAGCAAGAGATTGATGTTGATGATGATGGAGGAATGATGCCCCTTGTAAATTTAATGTAGTCGAGAATAAGAAAGCCAACGTTAGAGAAGACGAAGACGCGGCAAATCAAAAAGTTAGGATAAGGATTAACACGATCTAAGTAGTAACAAAACTTTACATCAAGCCTGTTATCCGGTTAAGCAGAGATGTGTACTTATTAGTACATCCACATTTCACCAGTTATGAGCCCTATGAAAAAGTTGGCGAGCCTTGTGCCATCAACCGGGGCAAAAATCCAGACTACGTGGCTGCTACTGACAAATTCCTGAAGGCAACACTTTTCCGGTTCTCTATGGTGTCGGACGTAAAGAATAGCACCATCCCATATCTTCCCGTGGGTGTCGTAAGAGGCGACTAAGGGATTTGCCAGAGAATGGGCAGCAGCGTTCTCTGTGCTTTTTGTAACAACCGTACTGCGATCGCCAACCCGCCTGCCAAGTGTGGCGATTATGACAAAACCCCTCTTATGTCAATGTGGCGACACTTGGGGGAGCCTATGTCCAGCAGTGGACGTCTTTCGGCTGAAATGATGATGATGATTATGAACACTTTTCCCGACCTGGGAATCGAACCCAGGACCTCACGCTCAGCACTCGCGCTTCCGACTACTAGACCAACAAAGCAGTCAATCTACTTAGTACTCATGACTAAAATACAAAATATTTCCCAGACGCCTATCCACTAGTTAAGGCCAACTGCCATCCGGCTGACACACACTTCCATCTTTAAATTGGTCATATCGGACATCCGGATTTAAACCAAGGTAGGCCAGATGACACGGGTTAATCCCTCACATAAAATACCGACGTAAGGTCTTGCATAAGGAGGATGTTGGGAAGGAGCTACATGTCGGGAGCTAAATGATATTGTGTAAGATATTATGGTCATCTTATTGGTAAGACGGTTTTTAAAAGAGGTGGTAAATTGATGGTTGCTGGGGAATTACATGAAGTGAAAGGTGCTAAGGTGAAAGCTGAAAATTGGGACGCGGCTTGCTTAGTACCGAAATGATTGGTTTTGGGTATCGATAAGTGGTCTTACGTGTAAGAATTTAGAGTTGATGATTGAATGGGAATTGTTTTAACTGTGTACCGAATGGTTTCATTGTTTCATAGGGACTCAGGTATCTTAACAACAAGATTAAAAGTATCGGTAAACAAGAAACAAAATCAATAAATCTGTAAGAAAGTTTTAGTGGTAGTATCTTTATTAAAATATAATCAAGGTAGGTAAGTACTCAAAACACATAATATCAAGACTTTTAAGAATAAAAATGTTGCTACTTTGCAAGTAACAACTCCGAACAGTACCATCATCTGCCTAGCCTTTTCCCAAACTATCTAGGGGTCGGCTTCCAATCTAACCGGATGCAGCTGAGTACCAGTATTTTACATGAAGCGACTCCGAACAGTATATTCTCCATGAATTACATTAAATCCATCTATTAATAGCTCTTTTACAATCCGACCACAGTTCTTCATTAATTCAAAATTCTAAATCTGACCCACCATTCCCCACTTTTTAGATCAACCACAATAGAAGTACCGCTTCAACCACAAATTTCCGTATTGATCTCGGTGGTTATAATCGTGACTTATCGCTTTTGTGGGATTTCCCGTTGCCACGTGTCTATTTCCTATTTGTACTTGCCAGGCATCATCTCTATCAGCTTTACTAATATTACAAAATATGTGAGTTTGTGCAGAGGTCGGTTACGCAATGCATTTGATAAAAAAACTTAAATTCCATGCCTTAGTTCTAAAAGTCACTAAAAACATTTTTTAAATTTTGAGATGAGATCATTTAAAGTGCAAAGAATAGTAATTATCACTTAACCGCTGCAGCTTTGCGCAAGAATTCCTTATCAACTTAGGGTGGATTATCAAAAAATCCCGGTAGAAGTTAATTATGTTTTGATGAAAGGATGTAGGTATAGAAGTTCTTCAATCTTGCAGAAGGGAGATCGCACACACACAAACACATACATCAGCATAGGCACAGCTTGTAATTTGTAATGCATTAGATCGCACACACACAAACACACACATCAGCATAGGCACAGCTTGTAATTTGTAATGCATTAGATCGCACACACACAAACACACACATCAGCATAGGCACAGCTTGTAATTTGTAATGCATTAGATCGCACACACACAAACACACACATCAGCATAGGCACAGCTTGTAATTTGTAATGCATTAGATCGCACACACACAAACACACACATCAGCATAGGCACAGCTTGTAATTTGTAATGCATTAGGGCTGAACGGATTTGGCTGACATTTGACACACAGATTCTCATCTCTTCTCTCTCTGAAAAAAAACGTTGCTGCACACTAGGGATTTCTCCTGTATCGTGGTTGCGTTTACAAACATTTAAACTCACATACACAAACAGCTAGACCCGGAACAACTATCTGTAGGCCTTACAAATATTTGTTCCGTGCGGGGATCGAACCCGCGACACGCAGCGCACCAGTCAATCACTTAGCCACTGCGCCAACCGTGCCGTCAACAGATATAATTATTTTCATCAAAAACATCCAGCCAGTAATCCCCGAAGGGTTAAGCAGAATTACACCTAATAGTACATTCACATTTCACCTGTCATGTTCAAATCTCATGTAGTAGGGGACGAACCTATTACCATCAACCGCGCAAATATCCAAGATATTTTCATTCGGGTACATAAAGATTCCTAGAACGGGATTGAAACCGCTGGAAACAACTAGTATTAATTACTATCATCTCACAGTCACGCAGCTGTAGAATGATTCAAGTCCATATTGGAATATTATACAACTCCGTAAGTGTCCACTGTTGATTGTGGTAGTAATAATAATAGTGCAAACATTGTTCTGTGTCCGTAAAATTACGCTTAAAACATTATTGTTCCATTCCTAGTCCAGAGTGGGAAAGAGATGGAGCTGGATGACCTGTATAGCTCCGTCTCTTTTTCACTCTTGAATAGGAATGGAACAATAATGTTTTAAGACGTCATACGGACGCTGGGCAGTGGACTGATGTTAGAAATATTCCACTTGTTTCCATTTGTCAAGTTTTGTTTAAAGGAAGAGGAGTAATTTCTACTACTACAGTGAACAGATGGCTTAACATGACGTCTTAAAACATTATTGTTATACTGCTTTTCCAGTGTGGGAAAGAGATGGTGCTAGAAATCTTGTATAGCTCCTAAAACAATACTGCTGTAAGACGTCATGGTAGGCCAGCAGGTAATACTGGACTACAGTTTTGTATTGTGTGTTTGTTTGTTTTGTTTTTGTTTTGTTTTGTAGTGTTGTTGTGTGTTTTGTTTTGTGTCAGTTTTGTGTGTGTGTTTTGTTTTGTTGTAATATCTTTAACTGGCTGCTGCCTGCGACTTCATGCGCGTGGAGATGTGTGTGTTTTTTAGGGATAAATTTAGACGTATATAAATCTGCCTCTTGATTCATTCTAACTATTGATGAAAACTGCATCAAAATCCGTTGCGTAGTTTTAAAGATCTAACCGTACAGATAGCGGGAAGCGACTTTGTTTTATACAATGTAAAAATGCTACTCATGCATGAGAATTTGGAAAAACCTCTCAAAACGAAGCCGAAAAGGTTTTTTTAACCACGACTCAATTGATCGTGGAAGGACCAAGATTTTATCCATCCGGTAACTATGCAGTTTTCGGAAAATTTACTCTCTTGTTTTCTCAGCTGTTTCCTGCAACATATAATACTATTCATACTTTGGGTGTTGAAAGAAGCAGCCGTATACGTAAAAGATATTTGAAAATTCTGTTTCCATCATCATCCTCATCATTTCAGCCCAAAAGACGTCCACTGCTGGACATAGGCCTCCCCCAAGTGTCGCCACATTGACATTTTGGGGGGTTTTGCCATAATCGCCACGCTTGGCAGGAGGGTTGGCGATCGCAGTACGGTTAATACAAAATCACAGAGAACGCTGCAGCCCATTCTCTGGCAAGTCCCTTAGTTGCCTCTTACGACACCCACGGGAAGATATGGGATGGTGTTATTCTTTACGTCCGACACCATACAGAACATTCTGTTTCCATTTATAATCGGTCTAATTTAGCTGTCAAACCATTTTACGAAAATGTTTTTTAGTAACTTTTTAGACCTATGTATCCTGCTTATGCGTATGAAGTTTTATTAAAATCGGTTCAGTCATTTCGGAAAATAAGGGCTAGAAAGTGTGTATGAAATGTCGTAAGGAGTAAACGCTCTTAACATCAAAGTTAAAGGTTAGATCTTCTTCCTTATAGACAGTCTCACTAGTAAACTAACAAGAGGACACCCCACACTGTCACAGTACTAACTTTACAGTAATTATAGTAAATGTGTTAACTATGGTGGTTAAATTGAAGCTTGTCACGTGATGGCTTTATTCTGTCGACGGGCAGACATATTTTTTACATGATTGATGTGTTGTCATAGCTTTTTTTTATAAGTGATTGGCTTGCAGGAAGAAGGGCCGGCATGAAGTTGAAAATAGCTGAAATTAAAATCCATTGTCAGATTGGATACAAATATTTAGAACCTCGAAAGTAGATAAATGGTGCTATAAAGTCATAAACCAGGTATGAATTCTAGATTGAATTTTAGCTCTGCTGCCAGATTTCCTGACTCTCTTCTTCTATCTTTATACCATCATTACCACTAAACACGGGATATCTACCATGTTTAGGAGAGCAGCGGTGGCCCAGTGAGAGCAGCGGTGGCCCAGTGGTGGCAACCCCGACTTACAAGCAGTAAGCCGTGAGTTCGAACCCAGGCAGGCGCATTACTTTGTGCAATTAATTTCATCAGCGCTGCCCTCAAAAACGGTGAAGGAAAACATTGTGAGGAAACTGGCATGTTCTAGAACTAAAAATTCGAAGACATGTGACATCTACCTACCCGTACTAGGTTCGCGTGGTGGATTACAGCCCACTGCCTCTCATAGAGAGGATGCCTGTGTCCCAGCAGTGGGAACATTATAGGCTGATGATGATGATGACCATGTTTACTATTCATGCAAGAATCATAATCATGGATAACCAGTTTATCCGAGATTATAGTGCTTGCAACACTGCCGAAATATCGGGAACTTCAAATGACAAACTAACTAACTTATATCTTTTTAAACACCAGTAATCATGATCTGCACGCGTAGCATGACCACTGTAGAAACGAGTTTTGTCTACGGAAGAATCGACATAATGACAGATAGACAATGACAATGTGTCAGTTTGTGGGTTCTTCCGTCGACATAGCCTGTTTCTACGGCGGTCATGCTACGCGTGTTGTTTGATTTGATTATACTGCAACTGCATGATAGGTCGTAGAAAATGATGACTGGACGATAGTACTTATGGACAATCATGCTCATATACAATATCTTCCGAGAACATGTTTCAGCATTGACATGATATTATTGTGTCAACTTTGTGATGTTTTGGAGAGGTCTGTTTTGGAGAAGAAAAAAAAATAAAAAAAAGAAAGGAAAAAAAAATAAAAAATAAAGTTTGGAAAAGTTCAGTTGTTCAGTCAGAACATCCTTAAGTTCATTAAAAATGATCGTGTCTCCGTGATTTTTCTTTTTGGCACATTTCATGGCAGGGTTCATTTAAATCAGCTTTGGATGTAGCTGAATACCAATTTCTTTACGTAAGCGACTGCCTATCTGACCTCTACAACCCAGTTACTAGGTGATGTGATGTTTTCCATTTCAATATATTAATCTTCATCGTCCTTCAAAGAAAGGTTGTTGGCTTTAAGAGTAGAAACTCTTGATATTGACGAACCAACGTCAGTAGACACACGCCAAGGTTCATTTCAAGTATTTGCTTGTTTACGCTACACGTGATTAAAGTACCATGTCTTATCTTTGTACGTAATATTATGATAAGTCTTAATTACTCATTCGAAAACTGATGTAATTCATAAATGAGAACTTTAGCCCTAAGTGTGTCATGCTTTTGAATGTGATCCTGTTTGTAAGACGGTCTAGTTACTGGATCTCTTCTTTTTTTTTACTATTGTCTTTTTCTACCTTTTGTAGTAAGTAACGACTTGTTGTCGGGCCTACGCTGTCCTCTCATACTTAAGAACTAACGCTGTAACATCCAAATATTGTGAAACCAAACGATTTAAAAAAAAACCATGGATTTTCTTGCCGGTTCTTCTCCATAGGAAACGACCAACCCGAACCGTGCACCTTTTGTCGACGTTTTATAAGTGCCTATGTAGGCCTATGTAAAATAAAATATTTTGATTTTGTTTTTTTTTTTAAGGGTTCCGCATCCAAAACTCTGCCAACGGAACCCTATTACTAAGGCTTCGTTATCTAGTCGTCCTTGTGTCAGACACAGGTTTTTTCTTTTCGAGACGTAAGCGGTTGAAATCATGCTCAGTAAAGAATATATTATTTATGTATGGGTGTTTGTATAGACTAAGCCGACCATACAAACTAGATGGTTTAAAATAAAAATAGGTAAAAAAACTTTTTAAGTTATACGGTTTTATGTTAAACATACATTGCAATGTTTAAGATAAATGTACTAAAAACCAAAAAATAATAAAATAGATACAGTCGAGGGAATTATAAACATATGCATAGACTAGACTAAAATATAAAAAGCCGTGGGGCACGTTTTAATCAACGATTGTAGACAATTGACGTGCCCCACGGTTTTTTTATATTTTAGTCTAGTCTATGCATATGTTTATAATTCCCTCGACTGTATCTATTTTATTATTTTTTGGTTACTGTATTCTTCTTGTCAAGCCCTTTTATTTGATACCCATATTGGTGGGATTGATAAAAAATTGTTATCAGCCATTTGGTAGCGGCGGCCATCTTAGATTTCAATTTTGCATAGTGAATTGTATTCTACTTGTTGCGACCTTTCATTTGATACCCATGTTGATGGGATTGATAAAACCTAAGTTATCCGCCATTTTGTAGAGGCCGCCATCTTGGATTTTAATTTTATATAGTACATTGTATTATACTGGTTAAGCACTTTTATTTGATACCCATATTGATGGGATCGATAAAACCTACGTTATCCGCCATTTTGTAGCGGCCGCCATCTTGTATTTCAAGTTTTTATAGTATATTGTATTCTGCTTGTTGAGCCCTTTCATTTGATACCCATATTGATGGGATTGATAAAACCTACGTTATCCGCCATTTTGTAGCGGCCGCCATCTTGTATTTCAATTTTTTATAGTATATTGTATTCTGCTTGTTGAGCCCTTTCATTTGATACCCATATTGATGGGATTAATAAAACATAAATTATCCGCCATTTTGTAGCGGCGGTCATCTTGGATTTCAATTTTTTATAGTATATTGTATTCTGCTTGTTGAGCCCTTTCATTTGATACCCATATTGATGGGATTAATAAAACATAAATTATCCGCCATTTTGTAGCGGCGGCCATCTTGAATTTATAATGATAATGAATAAACATAATTGTATTGTCACCAAAATCCAAAGTGTATACAAAATTTCAGATTAATCGGTTGACAGGAAGACGGTGAAATTTGAATTACTAAATTTGACACAAGAAAAATAAATAAAACAAACGGGGTGAGCTAAATAAAACCGTTTAAAAACCGTTTAAAAAATGGGCATAATGTCAATGGACCTAATTCTATTTTTGTATCCTTGTATATGGTGGGAGAGGCCTATGGCCAGCAGTGGACGTCTTTCGGCTGAAATGATGATGATGATGATGATCCATGTATAAACATTCTATGTAGTGACGATGGGTAGCAGCATTTTTGATTCGCCCAGCCTTTACAAACGTTGTTTCCATCTTTCGCTCTAAAGCAGAGGCTTCTGAAAAACAAAAGCGTATCTAGAGCGAATGAACAGCATTCTTTCTGTAAAAACCTGCATAGCAACTATTACCAACGGCAAAGTTATCAATTAGGTGACTAGGAGCGTGTGTTTTCTAGTGATAAAATTAACCAAGTGGAGTCTTGGGCTCTTGAAGAGAAAGGCAATATCAATGATCATCATCATCATCATTTCAGCCCAAAACACGTCCACTGCTGGACATAGGCCTCCCCCAAGTGTCGCCACATTGACATTTTGGGGGGTTTTGCCATAATCGCCACGCTTGGCAGGCGGGTTGGCGATCGCAGTACGGTGGTTACAAAAGGACAGAGAACGCTGCTGCCCATTATCTGATAAATCCCTTAATCGCCTCTTACGACACCCACTGGAAGATATGGGATGGTGCTATCAATGATAAGATGATGTTTTTACGAAAACATTTACACGTCACGTCACGTCATTTACACGATGAGGACGGTGTTTCGTACCTAAACACTCTGAGAAGAAACAGCCTAAACAAACTCAGAAGTCATAGTCTCTTTTAAGGTCCAGACATAATCTTGTTCAACTCACATATTTGGAGACGAAAATCCATCTCAAACAATCCATGTCAAACGGTAAAACTCAATTTACGGCGTTCTGCCTATGTAGGTTATAATTAAGTATGTACAAGGTTTTGGAAGTCTGGGCTGGTTATATATTGTGTAGTAATATTTGTATTTCTGATTTTAGATGCTTAGTGGGACATAGGCCGATAACACGGTTATCGTTACCGGAATATTTTTCTACTACTACTACGACAATCAATTGGTTTACTTGTTCACCTTAAAGAACCTCTTCCATAGAGATAATGTGTTGTCGTGTGGTTATTTTGTGTGTTTAAATACGAATTGTTTTTATTCTGCTTGTTACATCTGCTGTAACTACCCTCGTAGTCCATATTATTAGGACTTGTGTGAATAACATTTCATTATATTTACTAAGCACTAGCACAAATTGTTAATCAATTTCATGTAATCTTTTTTCATTCGTATTTCGTTTGCCACGATTCCTATCTATAGATTTTACACGAGATATACATTTGTGACAGTGAAACAGGAAAAATATATTTTTATGATAAGAACATAAACAAAGCAAGCTGAAAATGTGAAAATCGATTTCAAACTTCAGAATCTAAAGATGTATGTAATACTGAATGTAAAACTGTGGCTGTGTGACATTTAAATGTCAGTTGGTACAAAGATCGATAGCTAGTCTTCATACAAAAAAAAACAAAGTTACTGTTACCTATTGAGATGACGCTGTCATCCGTCTCTTTCATCTCCAAGCGGTAGAAGGAGACAAAACAAATCCATTCTAACGCCAAGCTCAGGGGAAGAACATCGAACCAATTAGAATTCCAATGAACAAAAAAAAACTGTTAAGGTTAAATTCAAAGCATTTATTTAACACAGCACGGGACATAGAAGAAATCACTACATTTTCCATGGCGGAAAACTCAATAACCTCCGTACTTTGAACGGATAAAGATTCTGCTTCTCAGAATCAGAAGGCAAACTGACACAAAAAGCTATTCACAGCACTTAGGTCCAAAAAACACTGTGGTCCCATCACCGCATCACGAACGTGAAGATGGATTCAATGACGTCATCCAGATCCTTGCTGAATGGTGAAAGCTGGGCTTCGTAGTTCCCTGTGTTCTTTTCCTTGCCGGCTACGATGAGGTGGCAGTTGGTGCCGAGGAGCTGGACCCTGTCGCCTTTCCATCGCTTGCTGATGATCACGATGCCGTTGCTCCCGACTACATTGATCACTCCGTGGTTCTCGGAGACTTCGATGCGACAGTCGTTGCCGATGACTTCAATCTCCCCGTTGTTGACAGCAACCCTGATGATGCAGTGGTTTCCCACGATCTTCAGCTGCGTAGGGTTCATCTCCATGGTGACTTTCTTCTTGTTACCGACGATAGAGTACTTCTTCATGTTGATGTTTGCTTGTTTTTCTTTCTTCAAATTTGAAATTGTGAGAGAATTGTTTTTCAGAATTCGAAGTTGTATTTTAAATTTGGAATTTAATTGACGATATTCCGATGTTTTTTGGTGTTTGTATTACTCGCGACTGTTGCTCGCTGTAAGCGGTGTGCGAATGAATGAATTTGTGGCGCGCTCGCTTTTATAAGCGCACGCGCATAGATTCATCGTTTGATAGGGGGTCCCCTGTGCGTCACTCGTTCAATGTAGCGTGAATCGACCGGTGCAATCGTTCACCTGACCTACCGTTATACCTAGCTATAGTTATTCCCCCAAAATGGATTTGGGTATTGTATAGGATTTGATCCGGTTTTCAAATTGAACTGATTTGAAAGTGTATCGTATTGTAGTAGCTAGGGTGTTTACCTGAATTTCGTTATGCCTACTATGGCATAACGAAATTCAGGTAAACACGAAGTTGTTTATTTGTTTTGTTAATATTTTCTAATATTGTTCCTGTAAAAGGTAATTGTAATTAATAATAAAATTTGTAGAGTTATTGTTTTACGTTTGGTTGAACATGCTGAAAGTCAACCTTTATAAACATTACACTTGCACGTGGTTTTAGACTGTAAGATAAAAATCAGTTGTTATGTGACATTATTTTCTTTGTTTTGATAGGTACAAGCTGATAGATAAGTTTTAAAAAAATTATGTTATCTATCTTTTTTATAAATATAAGAAAAAATATTTATATATTAATTTATTCTAAAATAATAAATTATGATGAAATTATTTTTTATTATGGTAAGTGGGTAAAGTAACATTAAAACCTTATAAATAATTTTATCACAGATTAAGCAATAAGCTACCTATATCCACTTTAATAAACCTATACTATTAAATGAGCCCATATACTTTCCAGAGAATGGGCAGCAGCGTTCTCCGTGTTTTTGTGACAACCGTACTGCGATCGCCAACCCGCCTGCCAAGCGTGGCGATTATGGCAAAACCCCCCAAAATGTCAATGTGACGACACTTGGGGGAGGCCTGTGTCCAGCAGTGGACGGTGGAGTCTTTTGGGCTGAAATGATGATGATGTTGATGATTAAATGAGCAATATTTGTATATAAGTACACACGTTCTCGAAAACTGCTCTAACTATTTCGATGAATGTTGCAATATCTCAAGAGGGGTTTACGGGGGTGAAAGTTGCAATATAGAGGGGTTTACGGGGGCGAGAAATCGATCTAGCTAAGCTAGGTCTAATTTCTGGGAAAATTCGTTTTCTATATGCTATGTCGACGGAAGAATCGACAAACTGACACATTGTCATTGTCTATCTGTCATTATGTCGGTTCTTCCGTAGACAAAACTCGTTTCGACAGTGGTCATGCTACGCGTGCTGAGCAGAGCTCGGTCGCCCAGTTACTTAAATAAATATAAGTACTTAACTACGTAAAATAATAGTTAGGTAGGTAATTTAAATTATGTAAGTACATAGGTATTCTAAATAATTTCCGACATAGATTCTAATGATAAGGGGGCGGCCCGTGAGTACATGTAAATAAGCAAGAAATAAATTTAATTACACAGTATTAAGTAAATCTATTTTTAACCGACTTCTAAAAAAGGAGGAGGTTCTCAATTCGGATGTTTGTTCGTTTACCCGTTGACCTTCAAAGTAAGTAACTAATATACTGTTATGTCATAAATAACTAGGTACTTAAACTTTTTATAAGATTATTTGAACATAATGTTGGACGGGGGTTAGAACTTTAGATATGGGGTTCAGTCAAGTATATAAGAAACTAGCTGACCGGCGCAACTTCGTTTGCGTCACATTTTCCCCGTTTTCGCAACATTTTTGATTGCTGCACCACCCCTATTGGTCGTAGCGTGATGATATATAGCCTATAGCCTTCCTCGATAAATGGGGTATCTAACACTGAAAGAATTTTTCAAATCGGACCAGTAGTTTCGGAGCCTAGCCAATGCAAACAAACAAACAAACATACAAACAAACAATCAAATCTTTCCTCTTTATAATATTATATATATATATATATATATATATTATATTATTAGTTTAGATAATGTTTATGGAATGGGCAGTAGACGTTAAGAGCCTAATTCCTGGGTAGAGTTGAAAGAGCCATAGACTTTGATCAACTGTAGAACATAGGGTAGCCATGACACATAACCGCCAAAAGTGGAGAGATTTGGAAGAGACCTACACTCGGCATTGGGTGGCCAAAGGTTGAAGAAAAAGAAGAAGAAGAAGAAGGACATCTAGTGAGTACTTAGTACATGGGTGGCACTTACCTATTTTTGGCGTATACATACATAATGTCAATACCATACAAGGCATGAACCTGTCTGCTCTAGTAAGTATGTAGGTATGCCTCGTTGGTCGAGTGGTTGCATGCGTTACTGCTAAGCTTGAGGTCTTGGGTTCGATTCCCAGGTCAGGCAAAGAGTTATTGGATTTTGGTGTTTGGTGGGTCATCATGAAATGGCTGAAAAATACAACGGTAAATTCATCATTTCAGCTGAAAGACGTCCACTGCTGGACAAAGGCTTCCCCCAAGTGTCGCCACATTAACCGGTCCCGTGCGACTCGCATCCAGCGGATCCCTGTAACCTTCACCAGGTCATCGGTCAATGGTACAAATAATAATAAAGAGACCATAGGCTCGCTTTCTGTGACATGGGATTTAAACATAACTGGTGAAATGTGAGTGTACTATTAGGTAGACCTCTGCCTAACCCATTAGGGATTAAAAACTGATATTATGGTATCTGTCTCAGGAGCTCGTGGCTAAATAATAACAGCCGCACGGCTCAAAGGTTAAGCCGTGCTTGCTGAGGTTGGGCCGTGGATAGGTGACCATAATTACATACCGAGTTACCTCCGTGCCTCGGAAAGCACGTAAAGCCGTTGGTCCCGGCTTTATTTGTAGATCTTTGACAGTCGTTACGAGTAGTCAGAAGCCAAAAAGTCTGACATCCAGTCTTACCTAGGAGTACCATATTACCCAATTACTAGGTTCTGGAGGTCAGACAGGCAGTCTCTTCATGTAAATTTTATTGTTTGACATCCGTTTGTGTACTTTGACATCATGAATCTTTGACAGATTTTCTACCGGGGTCATACCGATTATTTGACATCTATTATTGATATGTTTTAATGAGCTCTGTTTTTTTTTTCATTATTGTATGACATTTAATTTTGAATTAAGTATTTTTAACTTTTGCTATATAATTGATTTTTTTTCCTCTCATGTATACAATTGTTTTTATTTAATTGTCATTTTATTTTTGCATGTAATGCTACTTTTTATAATCTGTAATAGATATGTTATAATAATCTAAAAATTATGCATGGAATACTTACTGGAAAAACTTTCTAAATTAAGACATTTATTTGTCCATATTTGTACGCTTCACAGCAAAACATAGAGAATCAACTAAGCATAATGTAACATCTCACACACAGTGTAACTACCTATGTTTACAAATAAAATATTCTTATTCTTATTCTTAAAATACTGGTACTCAGCTGCATCAGGTTAGACTGGAAGCCGACCCCAAGATAGTTTAGGAAAAGGTTAGGCAGATGATGATTATGGTCTCTGTCTTACGACTTACACAACCTAGGGTACTAACCGACAAAAATACCACTAATAGACACAATGACCTCACTATTCAAAGTCCATAGATATTTTGTTTAGCCCAAATTCTTTTCAGACCACCTCGGGACAG
This sequence comes from Cerastis rubricosa, assembly GCA_949152445.1. NCBI lineage: Eukaryota > Metazoa > Arthropoda > Insecta > Lepidoptera > Noctuidae > Cerastis > Cerastis rubricosa. The sequence continues at coordinate 18,020,226 of OX424537.1, read as the reverse complement.
AACCGGTGCTCATATTACCTGATTTAAAACTCGTTTACATATCCAAATGATAATTTAATGACGTCGTTCGAAGTTTAATGATTTAGTTTGTAAACATTAAGGTATGTTAGGTATATAATAATATGTTTTTTACATAGAGATAATGGTGATAATCATGCATTGTTATCTAGCTTCGCAGTGAAAAAGGTAACTTCCCGATGTTAATGATAAAAGGAAATTGAATCGTATGTTTATTAAATATTGATAATGAATGAGTTATGTAATCATTGTTAGCATCAGCTGATTGATTATATAAATAAATGTCTATTAAAACAGACTGTTATCTACCAATATGACAGCCTCTTAATACATTCTTGACTTTTCAATTTTTATACTATAACTATCTGTCTCGCGCAACTTCGTCTGTGTCACATTTTCCCCGTTTTCGCAACATTTTTCATTGCTGCTCCGCTTCTATTGGTCGTAGCGTGATGATATATAGCCTATAGCCTTCTTCGATAAATGGGCTATCAACACTGCAATATATTTTTAAATCGGACCAGGAGTTCCTGAGATTAGCGCGTTCAAGCAAATAAACAAACTCTTCAGCTTTATTATTAGTAGTATATAGTATATTATTAGTAGTATATATATACTTAGATATAGATTTAAATATTACAGCCCAATCACACAACAAACCACAATGGGTTTACTCAGGCTCTTTCTCGTGGCTTCGTTAGTAAATAAAATAGTTTACTAACTATTTCAAAAACTATTTTATTTACTTCCAGCACTTCGCCCGAGACTTCATCCGCGAAAACTGTGATAAAATATAGACTATGTTACTCGGTAAATATGCAGCTTTCTAATGGTACAACAATTTTTAAAATCGGTCGAACAACCAAACAAACAAAACATCAAATATGTCTTTATAATATTACTAGCTGCGCCCCACGGTTTCAGCCGCGCAGACCGCGACAAAAAGTAGCCTATGTGTTAATCCAGGGTATAAGCTATCTACTTACCAAATTTCATCAAAATCCATTCACTACTTTTAGCGTGAAAGAGTAACAAACATAGGTACATTCTTACAAACTTTCGCGTTTATATTATTAGTAGGATTAGTTTAGAATACTACTTACTATTTAACAAACTAATTATTTAATTACTTTATTTTATTAATGAATGGTAAGCTAAGGTACAACATATCATTCATAAAGTATTATGTTTTTAAAATACCTAACCAATAGGCACGTGCCGCTTAGAACCACAACCCAGGGATTCCTAGCGTCTGCCGTTTATTTATTTATCCCAAACGAGAATTATACATAACAGCAGGAAACAACGTGGCCATATTTCCTCAATTTTATTTTGTTATATTTTTTTATAGAGTTATTTACCTTGTTTGTAGAGAAATAGTAGCCTTGGCCATGTATAAGGTAAATAACATGCTTATGTAGTAAGGTGTTTAGCATGTATTATTCTTAGTGACGTAGGTATGAATTATCATCTTGTTGAATAGCATAAGTATATGCATAAGCAGGTTCTTTTTTAAGTGATTTTTTGAACAAACGAAAGTTATTGTCGGTGTCAATCTTTTTTGTTTATTTTACATAGGAATGCGTGATAGATATTGAACTACTCTGATTCGACATAAACATTATTTTGATGTACTTAAAGTTTAATATAATAACGGGTTCAGGATGTTGATGGGGCTGCCCCGTTTCTGCAGTGCATCAGGTATGTTTCCGCGAGCATACGTCGATGGCTTCCACGCCATCGTCATTCAGAAATCTGCCTCTTTCCTCTCTAGAGTGCTGGGCGGCTCCAACTCCATCCTGCCCCCGAATTCACAAACGCTCGGATAGATACGGTTTCGATTCGGAAAGTCTTATGTCTATCTCGCTCGCTTTCGTAATGCCAAAACAAGATAGACATACGACTTATCGAATCGAAATCAAATCCGAGCGTTTGTGAATAGGGGGCCTGAAGACCAAAGCGGGCAGGTACGATTATCCTTTGTTAGGTGATGTTGTTCAAAGATGCATTTTGAACAACAACCTGGTTGCTAAATAGATACATAAGTTTACTAACATAGGTATAAGTTATCGTTTTGTTTACTAACCCATATGGATGTTGCTTATCCGAAATAAAGATTATTTAATTTTATTTTTATTAATTCAAAACAGGCTCGCCCACTATTACACAGAACTTAACAATATAACAATAACAAGCGAAACGAGTGTATTCTAGTACATACAGCTCTGCCTAACCCTCGGGGATTCCGGGCGTGACGTTGTTTATAAAAAAAAAAAAGATCTTTATCTGTTTTTAGGGTTCCGTACCCAAAGGGTCAAACGGGACCCTACACCCTGAGACTTCGCTGTCTTTCCGTCCGTCCGTCTGTCACCAGGCTGTATCTCATGAACCGTGATAGTTAGCCAGTTGAAATTTCTACGGATTAAGTATTTCTGTTACCGCTATAACAACAAATACTAAAAACAGAATAAATAAATATTTAACGGGGGCTCCCATGCAGAAAAGTGATTTTTTTTGCTCGTTTTATAAATAATGGTAAGGAACCCTTCGTGCGCGAGTCCGACTCGCACTTGGGCGGTTTTTCTCATATATTTTTCTTCTGTTATTAGTAAATTAGCGAGTTTAGTCGATTACATTGATGTCATTGACCTGCCACTATCCGTGTAACCGTTAACTACACTTGAATTTTAGTTTGTTCATAATATAAGTACATTTACAAGTAAGTGTTTAGATACTTATACACATACTTACATAAAACAATTTAATACTCAATACTCAATACTTTTATTGCATTCCACATGTTATTCTTAGGTGGTAAACTTATAATTAGATCATATGGACCCTGTCGGGCACAGCAAATAAGTGAATTTGGAGAGAGAAAGCATTTTCATAAATTATATAATATTAAAACAAACTACTACTATACAAAAATGTTTACGTATCTACAAAAAAGGTACTTTTTGAGGGAAACTATTGGCTTAAAATTAAATATATCGGGTATAAATTAAGAGATAGTATTTATTAAGAATTTATAAATAGTATCAATTAAGTACGTTCGTACGTTCGTTATTTACCGGTTCCGCCCCCACATTCAGGTTATTTATTATCTAACTGTTGTTGAAAAGTGGGTTTCCGTAAGTATTTACTGACTTGACATCTAGTAGCGTAGTATGAAAGAAGAATGTATGCTGCATTGCCCCCAAATAATTTGGAATCGGGGCAGGAGAATATGCTTTTTCAATTCTTTGGATACTTGATCAAATGATCGCCACATCATCTCATCATCTGCCCAGCTTTTTCGAAACCACGTTGAGGTCGGATAAATAATAATAGCCGCACGGGTCGATCTTTAAGGTTAAGCCGTGCTTGCCGAGGTTGGTCCGTGGATGGGTGACCATAATTACATACCGAGTTTCCTCTGTGCCTCGGAAAGTACGTTAAGCCGTTGGTCCCGGCTGTCATTTGTAGATCTTTGACACTTGTTACAGTTAGTCAGAACCCAAAAAGTCTGACATCCAGACTTACTAAGGGGTATCGTCTTGAAATGAACCTTGGCGTGTGTCTATTGACGTTGGTTCGTCAATATGAAGAGTTTCTACTCTTAAAGCCATCAACCTTTCTTTGAAGGACGATGAAGATTAATATATTGAAATGGAAAACATCGTATCACCCAGTAACTGGGTTGTGGAGGTCAGATAGGCAGTCGCTGCATGTAAAGTACTGGTACTCAGCTGCGTCCGGTTAGACTGAAAGCCGACCACAAGATAGTTTGGGAAAAAGCTAGGCAGATGATGTTGAGGTCGGCTTCCAGTCTAGCCGGATCTAACTGAATACCCAGTACTTTACATGGAGCAACAATCTATCTGCCCTCTACAGCCCAGTTACTGGGTAATACGATTCCCGTCGGTAAGACTGGTTGTTAGACTTTCAGGCCACTGACTATTTGTAAAGACTAACAACTACTGTCAAAGATCTACAAATGCCAGCCGGGATCAACGGCTTAAAATGTTCTAAAATGATCGCCTACCTATGACTCACATATTCTTTCTTATGTCATACAATGCTTTATTTAAATCTATTATGTATGAATATATTATTATATAATGGCCAGCGAGGCGGTGGGTTCAGGTACTTTGTATTCAAACCGCCATTTGGTGATTTAAAATAAAATTATGGTTACTGTGTCGTTTTAATCACCATATTGTCTTTCATATTAGTGATTGATGTTAGGAAAAACCTACCTAACTTACTGACTAACTTGTGTCCATGTTTTAATGTACCTAATAGAGGCTTACATAGGGGAACTATATGTAATATATGGTTCACAAGCGATATATGATATATTGCTTGTTTGCGACAATAATGATATAACTCGTAAAATAACAAATATAGGAAGGCCAGCGGTTTTTTTTACACTAAAAATATTTTCGTTATATTGCCAATATTTTTTTGCATAGAAACCTTTTATCGAAAGTCATTTATTCAAATTAGGCTGATAATGAGCACTTTTTGAACGTCAAAATTATAATACAAGAGACAGTCCCCCGAAAGGCCCGCCCTTCGCCACTTCCTAGTGTTTTGGCTGGGAAGAAGAAGTGGCGGAACAAACTCCCCAGCAACACATCTGTCTGTTAGGTTAGTCATATATGTCATCTCTTAGCTGCCACGGCTCATTGCGAACTAATTATTTTATCTTTTAATTATTGTCTTTTTTGTTTCTACTATGGACTTTTTTAACGTGCATGAATAATGTGTAACCAAGGTTTTTGTTACAAGTTTCTGATTTAAAAGAGTGTCCATGGAGTTTCTTGCCCATGCTTCTCCATAGAGATCTACGCTTTGGAATGGGCAACCACAGTACTCTCACAGTTATTATGTCTTGTGGCTGGGACTGTAGCTTCATTTTTATTGTTACGCGACTATTCAAAAGTGCCTGTAATAGGCCAGTTACAGGCACTTTTGAATAGTTGAGTAATTTGAAATAAATGAATTAACGTATTTTCTTAGTTACTTTAAAACTATTTTCGTCAATTTTTATTCAACAACATCGAAAAATCATATTTCGATTTTGGTCATCGTTGCGTTAACTAGCGATATTTTATGTTATGTTATGTATGACGAAGACTGATCAATGAATTCGATAAACAATTGAATGGGCCGTTTCAATGACTACTGAGAATTAATTATGACATTACCAATTTTTTACAATTGGATTTTCCTTCCAACTTCCTTACTTTCTTTTGGTCATCGACATTTTCTTTTTAAAGATAACATTCTAAGTATCAACACGTAATCATGATAAATTTGCACGATTTCATTGATAAATATAACAGAAGTTGCGTTATTTTCCCTAAAATCATATTTGTATGTCTATCTCTTTCAGACTGGTGCTTAAGAGAGGAATGGCACCAAAACTCAGGCGCAGGTGAATCATATTGTAGAAGACTCTTACAAAATTTGATGTAAAGCATGAGTCATCTATAGTAATGCAACCTGAGAATGAATGCAACCGGTCTTGGAATATAGATAAAAGATTTTATGCAGATGCGATGCGACTGATAGGTCAGATAGAATCACCATGTAAAGTTCTAGGACCTATTCAGAAGAAGATGCAGAAGATTTCTTGCCCATTCTTCTCCATAGCTACGCTTTGGAATGGGCAACTACAGTACTTTCACAGTTATTATGTCTTGTGACTGCGACTGTAGCTTCATTTTTATTGTTGTTCGACTATTCAAAAGTGCCTGTAACTGGCCTACTTGAATTAAATGATTTTGATTTGATTTGATGAATAAGCGGGGCGAGCTGAATAGAGCCGAAGAATAATAGTCAACATTAATGCTGGATCGGAGCACCAAGGAGGTTATTGGGGGAGGCCTTTGTCCAGTAATGGGATGCCGCAAGCTGACAGTAACCTATTTAGTTGCATCCGGGTAGACTGAAAGCCGACCCAACATGATAGGCAAAGGCCAAAAACCAATCATTGATTAATTATTATAGTTAATCATTATACATATTTTATTATATGAAGGTTATTTTATGCATACAATTTTTTAATGATGACTCATGGATGGCGACAGTTTTAGCATGCTTTGCATGTCAAGATATAAGATTGTGTAATCAGAAATGTTGGAGACACGTTACAATATTTATCTGCTTTATCTTTGGACTTTCAACAGGTGACTTAATAGTTTCGGGAAGGTAATTTCTGAAGAAGAAAATTCGCCTTCTATAGCAACTACGCTCAATAATTTTCTCTAAGACTCTTAATCAAAATAAAAGAAAAAAGGTATTGAAATTAGTTTTGACCGCTACTACGACACGACAGCTGGTTGGTTTGTCAGTTAAAGAGCGAAGTCTGATAAAGTAGTACCTAGTAGAGGACCACTACTCAATCAGATCATTAAAAGCTTCAAAATCCCTTATGGTTAAAGTGCAGCAAGTCGAAGAGACAGAGACATCACGTACTACGTAAGTACGTGATGTTCCACATGGTTCAAAAACCGCTTAAAACTTTACCTGGCACTTTTCTTGTCGTCTATTGACATAAAAAAAGTCGGGTGCCTATGGTAACTTTTGTCGCATCTACAAAGTAATCTAGTCAAAGGCCGTATTGAATGTCAGGAACGTTTCAACGATGCCAGACGCGCCGGGTCACGCCCCGCCTCCCCTGGCCCCGTGAGAACTCGACGCGACGCTATGATTCATGCGCACACGCAAAGCACGCGCCAGTTAGCAGAAAACGTAAACGATTTATATCACTTTTACGCATGTTTTTTTCTGTGGAAAATGACGATTGGGGACAATTTTTTCGGTGGATAAACTATTTAGATTTAGATCGATTTGGTGTTTATTTCAAGGAAATATGGAGTTTCTGTTTCTTTGTAAATATGATCACTTCTACTATTATTATATTGAAGTCATACTTAGTTACTATGACGATAAAATTAGTAACACTTACCAACATAACATAACATCAAGTCTGTAATATTCGAAGGGTAAGGCAGAGGTGTGCCTTATAAAACACATTACGCCAATTATGTAAAAGTCCCATGTAATAGGCTGCTCATCAGCCGCACTTACGACCAATAGACCAATAAAGATTTTCATCGGTCTAATTAACTAGTGCCAAGTCGAATCAACAGAACATTAGACATTCCCCAAGCGAGCCCCACTGACAATTTGTTATGAATCATACCTAAGAACTCGGCGCACGCGCCGGATTGAATATTTAATAAGATACGATAGATAGGAAAAGAATCAGTCTACATATTTGAATTCTGTTGGGCATGTTTTAGAACGTACGCAGAATGACAATTGACGTTTGTTTGTGGAAAATCATTCTAAGTAAGCATGTAGGTAGGTACTGTCGACTAAAGCTGCGTCTACTCATTTCAATAATACTCGGTGCACGCGATGACCACATCTGTTTACCCGTTACCGTGCAAACCAATCGTAGTAAAACAATAAAAATACCCTTTTTGTGCAGACCAATAGTAGGAGACTGCAAGCAGGAATTGTCCTTAGTGGTCAGACGCAAGTTTTGGTAATTAAGAGCGTTTACACCTTACGGCATTTCATCAAACTTTCATGTCATTATTTTCCGAAATGACTAAACCGATTTCAATGAAATTTAATACGCATAAGCAAGATACTATAAGGTCTAAAAAGTTACTACAAACATTTTTGAAATACCTTTTGAAAAAAAGATAATTGGTAATTTCTCTTTCTATAGATAATTTACAATCGGTCTAATTTAACTGTAACAATATTTTTCGAAAATGTCTATCGTTGGTTTCGTAGAAGTAGACGAGAAGTGTTGCCAAGTTTTTCTTTCGCCGTAATGACTTTATTACCTTCGCATGAATATTTGTTTTTCTACGTAATACCATGTTTTGGCGCCGTCTTTCCTGCTAAATTTAATATAGATCTGGCGTCGTTCAATTCATAGAAATTGTGAGTTTTATTTTTCACTTTCTCAACACTGTATTCTGCAAATAGGAAGTTCTTATAACATATTATGAAATGAAAATGTTCTTGTTTATCAAACCTAAACTCGTCCATGTAAATAACGGTAAATACTTTGACGGTATACCTTTTAAAAATCCATTTGTTCCACCTACAGAAAATCTCCCATCTAGACTTGAGTTGCCGGGACAGAACTAGAAGTCGTTAAATAGGCTCCGGTACCAGATAGGGCGAAGCAAGGTAAACCTGCTTTAGGTGGAGATTCATCATTGAATCTCTAAAGTTTCTGCTGAAGTGCAAATGTGGTGCTATTCCACAATCGATGGGGCACTTAATATCATGTTCTCTTGTTTGTTAAGCACGTTAAGCCGTTGGTCCCGGCTGTCTTTTGTAGATCTTTGACAATTGCTAAAGTCAGTGACATGAAAGTCTGACAACCCGTCTTACTAAGGGGTTTCGTGTCACCCAGTGCTAACTAGGTTATGGAGGTCCGATAGGCAGCCGCTCCATGTCTCTCTCTCTGGGGTCGGTCCCTCATGTCTGAGGAGCGTGGTCAGCCTGAAGGTTGCATTGGGAGCGGATGATCTGCCTCCATCGGTTTTTGTCCATCGCGTCTCTTACAACCGTGTAGAATTTGGAGGAAGACGAGTCTTTGACTTGATCGGTCCAGCCGCTCCATGTAAAATACTTACTGGTATTCATCTGGATCCGGTGAGACTGAAAGCCAACCCAAACATAGGTGGGAAAAGGCTAAGCTAGGTGATGATGTATTCTGATGTTTATTCATGTAAGGAACTGATGACCGAAAGCAAATGAAGGCGTCAAACTAGCCTACTTCAGGGCTGATTCATCGACACGCTGAGAAGAAGAAGATAACATATTTCATATGGACGATATCTGAACTCGTTTTTCCTTTTAAATGACGGTCAGTGCTCTAATCTAATTTTTCAAGTGTTAGGTGAATTGCAGGAACGTTTGAAGACGCGTCGGGGCACGCCCCCGTGAGAAACTCAGAACCCAATGATTCATGCGCATGCGACGCATTTACTACACGAAATTAAAACAAATAAAAACTGTACCGTTATTCAGACCAGAATTTTGTTTTTCCTCATAAAATGACAATGTTTTGACTATGTATTTTTATGTAATTTTATTGGTATTCTATTTTTGTGAGGTCAACGTAATGTTCACAGAAGACTCGACGTGTTTACTTTATTAGAAATCGGGTTTTTGTTGCACCTTGAGCTATTTTTAAAGCATCAAAAATAAATCAATATCGTCAGCTGAGCAAGAGCAAATTGTTGATGTCCGAGGCACACCAGAATGTAGGTACTTATTCTTTTTTTTCCTGAGACATTGACCGACTTTCGGAACATATTTTCATTGAAAACCACAAGATAGCTTAGTCAATCTGTGAAAGGGGACGTCCCGCTTGTCATTTGGTTCAAAGAAATTTATTGAAAATAGCTGGTGTAAGTACCTACTTATGAAGCGAGTCGAGGTGTCAGGAAGAGATTGAGTAAGTAGAGAAAGTGTGGCTGAAGATAATAGATTAAAACTTATGAAGATACATGAATTTTTAATGTCTTGAATTAGCTAGAGAAACTCGACGAACGTGATGAGTATGTATCATTATCTGGTTTAAGCTTTTAAATATCTATACCTATATTTAAATAAATAAATTGAATTGTCTGTCTGTAATTTCAAAATAGCAGCTTTTTCCTCAATGTATACGAAAGTATAAACGGTACTTATTACAAAAAAAAAACATTTATTTTAATTTCTGTATGTTTGTTCCGGCCAAACTCCGAAACGGCTGGACCGATTTTGAAGGTATACTTTTACTAACAGATAGCTGATGTTTTAGGGAGTAACTTGGTAATTGAAGAAAAAAAAAACTGGCCAAGTGCGAGTCGGACTCGCGCACGAAGGGTTCCGTACCATTATTTACAAAAACGAGTAAAAAAATCACTTCTTTGTATGGGAGCCCCACTTCAGTATTTATTTTATTCTGTTTTTAGTATTTGTTGTTATAGCAGCAACAGTAATACATACTCTGTAGAAATTTCAACTGACTAACTATCAAGGTTCATGAGATACAGCCTGGTGGCAGACGGACGGACGTACGGACGGACGGACGGACCGCGAAGCCTCGGTAATACGGTCCCGTTTGACCCTTTGGGTACGGAACCCTAAAAAACTGGTTTTGCGCTAAAAGAATAAAAATTTAAAAAATAGAAATTATTAACAAAATCCAAACTCAAATAGGAAATCCATATTTTTATTATAATTTCACGCGGACGAACGTCAAGGGCAACAGCTAGTCGATTAATAAAAACCCTGTACATAGAAAGCCGACTTTACAAAAACTGAAGAAGATTCGGTTTTCCTTTCGTTTTTGTAAGTATGTGCCCCAGGTCATGTACACCTTCAATGTGACGTTTAGCGTGACGTTCCAGACAATCACCTCATCGTTTGAGGAATCAAATGTACGAAGCTCTAGCTACATATAAGGAAAATTAACGACTGCATATTATTATAATTACGTATGTTTTTATTGTGGGTACCTAAACGCTTCATCACCTGATATCCATTGTTCTATTCTGCAGGTCTTTCCTTGTATAGTCACTAAGGATATAGGGCGAGCCCTGATACAGAATGTGCCGTAAGTTAAAGTGTTAGAAAAATGCTATGAGCTTGTTTAGTAATCTACTTTCTTACTAGCCATAAAATAACATCTAGCCTGTTTTCCCCGAAGGGTATTGCGATCATATTACGGAGACATTAGGGGTCAAAGTTTCTACTTTTTACAAGTTTTTTTTAATCATCATCAGCCTATAATGTTCCCATTGCTGAGACACAGGCCTCCTCTCTAGACGAAGTGGCCTGTAATCCACCACGCAGGCCCAGTGCGGGTTGGTAGATGTCACATGTCTTCGAATTTTTAGTTCTAAGACATGCCGGTTTCCTTACGATGCTTTCCTTCGCCGTTTATGAGGGCAACGCTGATGGCATAAATTACACAAAGTAATGCGTAAGTCGGGGCTGCCACCACTGGGCCACCACTGCTCTTTTTGCGTAGATTTACTTAATTGAGGTACAGAATGCTTGCTTGACAGCTTCGTGAAGGGTGTGTGATTACACCTTGTTTATTACAAACATACTTCACCAGTTTTGGATGAACTCCCATTAAAATGAGAGCGATCCTTTTGCCATCAACTGAAAACACACACACCAGGCTGCTACTGACTAAGTTCTGTTGGCAAAAATGCTATATTAGCACTTTGCCAGACCTGGAAAACGTACCCAAGACCTCTCTTTGTTTCGGTAGGTTCCTGCACCGAATCGGGCGGGAGGAAATGCCCGGGTATCACCACTGCGAGGACCAGCCGGAGGACACGGTGGAGCACACCGTGGAGCTCTGCTCCGCCTGAGCACCGCCGTGTCCACGTAGCGGCGTTGGCGGCGGCGACCTCTCGCGTCCGGCCTTGGTTCAATCAATGGTCCGGAGCGAGAGGGAATGAGAAGCCGTCGCCTCTTTCTGCGAAGCAGTCATGCTAGCGAAGGAGGTGGCAGAACGTGAGAGGGAGAGAGCCTCACGTCCCAGCCGCCGCGGGCCGCGCCTGTGGGCGGTGAGTAATGGGCTAGCTCTGGCTCTGGCTAGCCGTGTCGACAGCGCGTTCATGTTCCACGCGCGCCTCAAGGAGATGTCAGCAAACCGGAAGGGGTCCGAGAGGGCCGATGCCTGCCAGGGCTGCGGGACTGTTCGAAAGAGATACCGTGGCCCCGGAACACAAAGGGCTAAGAAGAAACATGGGTTTTAGTCAGTACAAGTCTGACATTCCCTTCCGCTCCGCCCAGAGCAGGAGGGGTTATTTCATGATTTTCCATCCGAAAAAAAAAGACCTCTCTCTTACCTGTAGCTACATCTGTAATCCCAGAAAGGCTAGGCAGAAGTATACCTACCTAATAATACTTAAAATTATACCCAAATTTCGCCAGCTACCTATGTTAAAGTCCCAAATAATAGGGCGCGAGTCTATTGCCATCAACCTGGCACAGATCCAGGCTCCGTGTCTGCTATCGAGAAATTGCTGTAGGAAAAACCCAATAACACTTTGCCCGACCCCGGAATCGAAGTCAACACTTCTTGCTCAGCAAACAACCGCAACCGCTAAAGTAACGAGTCAGTCAAATATATTAAGAACCTATAAATCAATAAGATCGGTTGGTCTTCCGGGTTGTTTGAATTAACCGCACAAGGGCCTATATAACACACCCAGATGAGCGATGCCTAAGAGTTAACTTGGACGATAATCAGGTGATAAAAAGAATAGCTGCTACCTGTATCATCATTCATCTTTCTCCTGCCCTTATCGCAATTTATTTGGGGTCGGGGCAGCATTGTCTTCTTCTTCCAGACTTCTCTATTACTCATCATCTCAGCGGTCACCTTCCCAGCCTTACCACTCTTAACACAGCCCATCCATCGTTTCATTAACCTTCCTCTCCCTGCAAATTAAATAATTGTTTACAAATTACCTCCGTTTGCATAGCTAAACTAAACCTAATCCGGGCGTACTAACGACCAATTTAGCTAACCACAAACCCGTGTAAGCGGATATCCAACTGATGCAAAAAAACTGCACAAAAAACCTGTCTACATAAAACAAAAACCTAATCATAACAATCGGTGGTTCCCCTTACTGACGTACCTAATTACAAGTACTAGTGTGCGATTACAATAGGACTTTACCTGTTTAATAGAAAATGTCACAGTCAGATATCGAACCCGTCCATTTAATCATTTGATCGCTATCATATCGGAAGACTTGATGTATTGAGTGCTACGGGACTTTTTGCGTGCGTTGACGTAAAAGTTTACAAGAGTGCTGTCCATTCACACTTATTTCACCTGACAGCAGCACTCTAATTACAAACTTACTGTAAAGGAAATAGGGATCAATGATGTTTTGACAGAATAATCAGAGACAGCGACCTAACATCGCCCTTATTACTATGTTCATAAATATCAAATGCAAGGTAAAATAACTGTGAAAAGATTATAGGTGGTACTTCAGTTTTATGTAATAAATTGTGGCTACGTAACGTTATCATCATGTAGTGGAGTTCCGGATTGTGTGGGCAATTAATTTCTAACATACTGTACCTACGCAAACCACTAATTAACTTCTGACGTCAGTTAGGTTGGCGACTTCTTTTAAAATTGCAACTGCAATCAACAGAGATGTAGATACATCTATTTAATTCAGGATAATGAACACACAATGGCGTCTCCATATTATTGCGTGTCCCTCATGGTGAATTACCAAGAAAGTAAAGTAAGCTAGTTTTAGTGGAAACCGTAGAAATAAAATTCAGACCAGATAAAACACTATTTCATACCAATTAATTATTGCTTATCCATACTAATATTATACAGGCGAATCTCACTGTTTGTATGTTTGTTTGTTACCTTTTCACGACTAAACGGCTGATTGGATATTAATGAAATTTGACAAGAAGATAGATTTCAACTTGGGGAAGGATATAGGCTATATATCATCACGCTATGTCCAATAGGAGTGGAGCAGCAATGAAAAATGTTGCGAAAATGGGGAAAATGTGACGCAGACGAAGTTGCGCGGGACAGCTAGTAAGTATATAAAGCATGTAATAGGAAAGTGCTGTCACATCAAAAGAAAAAATCATTTGTCTCATACAAAACTGCAACCACCCAACTGCTAGACCCAAACATTTATGGAACAGCTGATATATTATAATTGTATCAGCTGTTTCATAAATATTTGGGTCAGTAACATAATATGTTATGGAACAGCTGATTCTGTTGATGTGAATGTAGAATGTTTAGGGTTCTGTTTTCTATTGTACAGAAACGTAAACTGAAAGTAGAACTTTACATTGTCTCAACATGAAATTTTCAAACCAGAATCTGACTGACCAAACAACTCCCAGTTTTTACACTAAAAATTCCAGCGGAGTTGATTCATGGGTTCACATGATTCCCATGGCTTCATATGGCGTAAAAAACTGCATAACGACATCAACGGACGCGACAAGCGCATGAGTCACCCAAGAAAGCCAATAAAAAAGAATTCAAAAAAGTAAAAGTCTAAATAGGTTTTAATACAACAATGACGTCATTGTGTTGGGTGAATGGTCACTGGCAGGTCGATTAGCCAGCAGCGTTACCTACTTAGCGTTTTTGGTGATGTTAAGACATGGCATCATGCCTTGAATACTTACTAATTATTCTGTGATGAGGCCAAACATGGCAAGAAGTATTGGCAGACCGACAGCCAGACGGGTGGATGATATTTAGAAGATCCCGGGTAAGACTTGCCCAGACAAGGGGAGAATGGCATTAAAGGAAGGCCTCTAATCATCAGCAGTGAGTGGAACAACGCTATCGGTGATGGTGATAACGATGGCCAAACATTACTACATATAACGAGGAACAAAGACCATATATAACCTCTTATTGCAGTATCTTAGGTGAGGATGTTTTATGTAAGTTTAATCAAGAGCTTGTGGTTACTCTTAGTAGATATTTTGGTCAGTTAAAGCTAAAAGAAAAGGTAAGGCAAGATATGATCCTTTCGAAAATCAACAGCCGATACAGATTCATTCGATCGTTTATATCTAAGGCATATGAAATTAACATTATTCAAGTGGCTTATGTTTATTTTTGACAATCAGGTTATCCAAAAATAACATTAATGAAGCCTAGAAAAAATATACTAATACAAAGCGATATCTCAAAAAAAAAACGAAGGGCTTTCCTTAATATTAATTGTAGTGTTTATTTATGCCGATTCGTCCGGTTTTCCAAAAACAACATGAACGAAGCTTATATGCTATTCAAGAACAAATATAGAATCTTTAACGACTTCTCAAAAAAGGGGTTTCCCAGACGGATTAGATTAGGTACTTAAATACTTAAAATAACAAAAACATTTTATTGGTAGGTATAATGTAGACAGATTTCCGTAAAACCTTAAAAGAGGATTTTACGGCAGCGGGCAAACAGGTTTAGCTTTTTGTAGACATGCCAAAATATGGAGATCGACTAAAGTAAGAAACATAGGTGCTAGAGGAAATGAAATGGACACCTACCACTGTTTGTCTCTGCACCACCCAAAGGTTGACTGGTAGAAAATCTCTATGGCATTAAGTCCGCCTCTGTACTATGTGGTTGAAGTGTTAAATAAATAAATCAATGGGAGGATTTAGCTGCATACATGCGAAGAGTGTTGCATTCAGTAAGTATACCTACCTAACTACTTACCAAGGCGAGTAGGTAGAGTTCAGGAAGGACGCCGTCAGTGTCAGCTCCGACCAGCTGTATTAGAATTGCTGAGAATTGTATTAGAAGGAGCACGTCCAGCAGTGGACTGATGTAGGCTGATGATGAAAAAAAGAAATATATATGTAGTGGTCTAGTGATGGTAAGCGCGACTGCCGACCATGAGTTCCTGAGTTCGATTTCCAGGTCAAGCAAAGTGTTATTGGGTTTTCCATCAGGAATTTCTCAGTAGCAGCCGCATAGTCTGGATTTGTGCCCGGTTGATAGCAATAGGCTCGCCCCTATTACAAGGGACTTAAACATAACTGGCGATATGTGGGTGTGGTAATGAGTGATGTTATGTAACTTTATGATAAAATAAATAAATAAAAGTGATTGTAAAAACGAAGAAAGAGAGAAATAAAATTGGTTGCCAGTACGTCGAGAATCATTTGTGATTCTGAACACCTGAGAGAAAACTATTAAAGGTTCTTAGCCTTAAGGGAGAGGAAAACCTGCACCACGCATTTAAGAGCAGAAAATAAAGGTCACGTCGTAAATAAGTAAGGAGGCCAAGTAACCAAATCTAAACCGACAGCATTTCAGACAAGATTAGCTCTAAGTTGGCGAAGAGGTAAACAGTAGATGCAGTTATAATATAAGACAATCAGCTGAACTATACCGATAGCTAGATAGAATATTCTTGTTTTTTTTTTATTCAAAAGTGCCTGTAACTGGACTATTTGAAATAATGCTTTGTTTTTGAGTTACAGAGTCAGTGAAGCACGAAAAAGCTGTGGGTCCCCAGCGCTCCCTATGTGTAACCTGCAGAAGCGCTCCTACTCGGCCACCTACTGGTATGACACACCTTTAAGACTCTCCACCGACTGCAAAGCCAGGTGGACCGCTGCAGGTAGAACTTAGTCCGCTGGAGGCATTCCGATGAAGCAGGCTGCGTCTGTGGAGCCTCACCACAAAGCAAGGCCCACCACCAGTCCCTGTCTTTATGCTACACCTGCAGTTCCAGGGACCTGTCCGAAGCCACTACCAACGCCGTTAATGTAGCAGAGTATAAGGCCAAGCTAAATGCCAAATGGTCGACGCATTCGTGTTCCACGCGCGCCTCAAGGAGATATCAGCAAATTGGAAGGCGTCCGAGAGGGTCGACGCCTGCCAGGGCTGCGGGACTGTTCGAAAGAGATACCGTAGCCCTAGAACACAAAGGGCTAAGAAGGAACATGGATGGGTTTTAGTCAGTACAAGTCTGACACTCCCTTCCGCTCCGCTCAGAGCGGGAGGAGTCATTTGATGATTTCCCATCCGTAAAAAAAAGGCCAAGCTTAATTGACACAAATAATTCGAAAAAAGAATAAAGAAAAAGTGGTAAAGCCCATGCCCTTTTGGCCAAAGATAGGTAACAAAAGTCATATTCAAATTACGAAAACAGAACACAGCTGTATTAACACAAGTACGATAACTCCTGATAAAGGTAGGCGCTGTCAGGAATGCCAGAACAGCTTACGGAACAAGATAATAGATATTTTGAGTACACTATGACTAATTTTTAGTAATAAGAATATTGAGTAATATCTGATAAGAGAAGTAAGCAAGGGTTTTTCGCTTCTTACCTTATATGGGCAGGTAAACGAAGTATCGTAAACTAAGTAGGTACTCCAAAAACGTTATCATTTCCTGAGGAAATAGTAAATGACGTCTGTAGACAGTTGGCTGTAATGAGGATGACTGATAGTAGGTATTCTGTTATCATTTTTGCGATCATAACACACTTAGGATGTGATTTTAAAGGTATGAAACTTAATGAACAACTGCAACATCAAAAAAAATACTTCTACTGTTAACACTAGAGGCATTGTAGCATATCTCATCATAATCTGCCTAGCCTTTTTCCCAAACTATCTTGGGGTCGGCTTCCAGTCTAACCGGATGCAGCTGAGTACCAGTATTTTACATGAAGCGACTGCCTATCTGACCTCCACAACCCAGTAACTGGGTAATACGATACCCCTTGGTACGACTGGACGTAGACTTTTGGCTTCTGACTACTTGTAACGACTGTCAAAGATCTACAAATGACAGCCGGGAACAACGGCTAAACGTGCTTTCCGAGGCACGGAGGAAACTTGATATGTAATTGTGGTTACCCATCCACGGACCAACCTCGGCAAGCACGGCTTAACCTTAAAGATCGATCCGTGCGGCTGTTGATATGTAGCCACGTGGTCCTACATTACATTGCATTGCAGCATATCTATTTACACCAATTATGTCATAAGACTTTCAAAGAAAGTCAAGATTTGATTCCGGAATCTATTTTGATAATCAAACGAATTGATATAGGTAGTAATCATTTCTGTGATGAGATCATCAAAGAGATTAAGTAGATAATATCAAGATAAATAATTTAATCACGACAAATATCTACATAACTACCGGCATTTTACACTTTTATTATGCTAATATCAGTCTAGTTACATTAATTAATAAATTAATGAGATGACGAATTAGAAAAAGAATGTATATTACATAGGTTGGTGACCGTCAACCAATTTTCAACTTTGTGCCCTGACTTATAAGGTTGAAAAGTGATCGATCGTCATTGAGACGACAAAACGTGGAACCCTCATCACAATGTTTTGTAAAGGAAGCAGGTAACAACAAAAATTGGTTTGCAACAAATATCGAGAATTCTCAAGGACAGCTACACAAGGCTGCTTTAGAACTTTACCTGAGAATGATCGGTTGCATCAATATAAGAAGTGATAATAATGGATGCACGTTTTAAAAACAGCAAGGGTTTGGCAAACCCTTGCTGTTACGGGCCACCTTTGAAAGCAATGGCAGGACGCAAAAGATTAACCACATAAAAAAAAACCTAACGTCTCACGCTTGTAATCCCCGAAGTGTTAGGCAGAATTGTGCCGTGTGCACCAACATTTCGCCTATTTTGTTTCAAGTCCCACGTAATAGATTGGAAAATCAATCAAAAATTGGAACCAAAATAAAAGTAGATTTTCTCTTTTAGCAACATTTTGCAAGCGTTACAATTAAGATCAAACATTAAAAAATCTTTAGTTCTGAATGTACTCACATCAGAATCTTAGGTCCAGTATGAGCATTTGCAAGATGGCGCTGCTTGTCAAGAAAAAATGCATTTTTATGTCAAACTTGGTACATCGTTTATTTTAGTTGTGTTATCTCGCTTGTACAGATAAAATGGCTGGGGTTTATCTTGAGGTTTTACTCATACCGATACAAAAAAAAACTACGACTACGTACTATGTACACTGGCAGTTGACCAATTTTAAACCTTATTTCGCAAGACATAAGGGTGAAAAGTGGTCAACCGTCCATCCGTCGTCGCGTCGTCCGTGTTCGTTATCGTAGTATGGTACACGACTAGTTCCTAGTATTAAAAACTTTTTGAATGAGCTATTAAAACCGCATACCACAAATTGGAGAAGCTCGTGGCTAAATAATAAAAGCCGCGGGTCGATCTTTAAGATTAAGCCGTGCATAATTACAAACCGAGTTTCCTCCGTGCCTCGGATAGCACGTTAAGCCGTTGGTCCCGACTGTCATTTGTAGATCTTTGACAGTCGTTACGAGTAGTCAAAAGCTAAAAGTCTGACATCCAGTCTTACCAAGGGGTATCGTATTACCCAGTTACTGGGTTGTGGAGGTAAAATAGGCAGTCGCTTCATGTAAAATACTGGTACTCAGCTGCATCCGGTTACACTGGATGATGTTGAAATGATGAGATGACCAAATATAGAAATCTATTTAAATAAATCAGGTTGAGGAAAACTAAAAATAAAATAAAACACAAAATGAGTACAAAACTTATAATTAGTCGTCTTTCGAATTAGGTATAAAACTATTTCGCACAATAGTTATGATGATTTTGAACTGTTTCAGATACAAATACTTAAAACTTATTACAAACATATAAAATAACTGTAGATCTAGCTTTTTGTAAATACCTAATGCATCATATCGCACGTTTATAAACCTTTGACGACTATAATTTTTGACACACATTTTTTATTTATATGAAAAACAAATACCTAACCCTAATACCTACCTAAATAAATAAAGATGAGGCAATCATTGATGAATTATAGCAATATCAATTTATCTATGGATTAAATCACACATTATTTTAATTGAGTCATTTAATTAGTAATACATAGCATAATTTGCATTGATCAAGATATTATCCAAATAATTACACATTGATAAATAAAATTGCGAAATAAATACCCTATCTTTCTGAATTGGACGGCTTTCTGTAATTTCTTCTACCGTCAAACAGTATGTTTGAAATAAAATATGACATAACAAAACACAATATAACATCAAGCCTTTAATCCCCGAAGGGTTAGGCAGAGGAGTACCTAACAGTACACACAAAATTCGCCAGTTATGTATCAAGTCCCATGTAATAGGGGGCGAGCCTATTGCCACCAACCGGGCACAAATCGAAATCCTCCGCGGCTGGGAATACTGGGAAATTCCTGATGTAAACCCAATAAAAAATTACCTGACAGGAAATCAGGAATCGACACTAGGACCATAATGACAGCTGTCGCGATTGTGTCCACAAGGCCAACGAAGCAGAATAATTGTTGAAAAAATAAAAATAAGCCGAACATAATTTGCAATATGGAAGATAAAATTGATACAGAAAATATTATAAAAAATCTTAATTTCGAATATCTGTATAATATTTGTATAAAAAATAATAGGTTCAAAAATGATAAACATACAACTGAATAATATTAGGCTTAAAAACTATTGGTGTTTCGTAAAATAAATCACCCGTGGTTTGCAAACTCAAACCATTAATTTCCATTAGACCGTTACAGGCACTTTTAAAAGTCAAAAAAACAAATAAAACGCGAAGCTACAGCACAAAGCTACAACTGCACTAAGTTAAAACTATGTCAAAATGGTAAATCTAAATTTTATAGTTTTTTTTTCAATGAATGACTATGGCTACTTTTTTGTGCAATTGATGTAAATTAAGGTTTGTAAAATCACCTCAGTTTTGCCTTTTTTTTCTATTAAAAACTTAACAGTTGAAATAAAAAAAAAACTTCATGTTACGTTTCACCAATCACCCCGCATAAAACGCATGGACGTCTAAAACTATTTGAAGCTATTCGACAATATTATATCACTCATTATTACATATAAACACTACTTAAAATTAGTAGCAATAAACACTATAGGGCTGTTTGCACCACAAATCACTAAAAGCAGGTTAAGCACTAGACTTATTTAAAAAAAAAACACCTTTTTGTCTATGTCATCGTGGCAAACCTCGTCGAAGATGGCGGGACGAACTGGACCTAATCCAGACCAGTTTTTTTTTTCAAATATTGCATTTGGACGCTAGGCATTTCTCTTGTATCGTAGGTGCGTTTACAAACGTTTAAACTCACAAATACAAACTGCCAGGTCTGGAACAACTACCCACACTACACGATTGGTAGTGCACGCGGGTCCAAAGTAATCAATCTAACAATATACAATTATTTTTCAACATCTTTAGTTAAAAATAATATTTTCATTCAAGCTTTACGCAACTTTTGGCATGTACAGGAACGTTTATGTTAGGTTCGAAAAAGCTAGACTATTTAGCAAACACATGTCACATAGTAACTAATTCAAAGTTCGACTTTGATTATATTTCCTATAAGTAGATACATTAATAAAAACTATAAAAATCGAGTTACAATATTCCAAAATAAGCTCATTCGCTTCTTTGTAATGCTACAAACTTAAGACAAAATAAATTACATAATGTAAAATTTCGCTACTTAGAAAATATTTTTCTAAAATTATCTATCACTTTTGTCCAATATTTGAAATCGTTTTGGCCGTTTTAAAAAATATCATTAAACATCATTGAACGATTTTCAGATCTATTTCGTACAATATAAGTTTAGGGTTCCACAAACTGCGCGATCAACCGTACCGAACTCACAGAATGATGGACCTATAAAGTACATTCACTGTATTGAGATAAAAAAAAAACTTTCCTCTTTTCAACTGAGCGTAGTTCTGCCAAAAAGTACCAAACCACATAGAAAAAAAACTCCCTAATCCCGAAGGAATTGTACTGATATTGGGTAGTTAACGCTGATTAATTAAAAAACCTGTTAAGCATACGTTTTGGACATACATGGATTTGATTTTACTGGATTGTAATTTACCACATTTAAAATGATTGATTAGTGCGAGGTATTTATAAAAGACTCAGGGTCTACCTCGTATCCGGGTTGTTGTTTGGAACCTAATCTGTAGTCACACACACAATGAACCTTGCAATATGGCGGTTTACGAAGACGAAAAATAGATCTAGCTAAGTCTCAAGTCTCATATCTGAGAAAATCCTTTTCTCTATTTTCACCCGAGCAGATGTCGGTCACACAGGTACTTAAATTTTGACATTTTGGGTTGGCTCGTTTTAGCAGAACTAAGTACCACTTTTCCCCGTGCTAATCCAAGAACGGTAACAAACAATCATCAACGATGCTGATGTTCATATGCCAACTGAAGTGGTTTACTCCTGGGACAGTCACTATGTGCAGACGACCACTCTCGTCCAGGGCCCGAAGACCGATCTTGTCTTCCATGTAGATGTCCTGGCCTCTCATCTCGACTATTGTCTCGTTGGCATTGTAGTAGCCGAATTGACTGGAAATTGAAGAGTTTCAAAATTAGTATTGTTTTATTTGAAAGAAAGAAAGATAAAAATGGTGAAATTACATAAAAAAACTAAATATGAGAAAAAATTAAATTAAAAATAAGACAAATTAAAATGGTCCTGTACGAGGCCAAAAATACAAAGCAAACAGCAAAGGGAATTTGTAAGTTTGGTTTTACGTAGTATAATGTATTTTAGCACAACATAATATACTTACAATTATAATTAAAATGTCAATAAACTAGTACCTTCAATTTTAGATTTATTATAATAGTGAACAATAAGTGTTAACACAAATTAATGTTAAATTCTACTTATCAGAATAGTCAGAATATTTTACAAAATGCCATATTTTTTTTTCAAAATTTTTGATGAGTAAATACAGACTAGTGGACCATCCAGAACAGTACTGAATTGACAAGTCATGTACAGTACTAAAGAAGGAACCTCCTTCTTTTGGAAGTCGGTTAAAAAACCCAATACCAGTTTCCCCAAACTGGGTTTCGAACCCAGAACTTCATGGTCAGCAGTCCCGTTTACGACCTACACCAACTGAGCAGTCATTAGTTCATCAGTTGTCATTAGTTAGTTTTAGTTCTAAGTTTTATGTTTTTTTTTTGTGTGCTTTTGTGGCATGTGCAAAATAAATAAGTTATCTTTCTTTTTTTTTTTTTTTTCATTAATTACCGATAATTTTATTATTTACCTGCTCTGCCAAGGCGTGATAACATTATCATCGGGACCACCGATCAGGACCAGCCTCTTCAGCCTCAGCAAATTGTTTTTGAAGTCTGCTGATTTTGCTGACCTGAAAATTTGTATAAAGAATATATCTTCCTTAAAAATGCTTCAGATAAGTACTTACTGAAACTACAAGTTACGTTATAATGACTCTCATGTCTAAATCAATGTTACTACATAAAGAAGTTTGAAACTATAGTCTATGACGAAATTCTGAGGCTAAATACTGCCCTTAACTTGGTTTAAAAATACTACTTCAAATCAATCATTAATCAAGAAATAGGCTAACTGACAAAACACATTGGCAAAAAGAACATACTTGGATAAAATATTGTACTGTACCGTTAAATTGTATCATCATTCATCAGCGAAAATAAAAAGCTAAGACGTCCAAGGTAAAGTGATTCTTCTTACTATATATTTAATTGTTGTTATCCGTTTTAAAACGACAGTTTTTAAAGGAAAACATGTTTTTTTTTTCGTATTTTATCGTAGTAAGTTATTTCATCATCATCATCACTTCAGCCGAAAGATGTCCACTGCTGGACATAGGCCTCTCCCAAGTGTATATAAGGGGGTTTTGCCATAGTCGCCACGCTTGGCAGGCGGGTTGGCGATCGCAGTACGGTTGTTACAAAAGCAAAGAGAACGCTGCTGCCCATTCGCTGGAAAGTCCCTTAGTCGCCTCTTACGACACCCACGGGAAGATATGGGATGGGGCTATTCTTTACGTCCGACACCATACAGAATATAATAGTTATTTATGTATGGAAAATGGGTCCATATTGGCTCACCTAAAGTTCTTTACCCGAAATTGTTCTTCCTAACGATTTGTAATCCGAATGATCATTCTTCCTAAAATTTTTCATCCTAAAGTTTTCATTCATACTATTTGTATTGCTACCGGCGATGTTCATAACACTCATGTTTCCGAAAATTGTAATTAATAATATCATTAATGTAAATAATTTAAACTCCTACTGTTTTTTATCATAACGCTTTTATCCCTAAACATAATTACCATAATATTTCACTGATACTCAGATAGAAACATTTACCAAGTATAATAAAAATATATGTAGGTAGAAGATGATATTTATAGTTTTAATTTGGGTGGGGGTTAGGTCAGAGTGTCATCTTGGGGGCACTATGAAAAAAATACTAAAAAAATTTGCAACCAATTTCGATGTAGCGCTCGCCGGCCGCTGCCGCGGCACCGCTCGCTTCGCTCGCTCGGCTCGCGCGTAGTTGGTCGCAGTTCTAACCTAACCTAACCCATGGATATCTTTCCAGGTACACACCGCAATAAATAAAAAAGTAAAAGTTACGTAAAATCAATGTATAAATAATACTGATTATTATGAATAAAAAGAAATCTAAACAAAAATATATGACTTTGAATAATAGTGTAAAAGATGGTTATGTTGAGAAAATATAGGAAAACAAATAAAAGTATAATAGATGTTTATTGCTACTAACATTATGAAGTTGAATGCTTCGGAATTATGAACATTAGAGACAGAGTAGTTAGGAACTGCGATTGTTAGGATGAAAAATGTTAGGAAGAACATTTTCGGATTTCCAATTATCGGAGTTGAAAATTTAGGTGAACTTTGGCGCACCCATGGAAAATAGTAACGTTAAATGTAAGCAAGTAGTAACTAAAACGAACACTACATATAAGAAATAAGAAAGAAAAAATATTAATTCTGCCCAAACAGACACACGTATTGATTTTTTAAATTAGGTATGTACCTAATTTAAAAAAAATACCACATATGATTTTTCATCAGCAGCTTCACCAAAGATCACCCAATAACAGACTCATTCCTTTAACCAAAAATGTACTTTACTACACTAAAGTAGATTTCAGAATAGAAAAAACTATGTTTACACAGATTTCAGTGAAAAAATTTGTCTGTTTTGTTCTTATATTACAAGTCTGGCATAAAATTAAATAATAATGTTACTCTATCCTTATTTACAATATGTGGAATACCAGTCTTATTAATAATTCGCAATAGAATATTATGACGCGTCCGTATAAACATGACCTCGTTTAGAAGTATGACGTCAGAAGCTATTTTAGTTGCGACGCCGTATGAGAACATTTTTAACACATTTTAGTTGAAACGATTCAAAAAGTAACAAAAATTTTTAGTAAAACTAATATGTTCAAACAAATAGTTTAATACTATTTTCTTTCTAAGTAAAATTGAGTTCTAAGATTAAGTATCTGAATACATTATAAAAATAAAACAAAAAGATTTTACAAAAAAAAAATACAAAACATTTTTATAAAAAAGCAAGCGAAAAAGAAATAATTATAATTGTTTAAAATGATTCAACAAATCATTTAAAAACACAAAAAGTTCAGGTTCCACCGAGATTTGAACTCGGATCGCAGGATTCAGAGTCCTGAGTGCTAACCGTTACACCATGGAACCGATGAATGTACAGTCGAAATTTACGTTGTATATCCGAGAATAAATTAAAAATAATGAAGCAATGCCCATGATCGACGATTACGTAATTTTTTTTTCATAATACGCAATAAATATTGCATCAGGCATGCAGGTGGGTAATCTTACCGTGTTAGTTAATTACCGTACATAACGGGAGCGAAGCCGGGAGCATAATAAATATTCTACATACAAACTTACAAACAAATACCTCTTTAGATTATTAGTATCTTGACGGAACCATTTTGTATGAAATAATTGTGTTTCACAATATTATCACGAGATGGCGCTAGTCCCAGTTTCAGTACGAATCGCTCGAATAGTTCTTTAATAAAAGCTGTACCTTTACATATAAATGGTGAACAGAAAACGATTCAAAAGACGAATTTAATGCATAAAA
The DNA here is from genome assembly GCA_949152445.1 of Cerastis rubricosa. Lineage (NCBI taxonomy): Eukaryota > Metazoa > Arthropoda > Insecta > Lepidoptera > Noctuidae > Cerastis > Cerastis rubricosa. The sequence goes on along the minus strand of OX424537.1, from coordinate 17,994,598 downwards.
TACGTGCTTAGTGGAAATGTAGCCTGTGACATTCTAATTTACCACTTTTGTAATTCCACTGCCCCGGCGGGATTAAATAGCTTCAAGTTACCTTTTGACTTTTGACTTAAAAGCCATTTACCCTTGCCTAGTTCATAAAAACAATACTAATAACATCACGCCTGTAATTCCCGAAGGGTTAGGTAGAGGTGTAGGTACAAAATAGTACACCTACATTTTGCTTGTTATGTTTAAGTCCCATATAATAATTAGGAGGCGAGATTTTGTAGGCGCTACGAAGATATTCCTGATGGAAAAAGCATAATAATCTATATGTATTTACTAATAATAAAGCTTGAACGCACTAATCTCAGGACCTACTGATCCGATTAGAAAAATTCTTTCAGTGTTAGATAGCCCATTTATCGAGGAAGGCTATATGCTTTATACGCTACGACCAATAGAAGCGGGGCAGCAATGAAAAATGTTGCGAAAACGGGGAAAATGTGACGCAGACGAAGTTGCGCGGGACAGCTAGTACTTAATAAAGTTAATAATGAATGCCCCAGAAAGACATACACTAACCATTGGCGAGGTTCATCAGAAAGGTCAGGTGCGTAGTACTCACAACCAGCGTGAGTGTATGAACAGATGTATGAACGTGGACGAGGCGGAAGGAGTATGTAAGGTTCGTAGCAGGAGGCGTTCGGTGGTTTCTATACTTCCCATGGGAAAAAGGCATGAGATTGTGTATTTAAAGTTAATCATTTTTTTTTTCTTCTTTTTCTTTCGATACTAAATGTATTTTTGGAGCATTTTGTTAGGGACTTTCGTTTTATATCTATATATGTATATAAAAATCAATCAACAAAAAAATCAATTGCGGTTCGTTTGTCTCGCTAAAACTCGAGAACGGCTGGGCCGATTTAGCTGAATTTGGTTTTGAAATGTTTGTCGTAGTCCAGGAAAGGTATAAAAGGTGAGAAAGGTAGGGTAGGGTAGGGTAGGTAGGTAGGTAGGTAAGGTACCTAGGTAAAGGAAAGTTAGTATTTTTAATTTGGACAGACGTTCTAACTTCGATGATGGGTGAGGAACGAGGTTAATAATAATTTAATTCTTGCTTCTTGTGTAAGTACCTACTGTGGAAATATTTCGACACAAATGTATTTTTGTTATGAAATAAATAACTTGAAAAATAATTGGTACTCACGGAATATGATTATTAATATACGGCAGGTAGACACTGTAGGACTCGTAGAGGCTCTGGTGGTACGGATCATTCCAGTAGTTCCCAACGGATGTGTGCTGACCTACTCGAGAGTAGAACAACTCGTAGACTGTGTCTTTGACCAGCCCGGGGAAAACTAGGTGGAGGAAGCCAGCTGAAAAATAAGAGAAATTAGAAATGTGATTATATTAAAATAATAACAGCCGCACAGGTCGATTTTTAAGGTTAAGCCGTGCTTACCAAGGTTGGTCCGTGGATAGGTGATCATAATTACATACCGAGTTTCCACCGTGCCTCGGAAAGCACGATAAGCCGTTGGTCCCGGCTCTAATTTGTAGATCTTTGACAGTCGTTACGAGTATTCAGAAGCTAAAAGTCTGACATCCAGTCTTACCAAGGGCCCAAGGGATATCGTATTACTCAGTTACTGGGTTGTGGAGGTCAGATTGGCAGTCGTTTCATGTAAAATACTGGTACTCAGCTGCATCCGACTCCAAGATAGTTTGGAAAAAGGCTAGGCAGATGATGATATGTATCTTTCAGTAGCAGCACTGGAGCCTGGATTTGTGTCCGGTCGAAGGAAATAGACTGGGGAGTCTATTAGCTACAACCAACCAAGTTATGTTTAGGTCTCCTGTAATAACTGGCGAATTGTGGGGTGAACCTATCACCCCTTCAACCCTTCGGAGATGACAGATTTGATGTTTACGTTTCTTCAGTATAAGTTTGCAGCCCACAAGGGCCTAAAGAAGGCTCTCTTCAAAGACAAAGTCAAAGATTTTTATTGTGAGACAGTGGTTACAGAGTTGTTATTTTCTTCCATTCTCTCTAAAAGCTGTCCATCTCGTAGCTCCTCGGTTTGACATCAGGAGGAAATCTAGTCCACATGTTGTACTACCTACATTTATTTATTATTTATTTACCACCAATTATAGCAACATTACAGACAAGTCAAGTAAGAGGCGACTAAGGGATTTGCCAGAAAATGGGCAGCAGCGTTCTCTGTGCTTTTGTAACAACCGTACTGCGATCGCCAACCCGCCTGCCAAGAGTGGCGATTATGGCAAAACCCCCCAAAAGTCAATGTGGCGGCACTTGGGGGAAGGCCTATGTCCAGCAGTGGACGTCTTTTGGGCTGAAATGATGATGATGATGACAGACAAGTCCAATACGATGAACAATGGTTTTTACATGATAAAAGGTATGTGGTAGTCTCATGAGTTTACCATTAATTCATATTTGTAATGAATCAAGTTTGTACACATACATACATACATAAACTTACACCTTTTTTGGAATAGGCGCAAACTACAGAAAGTTTGTACAATCGCCTAATAATGCGATTGGTTCTACTGCTGCTATTTCGTTTCAAGAAGATTGGGATATTTGTACTTTATTGGTATTTTTCGCCAGAACAAGCATTTACATTATGTCATCTTATTCAGACTATAATGTTCCCACTGCTGGGACACAGGCCTCCTCTATATGAGAGAGAATGGGCTGTAATCCACCACGCGGGCCCAGTGCGGGTTGGTAGATGTCACATGTCCTCGAATTTTTTAGTTCTAGGACTTGCAAGTTTCCTCACGATGTTTTCCTTCACCATTTTGAGAGCAGCGGTGATGAAATAAGTTATACAAAGTAAGGCGCCTGCCTGGGTTGGAACCAACGGCTCACTGCTCGTAACGCTCGGGGCTGCCACTATTTCTTTTATCTACATTATATCAACGACATATAAATTCATTAAATCATGCCAATCAATTCTCGCTTGAGTCATACAGTGCAGATTCTCATTTCTTTGTCTCTATTTTAAGTATGACTTATTATTATTATATTTACCTCCATATTGTCCAGCTTGTGGCGAGCTAAGAGATATGAATGTGCTTACTGAGACGTTTGGAAATGTCTCCACTATGCCGCGCGCAATAAGTCCTCCTTGGGAATACCCTGGAAAGTAATTAAGGAACTTTGAGTACTATAGACAGTTTAACATCAAATCTTTTTATTGCTCTCTTCTTTATGTAGATACTAAGGGAAAGAAATTATGTATTTATTTATTAAAACTTTATGTACAAGAGAGGTACATCAGCAGTCTTAATACCACAAGGCAGTCGTTGAAATAGGACAGCATTGTAAAAGAGTACAAAAAAATTAATAAGACATTCATATAGCTGGCTGTTTGTGTGTGTGAGTTTAAATGTTTGTAAACACACCCACGATACAGGAGAAATTCCTAGCGCAGGAAATGTTTTCTTTAAATAAAAAATATATATTTTATTGTAGCACTAGTTGCGCCCCGCGGTTTCACCCGCGCAGACCGGGACAAATGTAGCCTATGTGTTATACATACATACAGGGTATAAGCTATCTACATACCAAATTTCATCAAAATCCATTTAGTAGTTTTAGCGTGAAAGAGTAACAAACAAACATTCTTAAAAACTTTCGCGTGTATAATATTGTAGGAAGTAGGATTTTTTCAAATTAAGTATGTTATTTGTAACATATGTATAACAAGGACAGTGGACAATGCATAGGTTGTATGTCCGTTTCTGGCAATGCATGACATTTATTGGACTCAATCCATGTCAAGGGCATGGCCCGGATTTCACTAAAACCGAGACATGCAAGATTCAACCAATCATAGGAGAAACAAGACACGCAATGTGGATTCCAATTAATATGATTGGTCGCTTCGCTAGTCTCCAACCAAAACCCAAATTAACTTACAATAAAATTAGTTCTTTTTTCATTCAAATTATTTGTTTCAGCTTAGTTTCTGAAGCTCTTGGTTCAAACTTACCAATCAGATTAATTCCATCAGGATGTTTGGCAGATATGTTGGCAATGTCCATGCCAATCTCCAAGACTTGGTGCCACATGGTCTCCAAACTGGACCAACCCTCAAACCTGTTCACATTGTAGACTATTGTGCCAGGATGTTGCTGTAAAAATTGAGATAATGATTAATTATTAACAAATGAGGATTTGTTTTTTTTCTGATATTGAAATAAGATTCTTATTTCAGCTTTTGCTATTGGCTTTGAATAGAATTTTGTTAACAATTCTACCCTAATCTTTTTCCTAAAAAAGTAGCCTAAGTCTGCTTATAACATCAACTCCTTACAAAATCAGCTATGTGCCAAAGTCACGTCAAAATCGGTTGCTGGGTAATCAACACTTGAATTTAAATGAAAATACGATGTCTTACTAGGGTATTACCACACCTATTGATCGATCGTCGATCGATATTGGTCGATGTTGATCGATTGGTGTAGTAGCTTTGGCTGATCGACGGATATCGGGCGATAAACAATTGATCGACCATTGATCGATGGCATCGGTCGAAAGCGGTCCACGTTGATCGATCGAATGGTGTAGTAGAAACTGTCGATCGACGTCAACTAATCCATTCTACCATCGATCGATGGCCTCGATCGACAATCGATCAATTTGTGGCGTAACACCCTTAAACAACAAATACCGCAAAAGAAAAACTTCAAGCAATATTGTTTGCATTTTCTTTTAGAACACAATTAATAAATAACTGCACAACAAATAAGAAACTGCAATTAATATTGTTTTTATGAGCTTGCATCCATTATCTTAAAAAAATATTACAATAACAATATTAATGTATTTAATATAAGTATTCATTTACAGAAGGCAGGAACTTAAATAACAGTCCACTGTTTAATGCATGTGCATGTACAGTGTCCCAAGGAGATAAGTAACCTGTTTCTCATACTAGTAGTATGAGAACTTGGTAACTTATCTCCTTTGGAGACAGTACATATTCATTGTCGACAAGGGAATTACACAATGAACGAGGCTGAGTGATGGATCTACCTACTCATTATCTATACATACAAATAAATAAATTAGAATTGTCAGTTCATTGTTTCAAAATTAAAGCTTTTTTTGCTGAATGCCTAAATAAACAGTAGTTATAACAAAAAATCATGAGAATGGGAAATCCTTCTGAATAACATATTGGGAAGGGTTGATTGTATGGTTGTGATGCATTGGAATACCATTCACGGATCTGGAGAGGTCCTATTCAACGTAAAATAGTGTAATGTAAAAATTTATAATGTTGATATTGAATAATAATAATATAATAACATAGTTATAAGTATTGTTTTACTAAGAATAGGAATAGTTTTTAACTCTGTTAGATATGAATAATAATAATAAATCCTCATTTTGGCACACAATTCGTTATCTTTATCACTAAAGTAATAAATTAGCAGCTACTAACTAAATATTAAATGCTATATCAAGGTCTATAATGTTCAGCATACAATTAAAAATTATCGTAATTTGAAAAACTGACGTGCTTTAGTTGACGTTATTGCTAAAATGAGGGTTTTCACACTGACAAATTGCATTGTATGGGTCATTAGATAGTAGTCAAATAGTTCTAGGCGAATGAACATGACCTTGGTTTGAAGATGCATGAAGACCAAAAAAACTCCTCGCAAAAAAGACTCACCTCCTCAATCCTTAATTTTATCATTTCCATGCTAAGACTCCCAGTCATAACCCCGTGGATTAATACCACAGGCTTATACGTTAAAATAGGCGCAATAAATAGAACAGCACAAAATGCGATTTTCAATGCCATGTTTATAACACGAGAACAAAGAACTTTTCAACTTTACTCTTATATTATTCAACGATTACTGAGTATACGAATAAACACGCAATTACTAGAAACACGTATACGTCATAGCCTTAGCGTACACATTATTAATTAAATAATAAATAATTGATAAAACTCAACAACATTATTTACGCAAACTCTACGCAAAGTCCTTGAGATTTGTAAACAAAATCATTTGGCGGCTGGCGAAACAGCTTAGGTCAAACAGCCAGTGTCATTGTCAGTGTTGCCAGCTGGAAGTCTGGAACTTCGAGCGTGAACTAAAATACCAAATGCAACTAGGAAAATCTGTTTCTGTGATTCATATTCGCAAGCTTGTTTCTCTAGTTTTGAGAGGTACCATACCATTTCCGGCCTACCTACCTATTTAGTCGTGATTACTAGTAAAAAGGACACACACAGGCACGAAATGGTACAGGCAGGAAATGGTATGGTTTGCAAATGGAATCAAATCTAACAGAACTGTTTCTTTTGCGTGTTTGAAAACACACACGTGACTCACCCCAGGCACAAACTCAACTTTGTAGTTGAAAAAACAAATATGCATTCCAACAGCTGTTTGGGCTACAGATTTTTTGAGAGGTTTTCCTTTTACATAACATAACGTATCGCTGGTAATGGCCCCAAAGGATTGCAGAGGTGTACCTAATACACACACATTTTGCCAGTTATGTGCAAATCCCAAGTAATAGGGCGCGAGCATATTGCCATTAACCAGGCACAAATCCAGACTCCGTAGCTGATATTGAGAAAATTTAAAAACTTTTTGTAATCTAGTAACTAGATCAATTTTCAGTAGCTTATGAGATAAAAAAAAAAATTGTAAATTATCTCATAATAACTTTAGAACTTTTTTTTTAGATTTAAGTCTGCTTTATTTAAGTAAAGGGACTAACTATATACATTACAACGATTAACAAACTAATAAATTAAATATGGGGCATCGTTCTAATAGAACGCGAATGCGCGATCATCGTTGGTTCGCGCGAATTATACTCGTACGAACGCGCGATTAAACATATTGAACTCGAATAGGTGTCCTAACTGACAATCGCACGACACGGTCGCGCGAATCAAATGTTTGTAAATTTATTCGAACGAATTTAGTTCGTACAAACACGCGATCAAACATATTGAATTCAAATAGGCGTCCTAATTGAAATTCGCGCGATAATTGCATCGAAGGACCGCTGTGCCCGCGCCCCTCGCTCGCTCGCGTCGTCAATTCGCGCGATGATAGGACACCCAGTATTTGCCATCGCGCGAATACGCGATGCTCGCATCGCTTACTCGGGCGATGATCGCGCATTCGCGTTCTATTAGGACGATGCCTAAGAGCAGCGGTGACCCAGTGTTGGCAGCCCTGACTTACAAGCAGTAAGCTGTGGGTTCGAACCCAGGCAGGCGCATTACTTTGTGTAATTTATTTTACCACCGCTGCTCTCAAACGGTGAAGGAAAACATCGTGAGGAAACCGGCATGTCCCAGAACTAAAAATTCGAAGATATGTGACATCTAGGTACCAAACCGCACTGGGCCCGCGTGGTGGATTACAACCCACTCTCTCTCATAGAGAGGAGGTCTGTGTCCCAGCAGTGTGAACATTATAGGCTGATGATGATGAAATAAATGCTAAAATAACAATAAACTATAAAAGGGCTTTCTAGTTATTATTCAATAAAAAATATGAAATTTCAAATCGGTCTGGTAACACTCCTAGGACGTTTAGCTACGTTTCGCCAACTAAACTAAACGTTAAGCATCCGTAATTTCAAATGCAATCCGTCAATGTCAACCAAGCCAAAGCCATTCGTTCACGACGTTCACATTTGACATTTGACAAGCAAGTTGTAAACATTGAGTTTTCGTGTTTCCACGTGCTCGTGGAACTTTAAACATTTTATTTTACGTGACAGGTAATAAATAAGTGAAACATTAATGAAAGATATTTCTCCGTAAATGATAAATTGGTACGTATATATTTTCGATTAAATAGATAACATAACCTTGTTTCGTCGTGGTACTCATTTACTTTTTGTGGCCATTTACAGATAAAAACAAAGCAAGCCATGGCTGCAACATCTTTAGCAGAGCAGCTAAAGAAGCTAACAGTACCTCAATCAACCGTTTATAAAGATGACAGCAAGACGGTATCATTACTTTTTGATCCGAAAGAAGCTGCAAACAAGGATCGCGACACTTTCTACGAGATCGGTATCAGTGGTTTAAAAGAACTCATAGCTCTTTACGAAGGGTTCCGCGTCTTTGAAGATTCACTGTTCAGCTTATCGTCCAAGGATTTTGAGAGAGCAGTGCAATCAAAGGAGGTCAATCAAAACCTTGACCAGACCATAGAGAAGTTTCTTCTACAGCTGTCACCTTACCTTCTTTTACAATCATCACACAAAGCCCTGGAATGGTTGATCAACCGGTACCATATTCATGAATACAACCAAGATGCTGTTATGGCACTCATTCTGCCATATCACGGGACAAAGATATTTATCCGTTTTGTTCAGCTTATGGACATCAAGTCAAACAATAATAGATGGAGCTGGCTTATGCCCATTCACAAACATGGTATTGCATTAGCCAATCAGGTTTTGTTCAACCAATGTGTGTCAAATTTGGGCACATTGCAATTTATTGCAAAGACAACTTTAAAGTATGTGAAGGAGTTTGGTGAAAGAGCTACGCAGCTTAATACTGTGTTTGTGTTCTTCTGCCAAACAGCGATTGGTGTTATTGACACAAGCAAGAGAGTAACTGAAGGAATCATCAATGCTTTGTTACCCACAGTTATTAAAGCAATAGAGTCGCCAATCCCAGACTTCAGAGCCGCCGCATACATCGTACTTGGGTATTTGTGCACAAAGACAAGTCTGAAAGAAGATACACTGAACGAAATAGTTCTCAAACTATTGACAACTGAATTTGATATTTCTTATGACGTAGCTATTCTAATTACAATGTTGTATGAGAATCAAGATCATGTAACGAGAATGTCTGAAGATATTCTTAATGATATGTCTATAGATGTTATGAATGCATTATGCGGTCATATTAAAAAGTTAGCTGAGAGGGGGAATAATATTAGGGCCTTTTTGATAGCATTCTTGTCTAGTGTACTGCCCTTGATACAGGGTGAAGACTTTTGGAGATACTGTAAGCTGCCAGAAATATTGATTGGTGAAGTGGATTTGAAGCAGCAGAAGCCAGAATTGATTATCAAGTAAGTAGCTTTTATAGCGCTGTAAGAATTTTTAACACCACATACATCATATTTATTCGCTGCCGAGTTGAATATACAACATGTCCCAAAATTCAACGATAAGCCAGCACAGGAGGATAGACCTGCCCATGTATTACTCGGGGAAAAAAAGAAAAAAATATATATCTCATTTTTTTTAAGTTATAAAATAAAAAAGAAATTCTTAAAAAAATGAGACCATGACCACACTTTTTGAAATATTTCTATTTTTTTTAAGGAATTTGGTTATTGTTTTGAACTAGTATGGATATTATTTTTTTGTGGTTGATTTTTGTAGAGTATTATACCATTTTGAAATCTTGATTAGTTGCGTCGATTTATAAAAAAACTTGCCATAATGGTGTTCATACTTTTTTTACACAACAATGAGTTAAAGTTGATTAAAAGTAAAAATCTTCAAAATATTTTGGGAATAAATTAAGTTTCATTAATTTATGTGAAAAAACTAGAGATATTCTGGATTTTTAAAGAATTGTGGTAGATAGCAGCGATATTCAAGTTGCCTATAAAAAAATTAACAGAAATACTTCAAAAAGTGTGGTCATGGTAGTGAACAAAACATAAAAGGTCACATTTTTTTAAGAATTTCTTATTTACTACATAACTTTAAAAAAAAAGATATATATTTCGAGTCGTCATGGGCAGGTCTATACTGCGGTGCTGGCTTATCGTTCAATTTTGGGACATGTTGTATGTTCAATTACCTATAATTGGATGTATTTACAGTCATTTTAAATTAGCTTTATTTAGGTTGAGCTAACTCATACGCATATAGCTAAACCCAATCATCATCTGTCTAGCTTTTTCCCAAACTATCTTGGGTCGGCTTCAAGTCTAACCGGATGCAGCTGAGTACCAGTAATTTAAATGAAGCGACTGCCTATCTGACCTCCACAACCCAGTAACTGGGTAGTACAATACCCCTTGGTAAGACTGGATGTTAGACTTTTATATAGCCAAACCCAATAACTTATCTGTTTATTTATCGCTTCAAGCAGTACACAGGCAGACTTAATGCCATAGGCATTATCTACCAGTCAACCTTTGGTTGATGCAGACTTGCAGAGACAAACAGTGGTAGGTGTATCTCTAAAAATAATTTTAATTGAATACTAAGATAATTATACTACCAGGATAAATAAAATACTATGAGTATATATCACAATAAATATAATAATGTAAGTAAATATTTACACGATCGCAAAAGTGGGAATAGGTACACTTTTCAAACCAAATTCCGTGCACACGAAGACCACATCTGTTTAACACCCTGACTGCTATTGGTCCACAACTCCACACAAATAGTTTGCGGACCAATAAACGCGACCCTTTTTTTAAATATGCGTTGTTAAAAAAAAAACTCAAGTCTCTGTTAATGATACCAGATGCTTGACCACCGTTTTTCGACCAATAGGAATAAAACAACAAAAGGGATAAAAGAATAGAAAGTTGTTAACTGTTTTAACGCTGGAAGCAAGGATAGTCCTTACTGGGGTCCGATACCCAGTTTCTTGATGGTACATACTAAAATAAACGGACAAACAATGCTAGCTTTTTCCGAATGTACTCACGAACTTTAATTTCTCACCAATTCACCAATTTTAAGATAGAGAGCCCTATCTATCTCTTGTGGATTTTTTACTTTTAAAAACATTCATTTTCTCTAATTTACAGATGTGTCCTCGACTCCTTCCAGCCTGAAAGTTCAAACACATTAGACCATGGTGATGATGGAAACGAAAGTGATATAGAAATCATTGATGAAGACGATGCCGCCAGTAAAACTCTCAACTGGTATGCCCTATTCTTAAAAAACCTCGAACGTCAATACCCTGAAGCTTTTGACAAAGTCGTAAAAGAAGAAATGTGCTCGAACAGCAAGAACTCACCCAAAAGAAGGACTCATCTTTCAAAATTGTTGGGTTTTAAACCTGCAATTGCACACAAGGTTGGTGGCACATACCTTTTTGAAAACCTTAACCATGTCAATGCAAAATTACGGGTTGAAGCTATCAAGTATGTTGCGAAAGAATTTGCGACATTGAAAACAGAGAATGCTGATTTTGTGAAAGAGTCTATTGTTAACAGACTGAATGATGACACTCCTGAAGTAGTTAATGCAGCGTTGGACATCCCTTCTGAATATTTAAAAGAGGTCTTAAATGAAATAGATGCTGCCAACACTTTTGTTGCGATAATTGGGAAAGGTGCAAAGAAATGGCGACATGTCGTCAAAAAAGCTATCACAAAGTTTTGTTCTATCAAAATCTTGCCAGTTAACCAAGAAACAGTGTTGGCTTTAGTGCCATATCTTTTCCCAAATGACGAAGAATCCGCCAAGCTGACGTGGCAGATACTAACTTCCGATTGGGGAAAGAAATTCGGGCTTACAAATAAAACAAAAGAACTCAAAGTATCAATAAAAGATAACCCTGCGAAACTATGTGAAATCATTTTCAAAGCCTTGTTTATTGATAGAAAAATAAACCTGCATGAGATGCTTGATGAACATCTGCTAAATAAAAACAATACTTTGGACGTCTGCTTCTATATGCTGTTAAAAATCAGTTCACTCAAAAACGCCACAGTTGAAGAAGTGTCCGCCATTTTGAATTTACTCCTTGAATCCGTTGAAAATAGATCCATAGTGCACAGTTCTGAAGGCCAAGTATTTTCGAGCGTAATTATGCCAGAGTTCATTAAACTCTGTCGCCATAATAACATGCTCTTCCAAATCATAGAGTACATTTTTTCCAGAGTTATCGAAGACATGAATGTAAGCGACATCCCTAAACCTTGGTGTGATGTGTGTAAAACTCCCGAAACGATCCTTATAAGAAGGCTGTATGAGATTTGTGTCATCGGATGTGCAATCCCAAGCTACGGAGAAAATTACGTTGCTCTGCTCCAAAAACTTCTTGAGAAGTTCTTCAAAAGTCCTAGAGAGAAATTCGAGTTTATTGCTAACTTTGCTTGCGGACACATTCTGTATGCAACCGATCCTAAAGACGTTATTGGTCCAGAACTTCAGCTTAGAAGCCTTAAATTACTATCTAATTTCCTAGCTGCACAAGAAAAAGAAAAATGGTTATATGACTCCGATGTTGTTGTACTAACTGTTCTATTTTGCCTTAACAATCCAATCACAGCTATTCGTGAGTGTGCCATGGATATTGTCAGCAAATTACTTAGGGAAGATCCTGATCAGAATCTTATATATGTTCAATTGTTAGTGGAATTGGTAGCACATAAGCAGGAACTGTTACTGGATCATAATCAAGTAAAACAAGTGTTGAATACGATACTGACGCAGAAAGATCAGAATAAACTATTCAGACGTAACTGCCTCTTGAAACTGGTTGGCATACTAAGTTCCGAATCTCCTTCTCACATAAAATCCAGTTTTCTGAAGATTCTCTGTGAAGTTAACAATGCTATCGCATTCCCGCATTTTGTACAATCTCTGAAAACTTTAGAAGAAAAATTGTCACAAAATCAATTGAATGCGAGATTCACGTTTGACATTTACGAATCCAATATGTTCAAAACTGTATACAGTCACATAAATGAGTCGACTATTTTGACATTTTCCAAAGAACAAGTATGGAATTCAATAGCTTCAGGTATGAAGGAGTACAAAGAGTGTATCCTTCAAGAGGACCAATCATTTGTTAGTCCAGCAGTTTTGATAATGAAACAAATAGACGAGATTGTTTTCAACAAAGTTCCAGAAGAGAAATCTAAGGAGCTAGTCTATTTGATAGCCTGTGCTGGTGCCGTCAGTAATAATCCCACAATTTCGAGTGTTGCATCTAGAGTGATGAAGAAGATCCATCTCAAGTTCAGTCACTTCAAGCCTATTTTAGAGAAAATGCTAAATGCTGTTGACCCTGCTGAGAGCGTGTCCAAGAAAAAAAAGTCAACGGTCTCCATGTTGTCCTACCAAGTGACAGAAACAGATGAATGGAGATTGGGAGTTGCTTTCCTTGAATTTGTTCAAAGCAAGAAGAAGATGAAGTTGGATAACTCTTTTGTCTCACTGCTGTTCCAAATATTAAACAAATGCCTGAGATTTGAAGAGCAGTCTTATGTGGAGTATACAAAGCAGCTAATCTTGTCATCCCTATGGTATTATTGCAAGAAATTCGTTGATGAAAAGGATAAGGACCAGATGAAGTCACTAAAGTCTGTTTTCGACGTTGAACTGGCTGTGCAATGCATCAGGGGTACTCAGAACCCTCAAACTCACCACCATGCTCTGATCCTCTTATCTCACGCTGCCTTTATGTTACCAGAGCAGGTTCTTCACCATACCATGGAAATCTTCACGTTTATGGGTACCTCAGTACTCAGACATGACGACGCTTACAGTTTTCAAATTATAATCAAGATTATAGAGACCTTGATACCTATTCTGGTCAAGTTTGATAAAAACATAGAAGATTATACTGACAAAGAATTGCAGCAACTGCAGAATCGTGTAGTTCCAGTTCTACGTATTTTTGCCGACTGTGTATTACATGTCCCGGAACACAGAAGGCTTCCATTATTCAAAAAGCTAATAGAAACTCTTGGACCTAGTCAGTTCCTTTGGGTATTCCTAGCTTTATTACTAGAGACTCATGTTGCACACTTCAGTGAAGACAAAAAAGTAGACAAACGTAATTCTAGGACATTAGCAGACCAGGAAGCACCTATCAATCGCATTGACTTCGGACAAAGCATTGTTTTAGAATTTCCACCAGAAGTAGCCCTTCAAAACTTTATAAAACTGATAATCTACATTAAATCACTACCCTTACAGAAGGATGAGAACGCAATGGATGCTGATGTCGACCCAGGTGACATATTTAGCGTAGCAGGACACACTCCATTACAGCTACGTCATTACAAATACATGGTCATCACATTTATGAATACCTGCTTAGCCTCGTCCAGGTTTATCCAGCATAGCAGCCAGGCAACTGATGATAAAGCTATGGAAACAAATTATAAGACCTTCATTATAAATATTCTTACTTTCATTCAGACTATTTCCAAAGTATCTGATGAAAAGACCGCTAAATATTGGCGGGTGATGTTGCACCACAGTTATGACCTACTTGACCATACGAATAACCTTCTAACGGCTCCTATGTTCTTATCTGTGGTCAGAGGTCTTCTAAAACATACTCTGCAGACTGTCAGAAGGAAGTCTATGGAACTGCTGAACTCCAAAATTCAATTTAGTCCTGAATTGTTCGTAGGCGTCGACAAAGACTTACTGTTTTCTCTATTACCTCCTCTTTTGGATATTGTTAAAACAATCGAAGTCAGAGATGAAAGCCTCACCGAGATCGCTTCTCAAGAATTAGAGTTGAACCAACAAACAGCTCTTCTGTCTTTGAAGTTGTTGACAAGAATGCTTGCATCACAGAACCCAGAGCCTTTCAAGAACGTTCTAGAAACGGTCACAGATTACACTTGCAATCCAAACATTCCTGGTAATGTTATGGCTTCAGTTGTTTTATGTCTAGCAGAGTTATGTAGCAACTTAAAGGCCCACGCTTTAGGTAGCCTTCGGAAGTTTATGCCAGCTCTAATCAAAGTGCTTAAAATACAACGTAAGGCAGAAACTCAAGAATTAGTTCTACTCAGCACTGTGACGGCAATAGCGAAGATAGTCGAAAGCTTGCCTCTTTTCTTAAGTCCATACTTACAGAAAATTTTATACGAATACTCTATCTTGTTGGCCAAATGGCAGAGCCAAGATCAGGAGTGCAGCAAAGTGTCCGCAATAGTTACTAAACTTTTGACTATTAAGAAGAAAATTGCTGGATCTATACCACCTAGGGTGCTTATTCCTGTGGTTAACCAAACTCATCAAATGCTTTTGGAGAAAGAAGACTTTGACGCCGTTGGTCCTGTGATGTCGGTCTTAGCCGACAGCTTTGCAAATGTCACTACAGCAGATTTTACAGCGCTCCAACAGGACCTTACAACATTCTTCTTGACTGCACTCCAACTGCGAAGTGATGCCGCTGAGAAAGATGTCAACGCTGACGTCATTGATAGGGCAGAGGATGAAGTGGTGAATGCGCTAGTTTGTCTGGTGTTGAAACTGTCTGAGACCAGCTTTAGACCGTTCTATTTCAAAATCTATGACTGGGCGATAAGGACTAATGTTGAAGGACACAAGGACCGGACTATAACGTTCTACAGGTAATTATTGTAATAATGTTTTAGCGTTGCGAATGGATAAAATAAGAAATGACTACATAAAAGGAAGTCTGAAAGTGGCACCGGTGACTGAAAATTTGTGTGTTAATCGGTCGTCTTGGTATGTGATGCGGAGAAATGAGGAAAACGTCGTAAGGAAAGTTTTGATTTTGATGGCTGTAAGAGAGTAGAGGAATACCAGAGAAACGATGGATGACTATGTGAAGGAAGATATGGCTAGAAGAGGTGTCTGACGAGGTGACAAGTAATAGAGACGAATGGAAGAAGAAGATCCCAAATAAATTGGGATAAGCGCAGGAGAATGATGATGAATGTTTTATTATCGCTTAATATCTTATGTAAGTTAACTGAAACTAATAATTATTATCATTTTCAGACTTAGCTGTGCCATCGCCGACAAACTGAAAGGCTTATTCGTTCTCTTCGCTGGCCACTTCATCAAGAACGCGTCAGACCTTCTCGACGCTTGTAACAACAGCAAAACTGAAGACTTATACTTTGACTCTGAGGACAAATGCTCTATGCTCATTAAATATATCATCAAAACACTCCATACAGTGTTCCTTTACGACAGCCAGAGTTTTCTGAACAAAGATAGGTTTGAAACTCTCATGCAACCAGTAGTAGACCAACTTGAAAACACGCTAGGAGGCATTCAGAGTCTTAAAGCAAGGGCTACAGAGTACATTATTCCTTGTGTGTCTCAGTTCGCTGTTGCTACTGCCGACGATTCGCTGTGGAAGTTGTTGAACTATCAGATTCTGCTGAAGACGAGACATAATGATGCTGAAATCAGGTTAGTGTTGTGTTTTTTTTTTTAAATTTAATAAAAAATAGAGGTATACCAGTGGCCGCCCAGTGGTCGAAATTCTAGATCAATATAAGAACTGTTCAAATAAATTCAACTCTTACTTATTGTCTTTATGGTGCCCGAAAAAACTCTTATCATATTAAACAGAGTATTCTAGTATTACTTTTGACCCATCCATTTATTATTTACAGGTTGACAGCTCTAGACTGCCTCGTCGCCATGGCAACGCAGTTAGGCAGCAGCTGGCTACCACTCCTAGCTGAGAGCGTTCCATTCCTCGCTGAACTACTCGAAGATGGTGACTCCAGAATAGAAACATCCACGAAAGATGCGATTAGGAAGCTCGAACTAATATTGGGAGAGCCGCTAGAGAAATACTTCTAAGTTTATTAGAAATGTGTACTGAAGTATACTTACTCGAAATATAAAAAAATGTTGTACTTTCATTTTGTGGGTTTTTATTTTGATTTCCAAATAGCGCCATCTATCATTAGTATTGCGAACTACGACGACATTGAATTTGTTATAGTACAAGTATACCTTAGCGACTGCCAGGTGGCGCCACTAGGAATACTAACTTCAGCATTCCAAAATACGACTCCGAAGTTTCTCCCTCGAAACTCTTGGCTTCAATAGATGGCTCTGTCGGTCTGTCTCTGAATACTAAAAAAGTGACTAAGTACTTAAAAAGAATATTTTCCGTTTTACAAACTGTTTTTAACATAACATCACGCCTGTAGGTAATGTACTGTAGTGGGATAGACAGAGGCGTAGCGTGTCTACTAGTACGGTTCGGTAGTAGTACATTTCGTCAGTTATGTTAAAGTCCCATATAATATTATAGTCTTCTGCCACCAACCGGTCACGAAACCAGCAACCAGGTACTGAGAAATTGCGGGCCTGTGGACGTTGAGTAATGGGTTAGCTCACCGTCCGTCCGTCTAATGACGACAGGCCGTGCCGACGACGGCGCGTTTGTGTTCCACGCGCGCCTCAAGGTGATGTCAGCAAATCGGAAGGGGTCCTAGAGGGCCGATGCCTGCCAGGGCTGCGGGTTGTTCGAAAGAGATACCGTGGCCCTGGAACACAAAGGGCTAAGAAGGAACATGGATGGTGATCGCGACGATAGGTCTTGGTGAAATAAATGAATGCGAGTGGACTGTATAACATGTAATCCGCTCCCGCTCCTGGCTGTGAGCCGTGCGACGAGCCGCTGTCCCCGCACCCCTCCTTCTCTGCCGCCGACGCCCGGCTATGTTGAGGTCTGTGGCCTCAACAGATGGGTTTTAGTCAGTCAAGTCTGACACTCCCTTACGCTCCGCCCAGAGCGGGAGAAGTCATTTGATGAATTCACATACTAAAAAAAAAAAGACATTTTATGAACAAAACAAAGGTACACAGACTGAATCATACGACTTGAAACGATTGACATGTCTCGAACTTCGTTTGATAGAAGAACAAGAACTTTATTTCTTGTTCTTCTATCAAAAGAAGTGTGAGGTACAACCCTGATCTTCGGAGGATTATAGGTGTGATGTTATTTTATACCTACCGGTTAGGGTTGCCACCTTTATTTTTTGCAGATAAAGTACTTTTTTTTTGGTTAGAATAGTTAAGAAAAAAAAAGTACCTACATAGTATCAAAATAAAGTACAATTTATTTTTCTTCATTATTATGTTTGAAAACATATTTTTTATTGCTATTTGCAGTTTGTATCGTATCTCTACTAAAAAATTGCACAGCATCTTTACAGCCTATATTTAAATTAAAGTAAATAACTAATTCATTTTTTATCAAATTCAGAGACGCTTTGTTTCTTTCGTCTCGCCATTTGCTAATCGTATTCATCTCAAAAAAAAAAAGTCTTTTTGTAAATGCTGACGTGGCGTGAATAGACTATAAAAACTAAATTACTTTATACAAATTAAAAACATTAAATCACTTTTATAGCCTAAGTATATATATTTATATTTTATAACAAGTTTAAAAAATTCTAGCGACTAAACTTTCAAAATCCCAATCAAAAAATCTATCTAAAATCAATTCAAAAATATATCTATCTAAAATCTCAATCAAATCATGCGAAATAAAGTATTTTCGTATTACCTGAAATAACGTACAATACTTTATTATAAAGTACGGGTGGCAACCCTACTACCGGTGTCTAACCTAGATAGCTGTTTTTGTAAAAATACTTAAATCTTACCGGAGATTGCCCACAACATATACCTATTTAAATAAAGGTAGGGTAGGTTTTAACCTAAGTATAAACATTCCTCTGAAAATCCATTCATAAATTCTACGAAAACAGCTATAAAAAATCAATTTCGATTTTGTCCTCTCGTCCTTAGATGACTCTCAACAAGTCCTTCAAGAACTTTATTTGCCGTCTTTCATGTAATGAAACTTTCCCATTTCGTAAGTAAATAAGGCTAAGTAAATATCATACATAAATATTTGGCGAGATACGGTATTTCACAAGTTGATAGGCACTTTCATTTTAGCTGATGTGTTTCGAAAATTTTCTTTCGTTTTTTTTTTTGATTGATGATGTGATGTTGGGAAATATGGCTTGGCTTTAACACTTCGGAAGTTTTATATCGCAGCGGCAATAATCAAGTATTGGTACCCATGGCGTACCTACAGACGCGATCACATCAAGAACACAACAATCTGTCAAATTTCTTTAATAGATTTTCAACCTTACTGTTAAAGGATTGGGTTCAAGGTTGATTGGGACAATTTGACAGTTTCGGGTAGCTTGACTGCTGGCATCTGTAGATACTTAAACTTTCCCCTGACGTTTCTTCGTGATACCTAAGCGTCTTTACAAAAAGAATTTCTTATGTGCGACGTGCCTATTGCCTATTGTGTGACCTACAGGATAAAATAATACTTACGAATATAAATTTAAATCAATATATTTTCATTTGTCACAAGACGAATAGTTTGAAGAAGAAGAAGAAGACGTCAAGGTCCTGTGGGTGGCGAAGATACGTAGTTCAAGTTCAAACCCAAAAAAAACTGAATTGAAAAAAGCGAAAAAAAAGACAAAGTATAACGAGGTTGCGAAAAAACTTCAAACGAAAAATATCCTTCCGAAAACGACTTAACACATAATTCTCTGAGCGCGAAATGGGACGTGGTGACGGGGAGAGACCGTGAGAGATGAGTGTTGCCGTTTTTCCCCGGCGATGACGATTATGACTTCCGACGCGACGCCGACGTCCTTGAGGATATAACCCTTTCACAGTTTATTTTACCCCTAGCTTTTATCTAAGACTCGGCACACCAAAGCAGTCGACGTGTCGGCGACATGTCAACTGAACGCGTTCGTAAGTTGCCGCGGTGGCTTGGTTTGAAGAGTCATAAGTTGACAGATACAACTCCGTAGAACATTTTTCACAGAAACCTCGAGTTAACCAACATAATAGTTGGTTTAGAAGCTGCGTAATGAAGCTGTTCCCATACAATTTTCAAGAAACTATAACTCGTAAACTATCAAGAATTATGAAACATACCTACATGGGGTATTTTAGGATACCCTGGACATGAGGAAATCTTTTTTTTTAATTAAGTACCTATTGGGACCAGCCTTTAGATAAACTTACATAATGTACAGACACCACGCACAACAAGCTACAACAATCTGTCAAATTTCTTTAATAGATTTCAACCTTATTTTTAAAGAATACGGTTCAAGGTTGATTAGGAGCATTTGACAGTTTCGGGTAGCTTGACCTGCTGCGTCTGTGCCACTCTGTACTAATCTACAATTAAATAGAAGGTACAATGGGATAGGTGGTGGTAGGTGCCTGACGTAAGGGACTGCCAAACTATTGCAGTTTTCAAGAGAAGATTGAAAGAACATCTTTCCTTTCCGTCATAGTTGCATAAGTATTTATTTTATTGTATTTACGAGTATATTATTGTTATATATTTTGTCTTTGTATGTATACGTAAGTTAGTTTGTTCTTTTATACTTATTGTATATTATATTTTAAATCGTTATTTGCTTAAGGTTTTATGTATTCCATTTTCACTTCTTCTTTTACACACTATGTCTAAGTACAGCTCTTTTTTAGTATCTCCTTTCGCAGGTATGCTGGAAGCGATTTCTTTAGAAATAAGCATCACCTTTGTACCTATTTTCTTTTCCTTTCTTCTTTTCTGTATTTAGTGTGTAGGTACATAAATTGTTAAATAAATTTATACAACAAAAATATACTCACTTTCTTCGGACACGTTTTGAGGCGAGACAGTCAGTCCATAGAGCGGTTGGTCGTCCAAGGAAAAGTGGAGGGCACTAGACCGCGTGGAAGGTCACCCATACGTTGGACCGACCAGATCAAGTCTACTGTGGGCGGTCACGTGCACGAATGTACCCGGATGACATATAATCGGGCGAGGTGGCGGGACATTGTGAGACGTATTACATCTGCCACAAAGACTAGCAACACTTCATGACGACCGCTCTGTCAAGAGCGTAACGACTAAGAAGAAGACAACAAAAATACTACCTAAGTATTCTATAAACAAAAATCATTAATTGAATTTCCCTCTGACGTTAGTAGCCCTGTCTAAGTCTACTTCTGTTTCTCATAATGTCTGGTAGACATCCGGTCTTACAATAGGTACGGTGAATATGAAAATACTTGTGAAAAGACGTGACGGAAATAAAATACTCCGGTTCAAATATAAACCGGATTTATTTGAAAGACGGAAATACTATTGCGTTGAACATTCAGGTGATATTTAGATATAGGTATTTCAACATTTCATGTAGGTATCAACAATTTTACTATACAATGTAGGCTGAATAAAAAAAACCGCTGGTTCCTACAAAAGCCAAAACGCTGTTTCCTTTTCTTTACGAGTAAAAACTAGCCGACACTCCAATAGCTAGAGTTAATACGATTAAAGATTTAGACGTCACTTTTGACTCAAAACTTCTTTTCGACACACACATGTCATGGATAATATTAATAAAAAAAGGTTCTAAGACACTAGGTTTCAAAGGATATCAGCTGATTTCAAAAACATCAAAACGCTCAATATTGTGTATTGCGCTTTTGTACGCAGTCATCTGTAATACTGCTTGCTCATAAATGTGGAATCCGATTAACAATACCTACGTCAATCGCATTGAAAGTATTCAAAATAAATTCTTATGGTATAAATATAGTGTAAATCAAAAACCTAATTATTTACCTAACTATTACAGCCGCTACACGAAGTTTCACACTTCCACTAATTGAGCGGAGAAAAATATCCGACATGGCATTCCTGTTCAATTTAGCTAATGGTTCAAATGACTGTTTTGAACTGATGAGTAAAATTGACTGCGTGTTCCGTCCTTCACCTTAAGGGATCATCAACCTCTGTATGTTCCCTCTTTGCGGTGTATTTATCGACAACATCTTATACTTATGATAAGAGCTAGCAGGGCATACAACTTGATGTGTCAGAGTATTGATGACGTTGATTTGTTCTGCACCAGTGTTCCTAAACTACTAAACTACTTACTAAAAAAATATTATGTAAAAACTTCTTTGAAGATCACTGAAACTGGTTCAGTCTTTTCTTAATCTCTACGAGTGCTTATTTCTTACTTTCTCTTGCCTGTGTTACTGTTTCTTGTGCAATACTAATCGGCAAGTTTTTTAAAGCAATAAAAGAAAAGTGCTGTTACTTGGTCAAAATGTACATAAATAGAACAGCTGTTTAAAAAAAACTACCGATGAAATATTTCTGTGTGTGGGGGACAGAACGTTGTATTGAATACGTGTTAATGGTTTGTGAGGCGGTGTCCCTTCGCCCCTGTATTTTTCTAAAGTTAGCATAAGTCTATAAAGCTTTCGTTACATATAAAATACTGATATTCAGTTGCATCCCCATCCGGTTAAACTGGAAGACAGATGATGATAACGATGGAGCTTTCGAACTAAGCGTACCTCATCATCATCATCATCAGCCTATAATGATCCCACTGCTGGGACACAGGCCTCCTCTCTATGAGAAGGAGTGGGCTGTAATCCACCACGCGGGCCCAGTGCGGGTTGTTAGATGTCACATGTCTTCTAACTTTTAGTTCGAGTTCATGATGCCAGTTTCCTTACGATGTTTTCCTTCACCGTTTTAAGAGCAGAGGTGATGAAACAAATTACACAAAGTAATGCGCCTGCCTAGGTTCGAACCCACGGCTTACTACTCGTAAGTCGGGGCTGCCACCACTGGGCCACCGCTCGTCTCGAAGCGTACCGTACATAAAAATATTTTTCTGATTGAAAAATCGACTTACAGGAATAATAATTAGAAGTTCCTTCCCGCTTCAAATGTAAAGCAATGAAAAGGAATAAAAGAAGACGTTACTTGAAAGATAGAATAGAACCTCTTTCCTCGGATAGAACATTAATTTCTTTTCTGAATAAAGATTCTCAGGTGCTAAGTGCTCTTACTAAATGGCTGCCTGTAAAAACAGGGCTGTTATCGTAAAATTGTGAAGGATTATGTATTCGACTTGTTTGTTCTTTTATGTTTCTACTTGGGACTTTTAAATGGCATGGAAAGTCCTTTCACGGTTTATTTACTGGTAGCTTTTAAGTTGCTTATAACCCGAAGTCTGAATGAAACCCTAAATCAATCTATACAAATAAATGAAACGAAACTACTTTTGACCGGTTAATACAATTTTCACAATAACTAACATTTACTTAGAAACTAGAAGATTAGATAGATTTTTTGCGATCCTTTAAATAATATCGTGTTGTTGTAATCCTATGTGCCTACTTAAAACTGAGGCATTCTCAAACAAAATATTTTTAATAGAGTAGGTAAACGCCATTTAACTTAATTAGTGTTTTGACTGACACCGGTCAAAAGTCGTTTTGTCCGACTTCTTTGTTCCGACGAGTTTTGCCTTTGACATTTACCTACATGGGACTTAAAATTAGCTGGATATAATTATCAACTATTAGTTTTTAATTTCTTTAAAATAACGTAGAGTTGGGCAAAATATTTACCAATGTTTCAATGATGAAAATGAAAAATAATGGCTGAATAGCTGACTGGCCACAGAAAAAAAACAAAATAGGTGGGAAAGCGGCAATCCGAAATAAAATTTACAAATTTTTTCTTTAGCAAATTCATGTTTTTATTTTTACTTTACTTGTATTCGTAATGAAAAGCACAGTGTTTACCTCGGGTAAAAGACTTATTTAGTCCCTCGAACTATTGGCACCCTCACTTTATTCGGGCGCCAAACCCCGTCTCGGGACTAAATAAGTTACTTTCACCCCTAAGGTAACAATGTACTATTATAACACATACACATAGTTCTTCATATCACATACCTACATTGTTCTTTTTTGACTGCCTCAGCAGACTAATACTGCTGAGCTTGAGATCCTGGGTTCTATTCCCGGACCGGGCAAAATCGTACTGTGTTTTTTAATCAGGAATCTCTTAGTAGCAGCTACGTAGTCTGTATTTATGTCCCGTTGATGGCAATATGCAATAGGGTGTACCACTTTAAATTTTATTATCAATTTTTATAACTAAATATTTACATAAACTAACTAACTTAAAAACAATAGGAGGCCTAAGGGTCAAAATACTCCTCCCCATTGCTGTCATCCGGAAACGTGGCCAGAAGACTGGCAGCATTGCCACGTTGAATGGCAATGGTAATTCTTTGCCCAAAGAAATAGCCAGCCCTCTGGTCTCGCGAAGTGTCAACAAGTCGACGAGATATTTCCTTAAAAAGCTAGTGCGCACTTGGGCCCCATGACCCGAGTGCTTCGACCCCAAACGGCTCAAAACTATAACTGCCATTTAGATTATAGTATTTACGCCGTTTGAGGCTCTCAGCAGCGTACTACTTAGGTTACACCTTTGCCTACAACTTCGAGCATTACAGGCATGATATTATCATGACTATAAGTACCAACATTTTAGTTAGTTACACTAAAGACTAGTAAAATAAAATTCTTACAAACCATAAACCGAGTGCACAACACCGGAGTATTTTTAATTAAATTGAAACAGCGAGCCTCTGCTTGTATAAGATATTATATTTTTAGAGATCCTCAGCGCTGGAACGCGATCCGTATTTTGAAGGAGGCGAGGCTTGGGCTTTAAGAGGATTTATTGAGAACTAATTAGATTTCTGAAGGTATTCTACATTATTTGGATTGGAGGAGCTGAAGTGTGGAAGATGATAGGCTTGAAACGTCTTTATATTTTTAATTGGATATACTTTCGGCGTAGGAAGGTACCTACGAGTATCCTACTAACTATTACAAATGCCAAAGTTTGGATGGATGGAAATTTGTTTCTGAATCACGAAAGAACGGCTGAACAGATCTGGATGAAATTCGACACAGAGATAGTTTATAACCTGGATGAACACCTAAGAAACTTTTTATCCCGGTAATGTGTACTGCTTACTAGCCTATTATATCTTTCAATAGGTACCTCCCAGTTTACGTCGATGATTGTGGTGGATTAGGTGTTTAACTCTAAGTAACTTGAACCTAAAGTTAGCTGACATCTTAGAAACCTGAGGAGAAAGGAAATGAAGGCAAGTAACCGGCGAGCTCGAAATAAACTTGTCACGTATTAATTTCCTGAGTGCGGTGACAGGAAATACCTATTCTCACTCTCGGAGAACTATCTCAGATATACTTAATGGGGTCTACACATCAAAGCTTGCCGAAATGTGTCGGCGACTTTGCTGTAGAAGCCGCCAACTTCTAGTAATTGCAAGTTGAAAAACTTTGTCGGCGACACTAAGATGTGTAATTTTGTTTCGTAGAACAGGTGACCTACCATGACGTCTTAAAACATTATTGTTTTATTTAAAGAGAAAAACAATACTGCTTTAATACGTCATGGTAGGCCAGCAGGTTGGGTGTGTCCGGGCAATTGAGCGACTACGACAGTCACCCAGACCTTTTATACAGGATGTAATTGAAAAAGCGCAATACCTCTAGTGTGGTAAATCAAATTATCAAACTGGACCAGTATATCTAAGGAAAATCAGTCGAAAAAAAAAACAAAAAATTTAGACTGCCCTTACAAAATATTGTGACGGCTGTTGCAATTACATAATTAACCCAGCACGAAGAGTTTTTTTTTTCTCTCTCCGTTATTATTAACGATGTTGTGAAGTTTGATCTGACAGACAACTTTTTTTTTTTCGGATTTGTAATCATCAAATGACTCCTCCCGCTCTGGGCGGAGTGGCAGGGAGTGTCAGACTTGTACTGACTAAAACCCATCCATGTTCCTTATTAGCCCTTTGTGTTCCAGGGCCACGGTATCTCTTTCGAACAGTCCCGCAGCCCTGGCAGGCATCGGCACTCTCGGACCCCTTCCATCTGACCCATCACGTGGGGAAATTTTTGCGTAACACTGGCCTGTCTGTTTCGGCGGGCTGTTACGGAGGGTCCGGCAGCATTGTGTGTGTAGATCCTTTTAGAGTGATAACAGCTTGCTCATGACCACAATCAGCAATACCATTCACGCTCAAGGGACAGGCGTGTTGTTACAGCGACTGCAACCCCAATGAAATGAATTTTCCATCGGAGTCCGTTTTTCTTGGTGGGTTTGGGAAAGAACCGAACCGAGCACCTTTTTGTCGACGTTTTATAAGGGCCCATGTAGGCCTATGTAAAATAAATAAAAAACGGGTTGCACTCCGGGAGTGCCGGCAGAAGTGAAAACATGAATATTAACATTGTGCATTTTTGGTATTTTGGAATGTTTAGGGGCACGAATTGCTTTAATTATCAGTATAAAAGACGGACGAATTTTACCTCTTTGGAGAAACCGAAGGTTTTGTTTGTGCATACCCAAACTCAATGACAGATGTTATAAAGTACAAATTCCTTCGTAACCTAATGTCAATCAGTTCGTGACACCTGACTTGAGTTTAACATTTTTTACTCATCATAAAAGTGCACAACGCCGCTAAAGAAGTTTTCACTTCAAAAAAATATTATGATTTTTAATTTATATTTCTCCGTCAATGGTTTTTATGTGTTTTATCGACAAATAAATGTAAGTATACATGGTCTGATGTACGAGATGTTTGATGCTCTATGTACGAGTCGAAAGGAGTATGTAAGAAGGATCAGGGGCCTTACTATGACCTCTTAAAACAGTCTTATTTTAACCTTACTTTGCGTTTTCGTACCATCACGTCCCTTAAAACAAGCTTGTTATATTCCTGCTAGAATTAGCAATTTTGATGACGTCACCTCAAATAGTTCATTCACTACGTGCCTTTTGACAACCAGAGAGAATGCTTTTCTAGGGATGGGACTTATTTACGCAACCAGGTTTTGAATACAGGGCTTTGCTTCCAACCAGGGCGCCCTGGTATGAGTGTGAAATACAGGATACCCGGCCGCGCAGGTCTCGCGGCGCGGGTGCGGGAGTAGGGCTCGCGGCGCGGGCGTCAAAAGGCTTGCGCCGCGGGACTCAGGTCGCGGTCGGCTAGCGGCATGGGTGACGCAGTCATTTTGTAGACTGGTTCGCGCCATTTTTCCACACTTTTATAGAAATAAGACACTTACTAGCGTGAACAGTATAGTATTACTAAGTTACGTTTAAAGTCAAGTAAATATTTCTTTTCCGTTTTTTTTTTTGTCAGTTGTCGTTGAACTGACCCTGACGTAATTCATTTTAAAGAAGTTATTTCGCGAGTATATTAAACAATTAGAAAAAGTGTGTAAATAAATAAAACTGTTTTTTTTGTGTGTTTATGAGTTAGGAATTGTAAATATTTATTTCGTGGATTTATAGAAAGACGATATTTTAATTGTAAATATGTAATAAATAGCGAGGAAAAACTTTGAATAATAATATAGTCGCCATTCTATAAAAATGCCTAAGCAGACAGTCTAAATATATTCTAGCACGGTAGGAACTAGATCCAGCTCTACCAAACACTTTCAAGTATTTTAAACCCTGGTTTTTTTGTACACTCGTACTTGGAAGCCCTGGTATTGAATGTGGCAAGTACATCTCATGCCTAGTTTTTACGTCAAATTGCACGAATGTTTGACAGTTTAAAATAGTTGATCCGAGACGACTTATGTATTATTGTTGTACAAATTATACTTAAAAAATGTATTGTCGTGATATATGTTGCATTAAAAACGTATTTATTTACGTGTGAGGGGTGTACTACACACCTTTGCACAATCCTTCGAGTGGTACAGGCGTGATGTTATGGTGTGGTAAACTAGTCGATTGGATAGTATTTCTAGCAATATCAGTGCATCATTATCATTATGATATCAGCCAAAAACCTACTGCTGCTGGACGTGGGCATGTCCCATGCATCGATACATCGATCGATTTTGTGAATCTCGCATTCAGTGAATTCCCGCCACGTTTGCCAGGTCACGGTTTTTGGAAGTGAACACAGATGGCAAAGGTACGCGAAAGTCGCGTCACTTGAGGCTTGTATAATGAATGTAGTCATTTCAAATAAGACGAAATGTACCTACGCAATGGATGGATATTCAAAGTTAGAGCACAAAGCAGCTCATCAGGCAGGACTATGCCAAATTGTGTGTGATTAACTGATACCTAATAAAAGTTTGTATCTACGTCCTAAACAATGTTGTGGAAATTGTAATGTTGCTATAACTTGTATTGCTTGAGTATCAATAAACCTTTACCATTATACCTGTGTTTGTTTGCATGCTTGTACATAACGGTCCTGAGTACTATGATGATATATATGTTATGATGATAACTAATTAAGCCACTAGCATCCACAAGAATAATGACGTGTGTCTGTATTACAACATAAAGAAGTCATGTGTTGTTGCTATAGATTATAACCAGTGTTACCTACTGATAATCAATATAGTTTTACTATTTAGGGCATCCACTCCACTAAAACTCGTTTGAACATCCTCAAGTCATCTACGAACTCTTACGCACAGTCATCCATTCTACTAGTCCGAAAAATGCCTAGATCCAAAGATTAAATAAAACGAATAAAGCTACAATTAGTTTATAATCAGAATTCTGTATTATAAAATCTCTACATATTGTAAAACAAAGTCGCTTCCCGCTGTCTGTCTTACTTAGCAAACGCTGGCTGAACACTACGAGATAGATCAAAATAATGTACTACAATATTGTTCACCTTAAAAAGGTCTACGAAAAAGGTCGCGATGGTATATGTCTTAGAGATATCATACAATAAAAATTTTTTATCCTTTAATTTTTACGAGATATAATGGCTTAGGTATTTACGAAGCGATTTTAAGCAATACAACATTAATCCTTATCCAAGGAAGTACCTTAAATACATTGTGCATTTAATATAGATCAATATGGCCCTTTACAGCATTGCACCCGTGCGAAGCCGCGAGGCGGGACGCCAGTTTAAAATATAGATTAATGACTCAAAGACCAGTCCATAATCAATTTTCCTGGAATTTATTTCAACAAGCTCATGCTTCCTCCATAGTGTGGTTTCTAAGACGCATCGATGCAGCTTCAATGGTTCTACATTGGCTGTTTTTTCCCTCTTAAGGGAACATAAACGTTCGTAGGTCCACGTTCACGTTAAGGTTTTTATTCCAAGCCAACTTCGCAAGTAAGTAAGGCTTACACCAATACGGAGTTCGACATACGATTCGGATCGCTTTTTTGTGAAAGAGACAACGCTATGCAGTTTATATTGCTAGTGTCTTCCATGGGCCAAACCATCTTTTTGCAGGAACGTTTTGTTTCAATATTACTTTCGATTCATACCATGACCTCAACAAAACAATCTTGTTTTACTCCTGCTAAAGAATGAACGATTTATAAGATTTGTCTATTCCCTGCAATCACATGGAAGAAACAACTAGCAATATAAACTGCATAGCGCTATCTCTTTCACAAATAAGCGGTCCGAATCGTATGTCGAAGTACTGAAGTCGATGGTCGTGAAGCCAAAAATAACTTTAATTAACATTAAAAATATTATTTCGCATCAATATTTTATGTTTATGATAAACATTTAATAAAAAACATAAAACCTATAAAAATCTTTGAAGATTTTTCTTTAGAAAGTACGAAAATGTTTCAAATTAAGTTGTGGCCTTAATTATAACATGAACGGAATCGGAACAGAGATTTTAAAACTGGCTGGTATTATTATATTTTTTCTTTAAATAGTGACATCCATGTCAGTTCATTATGTCATTTATACTTGTCAGTGGGTATCAACAAAAATCTAATAAAATATCTGCTTTTAAATCTAAAATTAAATAATAGTGTTTACTTGTGTGCTGTGATTGTAAAACTAAGAACATTTTTTCGAAAATTTGATTCTGTTCTGTTATAATGTTGGACTTTAATATGCTACTACCTACCGCGCCATAAGAAGATGCGGTATTATCCAAAATTTGTATTCGTGTTAGCCTTACTTGCTTGCAAAGTTGGCTTGGAATAAAAACCTTAACGTGAACGTGGAATACTACGAACATTGAGATTGTTCCTTTGAGAGGGAAAGACCAACCAATGTAGAATCATTGAAGCTGCATCGATGCTTCTTAGAAACCACACCATGGAGGAAGCATGAGCTCGTTGAAATAATTCCAGGAAAATCGATTGTGGACTGATCTTCGAGTCATTAATCTATATTTTAAATTGTATAATAAAGAATTCTGATTATAAACTAATTGTAGCTTTATTGGTTTTATTTAATCCTTGGATCTAGGCATTTGTCGGACTAGTAGAATGGATGACTGTGCGTAAGAGTTTGTAGATGACTTGAGAATGTTCAAACGAGTTTTAGTGGAGTGGATGACCTAAATGGTAAAACTATATTGATTATCAGTAACACTGGTTATAATCTATATCAACAACACATGACTTCTTTATGTTGTAATACAGACACACGTCATTATTCTTGTGGATGCTAATGGTTTAATTAGTTATCATCATAACATATATATCATCATAGTATTCAGCACCGTTATGTACAAGCATGCAAACAAACACAGGTATAATGGTAAAGGTTTATTGATTCTCCAGCAATACAAGTTATAGCAACAGTACAATTTTCACAACATTGTTTAGGACGTAGATACAAACTATTATTAGGTATCAGTTTATCACACACAATTTGGCATAGTCCTGCCTGATGAGCTGCTTTGTGCTCTAACTTTGAATATCCATCCATTGCGTACATTTTGTCTTATTTGAAATGACTACATTCATTATACAAGCCTCAAGTGACGCGACTTTCGCGTACCTTTGCCATCTGTGTTCACTTCCAAAAACCGTGACCTGGCAAACGTGGCGGGAATTCACTGAATGCGAGATTTACAAGATCGGTCGATGTAGCGATGCATGGGACATGCCCACGTCCAGCAGCAGTAGTTTTTTGGCTGATATCATAATGATAAAGATGCACTGATATTGCTAGAAATACTATCCAATCGACTAGTTGACCACACCATAACATCACGCCTGTACCTCTCGAAGGATTCTGCAAAGGTGTGTAGTACACCCCTCACACGTAAATAAATACGTTTTTAATGCAATATACAATCACGACAATACATTTTTTAAGTATAATTTGTACAACAATAATATTATAAGTCGTCTCGGAACAACTTTTTTTAACTGTCAAACATTCCTGCAATTTGACGTAAAAACATTCTTGCTGGGTGTCAAAAGACACGTCATGGTACCAATTGAATGAACTATTTGAGGTGACGTCATCAAAATTGCTAGTTTTAGCAGGCCTCTGCCTCGAATCTTGCAGTCTGCGGGGCGGCGGCGGCGCGGCGCGGGCGATCTCCGCTTGAGTGCACCGCTCGTTGCCCGTTGCCGCGTCGCTGTTTTCAAGGCCCGCCGGCCGGTCCATTTGATTTTACACATTAGATCCACTCCCGCGCCGCCGCCGCTGCCGCCCCGCTGCCCGCAAGATTTGAGGCAGAGGCCTTAAGGACGTGATGGTGCGAAAACGCAAAGTAAGGTTAAAATAAGACTGCTCTAAGAGGTCATAGTAGGGCCCAGAAGTTTTTAAATTACCGATGAAAATTTTCTATATGGGGGGTTCTGAATGATGTACCTACTGAGTACGTCGTAAGCGTTTTCGCGTCGGTGTCCCATACACCCCGTATAGTAAACCGAAACGAGGTCTAGCAGTTGAGTGATCGCATTTTCTGTCATTGAAACTGAATTATTTTAAACCAGTAGAAAATCCACTTATCACTAAAATATATCGTCTCTAAAAGGGGTGTCAAAACTACCAGTTTTAGTGGAAAATCCACTAGGTTGGCAGCACTACTTCAACCTAGCAGAGGGGTTTTATGAAAGAGACAGCGCTATACAGTTTATATTGCTTATTGTGTCTTCCATCAAGAATCTTGTTGCAGGGAATACACAAATCTTATAAATCATTCGTTCTTTTAGCAGGAGTAAAACAAGATTGTTTTGTTGAGCTCATGGTATGAAACAAAGTAATATTAATTTAAGCTTGAAACAAAACGTTCCTGCAACAAGATTGTTTTGTTAACGGTCATGGTAGGCCTACAGAGCAGGTGGCGCTCCGTAGTTTCTGCCTACCCCCCTTGGGAACAAGGCGTGAGTTTATGTTCTTATGTATGTAAGTAATAATTAATAAGGACGGGATTAGCCGCCTGTACCGTGGAAGTTACGATGTCTACACGTGCGTCGCTTAGTACGAGTATTAAAATAAAGAGATTTCTAACGAACACAGCAGGTACACAGTAGGTACCTTATCTTAACGAGCGCTAGACTAATATGATTAGAAAAAAGAAGGTCAAAGCGTAATTAAGACTGGTGGACTAATATAATGCTAATTTACTAACTAATAAGTCGTAGACGTTCGTACATGATTCTTACTTACGTCGAGATATAAAAGTTAGATGCTTCGCTTTTTCCGATCAAGCCTGTCCCTTGCTGTCGCGCCGCTGAGGGATGACAGCACCACAGTGTCTCTTACGTTCAGTCACTTAGTTTTAAAATTCTTCCGCTGGCTTACATTCAAGGCACCCAAGAGATAGCCCGAAAATTATTGTAACGGCTCATAGACTCAGATCTGGATACATTCCGTGTAATATGTTTGCGTTCATGATGAGAAAAACGAACTCGCCTAACTGTGTGGAGTTGTTGAATACTTACACCACTTATTGATGGACTGTGTTCGGTATGAGTCTGGGAGAAATGATTTGTTAAGGGTCCTGAGGTTGAACAGACTTGAAGTAGGCACATTCCATAAAATACTGGCTGAACCAAATGGCGATGATGCGAAGAGTCTGTTTAGGTTCATGGCCACGATGGGTACTGACATTCGCATTGCGATTATGAATTTCCCTAAACAAATAAATGAAGAAAAAAAGAAAAGAAAAAAAAAGATAGCCCGGTGTACAACCACCTAGCTTAATTTAAGTGACGCGATTCCCAAAAAAAAAAAAAAGGTTTTGTCTATTCTACTTGACGTTAGAATAAAGTAAGCTATACCCATATCTTCCCGTGGGTGTCGTAAGGGACTTTCCAGAGAATGGGCAGCAGCGTTCTCTGTGCTTTTGCAACAACCGTACTGCGATCGCCAACCCGCCTGCCAAGCGTGACGATTATGGCAAAACCCCCCCTTATATACAATTGGGAGAGGCCTATGTTCAGCAGTGGACGTCTTTCGGCTGAAATGATAATGATGATGAAGCTATACCAAAAAACCGGCAATTGTACCTTGAACAAAATGTAACAAAAAAATACTTACGATTAAACTACCCCCTTAAAAATAATAAAAGCTAAGTAGGTACCAATTACAGTAAGCCAGCTCTGGCTTAACCATTTTCATATCCCGAGGCGCATACAGAGAAATCCAATTGAACTAATGCATATGTCGACAGGTATTACCTACGTAAGCAGTGTAATGTTGAAATGGGATTTTATGTACGGAACTCTGTTTATCATCGTTTTAATGAACGTAACCCTATTTTATTCGGCTTTTACATTGATGAAGACGAATATCAGCTGTGGATTTCTGGTTGTGGTGATTATTATGTACTGTCGACATCATTCACTTGCCATTATTCTTTATTTGGGGTCGGCGCAGCATAACTTCTTCTTCCATATTTCTCTGTTAGTCGATAACCCCTTCCATCCATATAATTTTTCACACAATTCGTCCATCTTTTGTAGGGTTCCGTACCCAAAGGGTCAAACTGGACCCTATTATTTCGTCCGTCCGTCCGTCTGTATCTCATGAACCGTGATAGTTAGCCAGTTGAAATTTCCACAGATTATGTATTTCTGTTGCCGTTATAACAATAAATACTAAAAACAGAATAAAATAAATATTTAAACGGCTCTCATAAAAAAAGTGATTACGGAACCCTTCGTGCGCGAGTCCGACTTGCACTTGGCCGGTTTTTTGGTCTTCCTCTACTCTTAAAACAATACTTCCAATCATTCATACACTAAACTTTCCTCACGAAATTTTCCTTATTCCTCCACATACCGATTACCACACAGCTACCGTTTTAGTCACCGACGCTACTTTCAAACTTCCTATTTTATACTCATATCTTAATCTATTCATTATCGTTACACCACACACTCAATCAATTATTAAGTGTATAATGCAGATAGTGATAATTTTAATCGTGGTTGACGTTAGACTACCGACGTCATGATTATTTAACACTTCAAGCACAATAGTACAGAGAGGGACTTAATGCCATAGGTATTTTCAACCAGTCAACTTTTGGGTGATGATTATCAGCAAGTCCCAAATTCGCTAGTGTTCGAACTAAGCTGGTACAATATAAATAGTTGCTACTAGCTTGCATGATGCAAGGTTCTCTCTGGCCTGGCCAAAGCTTCTTAGTCTTGTCTTTTGATCCCAAAAAGCGATGTGTTTGCCACTTTCAGTAGCATCCATTAGCTCCTGTAATATGCAAACAACAGGATAGGCAAGACTCCATGTTAACTGTTCCATAGCTTGTGGAACAACACCACACTCCAGGACAGATTCATCTATAGTACTATCACAATTTCACTTCTTATTTGCACCGCTGCCGCTGACTGTGTCTCCAGAAAAATCTCATAAATATAAAGTTTATCAAGCATTTGAATTTGCGTGGATTTTGTAACAATAAAGATCCAGTGAAGGTTTTTCATTAATTTTGGGATCTCAGTCCAATTAGCTTGTTATCCTATAATTCACTTGAACAAGGCCTATTGTTGAACCAAAACAAAGACTTAATCTACTTTTAAAATCTAGTAGCACCTAAAGGCCTGAATTAAACCAGCCCACTACAGAATTAATTCGGTTTAGTGGTTCTGACACACGGAACATTAAAATGGCGGCGAACGAAACTCATTGTTGTCGTAATCCAACTCAAATTCAAAGTCAAGGAATTTATTTCAATTAGACCATTATATGGCACTTCTAAACGTTAAACTTGAAAACAAAGGAAGTATAATTAATTCTAATGTAATTAATCAACTCGATCGAGTGGCCCGAAAGTCCACCAAACCAGTCTTACCAAGGGGTGTCGTATTACCCAGTACTTAATGTGTTGCGGAGGTCAGATAGGCAGTCGTTCTATGTAAAATACTGCTATTCAGCTGCATCTTGCAAGAATGTAAGCCGACCCCAATGAAGTTGAGAAAAGGCTAGGCAGATGATGATGATAAGCATGGCCTAATATGCCTGAATGGTGTGCTCTGTATGGTGTCGGACGTAAAGAATAGCACCATTCCAAATCTTCCCGTGGGTGTCGTAAGGCGACTAAGGGACTTGCCAGAGAATGGGCAGCAGCGTTCTCTGTGCTTTTGCAACAACCGTACTGCGATCGCCAACCCGCCTGCCAAGCGTGGCGATTATGGCAAAAACTCCCATGTTATGTCAATGTGGCGAAACTTGGGAAGGCCTTTGTCCAGCAGTGGACGTCTCCCGGCTGAAAGGATGATGATGATGATGACGAATAAGCCTGTAATGTTCTAACTGCTGGGAGGTACACTGACCTCCTTTTTGTTGCGTAGAGTGGACCTAATCCACCACCTGGGCTCAGCGGTGGGCGAGAAATTTTCATTTTCCAGCAGAGCATAAGAAAATGTGTGTTCTGTTGGCAAGCGGTTGAGTTGTAGATTTCCTTATACTTTTAAGAAAAACATAGTTTTTAGCATTTTTTCCTGAAAATGCCATGCTTGGCTGACTTTCGTCCGAAACAGAAATTTCATTATTAATATTTTAGAGTGGTGTTTTCGGACGAATCCTTTTTTGAGGCAAAGTTACGTCAGCAACATACTTAAATAATACCTATCATATAATTTCTTTTTTGAGTTCACACAAAAATATACAACAATAGCACAATAGTGCATAATTAATACTATTCCAAAAAAGTTTGCCGTCATACACGAACGTCAACTAAAAAAAAAAACAAAATACTGACCACTTACTAGTACAACGTTGTAGTAGTCATTTTGATAAAACGCGATGATAAGATAGTGTAGGTTCGTTTGTCACGATATCTTCAAGTTTTTGGCCTAGCACGATAATCTCCTTCACCGCTTTGGTGCGATTCAATTTGTTCTTATCTAATTGACTACCTAATAAGAGTTATAATGAATTCATTAAACTTCCTTCGTGTGCCAACATAGCCGTGTATTTGTTGATTGAACAGTAGTGTAAAGTGAGTGTGAATAGTTTCTATTGCCGTGATGTTTTTTCGAGTGAAGTGGCTAGTGTTGTGGTCGCTGTGGGCCACGAGATTTGTCCGGCAACCCACGCCGACTCGACAACTGCACGACGGATCGTTAGTCCGCGGCCAATTCTCGGCAGATGGCACTCACCAGCGATACACCGGCATTCCATACGCCAGCTCGGAATACAAGTACAGATTCCAGGTGTTGTTTCCACGATTAACTTTCCATATGAAGATTTGATTATTCATGAAATTATCAGGTAAACTATCCAATTATTGCAGGCTCCCGGTCCCGCACCGAAGTGGGATGGCGTTTTTGAAGCTACCAGAGAGAACATAAGATGTCCACAACTGTTTACAGAATCACAAGTTGTGGGGCCGGAAGATTGCCTCACCCTGAACGTCTACAGTCCTAACCACGCATGGGATGGCGCCCCCCTACCGGTCATGGTGTTTATCCATGGTGGAGGATTTAAAGAAGGTTCTGGTACAGCCTTACTCTACGGCCCCGATTTCTTAGTGGCCAAAGGCGTTGTTCTCGTCACCTTTAATTACCGATTAAACGTCCATGGATTCCTTTGTTTAGGTATAAAAGAGGCTCCTGGAAATGCTGGACTAAAAGACCAGGTGGCTGCCCTCAAATGGGTTCAGAGAAATATACGAGCGTTCGGTGGTGATCCTGACAACGTTACGTTATTTGGTGAAAGTGCTGGTGGTGCTTCGGTGTCCTACCATCTGCTGTCACCGTTGTCCAAAGGATTGTTTCATAGAGCTATCGAACAGAGTGGCTCCTCCATCGCCTCGTGGCCACGGCAGAGGGATCCGATGACACAAGCTGCCACTTTAGCGAAAGAACTAGGTCATAACGTTCAACACCCTCAACAGATTTACAGTATTTTTATAAACACGTCTCTAAGTGATTTAGTTGGGACCCAGTTGCCGAAGAAAAAGGGACAACTGATTTTTACAGGTCTGCCATTCGTGCCGTGCACTGAAATGCCAATAGACGGCGTTGAACCATTTCTAACGGATACACCCTATAACATACTCACTAAAGGCAATTACAATAAAGTGCCTGTTATAATAGGTTCTAACAACGAAGAGGGATATTTTTTCGCTAATCACGATACTGATGAGTCACTGAAAAATATTGACTTTGAAGTTGTATTAGAAGCTTTTGACTTAGACTTTCCATCAGACTTAGAACGAAAGGAAGCGGCTCAAGTACTAAGGAGACTTTACATGGGTGACGAAGAAATCTCCTGGGGAACCATATTAAAATTTTCAAGATTACATGGAGAACCATATTTCAATTTGCCTGGGTATATTGAGACGGAACTTATTTTAAAGACTACCGATAAGCCTGTATACAACTATGAGTTTCAGTACGGTGGTCGAAGAAATTTGCCGAAGTTAATAGCTGGTCCAACGTTCTGGAATACTCCGGGCGCCACCCATGCAGACGAATTGTTCTATCTATTCAACCTGTTTCCTATTCCGTCAATGTTCGAGAACAAGATGATTGAAACAATGACAACGCTGTGGACCAATTTCGCTAAATACGGGTTAGTATATTAACAAAAATTAGGTAAGTAATTAGAACTTACCAGAAAGCACATAGGGTCTCATTCAGTTAAATGCACAAGCAAGGCAGCAGGAGCTGCCGTGTGGTGGAATTCGGTAATTGTCCCAAGGGATAAAAAGCTTCCTATGTGTTAATCCTAATTGTGTGCCAAATTTTATCCAAATCCGTTCCGTTGTTTTTGCGGAAAACGGTAAACGGAAACATCCAGCAAACCTGCCAAAATAGCACGAGTATTGGTCAATCGGGGAAGATTGACTAATACTCGTGCTATTTTGGCAGGTTTGCTGGATGTTTCCGTTTACCGTTTAGGAAAAACAAAACTTTGAATTCCCTGAATCTCGATGCAAAAGCTGTGGTATTGGTTGGTTTCTAATTCATTTTACTTTCAGCCTATTTCGTCCGACTGCTGCAGGGCAAAGACCTCTCTCTCTTTCTCCTTTCCAGTCCTCTATTTTGAGCTAGTGAAGACCAATCTTGCTTGAAAGTGTCAAGCTCGTTTCGTCATGTTCGTCTGGGTCTTACGGACGATTTTCAGGACCCACGGCAAGTACGACAGAAGTATCTGTACGACATGCTATACAATTTTACTTTTTTTTTTGCATGTGCAGGGCACCTACTCCTGAAGGCAGCGAGGTTCAGTGGCCTCCTACGTCCCTGCTGTCACCAAAAAGGCTGGAACTTAACGAGCGGCCTACTATAGCACAAGCCATTGACTCGACACCTACGCTGCAATACTGGAGGCATCTCTACGACAAATATCGAGAAAAGTAACCAGCGTGTTAGGGTATACTAGGATGCGGAGCTACGTCTAGACGGTATGAAAGATGGCTTCTAATGATAAGCCACGCATGTCCGGTTCAGGGAAGACAGTCTATTTGTGGCGCATGCCACGCACTGTCATTTAATTGTTATGATTTTAATAAAAATATTGACTAAGTGTTTAATTCTTGTGATTAAACTCTAAAGAGAGTAAATTTTAGCTCCAAGACATGCCGTCTTGGAGCTAAAATTTCGAAACGTGTGACTCCATAATAGAAGTAACCCAAATAAATTGGGAATATGGTAGGATAACTTGTTGTACAACTAAAGCATCAGTATGTCAGATATTTAAAACGAATTCTCTCATGCACCGTCAGGCACAAACTCTCGGCAGCATTGGAGTCAGGCCAACCGCAAATCTGATAACGAGAGCAGCAGATTGCGATACGTTGAGAAGTAACACTTTGACAGTATCGTATCATGTGGCTCTTTTCAAGTAGATATATTTACTATTATTTAAGGTTTTAAAACTTGGACGAAAAACCATTAGACCCGGTTGTCATTTGTAGATCTTTGACAGTTGTTATGAGTAGCGAGTAGTTAAAAGAAAAATCGTTTTAATTATTTCGCTGTTTGCTCTGTATAGTGTCGGATGTAAAGAATAGCACCATCCCATATCTTCCCGTGGGTGTCGTAAGAGGCGTAAAGGGACTTGCCAGAGAATGGGCAGCAGCGTTCTCTGTGCTTTTGCAACAACCGTACTGCGCCTGCCAAGCGTGGCGATTATGGCAAAACCCCCCATTTTTAACCGCGTGTTCAATTTTGATGACCGAGCAAGCGAAGGATTCTAAAATTGAATCACAAGCGCAGCGAGTGATTCAAAATTAGAATCCTGAGCGTTAGCGAGGGAATCAAAAGAGCACGAGGTGAAAAATCTTTGCACTCGAGTGCAACACGTAACTTTTCATTCCACCTCAGCGAGGAAATGACTAAATGCAAAAAAAAAAACGTTTACAATCACAAGATAGGTACACTTTTATTTCAGTTTAGGTATTAATTACTACATTATGACAGGTAAGTATTACAGAATAATTTTTAAATTATAACAAAATAATATTACGGTATAATTAACAATGACGTGAAAAAATGCCGCGTAAAGAACCGCGTACAAAGCAAATTGAAAAAAGAACACCAAGAAGGTTCCGAGTCTGAGTTTTTAATAAATTAAAAAAAAGTTGTATGATATATTCGGCACCATAGAGGTAGCAGTAAATAGGTTTAATGTTTTTTTTTTAATTCACAAACTTAGTGCACACGATGTTCTAAATTGAATTTACTTTATCCTCTAGAGATTAAAAACGGCTTTTGCACTCAGATATCGAAGAGTAAAAATACTCTTTCCGAGATGGAGGGATGAAAAATATTTGTTCAAATCTGACGGGTAGAAGGGTAAAAAAAGCTTTATTATTTATATCATAGATTCTTTTTCGATCAACGCCATAAAATTTCTCATGAAAATCGGAGTAAATCACGTTAAAAGGTGTATTCGTTTTTAAGGTAAAAATAAATGCCTCTTATTTGCAAAATCATGGTATCCCGTTGTCTGCAATTAAGGTGAAAATAACCTCAATTTGAGGCCCGACCTCATTCCCTGAGGCAAGTTGATCCCTAGACGTTTTCGGGAGAAAATTAATTTGATCCCATACAAAGTTAGGACCCCGTCATCGCCTGTCAAAACTGATGGCTTGACTGAATAACCTCGGATTTAAATGTATGTTTACTTTATTTGCTTCAGATACAACGATCCATAATTTAATTAGTAAATACACTTAAAAATAATGTTAGTATGAAATCAAATAATCAGAGACAAATACACACCACACAATACTATTATAACTAAGTTGTACACAAAATGAAATTTAAATTAAATGAATACAATACATTTTCGTCAAATAAAATAATTATGCATTGTATAATGTCCGCAATCAAATTTACAATTAAAATTAGTTAATTTCAATGGGTACATAATTAACCATTAATTAGAAAATAAAAATACGTTATACATAAACATGTTACAGTTAAAACGGTATACCAGTCAAAACTAATTTTGACTGCGCAAATTAGTCAAAACTGCTTTTGAATTCACATATTAGTTTTAACTAAACTAGTTAGTAGTAGGACTTGTCACAAGTATTTTAATAATTACTTTCATTTGCAATATTTTTGCAAGGAAAAAATTTCTTGTTCTTGCCAGAGAATGGGCAGCAGCATTTTCTGTGCTTTTGTAACAATCGTACTGCGATCGCCAACCCGCCTGCCAAGCGTGGCGATTATGGCAAAACCCCCCATGTTATGTCAGTGTGGCCAAACTTGTGGGAGGCTTATGTCCAGCAGTGGACGTCTGTCGGCTGAAATGATGATGATGATGCAATATTTTTTTGGTTGGTAGTTTTTTTAGTGACAAGTTTTTAATTTTTCTGTTCTAATAATATATTGTTCCGTAAAAACATTGTTTAAATATGTTTGTTTTGTGCCCGGTAGATGGCAATAGGCTCGCCCCCTATTACATGGGACCTAAACATAACTGGGGGAATGAGAGTGTACGAGTACTATTACTATGTAATAACTACACCTCTGCTTAACCTTTTGGGGATTTCAGGCATGATTTTATGATGTAAATCATGTTTTAACAGTTTCGACTAAACTCAGCCAAGACTGCTATACTTGTGTACTTATGTTTTCATCATCTGCCTAGCCTTTTCCCAAACTATCTTGGGGTCGGCTTCCTGTCTAACCGGATGCAGCTGAGTACCAGTATTTTACATGAAGCGACTGCTTATCTGACCTCCACAACCCAGTAAATGGGTAATACGATACCCCTTGGTGAGACTGGATGTCAGACTTTTAGCTTCTGACTACTCGTTACGACTGTCAAAGATCTACAAATGACAGCCGGGACCAACGGCTTAACGTGCTTTCTGAGGCACGGAGGAAACTCGATATGTAATTATAGTCACCCATCCACAGACCAACCTCGGCAAGCACGGCTTAACCTTAAAGATCGACCTGGGCAGCTGTTATTATTTAGCCACGAGCTCCTCATAATAATACTAATAATACCTGTTTTGACTGTAACAAATATATTTAGAACTTTTATTAATTGAGTCCTTTTTTATAAGTTTTACGAAAAGCTGTTATTGGTTTTTTTTTCTATTTTGTTCTTAAACTAGCATTTGCCTTTGACTTCGTACACATACAAACTTGAATAATTTGTTAGATTATCTTAGTGTTGAGCTTGGAAAAATCCTTTCGTAGTGATTTGTATTTACTTATAAAAATCTTATTAAGTCAGATCACTCTAAATCAAATCAAATCAAATCATTTATTGCATCCATAATGTACATTTAACAGGTGGTCGAATAAAAAATAATAGACACAATTATGGACCCTGTCGGGCACAGCAAGTTTTAAATAACTAGAGAGAGGAAGACTGCTTCTATAATTTTCCTAGTCAAAAAAAAAAAAAGAGTAATTATACAATTATTATAATTTCGAAATATTTTATATCCTGTTTATTATTTTATATTTCCGTTTACTTATTATATTCATATTATGTATTCAAGTCTATCTATTCATTCATTATTTATTTTAATATATTAATAATTAAGTATTATAATTTATTATATTTTTCTACTGCTACACCATTAATAAAAGGGAACTTTTTGGTATAAAAATAATAAAATATTTTTGGCATTATCAAATAGTGATAAGCCCAAAGAATGTGATGTTAGTTTTATTAAGATAGTAAACGTTGATTAATTTTACATCTGTTCCAAGGACACATTTTGTTTTGGATGTATACAGCATGTACC
This sequence comes from Cerastis rubricosa, assembly GCA_949152445.1. Lineage (NCBI taxonomy): Eukaryota > Metazoa > Arthropoda > Insecta > Lepidoptera > Noctuidae > Cerastis > Cerastis rubricosa. Next base: position 17,952,501 of record OX424537.1, on the reverse strand, counting down.
AAAAAGTTGTAGTCATATTTCAGGGTACGGTTCATCAGACCATCATACTGAATATCTTTCTCCAGCTGTCCCATATATTTGGATCGAGGGGTATTGTTGTTTTGGATGGGACAGCTGAAAAGTTTTTGGTAATTACGGTGGTCAGAATCACATCCTGAAATATGACCACACGTTTTTGATCAACGCTGTATATGAGAGTGATTCCACTTTGAGATATTTAACTGAATTAATAAGAGATTAATTAAGTAATTGCGAGTGAAATATGACCACACGTTTTTGATCAACGCTGTATATGAGAGTGATTCCACTTTGACATATTTAACTGAATTAATAAGAGATTAATTAAGTAATTGCAAGTGAAATATGACCACACGTTTTTGATAAACGCTGTATATGAGAGTGATTCCACTTTGACATATTTAACTGAATTAATAAGAGATTAATTAAGTAATTGCATGTGACTAAAAGAGCGGTGAATATAAATGTCGATGGATGGAGAGAGAGAGGAAGACCAAGGAAACGATTCATGTATTGTGTGAGGAATGATATGAAAGAAAAAGGTGATAATGATTTCTTGACAGTTGACAAGGGAGAACGGAAGAAAAATAAAGTTTCTTGCCGGTTCTTCTCCATAGGAAACGACCAACCCGAACCGTGCACCTTTTGTCGATGTTTTATAAGTGCCCATGTAGGCCTATGTAAATCACGTTAAGACGTTGGTCCCAGCTGTCATTTGTAGAACTTTGACAGTCGTTACGAGTAGTCAGAATATAAAAGTCTGACATCCGCAATCTTCCCAATGAGGTATCGTATTACCCAGTAACTGGGTTGTGGTGGTCAGATAAGCAGTCGTTTCATGTACAATGCTGGTACTCAGCTGCATCCGGTTAGACTGGAAGCCGACCGCAAGATAATTTGGGAAAAGGCTAAGCACATAATGATGTAGGCCTATCTATCTTCTATACTATATCTATATACTAATACTAATAATAAAGCTGAAGAGTTTGTTTTTTTGTGTGCTTGAACGCGCTAAGCTCAGGAACTACTGGTCCGATTTGAAATATTCTTTCAGTGTTAGATAGCCCATTTATCGAAGAAAGCTATAGGCTATATATCATCACGCTACGATTAACAGCGATTAGTGGAGCAGCAATGAAAAATGTTACGAAAACGGGGAAAATGTGACGCAGACGAAGTTGCGCGGGACAGCTAGTGTAAAATAAAATATTTCGGTTTTTGTAAAAAGGTATTGGGCCGAACCCAAGTGACATCGGAAAGGCTCATCACACCATTCCCCTATTGTGATTATCTTTTACAACTCCTATCATGAGAGTGATTTTTTTTTTCTAAAAATGACGCCTTCTACCGTATGTGTAAAGAAAAACTTAAGTATCAGTCAGCCCGCAAAGCTGTAAGAGTAATACCCGTTTTTACTTACACAAGGTAACACCTAAACGAAAGTTTAGCTAAAATTGCTCTGTTGAAATTTCAACTTTGGGCGCTGAGACTAGCGTTGAAAATACAACAACGCAATTTCACTTAGGTATAGACTACGTTTCGTGAAAATGGGCAAAAATTGCTTAGAGAGTAAATTAGGGATAACGGACCGCAATTTGCTGGACTTACGACTAGAGCTACGGTGTTTTTTGGGAAATAAGCTACCCTAACACCCTACTGTTTTTTCTTAGGCACGTTAAATCTTAATGCTAACATATATACCTAAGTATGTTAGCAGTAAAGGTAGTGCACTACAAACCAACCAGTGTAAGCTTTTGACCAAGGACGGTTCGATTCCTAGGTCCGGCAAAGCATAATTGTTTTTCCAACAGATTTTTTTTTTGTAGCAGCCGCGGATCCTGCGTGTGTTACCGAGGTAGCCCGAAGAATTGCCAAACTGAAGTGGCAGTGGGCAGGGCACATTGCTCGCAGAACGGATGGCCGAAAAGTTCTGAAATGGCGACCTCGAACCGGTACACGATGCGTTGGAAGGCCTCTCACTAGGTGGACCGATGGCCTGGTGAAGGTAGCGGAGATTCGCTGGATGCGAGTCGCACGGGACCGGTCAATGCGGCGGTGTGTTGGGAGAGGCCTATGTCCAGCAGTGGATGTCTTTCGGCTGAAATGAGGATGATGATGAGAGTGGAATCTGGATTTGTGCACAGTTTATGGCAATAGGCTTGCCCCCTATTACATGGGACTTAATAATAACTAGCAAAATGTAGATGTATTACAACGAACCCTCTGTCTTACCTTAACCCATTATACCCGAAGGGTAAAGTAGTGTTTAAACTAAGCAGTGTTTTTAACTGGTCAAATACCATCATCATCTGACTACCCTTTTCCCAAACTATCTTAGGGTCGGTTCCCAGTCTAAAAATAGCTGAGTACCAGTATTTTACATAAAGCGACTATCTGACCTCCACAAACCAGTTACTGGGTAATACGATACCTCATTGGGAAGATTGCGGATGTCAGACTTTTAGCTTCTGACTACTCGTAACGACTGTCAAAGATCTCCCAATGACAGCCGGGACCACCGGCTTAACGTGGTTTCCGAGGCACGGAGGAAACTCGGTATGTAATTATGGTCACACATCCACGGTCCAACCTTGGCAAGCATGGTTTAACTTTAAAGATCGACCCGTGCGGCTGTTATTATTTAGCCACGAGCTCCTCTAACTAACTAACTGCTGCGCTATTAAGGTTCAAACTGGCGAAATACAAGTTAGGACCTTAATAATGAGCAGTCGCACTTGACAGTTACATTTGCGGGCATTTGTTTTTACCATTACAAATGAAAACTTTACAGATGTTTCAAACTTCTTCATAATACACACAAAACTTTCTAGCAACATAGAAACTTCCACCTCTTCACAACAACACAACCCACGCGTATTGTTCTTACCAAAGATACACGCATGATACGATAACACGAGTTAGTACGAGACAACACGAGTGGGCACGAGACTCGAATCAAAACTTCTGTCATTAAAAACTAATTAGCAAAGTGTTCGGTTCTGCGCATCTGTGGCGTTCATTAATCAATTGATCAGTTGTTACACACTGGCTTGTTATATTATATTGGATAATAATCAAAGTTTTGATGTGACAGTTTGGTCGTCGAAAATCCGTCGAGCGATTGCCTACAATCCGCCTTCTACTTGTAAGAGCTACACGGTTTTGTTGTCGTTTCGTAGCGCTGCGTAGCATTGCGTAGGCATTTGATTTGCGTAGTACTACAAAGAAAGAATGACGTAGCGTTACGATCGTAGCAAGTTCGCGTAGCACAAAGTAGTCTAGTGTAGCCACGCGCTTGTTAGATCAAGTTTCAAGTGTCTTTTTCGAATATTTATTTTTATCCGAAGTTGACATCTTCTGCAATTTTTTTCCTATTATATTTTGTAAACAGGAAATACGACATTGAGATATAATATAGGACTATGTTCATTCACAAAAGGTACCGTGAGGTATAGAATTGTGTATATTGGACATACACCGTCACTAAATTCCCTATCAAATATACTAGACCTAAAATTCAGTTACCCGAACTCCGGTAGCAGCCATTAGGTCATCAAATGATCAGAGATTAAAGGGATATACTATAAGGAAATGCTAAGAGGAGCTCGTGGCTAATAGAAAGAAAGAAAGAAAGAATATTTATCTGTCGCAGGGACAAGACGTGCATACAAAATGACGAAAATTGAACAAAATAATAAACATACAACGCAAGAGAAAAAAAAAACTTAAAAGTACGAACAGGACGGAATGAAAAAGTTTACTGCTTGCACGTGGTGACTGCGACAAGCAGGTTACCACTCAGCATGATGCTGTGCGGGCGGACCCAGAGCACAGCGCTGGTTCAGATCCAATTCAGTTTCGAGATGCATACAACCAATTTTTCAATAGCAGCCTATGACTATGGAAATTGATAGTATGACCTCCATGCCTCGGAAAGCACGTTAAGCCTTTGGCCCAGGGGGTCTACTCTCTAAGCACGAAAACTGTAGTTTCGGCCGAAGTTACGGTCGTTTCCTACTCCGTATCACTTACGATCATCAGTTTCATTAGGGGCCCGACCTAAAAATGAATGACAACACAATTGTACAGTTGTCCTTACTCCCGATGTGTTTTCAAAACTCATGAATCCAAAAATATGAGGGCGTAGGGTTCATTTCGAAGTATAAAGTTAGTTACGGACGAACCCGTATTTTCGTTGACGAACGAAAGAGAGTTAGAGAGTAGACCCACTGCTCCTGACCTGTCTCCGTTCGTGTCGGATTGCGGTCTCATTGGACTATGAAAGTGAGGGAAGAGAGAGAGAGTGTACCTGTGTCTTCGCAAACTTTTGTGTATTGTGTACTATAATATCTTCCGCGCCGATGGATAAACTGCGCTGAGATAGGCCGCGATATGCGTGATCATCCGATAACGGATAGCGATAACGGTCAGTACGACGATTACATACATACCTACTGTAGTACCTATGTATAGTGTATATATATATCTTTGTACCTCAAACTGGCAATCGTGTTTCACGCTAATGCACTAAGCTTGTATGCGAGCTACTTATCGAGTGTTACGGCGTCAGTACATCGCCGTAATGGGCTCAAAGATGGTAGCTGACATAATGCGATGACCTTAATTGTATTTAGTAAGTTATTGCTTGTTAATCTAGGATGCACATACTCATCAGTTCACTCAAAACGTTATTTTTTAGGGTTCCGTACCCAAAGGGTCAAACGGGACCCTATTACTGAGACTTCGCTGTCCGTCCGTCTGTCACCAGGCTGTATCTTATGAACCGTGATAGTTAGCCAGTTGAAATTTCTACAGATTATGTATTTCTGTTGATGCTATAACAACAAATACTAAAAACCGAAGAAAATAAATATTTAAGGGCGGCTCCCATACAAAAAGTGTTTTTTTTTCGTTTTAATAAATAATGGTGCGGAACCCTTCGTGCGCGAGTCCGACTCGCACTTGGCCGGTTTTTCGGTACAAGCGTAGCGCGTACCGAAATAGGTGGGCACGAGTTATAACTCTTCTCTCAAGACAATATATTTTTTTTATTTTTATTTAAGGGTTAATAAACAATTAAAACATGTTCTTGAGTTGACACGGATCGGTAATCGTAGCGTAGGACGTCCTCAGACTCGGTGGAGCGATGATCTTCGCAAGGCGTTTGGCAAGATCTGGATGAGAGTGGTCGAGGATCGTGCTCAGTGGCGTGTCATGGGAGAGGCCTATGTCCAGCAGTGGACGAGAACAGGCTGATGATGATGATGATGACAACATATATAAAACACAAGGTTAACAAAACTAAGTAATAATGTTGCAGTCCACTGCTCTTTAGTCACTGACCTTTAAATATGCGGATAAGCATATTTAAAGATCAGTGGTTGCCATTAGACGAGCATTGTCACTGAAAACAAATATTATGAGATAAACAAATAAGTTACTGTAAAGCTAGCTACAAAACCAAATCAGAGCAGAAACAATTTCAGTAACATAAATCACACAATAATTAAAATAATAAAATTACAATTTATTGAGATAAGTAAATATAAAGCTAGTTATAGCTAAAAACCAAATCAGATCAGAAACAATTTTATTAACATCTAAACTAATATTATTAAGAGGAAAGATTTGATTGTTTGTTTGTATGTTTGCATTGAATAGGCTCCGAAACTACAGGTCCGATTTGAAAAATTCTTTCAGTGCTAGATAGCCCATTTATCGAGGAAGGCTATAGGCTATATATCATCACGCTACGACCAACAGGAGTGGAGCAGCAATGAAAAATGTTGCGAAAACGGGGATCATGTGACGCAAACGAAGTTGCGCCGGACAGCTAGTAAATTATACAATGATTAAATAATAAGATTACAATTGAGATAAGTAAATATAAAGCTAGTTACAGCTACAAAACCAAATCAGATCAGACACAATTTCATTAACATAAATTATTATTAAATAATAATAACGTCTGTATGGTGTCGGACGTAAAGAATAGCACCATCCCATATCTATCCGTGGGTGTAGTAAGAGGCAACTAAGGGACTTGCCAGAGAATGGGCAGCAGCGTTCTCTGTGCTTTTGCAACAACCGTACTGCGATCGCCAACCCGCCTGCCAAGCGTGGCGATTATGGCAAAACCCACCCTTTTTGGGGAGGCCTATGTCCAGCAGTGGACGTCTTTCGGCTGAAATGATGATGATGATGAAGATTACGATTGCAATAAAAAAAAATGATATAATTAGATTTAAATTTATTTTTCGAGCATGCACTTTTCTCTGAATAATGTTAATGTTCAGAGAAAAGTTCGTCGTTGGTCGAGTGGTCGCAAGCGCGACTGCTGAGCATGAGATCCTGGGTTCGATTCCCGGGTCGTGCAAAGTGTTGTTGGGTTTTTCCATAAGTAATTTCACAGAAGCAACCAAGGAGTCTGGATTTATGCCCAGTTAATGTAAATATACACAGTTGCACACCCACTAATCACATGGGATTTAAACATAACCGGTGAAATGTGGGTGTACGGTCAGCCCCAATACTATGTAAACACGGACAATATATATATATAGTAATCATTTCATTGTCTACAACCATTATTCCATAACTGTGGATATAATGTAAAGCTATAAAAAATAGTTACCTTATAGAAAAAATCAAAAGTGAAGTTTCATCTGGCACAAAAATATGCAAAATATTACAAAATAACAAAGCCAATGCTCCTTTGGACGTTGTAGATAATTTGGAATGAATCTGGTTGGCTGTAAGAGTAGGGGAAGGCCAAAGAAACGATGGATGGACTGTGCGAAGGATGACATGGCTAGAAAGAAGGTGAGCGAGCTTGACAAGCTCTGCTTATCCTTCCAGAACTCTTGCGGCTATAATCATTCAGCCACTAGCTATTTCCTTCCCGAGCTTTCCTCCTCCTGTCCCACCCTTCCTCCTTACCTACCATGTAATATTACATGTTAAAATACAAACTGAAAATTATCCCAAAACAACATGAAAACTTATACGTAAGAGAGGTCTAAGTTAACTGGCTTTATCGCTAACAGATCATTATAAGTTTAAGGGGCTGTTATTTGGAAAGTTAACTCATAGACGGTAGATTTCGTAATTACACCCCAATAGGCTATTACTAGTAATAATACACTTGAAATTACTAATATTTAGAAACTATTAGTTTTTGCGCGGCACCCTAACCCTTTCAAAAATATTCTGCCAGTCTCGTCAAAATCGGTACTGCCGTTTTGGAGATTAACCGGAACAAACAGACAGACATACAGACCAAAAATAAAAACTCTCTGCTCTCTCGACGACCTGAATAACGCCTCTTATTTACAATAGTGGTACATCATCATCTGCACGGTCACCCATCCACGGACCAACCTAGGCAAGCATCGACTAAACTTAAACCGGACAGCAAACACAGCCTACCTAATAAATACATTACAGCCATAACTGCTCACCTATCATGACCTCTTAAAGCAGTATTGTTTTGTCTTATTCCATTGTGGGAAAGAAATGGCGCCATCTCTTTCCCACACTGGAAAAAGAGTAAAACAATACTGTTTTAAGTCGTCATGGTAGACCACCAGGTCACCTAAAATCCCCAAAGGGTTACGCAGAGATGTTCGAAATAGTTCACCTACATTTCGCCAGTTATGTTTAACTCCCTTGTAATAGGGGAGAAGCCTATTGCCATCAACCGGGACAGTTCCAGATTCCGGGGCTCCTGAGAAATTCCTGAAGCGAAAACCCAATGACAATTTTCCCAACCTGTAAATCGGACTCAGGATGTTGAAAACGAGAGGACCGATGCCTGCCAGGGCTACAGGACTGTTCGAAAGGGATACCCTTGCCCTGGAACACAAAGGGCTAAGAAGGAACATTGATGGTTTTTAGTCAGTACAAGTCTGACACTCCCTTCCGCATCGCCCAGAGCGGGGGTAATTTGATGATTTTCCCACACGTAAAATAAAAGGGATGCTGAAAACTCAAAAAATCAAATACACACACATGTTCACATGAAGAGTACTTCATCCATCAGAGCCTTCAAAGTACCCTCTACATGGGACCTGATAACGGAGTAATAAGCACACGTCACAGATTGTGACACGTTATGAAAAATGTTTATTGTTCGCTCGCGTACTCACGAGACACGTAAGGGTGGAAATAGGGGGTTCATTTAAGAGCGAGGGGTACTCCCACACACCATGATATCTGTCATGGCGGTGGGAATTATGGTAGATAATAAGTTTGATTTGACGATAATTAAAAGTAAACATAATAATTTATTTGTTAGAATATGGTGATCATAAAATTAGTCAATGGTCTCATTATATTCTGAGGAGCTCGTGGCTAAGTAATAACAGCCGCACCGGTCGATTTTTAAGGTTAAGCCATGCTTGCCGAGGTTGTTCCGTGGATGAGTGACCATAATTACATACCGAGTTTCCACCGTGCCGCGGAAAGCACGTTAAGCTGTTGGTCCCGGTTGTCATTTGTAGATCTTTGGCAGTCGTTATGAGTAGTCAGAAGGCTGACATCCAGTCTTACCAAAGGGGTATCGTATTACCTAGTTACTGGGTTGTGGAGGTCAGATAGGCAGTCACTTCATGTAAAATACTGGTAATCAGCTGCATCCGATTAGACTGGACGCCGACCCCAAGATAGTTTGAGAAAAGGCTAGGCAGATGATGATGATGGTCTCATTATGTTCTGGCACACTCTTATTTAGCCTGAAAGCTCCTTAACATAACATCACACCTTTAATTCTCGATGGGTTAAACAGACATGTATTAAGTGCCACGTAATAATCCCAAATAATAAGATAGGCTATTGCCATGAACCTGGCTTATAACTAGACTCCGTGGTAGCTACTCAGAAATTCCCGATAGAAAAACCCAATAACACTTTGCACGACCTTGGATTTGAACCCAGGAACTCATAACTTTATAATATGTTAGCTCATACATATTTCAAAGGCCTCTCTTAAAAATACTTTAGTCGTCAGCAATAGTCTCATGTTTGCATCAATACAGCGATACTGAAGAGCGTCGGGTACGCGCAATTTATGTAGAAAATAATGATTAAAAAAATGATTTTGATAATGTATTGTAACTTGGGTCTGTATAGTGTCGGACGTAAAGAATAGCACCATCCCATATCTTCCCGTAGGTGTCGCAAGAGGCGACTAAGGGATTTGCCAGAGAATGGGTAGCAGCTTTGTCTGTGCTTTTGTAACAACCGTACTGCGATCGCCAACCCGCCTGCCAAGCGTGGCAATTATGGCAAAACCCCTCAAAATGTCAATGTGGCAACTCTTGGGGGAGGCCTATGTCCAGCAATGCACGTCTTTTGGGCTGAAATCATGATGATAATTGTCACTTGTATCTTGCTGTGCTGTGTCACACTGAATATCGAATGTTTTTACTGTCTGCATGGGACCACGAAGAAACAGGCTGAGCTTAGTTTGGGGTTGTTGTATGTCACCTAACTTGTGTGTGTCATCTATCTATTGATTTAAATGCGTTAGCATGGATACAGAAACCCGTTTACGCCATTGCAACAAAAAGTGACCATGGCCAAAATCCCTTAGAACAGCCATTTAAAAATCAAACGCCAACATAATCTTCCATTGCTATAACCTCGCATTACCTATAGTACTGCTTGCTATAATGGTCGCTCTCGACAGGTCGAGCCCGAAGGCGTTTGCCTGGTTTACATCAAAATCATTGTTCGGTCTGCTACATGGTACTGTTCCACGTTGCATGGGATGTCAAATTAACAAAATTCACCATTGTTCTGCCATGGTATTGTTGATACCGCCGCATTATTTTGTGGCTTTTGAAATACTTGCTCATTTTAAATATACTGCGTTTATGGGGCAGTTGGTTAATCTCTTCTGATATATTTTATTATAATGCCTGTAAATCAATATCATCATCATCATTTGCCTAGCCTTTTCCCAAACTATCTTAGGGTCGGCTTCCAGTCTAACCGGATACAGCATCCATATCTGACCTCCACAACCCAGTACCTAATTGAGTAATACGATACCCTTTGGTAAGACTGGATGTCTGACTTTTGGCTTCTGACTACTCGTGACGACTGTCAAAGATCTACAAATGACAGCCGAGACCTATCTTGGGGTCGGCTTCCAGTCTAACCGGATGCAGCTGAGTACCAGTATTTTACATGAAGCGACTGCCTATTTGACCTCCACATCCCAGTAACTGCTTAATACGATACCCCCTGGTAAGACTGGATGTCAGACTGTCAAAGATCTACAAATGACAGCCGGGACCAACAGCTTAACGTGATTTCCGATGCACGGAGGAAACTCGGTAAGTAATTATGGTCACCCATCCACGGACCAACCTCGGCAATCACGGCTTAATCTTAAAGATCGACCCGTGCGGCTGTTATTATAATGCCTGTAAATATTAATTAAAAATGAAGGTCTTGAATCAGTTTACCTAATCTGTTTACACTTTTCAATCATAAAACTGAAATTTTAGCCAAAAGCCGTATAAAACCAGTTTCAATCCTCAAAAAAAATGGCTGTATGAGAAATAACATAACATCACGCCTGTAATCCCCGAAGGGTTAGGCAGAGAAAGAAAAGAAAGAAAGAAAGACTACTTTTACTGTACTGTTACTGTTAGCCTATGTCATCCCTCTGCTGGGCAAAAGCCTCTCCCCATGACTTCCAAATCCTTCGATTCAGGGCCAATGTGGACCACTGGTCGTTGGTTTTGTCCAGCTCGTCCCGCTATCTCCTGCGAGGTCTACCGCGCCGCCTTCTGGCTGTGTCAGGGTTCCACATCGTGGTTATTTTGGCCAACAGCTCGTCGGGCATACGGCAGACATGGCCAGCCCAGTCCCACTGCAGCTTAGCGGCTTTTTTAGCAACGTAAGTTATTTGTGTTTTGGAGCGCAGTGTGGTATTGCGTACACGGTCGGTTAGTTTGACGCCTAGAATGCTGCGCTCCATTGCTCGTTGGCAGACCTTGAGTTTGGACTTTCGAATATTTGTCAAAGACCAAGTCTGGGATCCATAGGTCAAAATGGGAAGCTTCACATATCCGTGATTTTTCTCTTTAGTGACAACAGTAAACTAAAATAATTTCGTCATATTTAAGTTGTTTTCCTCTTTCTTCTATCATTAGTTTCTATAGATACATTCTTTTCTCTATAAAGGCTTCGTCGTAACTAGAAAACTTGTAAGACTTAAGTAATGTTTTGCGAAGTTGCTCAGTCCTTTGTTAAGCCGGACTTCAGTTTGCTTCGATATTTATAGGCTGGATTACTCTTAAGACATTCTCTTGCAGTGCAAGCAAAAAAAGGTTTAACTTATAGACATTAAGCTGATTGTTTTTAAAAGTTACGATAGGAATTTTATTGAGAGGGTATTAACTTGAAGTTTATGTTTAAAGATAGTCTTTTGATGTTGTCTTTTATCCGACGTGGCAGTAGAGACAGGGTTATGCTTTTCATGCGTGCCTATGTTTCTTTGTATGTGGGATAGTTTGTACCCTCGAAGCTTTGGAAATGATATATTACTCGAAACATTCGACTAAATGATTAGGTACTAAAAATGCGTCAATAAAAAAGTAAAATGAAAAGACTCGACGACATAAAAGCGAACTAAATATCATCATCATCATCAGCCTATAATGTTCCCACTGCTGGAACACAGGCCTCCTATTTATAAGAGGAAGTGGCCTGTAATCCACCACGCGGGCCCAGTACGGGTTGGTAGATGTCACATGTTCGAATTTTTAGTTCTAGAACATGCCGGTTTCCTCACGATGTTTTCCTTCACGGTTTTTGAGCGGCAGCGGTGATGAAATAATATACACAAAGTAATGCGCCTGCCTGGGTTTGAACCCACGGCTTACTGTTCTTAAGTCAGAGCTGCCGCCACTGGGCCACCGCTGCTCTCCAACTAAATATATGGAAACTAAATAATGAAGAAATAAAAATAACTCAAAATATGTTAACGAAAAGTACTTTTATTACTTCCAATCTTGATAATCATACTAAACAGGCAGACGCTGCGTATGTTTTTAGTGAGACAGTTTGCGAAAAGGTTGCTTCTGACTGCATGCACCCTGGAAGCCGTTCGTCCCTTCCATGGCACAGGGATTATGTGTTTTGATCGGAGAATGTACGAAAAGCCGCCGGTGGCCGGAAAGTCTGACAACCAGTCTTACCAAGGGATATCGTATTACCCAGTGCTAACTGGATTATGGATGTCACATAGGCAGTCGCTCTATGTAAAATACGAGTATTCAGCTGCATCCGGTTAGATTGGAAGCCCATCCCAAAATAGTACAAGACAGCAAACGATACCCTAAATGAAACTTCGCAGTCCGTCCGTCTGTCACCAGGCTGTATCTCATGAACCGTGATAGTTAGCCAGTTGAAATTTCTACAGATTATGTATTTCTATTGCCACTATAACAACATAAATACTAAAAAAAGAATAAAATAAAAATGTAAGTGGGCTCCTATAGTAAAAAGTGATATTTTTGCTCGGTTTTTTATAAATAATGGTACGGAACCCTACGTGCGCGAGTCCGACTCGTACTTGGCCGGTTTTTTTCAAAAACACATAATAAGTATTAAAAATATTAAAATCAATACAATTGACCTACTACCTGAAACTCACCTGAATTTGGCGTTCAGCAAACACGGATACTTTGCGTAGGCGGCAGTGACAACCATAAAAAAATCAGGTTAAAAATACAAGAAAAGAAACTAATGAATGAAATTTTGCAATCCCAGTAGGACTGAGGCATTAAATTAAATTTCAGATTCTAAATTACAAAAAAGCTAAAGGGATTTGCTTGATAAAAGATGAAAGTGAAATTATCTCAGAAAGATGATTATGTTTTCGCGGTTCCATCAAATTTTCTGAAAGGATTAGCCTAGACGGACCGCACAGTAGGGTGACAAACTATACAGTGAATTTCTTTTCATAACACTTAAGAAAAATATGCTAAATAATTTCACGTCATTATGTGTTTTATTCTAATTATACAATATAAAAAACATTTGTATATGAATAAATGATCCAGTAATGATGATTAATATACAAATAAGAAAAATAGATTTTAGTCTGACATCCAGTCTTAGCAAGGGGTATCGTATTACTGGGTTGTGGAGGTCAGATAGGCAGTCGCTTTATGTAAAATACTGGTACTCAGCTGCATTCGGTTCGACTGGTAACCCCGAGATAGTTTAAAATCTGAAAGATTGAGTTTGAAATCAAATAAAAAGATCATAATAATAGGTCTTTACCTATGAAATTGCCGTATTGCAGTACAGACTTTTTCAAACAAAAAAAAGTTTTGATTGGCTATGAGTTCTAAATTCAAATTAATTTTGTTTTAAAAATATGACATTCTATTTACAAAATTAGTCTTTTGTTTATTGATTAGCGTTGTATTTTCATTACATTTCAACATTTTTCCTCATAATGGATACTTTGAAATTTCGTGTAATTATGGAATATGAGTTCCGTCGTGGCACCAACGCGGCACAAACGACCCGTAACATCAACGACGTTTACGGAGAGAACTGTACAAACGAACGCACAACCCGTTATTGGTTTGCTCGGTTCCGTTCTGGGAATTTTGACTTGAAAAATGAACCTCGTGGTCGTCCGGAACTTTGGTCAACAATGATGAATTAAAGGTGATTGTTGAAGCTGATGAAACTCAATCTACAGCTGAGCTGGCAGCAGCTTTTGATGTTAGCATTAAAACAATATTGGTCCATTTGCGACAGATTGGCAAGATAAAAAAGCTTGATAGATGGGTGCCCCACGAACTTAACGATCGCCAGCGCAACGTACGCGTCGAGACTTGCCTTGCGCTGCTTAACAGGCACAGAATGAAGGAATTTTGAACCGAATTGTTACGTGCGACGAAAAATGGATTCTTTTTGACAATCGAAAGCGCTCAGCAAGTTGGTTAGATCCTGGTTCGGTACCAAAGCAATGTGCAAAACGAAAAATGACCCCTAGAAAGGTGATGGTCACAGTTTGGTGGTCTAGTGCTGGTGTGATTCATCATAGCTTTTTACAAAACGGCGAGAGCATTACTGCAGATGTGTACATTGAAGAACTGACCACAATGATGGCGAAACTCGCACGTCTGCAACCAGCTTTGGTCAATCGGTCGTCTCCACTGCTACTTCACGACAACGCGCGGCCCCATACTGCACAACAGACCGTCTCTAAGCTGCATGAGTTGGGTTTGGAAGCTCTCCCTCATCCGCCATACTCACCAGATCTTGCGCCTTCCGACTATTACTTTTTCCAAAATTTGGACAACTTTTTAGCGGGAAAAAAATTCAATTCCCGAGAGGCAGTACAAAACGCCTTTGAAGAGTTTGTTGTCTCCCGTCCAGCTGATTTTTTCAAGAAGGGCATCCATAAACTGCCACAGCGTTGGCAAAGATGTATTGATTGCAGGGGTGATTACTTTGAATAAAAGAAATAAATAAGTTCAAAAAAAAAAATACTTTAACTTTTTTCAAACAAAACGGCAATTTCATAGGTAAAGACCTAATATTTTCAAGTCAATTCAATATAATTCATGGAAGTTCTATAACCAGTGCAGTAGAGTGACAAATAATTGTGTGCAAATGGTTCGGACAAATGAGAGGGCAAGGGTAACCATCATTCTTGTTAAGCCGTTGACAGGTGGATTTGTTCGGAAAATAGAAATGTCCCTTTCTGCGACCGTATTTACTGGTTTATGTGGGCAATTTGTAAAAAAATGTGTTACTTACGGAATTTTTGCGGACGTGTCAACAAAATGTGTTGATACCATTTTTCACGTTGCTTGAACGTCATGTTTTCCTGTTTTCCCAAAAACATTAGGATTGGGTTTCAGTTTGTATCTAAATGCGATAACTTTGTCCACCTTTTTACACCTTTAATAAAACCTAGAATGACAGTTCTGTATGGGTCGGACGTAAAGAATAGCACCATCCCATATCTTCCCGTGGGTGTACTAAGAGGCAACTAAGGGACTTTCCAGAGAATGGGAAGCAGCGTTTTTTGTGCTTTTGTAACAACCGTACTGCGATCGCCGACCCGCCTGTCAAGCGTGGCGATTATGGCAAACTCCCCTTATATCAAAGTGGCGTTGGGGGATGCCTATGTTCAGCAGTGGACATCTTCCGGCTAAAATGAATGAATAAAAAATGAATAACTATAAAAATGAAACTTTTGGCCTGATTTGGGACAGGACACCGTTTCGCATTGGCTGATAACTCACTTTACGCATCATCATCAAGCAAGATAGCGCTAGCTTTTTATAGGTCCTATCTACAATTTTAATAAAAAGAGATTTGTATGTTGGATGATGATGTTTCGAAGATTAGCCCTACGGATCCATCATGATCACCTGACTAGCCTTTTCCCAAACTATCTTGGGATCGGCTTCCAGTCTAACTGGATGCAGCTGAGTACCAGTATTTTACATGATGCCTATCTGACCTCCACAACCCAGTAACTGTGTAATACGATACCACTTGGTAAGACTGGATGTCAGACTTTTGGCTCTGACTACTCGTAACGACTGTCAAAGATCTACAAATGACAGACGGGACCAACGGCTTAACGTGCTTTCCGAGGCACGGAGGAAACTCGGAAAGTAATTGTGATCACTCATCGACGGACCAACCTCGGCAAGCACGGCTTAACCTTAAAGATCGACCCGTGTGGCTGTTATTATTTAGCCACTATCCCCGAGTATCATTGGGTATAATTAAAACGTTCCTGTGTGATAATTTCCGACAATTACCCGAGCGAAACTGCGGACAAAAACTAGTCACATAAAAACTAGCGACATTTTCATGTATCACCCCAAATTCATGTATGTACAAGATGTACAAGCTCATCTCGTGCGAACTCTGTAAAACAAATACATAGCCCCATACATAGGCCACCGCACAAAGATAAATAGAACAGTTCACTGGAGCCGTGTGAATAAAACTTTATTCACGTTTTGTGATTTTAAGCCTCACTCAGTATTACTAAGAGAGGCTGTATACTACATCTATACATTATTATGTACAGGCTGTAACAATATACGCAAGAGCTTTTTTTATTTTGTTTTTTTCTTCGGATGGTAATCATCAAAAATGACACCTCCTGCTCTAGGCGGAGCGGAAGGGAGTGTCAGACTTGTACTGGCACCCTTCCATGTTCCTTTTTAGCCCTTTGTGTTCCAGGGCCACAGTATCTCTTTCGAACAGTCCTGCATCCCTGGCAGGCGCCAGACGCCCCGGGCGTCTCCCGCGGCGGAGGGACGTGAGGCTCTCTCCCTCTGACGTCCCGCCACCTCCTTCGCTAGCATGGCTGCTTCGCAGAAGGAGGCGACGGCTTCCCATTCCGTCTCACTCCGGACCATGGATTGAACCAGGGCCGGACACGAGAGGTCGCCGTCACCAATCGCCGCTACGAGGACACGGTGGTGCTAAGACCAAGTTGAGCAGAGCTCCACGGTGTGCTCCACAGTGTTCTCCTGCGCGTTTTCTCCCCTGTGATATGGTGCAGGAACCTCCCGAAACAACCGTGTCCGGGGAGGTCCTGCATCAGGCGGAAGGTAAGGGCGCCGTGGCGCCTCTCCAGCCACTCCTCAAAGAGGGGACTTATCGCCACTATTGTAGCGTACCCTGTACTCGTGTGGTTTCTCAGATCATGAAACTGAATAACCTTTGTTGTATGCCTTTCCGGAAATTCATTACGGAATACTAATAATAACATTTAGCTTATCGCGTCAGTTTCTATTCCAAGTCCAATGTTTTTTTTGGGGATTTCTCGAACTCGTTGAATAAAAGTTGTTCAGTTTCATGGTCCGAGTGACCACACTCCTTGTATATTAGCTGTTTACCTTTGCCCAACAGTGGGACAGTAATAGGCTGGTATTATTATTCCGTGTAGGTACCTATGCAAGCGATACATAATGGGTACAAAAAGACCCTTTAGTAACGTTACCTTGAGTTCTACCGTAAAACGTGATATTTTACTTACTTAGTCTGATGTTCAGAGTTCTTTTCTTGTTGACGATTTCGAGAACGGTCCGTTCACAATTTGTATACAGGCTTGTAATTTAGTCACTTGTAATTCTTCAAGGAGATCACTCTATTCGTTATAGTAAACAATTTTTGCTAAGAAGCTCACCTAGGATAAAAAAAAACAATTTTACAATCGTTCCATCTTTTGTTATATTATTATTTGTTATTGATAGGATTCGATATTATGTCGATTTTTAGATTTTTACGCGGGAATTTCATCGCGGGATCCAAGACATTGAAGATGTTTCTCCGGGAGTTGTCGAGCTTCATTGCCCTTGTGCTTTAAATGCTGGCTTTTAGGACTTACAGTGGTTGGGAGAAGGCTTGTGCCAAAAAATACCATCCTTGGATTTCCCTGTTTATTTTTTGGTCCAACCTTGGCTACCATTCAGCCAATACGGCACGGCAATCACCGCCAAATTAGCTTCTAAGTGTCTTTAAATCCTCATTTACAACGTCTTTTCTATGATCTAACAAAACCGATACATTTCTTGCGTCTAAAGGGATGTTACGTACAAAAACATGGCATTATTGTACAATTTGACGTATCGTCCGAACATTAGGCCGTGCCGAGGCGTCCGATATTGGGAAACACATCTATCATGGCGGATGGAGGCTGCATCTAATACGGTAGTTATTTTCACGTCTATTCCTTGTAATTGATGGGATAGTTCGCTGAGATGGTTAACTTTTCTTGGGTGTCACTTTGAGTTAATTATGGATGGATAGAATACTCTTTGTTATGTACACCATTAAAATTACTGGTATGAACAAAAGTTATCATTTTATGGGGTCTTCAACTTAGACAAGTTTTGGATGGATAACAGGGAGAGGAGACGCAATACTGCAGGTAGTTTTTGGTGTAGGTAATTTATGAATTTAAATTATCTAAACTAATATTATAAAGAGGAAAGATTTGATTGTTTGTTTGTTACGATTTAACTAAAAAACTTCTCGACTTTAAAAAAAAAGTATTTCACCATTAGAAAGCTACATCTTTACCGAGTAACATAATTAGGCTATTTTATATCACAATTTTCGCGGACGAAATCGCGGGCGAAGTGCTAGTAGACTCTAATGATGAAAGCTGTTTCGTTGTAAATAATTGCGCTGATAATTTTATTAAGACCATCTTGTTGTAGTTTAATTATGACGGTCCTAAATAATTATAATTTTACACCTTTGTCTACCTACCTAGAGAAATTCTACTGAATAAACACATAACGTCACACCTGTAATTACCCAAGGGTAAAGCAGAGGTGTAGGGGGAGCCGGGGCATTACGGGCCCCCGGGGTAAGACGGACACCCCTTCTCCCATGCAGGATAATAAACCGAGACGCTGGGAACTAGTCGGATTGCGTTCCAGTCGACCTCGCGTTTGCGAAAGAAATGGTTCTATGTCTGTAGATGCGCGTTGTACCACGACAGAACGAAAATACGTAAATTGATGCATATGATATTATTTTTCATTTTTAAGTGTGTGTAACGCTAATTCGTGTTTGTGTTAAATGCTTAGTTTTTAAGTGAATTGCTATGTTCAATTAATTATCTGTCTAAATAACTAAAAAGAGTTGTGAACAGAATACCATATATTCGTTTGTTTTGGTTCACATTTATTTTATTTGACCTCGGGGGCAAAATGAGCGGGGCAAAATGGGTAGGGTGCCCGTTTTGTCTCGGGTAATTGTGTTAAGTTGTTTTTTTTTTCTGCAGATCCAATTATGGTTTGCCACTACCAAAGGAAGACAGAACGTGCCAAATAGAGCTTGGAGGAGATGGAAGTAGTCGTTAGTGATGGAGCCAGCGGAAGATTAAGCTGTAAGCGGGTCGTCACGTCAAAGACTGAAGCCTGAACTGATGGAGCTCCTCCCAATTCTTGGGCAGAAAGTAATGACAAAGGTTGGATAACGAAAGAAATCTTCTTGAAATGGTTAAATTAGTTTGAGAGCTGAAGAAAAATGTAAAAAATAGAATTAAAGGAAGAAGATGTAGAGTGTTTGTACTGTGGTGTTGGTACTCTAAATCTACTGAGAGTTGGGTCACTTGCCGGGCATGCCACAGATGGCCCCACTGTTCTTGCGGCGGGGAAGGCGATAATAATGACGTATCCCTTCATACTGGTTCTTTTTGTCCTCGGTTTTAAAGTTAAATGAGTGACATGTCTATGTATGCCTATTATGCCCCGCATATGACCATTTAACCCCGGACACGGGGCAAAACAGGCAGTTTCTTTATTTTTTTTAAGTTCAATTAGCACCAAAGACTGGTAGATTAAGATAATTATTTTACGTTAATTTTAAAGAACATTAATTTGACTAATAAATGGCTGTTGCTTTTTTTCATTATCTTGTTTTACTAAGATTTTATTCAAGATTTCCCTTAAGGTCCCATTGCCCCGGTTTCCCCTACTTAATAGTACACCCACATTTCGCCAGTTATGTTCTAGTCACATGTAATAGGGCGCGTGCCTATTGCCAACAACCGGGCACAAATCCAGACTCCGTAGATGTTACTGAGTTGATGGAAAAATCCAATAACAGTTTGCCTGAACCGGGAATTGAACCCAGGACCTCAAACTCAATATTTACGCTTGCGACGACTCGACCAACGAGGCAGTCGACCTTAAATGAACTTATTCACTGCATGGATAGATCTGAGTCTCGGGGTTTTTGAAAAAAACAACCCCATGAAGGGTATGAAAGTTCATAGTAGTTTTTGTAGACGAGAAATCCCATCGGGTATACTGGTTGTTTGTTTTTTTAACAGCCTTGTAACATATATAACAGTACCTACCAACCTAGGTACTTATAATAAGATATAGTATAGCTGAAATTAATTTCTCTCAGACAACCTCCAATTAGATACCTACCTACCTGAAATTAATTAAAGATAGTTGTGTATTTAAGAAAGGAAATTCTTAGATAATAACAAGATGATAATTAATATTTTACTTAAGGGCGCACCGAGGAAATTTCGAAATAATTCCGTTCGTTTGATCCCTTGCTGCATCGTTATTACCGTTATTACCTTTAGTTATGAAGTTAATTTGTAAGAAATTCAAGGATTCACTCTATAAATCATACACTTGAGAAAGCCGATTATTTGTAGTTTTCTCGATAGAAAATAATGCCAAACTAATCTCTAAAAAAGAAAATAAATCCTCATTAAGTACGGCGTAAAACCTTTACGGAAGGTCATCAGCTTTTAAATAATAACAAAACTACACATGTTTTCTATAACGCCAATGATGATGATGAATGATGACATTTTAGATTTTCAAAAGGTGTATTGGTTTTAAAAATATGAAGGAAATACCTAAATTAGCGCGCGTACCGCCCATTATAACTGAGCCGCCACTCTTCCCGAAGCGTCGCGCGCGCCTATCTTACGCACACATACACGGAGCGCATATATACCTACACGCTGGCGCTCGCTGTGTGCGAGTCATGCACACAACTGCGAACACACACGTGCGTGGATGTTAAAAAACAAAATGTGGTAAATTACATATAGTAAAATATGTAAATGTAATTCTAGTACCTAAGCTGCTTGGATGAAAAAAATAAAAATCACCATTATATCAGTGGGTACGTAATTTGACCACCTTAGAAAACACGCTGCGCTGACCCTTAATAAATTGGGATAGGGGCAGGAAAAGGATGATGTAATTCAACTACCTTAGCTGCTTGGATGAAAATCTAAAATATCACATACCTAAACCAAATACAAACTTTAAAATATTCCTCCACATCCTATGCATATGTTTTTTAAATTATGTTTAAGAGTATTGCCAAGCATCGTAGGTAGTTGGAAACTTATAAAATGGTAATTATTAGTATTCAACTACCTTGGACGAAACAGAAAAAATACACCAAAACTTAAATATTCCAGAACGCTTCTACCAAGGTCCTGATTAAAGTAACGAACGAGCAAAGCTTTATACCAGTACATATGCCAAGTAAGAGCAGCACAACAAAAACTCATAAATCACACTTGACCTGTTCGCTAACATACACACGATAAACATACCACGTGTGACCTAATAAGTTGTACGATAAATTCTCCCTAGCCCACCTCTCAAATATGCCGAATAAATACAAAATCGTTGGATAGACTGGGGCTTTGACAATATAAGGAGTCGTATTTTGAGCCGATCCGTTAAAGCGGCGAGTGAAACAGGGCGGCAGCATTTCACCGTAAGTTCTCACAGTTTTTGTCATAAAAGTGATGTTCAAAACAATGCTTACCTGTCTCACTCAAGATTTTCAGATGACTGTGCTTTTCGCTGTATGCTTGGCGGAAAACTTCGATCATGATCGCCAGAGAGCTTGGCCAAAACGGAGAATATGGCAACAATCTGTAGCAATTCAATGTCAAAGTCGGAAATTATAGGAGTTGGATATTGGAGTTAGTTGACGGATATGTCTGTCTATCTTGGTTATATTCTTTCCGTTGGCAAAGAATATCAACAAAAGAGTTATTGAGAAGAATACAGCTTGGCAAATGCAAGTTGGACGACATTCACACAGCCTGACGACCCGCCTCTATACTCCGTGTATCCTGCCCACCATGACGTACGGTGCTGACCCGAGAACGCTTACACAAGAGGCTATATACAGGCTGAGAGTTGCACAGAGAACCCTAGAACGCTCCATGCCTCTCTATGCTTGGCATACAACTAGTAGACCGTTCGGAATACGACGTGTGGAACTCCAAACGTCGAATTCCGAAGGCAACGGTACAATATTGGAAATCGCTTAATTGAACTAAAATGTTGTTAGGTAAAACACCTAGCAAGGGTAGACCAAGGACTGGAAAGAGAACTGTTGGTCGTCCGGCAGAGAGATGGGCAGATGACATTTTTTGATGCTGACTGAAAGAAAGAAAGAAAATAAGTTTATTTGGCACACTGCGGATGGTGATGATGAGGTATTGTAGCAGTATACTTCAAGAATCTGGCAGGTTATTTTACTTTACTAATGAAGGAGGATTTGGTCCACAACGGCCACGAACACAACACAGACCCGTATATTTCTAAAGCTATCATCTGCTTCCGTATTTTCCTGTCATTCTTGCCGTGAACATAATTTATTTGAACAAATAAATAGTCAGTAAACAAGATAACTATAACTCGGAGATTTATTGATTTATTCATAATCTGTGTTTGCATTAGCTTTATTTGTAGTTAGTTTGTATTAGTAAAGACGACTGTTGTTATCAGTATGTAGGATCCGGTCATTAGTACGGACAGAAAATGAATCGGCAAGCGCGCCAAAGGTAGCACGCGACCTACTTACCAGTCTACCCACACCTAAGCGCGTTTCTACAGAGTCGTGATGTTTTGAGCTCGCTGTGAGGCGCTGTGTCTGACCGCGGCGGAGTCAAGACGGCCCGAAACTGTTCCCCGATTCATGGTGCCTAGTGTTATTGTGTTGGATTGTAATTTCAAGTAATTTGTGAGTAGTAAGTGAGTTCGACAAAAACAGTGTACCTCGTGTAGTGTGTGTTTTCATAGCACGGAAAACATGGGTTCCGTGCTATGAAAACACACACTACACGAGGTACACTGCCCGCATGATGACCGTGTCTAACGGAATAAATCAAGACAACTGCGACAAGTATATAATTTTATTACTTTGTCTCTTTCGCTCATGACATTTCATTATGTTCTCACAATATTTTTGTGTGCTGGAATATTTCCGGCCTATTTGAAGGGTTCAACCTAATTATTTCTTCATTTTGAAGAAAATTCTTGGCAAAACTGTTTTGTTTTTCAAGTTATTATTTCCGGTGTTGCTCGTACTACACAGGAATATTTAAATGTCATCATGCTCGTGCGGGTAGGCACAGCATGTCTTCTTCTCCCATACTTATAGTCTATTACTCGTCATCTCATCAGACACCTCCTTTCTTGCCATATCATCCTTCACACAGTCTATCCATCGTTTCGTTGGTCCTCCTCTATTCTTTTAGCCATCTATAATACTTTATACTCAAAACTTTCGTCAGAACATGGACACAGGAATATGTCAGCAAAACCTTCCTCTGTAGACTCTTTTCAAAGAAACAAATCAAACGCTACTTCAGACCAAGAAACCAACCCAATACTTGTGACTCAAAGTCCATGCATAGAACAAAAGATTCCCAATAGGACGAAAATAAAGCCTCTGACAGATGCAGAAAAGCCTTATAGAGTAGCAAAGGCAATGCATCCGAATGCGGAAACCACTTTGTATTCACCAGGGAATCGATCCTATGGCCCTTGAGATGCAAATACGGTGACAAGATTGGAACTGGAACTCTGTGATTTCTAGCTTTGGAGTATGATTGATGAATATAGAGCCCACATGATCAGCGAAGTGCGCAATAGTTATTTATAACAATAAATAATTCATACTTCTGTCTCGTTCGTCTGGTGGTGACAATCACGACCGCTAAGCATGAGTTCCTAGGTTTAAATCCAAGGTCGAGCAAAGTGTTATTGGGTTTTATTATCAGGTTCTGTCGCAGCCACGGATTCTGGATTTGTTCACGGTTGTTGACAACAGGCTCACCTTCTACAGATTACATAGGACGTAATCTGACGATATCTGCCTAATATTTATTTATTTATTTAATTTACAACCGTTTACCACCAATTACTGTAACTAAAATTTAAATGATAATTATTACACATATTAAAATATACAAAATGACAAATTAAATTGAAACTTATGATATAAATAAAATGAGGTTAACAACACTCATAAATTCCTCTCACAGTACTTCTGACATACCAATAAAATCTTCATCCTTCCATCCGCAAACAGATCGCTAGTTGGACTAGACTCCAAGAGATCATTAAGCGTGGCCAGAGTTCGAGGAATTGGCGACTTAGCACGTGCAACAGTACGACATGAAGGCACGGCAAACCGTTCGGATATAACGGTCGCGGTGTTATAATTCTTACATAGAATTCTCTCACCATAACACAATAAAAGCAGACTAAAAAAGACGTCGACTACCCGGAAAAATAATTAATTAACAAACACCACGTTTAGAAAAGAACTCATTTTCTGTTTAATTTAATTAAGCAAGTAACGAAGTTTGGAGATTTCTGACATAGACACGCCACGGAGTCGCTCGGGCGATTAAAAATGAATAAGTTAGAAAACAAACTTCGGTAATGATATGATATGAGTTATTCTATACATTAAAGCCTTAAGAACTTTGAGGCATTTTCAGGAGGCATATTATGTGAGTGGTAGTGATGTACGTTTCTATCTGAAAATTTATAGTATCGAAACAATATGATGAGATACTCCGATATTTTAGATGATAGGGACGAGCTCGTGGCTAAACAATAACAGCCGCACGGGTCGATCTTTAAAGTTAAGCCATGCTTGCCGAGGTTGGTCCGCGGATGGGTGACCATAATTACTTACCAAGTTTCCTCCGTGCCTCGGAAAGCACGTTAAGCCGTTGGTCCCTTCTGTCATTTATAAATCTTTGACAGTCGTTACGAGTAGTCAGAAGCCAAAAGTCTGAATATCCAGTCTTACCAAAGGGTATCGTATTACCCACCCAGTTACTGGGTTGTGGAGGTCAGATAGGCAGTCGCTTCATGTAAAATACTGCATCCGGTTAGATTGGAAGCCGACCCCAAGATAGTTTGGGAAAAGGCTGGGCATATGATGGTATCTAATGAGATGAAGAGTAAACGAGAAGTATAGAAGAGGAAGACATGCTGCGTCGTCCTCAAATAAATTTGGATAAACGCAGGAGAATGATGATAACTGTGATGTTTTCTATCGATACTAATACGATAGAATGCTCGGATCGATATAAAAGTACCTGTATCGGAATGAATAGATCGGATCGAACCGGCGCGCGGGGGCGCGTGTTTGATGCGGCAATTTAGGATTTGAGTAGTAATTAGTAAGTTTTATGAGTTTCGATAAGTGTATAGGGAACTATTTCCCGGTTTTTTGTTAAGACTCTTTTTAAGCGGGAAAAATAAAAACAATACGCTATCCTGGATACAAATTCTGTATCGACATAAATTCATGTATCATGCATTCCAGAAGAAAGATACGATGCAATTCGATATTTGGGAAATCGATACAAAGCCATTCGATACGATCTTGAAACGATCATATACACATATACGATCTACAAATGTGTTAATGAATAAAAAAATCTTAGAATGGTAAAGTTACAATCCAGACCGATACAAAGATTCATTACAAATACAAGTACAGTGCATGCCATCAATATATTTCTTAAACCAGTGATTTGAAAAAGAAATAATAGTCGCTGAAGTTCTCACACCACATCATTATCATTCTCTTGGCATTTTCCTAATTTATTTGGAGGCGGCGCAGCATGTCTTCTTCTTCCATACTTCTCTATTACCTACTCGTCATCTCATCAGACACCAGCCAGTTTCTTGCCAGTTCTCACACCACATAAGTCAAAAATAGCAACTTTCCAGGAGAGTGAAAAACTGATTATTTATACGCAAATATTTAAAATTCCGTTACATACTCGTATAATATTTATAATTTATATTCGTTTGAGAGAATGGGCAGCAGCGTTCTCTGTGCTTTTTGTAACAACCTGCGATCGCCAACCCGCCTGCCAAGCATGGCGATTATGGCAAAACCCTCCAAAATGTCAATGTGGCGACACTTGAGGCTTATGTCCAGCAGTGGACGTCTTTTAGGCTGAAATGATGATGATGATTTATAATTCGTGTTCACTTCAAATTAGATAAAGACGTTGCTTCTTTCTGATTGGCTGGAACAACGCGTCTTTCGAATCTCTAGCAAACGACGTCAAAATGTCAAAACCAGCACCACGATATAATTGGAGCTCTACCTCATTCATACTCAAAGGCATGAGTCAGAGAAATAGCGAGCCCATTTGTTGTTTGTGATTGTCAGGTCAGGTTACAAATTATGTCTTGTTATGCTCTGCTTATTAGACGGTGCTGGTAATGAGGCGGGCTTTTTGAAATATCACGTTAGTTATTTGCTTTATTTATTTGCTGGTCATTTAACTTAAGATTATTGCACGCGCTGCTGCTGAGCATGAAGTCTTGAGCATGATTCTCAAGGTCGGGAAAGTGATTTCGTTTTTTTGAATTTGAGCAATTTTGCCGTTTGTTATTGATGAGTTCTATTGTATAACTCCGATCATCAGCATCAGAATTTGACCGAATGTTAACGTGACCATTGCGGAATAATATTTATTCGTCAAAACAAAAAGAAAAATAATAAAATCGAAGCGATTCGAAAAGCGAAGATATCGCTGAACATACACACGAAAAAAAACATATAGACGAATTGACAACCTTCTCCATTTGGAAGTCTGTTAAAAATAGGTCATGCTTTGAACATTCGTCATTACAAACAGTTTTTCATCACACCTCTACCTACTCATTTTCCAATGTTCTCTGTCTCATAATTTCCACAAAGAATCCATCCCCAGCTAGTTCGAAGTAGAGTTATTAAGACGACAGTCATTAGGGAACAAGAAAGGTGCTGCGAACAGGATAGGGTTCCCAGATCTTTAGAAAGTTATCCGCAGAAAAAATCCAGACCTGTGAAGAATATTCCGGACGTTTCTTTCTTCTGAATATTGCAGAATGGTTAAGCGTTCTCTTGGAGGAGCTCTTGGCTTAATAATAACAGCCGGGCCGATCGTTAGGTTAAGCCGCGTTGGTCCGTGCATGGGTGACCACCCATACCATCCCGAGTTTCCTCCATGCCTTGGAAAGCACGTTAAACCGTTGGTCCCGTCTGTCATTTATAGATCTATAAATTGACAGTAGTTACAGGTAGTCAGTGGCCCGAGTGTCTGACAACCAGTCTTACCAAGGGGTATCGTATTACCCAGTACTAACTGGGTTATGGAGGTTGGATAGGCAGTCGCTCCATGTAAAATACTGGTATCCAGTTGCATTCGCTTGGAATGGAAGTCAACCCCAACATAGTTGGAAAGTGTCTAGGCAGATGATCTTAGGCTACGAACGCACTGACAGGGGTCTAGAGGCACCTTACTTCGATACACGATAGGCACCAGGCGCACAATGCGGCGGGTTGCGAAGATTTTAAAACGTTTTTTTCATTTCGCTTCTCGCTAACCTCGTCGCGCTAAAAGAGCCATCTCTCAGTGGGTACCTTAGCGTTTAAAGTACCTCATAATCAAGTAGCCCATTTGATCGAACAATGACGTAATTACCCTTTTAGATTTCTTACAGGAGATGATATCAAAGTTTCCAATGAAAGGTATGGCATTTTGATGAGACTTATTTCGATCATTATAGTGTTTGGCAAGTCACCACGAATTCAATTCTGTCGATGTTTCTCCCGATGTAAATAGTATTTTCGCACATAATTGTTTTATGTAACTTGTTTTTTAAAAAAACCTTATTGTTACACCAAATGATCGCTATCTTGTAGCACAGAACGAAAGCGACCCTTTCTACCTACGTGTGAACATGAGCAGCGAGTTAGCATTGGCGGTATTTTAAATTGTTCTTTTATAATAGACTAGCACTTCGCCGCGACTTCGTCCGCGAAAATTTTATATAATATAGTCTATGTTACTCGGTATAGATGTAGCTTTCTAACGGGAAAAGAGTTATTAAAATCGGTCGAGTAGTTTTTGAGTTAAATCGTAACAAACAAACAAACAATCAAATCTTTATAATATTAGTTTTGATTTTCTCAGTGGTCTTCTAGACGCAAGCACGACTGCTAAGCTCCCTGGTCGGGCAAAGTGTTATAGGGGTTTTTCACCACTGAGTCTGGATTTGTGCCCGGTAGATGGCAATAGCCTCCCTTCCTGTTACATGGGACTTAAAACATAACTGGTAAAGTGTATCTAGTCTCATCTCAGCGAGGATAACAGATTATGTTATTTTTTAAATAGAATTTTGTCTTGACTTCTTGAAATTTCCATCACATTCCAGAGGATGACCTAAAATTCCGGACTTGTGTAAAAAAACCCGGACCTATGGCAACCCTACAAATAAAGAAGGTAGACAAAAGACACCTTGCTTCATACTTCGATGACTATGTATTGTCATGTAGGCGTTTGTCTTTGTAAAGTTCCTGTGTTCGGCGAGACAAGAATGAGAGTTGTTTTAATTGGAATTTTGAAAGTATGTTCTTGTTTGATGCTTTTTCTTGTTGTTTTTTCGAATGCCTATTAAATAAGAAATTCGATGAGACTGCATCGGATTTCATACAGTCCTGTAGCATAAGTTTTTAAACTGACATGGTCACTAACACTATCAATAACACTTGTAACGGGATATTTACCATGTTCATTATTTGTTTTGATTTCCCGATGTTTCGGCGCTTTTGCAAACGCCATGATCACGGATAGTGGCGTTCTGTCGAGATGACCGGAGGGTTATGTAGCTCAACATTTCTTTGAATCAGGATCGAACCACTGGATTGAGTTACATAACCCTCAGGTCATCTCGACAGAACACCACTATATATCCAGACTGGTAGGGGAAGCCATTGAAATTACTAAATATAAGAACTTCAACCGGGAGGATGGGTTTCAACTGTCAAGAGCCTGGAATCAAGTGGTTAAATTGTAAAAAACCAAAAAAGTGGCATAAAAAGTTTGCGAGTGGACACAGTGAGTTTCGTGTGTCTGGAACAGAATCAAGTTGTGAGTGACAGTGGTAGTGGTACGGAGTGCAAAAAACGAACAAGAAAGAGGGTAGACCGATTTGTCTGCACATAAACACCCACCCGAAATAACTTCAGTTTATCTATAAATTAAAAAATAATTACTTACCGCCCTAGGGTTTAATGAAAAAAAAGCTCGAGGGTTTTATAAGGGGCATTACGGCCAAGTTAACGTGTATGTTTAGATACTGTTTACGTGCAAGTGTGATGAAAAAATCTTTACAGGGTGGCGGAGGTTAACTTAAATATCGTCAGTCTTGGATAAATTTACAAGCATCGCAAACATTGTCTACACGTGTAAACAACCCATCAGTCTTGTTACCTTGATCGTGGATAGAGCTTAATCATCCTGAAAACACATCAAAAAAGAAAAATCTCGAACCATAATAAAAATCTACATTAATACAACCCAAAAAATCCAAAAGATTTTAATTACTTCGGGCTGCCGTTAAAAACGTTAATCAAACAGGTATCAGCCGTTATAAAAAGGTGAAAATTCCTTTGTACCCTTAAAATTTCTTTAATCTCTTCGCCATCGCATAGAAATTTGATTAATAATCCCCGTGTTTGGTGACCGTGAAAGGAAATTTTATTTTACGGGAGATTTTAAAGGTATTACAGTACTTGTTTTTGATATCGGCCGATTTTTTAAGAATACATGATTGAATTTAATTGTTGTGACGTCAATTGGAACAGACGAATACAATCATATTTCTTACACGTAAAAAGCTCTTTATTGTTCCTATTTTGTGACGTAAAATAGATTCAAATCCAATCCAAACCTGGATGCAGATCCAGCCTGCCTGTGAGCCATAATCATAGATTATACACTGAGAGGATAAAGCATGCTGTCAAGAGTAATTAGTATTGTGAATCCTGAACGCACCGAGGGATTCTCGGACTCCCAAGCGTAACGAAGAGTTATGAATAGAATCTCGAAAACACTTTTAGCCCTAAGGAGCTTACTTATTATTTTAATTTAGTAATAATAAGTATGCTAAAAGTTTTTAAAATAAAACATATATAGGTACAATACAAAGACGTAAGGAACCTTAAAAACAATCAAATATTTCGAACGAGAATCGAGCCGATGACCATGACAAGGTTCGATCAGCATGCAGTATCAATTTTTTTTTGCTAATAACACCATACCATTGCAACCGCCAACAACCTGCGTTTATTGTTCCATATGTGGAACATTCTATTACGAGCATTCGATATTACCTTTTTATGGGACCCTTTTCCCGCAGTGAAAATTGATGGCACCATGAGAATTTGAACGATTCAAATTTACGATTGTGTACAGAACAACAACACTATGGTCAGGGTTCGTACCTCCGCATTTTTTAATGTTGGCAACGTGGCGAATTGTTGTTAAATGATTCGCTGTTCGATGAATGTATGAATTAATATTCCTATATAAATTGTGAATACTATAGTACTAATAATAATACTCTCTGTATTGTACTGAAGTATTGATTATAATTGCAATTATATCGTGACAATGAATATTTATTTAAGTATAAGTGTTAAGCGCAAAAAGGGCACTTACAAACCTTTCAATTGCCTTTTTTTCTACTGTAAACTGTTACAAAACCTAGTCCAGTGTTTTTATTGCAATTCAAAAACCATATTTTCAAGCAACACAGTGCGATATTTCATCGTTTTTAGGGTTCCGTACCTCAAAAGGAGAAAACGGGACCCCTATAGGATCACTTTGGTGTCCGTCTTTCTGTCCGTCTGTCTGTCATGACTCTTTATCTCGGGAACACGTGGAGGTATCGAGTTGAAATTAAAACCAACTCAGGACTACAGACCCTTGGAGCTGTGAAAAAATCAAACTTCTAATTTAATTAATTTAATTTAAATAAAGAAACGTATATTTCGTCAGTCTCGAGGGAATCAAAATGCTATTATAATTTTGATTATTATTTTCAAAATACTAACTGCTTTATGAGGTCAAAAGATAAAGGCAGTAATTATTTTTCTAAGTATTTTTTATGACAATACCAAGATAAATGATTGAATTGCTTCTTGATTATAACGTGGGATAATTTCGTTCGCGAAAAGTGACCATAGAAAGACAATATTTTTTAAGATTTAATTACAATAGTATAATTTTCAGATACGAGTCCCATTCGCTCTTGTCCGGTTTTTCTTACACAAAATGAGTTATCCATCTACAATTAAACCGGATGCACCAGTATTTTACATGGAGCGACTGCCTATCTGACCTCTACAAATCAGTAACTGGGTAATACGAACCCCTTCGTAAGACGGGATGTCAGACTTTTGGCTTCTGACCACTCATAACGATTGTCAAAAATCTACACATGACAGCCGGTACCAACGGCTTAACGTGCTTTCCGAGGCACGGAGATAACTCGGTATGATTTATGGTCACCCATCCACGGACCAACCTCGGTACGGCTCAACCTTAAAGATCGACCCGTGCGGCTATTATTATTTAGCCTCGAGCTCCTCATTGTATCTAAGTAAAATATAAAATTTCTTAAATGTTCAGGAACGATGTATTAGGATGAAATCTTTCATAGAATCTTGTTTCGTGGAATACGGCCCTGAGGTTTTAATTAAAGCCGAAGTTATTGTTGACAGGCGAAGGTATTTTTATGTGCCATTTGAGGTTTAACCTTTTTGGGGCAGATGTGTCCTACCGGTACGACAGTTGTTATTATTGTAATTTTGAACAAGAAGTGAGTAATTAACTTCTTATTGCTTTTGTTTTAATAAAGTACTAGTTCTATTTTAATTATCGAATCTGGTGATCTGTAATACAGGTTTTAGCTAAAACAGACTCCACTAGTCTCTATGTAGTGATAATTTGACTCTGTACTGTTTATGATGAAGAGAGAAATAAATTTAATTTATTAGTACATCCTAATAGTACATCCTCATTTATACAGTATGTTTAATAGTCCCATGTAATCATTACCTGGGACTTTAACATAACTGCCGAAATAACCCTCCCTCCCCTACGAGTATTAAGAGCGTTTACACCTTACGGCATTTCATACTTACAAACTCTCAGGTCCTTATTTTCGAAAATGACAGAACCGATTGTAATTAAACTTTGTACACTTAAGCAGGATACATAGGTCTTAAAAGAACACTAAAAAACATTTTCGAAATGTCTTTAAAAAAAAAAGATAATTGGAAATTTCTATAGAAATTTTTTAATCGGTCTAATTGAAATGTAACACTATTTTTCGAAAATGTGTTTTACTAACTTTTTGAACCTGTATAATAATGTTTATGTTTATTCACAAAAAACTGTACATTTCTCTTTACATGTAAAGTGCTTAATCTAAACTTAAAGTACACAAAAGTATTAGCATTTGGGGCCGAACTAGTCATAATATAACCTGTATTTCAGCCATCAACGCCGATCCCCCTGAGTTACAAATTAAGGGTTTTTATTAAGATAATACAATGATCCCGAGTATAAATGTACGTATCTTATTTAAATTATAAAATAAAATTCAAAAAAAAGGATTACAATATTTAATAAGGTGTGTGTGTGTATGTATGAGTCCTCTCTTTGTGTGATGGAGGTGTGCGTGAATGAGTGTGAGAGGGTGTGTAAAATAGGGGATGATCACAATTTTTTTTTCTTTGTCTGTTGTTTAGATTATTGATAAGTATTGGACACGTATTTTTTCTTTTTTCACGTGGTCATAAAATTACGGAGATATATTAAGTTGAAATCGCGCATGACGTCACTTGTAGGTCATTTTTTACCTACATGTGACGTAGTGAGCCCCCACTCTCAAACTTTAATGAGTGTTAACTGAGTAATTTTTTGATATTTTGATAAAACAAAAAATACGTGTCTAATATTTTTGTATTACCTGTCTGACGGACAAAATAGAATTTCGTTTTCTTTACCCAGTACTATCCCCTATTGCGGAGCATGATTGTTTTAATTTTAATAATTCAACAAATGGTTGAGTCTTTAGTTGTTCACCTAGGTATCTGAAGCAGGTTTTCTGTCTCTTCTTAAGTAAGTGTATATTCTTGTGTATTTATCTTGCTTGTGCGTATGAAGTTTCATTCAAATCGGTTCTGTCATTTCTGAAAATAAGGACTTGAAAGTTTGTATGAAATGTCGTAAGGTATAAACGCTCTTTAGGGAGGCAAGCCTATTGCCACCAGCCGAACACAAATCCTGATTCTATGGCTGTTCTGAGAAAATTCCCGATGGAAAAATCCAATAACAAAATGCTCGACCCGGGAATGTAACCCAGGACCTGAAGCTTTAGTACTACTACACCAACGAAGCCTTACATAATAGAATAGCGACTGATTGATAACAACGTTGTAGTTTTCGTATTTATATTATTAGATATCTCAAAGTTTTATTGGAAATATTGGATCCTTATAAAAGACACCGTTAACAAATTGTTTATTTGCAAAATAAGCTAGAACTATAACACAATATAACTTTGTCTTATCTAAGTTATATTGTTTCTTGTTAGCATAGATTTATAAAAGTAAAACGTATAAATGTAATTCAATTAAATACAAGGTGTTGTTTTGCATCCATACATTACCAGCTGACAGCTTTGGGGAGGAATTTTTTAGTGTTGTAATGAAAAAAAAAAACATGTAAAACATAAATTAAACTAAAATGAATTAGTCCTGCACGGGGTCCAAAGGCCTAATTATCGCAGCATGATGCCGCGACTGCGGCTGCAATTAAATTTCTCAAAATTTATAACAAAATTTTCCCGACAAGCTAACACAACATTCTAAGTTTATCTTTGACATCACTGATGTCGGTGAAGGAAAACATCATCATCATTATCACCATCATCATCATCTTTTCAGCCCAAAAGACGTCCACTGCTGGACATAAGCCTCCCCCAAGTGTCGCCACATTGACATTTTGGGGGGTTTTGCCATAATCGCCACGCTTGGCAGGCGGGTTGGCGATCGCAGTACGGTTGTCACAAGAGCACAGAGAACGCTGATCATTATCAGCATCAGCCTATAATGTTCCCACTGCTGGGACTCAGGCCTCCTCTCTATGAGAGGGACTGGGCTGTAATCCACCACGCAGGCCCAGTGCGGCTTGGTAGATCACATGTCTTCGAATTTTAGTTCTAGGTTTCCTCACGATATTTTCCTTCACCGTTTTTGAGGGCAGCGGTGATGAAATAAATTACACAAAGTAATGCGCCTGCCTGGGTTCAAAACCACGGCTTACTGCTCGTAAGTTGCTGCTAGGCCACCGCTGCTCTCACGAAGGAACACACCGGAGGGAAAACTTGGACTTATAAAGTAAGTCTGAAATCGTCAATCTGCCTTAAGACGGAGAAGAGACATTGGTCTGGTAGCGGTATTATCTTCTTCTTTCGTTTTCGTAAAGTTTTTATGCGCCTCATATGCCTCTTTTTTGGCTTTACATGTCGTCGAGAAATATCGATCAGGCTTGCTCGTTTTGTGCCCTCACGATGTTATATTTCACCGAAGCAAGTGATAATTACACAATACGCACAACGCACATGAATTCTTAAAATCAGAGGTGCATGTCTTGAGTTTGAACTCGAGACCTAGGGCTTGGCAGTCTGACCGGTTACACCACTAGGTAGTCACTCCTAGTAATTGCAGTGGGAAAATAAAACACTGGATTTTTTGTCCTTTAGAGCCTTGCACAGATAATCTAGTACCTACAATTTCAGCAAGTTACGCAGAAGGCTCTTTCATTTAAGATATCGAACGAGTCAAAAAAGCTTCCTCACAATAAAACATAAAAACCGGCCAAGTGCGAGTCGGACTCGCACTCGCGCACGAAGGGTTCCGTACCATTATTTATAAAAATGAGCAAAAAAGTCACTTTTTTGTATGAGAGCCTCCTAAAATATTTATTTTATTCTGTTTTTAGTATTTGTTGTTATAGCGGAAACAGAAATACATAATCGATAGAAATTTCAAGTGGCTAACTATCACGGTTCATGAGATACAGCCTGGTGACCACCAGTAATAGGGTCCCGTTTCACCCTTTGGGTACGGAACCCTAAAAAAGAAACAACAAAAAATACGTTACAAAAAAGTAATAACATAACATCACGCTCAACAAACATGAAAAGTATATTACACAAAATCCCATCTCGAAATAATTCCCTAGGCACTCGATATCTTCAAAAGCTCGACTCGAACTCTCGATATCACATGTTAGGGAAAAATTCCGTAATAACAGATAACTTTGACGTAATCCGCACATTATTGGATGGATACTCGTTAAGCGTGACTGATCTCTGTCGAACGGGATCAATATTAAGCCAGAGAAAAAGGAAGATTTAGAGAATAGTATTCTTTTATCGCGTGGACGTGATGGATTCTATTTTCGTATTCAAAATATATACATGATGATTTAAAGCCTGCTAGGTTATGCCAATGGCTTTGCTCGGGTTTTGTACGGTAATTGTACCAAGGTATAAAAAGTATCCTATGTGCTATTCCAGACTATGTGCCAAATTTCATCAAGATTTATTCAGTTCATTAGTTTTTTCGTGAAAGAGTAACAAAAATCAATACATCTATACAACCATATATCCTCTCAAACTTTAGGATTTATAATATTAGTATGTGCCTATGTGTTTTTATGATGAAACTAGCTGTCCCGCGCAACTTCGTCTGCGTCACATTTTCCCCGTTTTCGCATCATTTTTCATTGCTGCTCCGCTCCTATTGGTTGTAGCGTGATGATAGCCTTCAATCGATAAATGGGCTATCTAACACTGAAATAATTTTTCAAATCGGGCCAGTAGTTCCTCAGATTAGCGTGTTCAAGCAAACAAATAAACAAACTCTTCAGCTTTATTATTAGTAGAAGATAAGCTGTTTTACTATATTCTTCAGTCAAAATTATTTTATTGCTCTAAAGGTTGGTACTAAATGGTGGATTAGTACTGGGTAATACGGTAGGTACCTTAAACTTAAGCTAAGTAAAAAAGAAAAAGAATAAAAGTTACTAAAATTAACGCTAAAACCCAACCAACCGAATTATTATGAAGGAAACTTCAATTAGGTATCATATTGTTACAAAGGTTCTAAAGTCTGAAAGAAAGACAATTTTAAAACACTAATAAAATCTGTTGCATCAAAGAATATAAGACAAAGAATAATTGAGTTGAGAAAGTGCTGAATAGCATCGTAAAATCACAAGAATACCACACCGGGGAACTTGAGACTTGGAAACATTCGGACGTGGAAACTTGAAAAACCCGCTGCGTTTTTTTATAATCGATTGCGTGTCAGTTGTAGTTCTAAACTCCTTATTATTTACTAGCAGCTTCTGGAAATTTTATGTGTTTTTCAGGGATAAATTATACATGTAAACCTTCCTCGTGAATCATTCTGTTCATTGATGAATACCGCATCAACATCCGTTGCGTAGTTTAAAATAAAGATCTAAAGATCACACAGAAAGCGGGCGCGGGTGCGCGCGCCTCTCGCCCGTCACCAAAAACAGAGTAGTTCCCGCGCGACACCTGCGCTTCATATAAGTACATAAAATACAGATTCCGTACTCCTGCACCCGTCCAGCGCCAGGCCCGCGCCCGCTCCCTGTGTGTGATGCGCTTAAGCGTACAGACGGCGGGAAGCGACTTTGTTTTATACTATGTAAAGATATTTATTTATGACTGGTCCATTAAAATTTGATTTTAACATTGTATTATCGTAGGTCGAAAAAAATTTACTGTACACTGTACTGCATTAACTCCTTGTTGGTCGAGTGATCGCAAGCGCGACTGTTGTGCATGAGGTCTTGGGTTTGACTACCGGGTCGAGAAAAGTGCTAAATGGTTTTTCCATCAGGAATTTATGAGTAGGCGCCATGAAGTCCGGAGTCGTGCCGGTTGATGGCAATGGGCTCGCCCCCTATTACGCGGGAATTAAACATAACTGTCGAAATGTTGGTGTGCTATTGGGTACACCCTACCTAACCCATGTTCCGAGATACTGCTTACAGGTAAAGCTGATGGAGTAAAAGCAACTAAAAAGATACAGAACAAAGTCTAGGGGCAGACTAAAAATCCGTAACAGTTGTCCTTAATCAACCATCTTCTTTTGTATGTATAAGTTCTAATGGCAATAACGTAAAACTCAATATGTGAGTGTATAACGTGAGGTCGACACACGGAAGTGTATAACGCTTGTGCGACAAAACAGTAATGCGACTCACTATGGGCCGAAATGTAATGTTAAACCGTTTTAAGTGATGTGGTGGTAACCTGTAATTAATTGTTGCACTTGTAAACGTTACTCTAGTCATTAAGTCTGAAATGTACATCGTGTAAAAAATTGTTGGTTAACCTAAATAAATTAATAAATCTCACTGAATGACGGCAGCTCTAGTGTGGAATTATATAACACTGTGGCATCTGAAACATCCGCCAACACGCAGAAGTGGCTCTCCAGAAAACCTTTTAACCGGCTTCGAAACCAGGTTGGCCGCTGTAGACACCACTTGGTCCAATGAGGGTATTCCCAGGAAAAACAGTGTGACGGTTCCGCACAAATGATGTCCCGTCTACTATCCTGGGGGGTTAATATGACATCTTAAAGCAGTATTGTTTTTTTTTTCCAGTGTGGGAAAGAGATGGAACTATAGAGGACGTCTAGCTCCGTCTCTTTCCCACTCTGGAATAAGACTAAAACAATACTGCTTTAAGACGTCATGGTAGGCCGCCTGCTCTTTGTTTGTGCAACTTCACCTGCAGTTTGAGGATAAATGCCCAAAATATTATAAGCCATTACGTAGTTTATTTAACATTTTTATAATTTTCTTTTTTTCTTAATTTTTACTATTTTCCAAATCCTTTTTTCTTTCTTTCATAACCACTGATAACGCCGTTGGAGTGGCTAAATTCTAGTCGCAACTTATCTAAACGAATTATTGACACTTCGAAGAGAAGATGTACCAAAAACTGTAGCGTTGCGACTCACAATGTCCTACCGTATGTCCCCATCATCGACGGCTTGTTAAATAATGCCCTATTGTAATCGAGTTGACGTTTCATCCCTCACCACGACCCCCGGCGTCGTTATTAATCGATTCTTTACGAGAACACAAGTCTATCGAGAGGTGGGCCAGCCGCTATTGTGTTGCTGTGTTTTTTCAGTATTTTAAGGAAGTTTTTTTAAAGCTGTTGTCTTATTTTGCTGTCCTCTTCTTCTTGTCGAATCTAAACCAATACGTAATGCAGCGTAGTATAGCCAGAGCTGTGCTGTAGACACACACGTCCCTGGTGTTTTATTTTTTGTCAGCAATATATGACCCACCAAAAATTGCATAAAATGCCTCATTTTTAACGCCGGTGATTTGAGGACTACCAGGAAAATTCCTAGACAAACCTAGACATACTCTGCCTTAAAATTTTAATATCAAAAATAATTGAATCGGGCTTGTTTGCGGGGAGAAAAAAAGGTGAATTCGGAACGTCGATCTCGTCAATTTTGTTTTTATATAATCGGTCTAAGCTCTATCACACTCTCGGGGAGCAGCGTAACGGTAATACTCTAAGTTTCTTCATAAGCACCTTTTTTTTCAAATTCCTGGATTGTTTTAAGTCCTGGAGGGTGCAGTTAGCTGTGCATGACGAGCAGGAGACAAGGAGTGACATATCCTGTGTCGAAGTTCCAGCTACGGAGTACTAGCATTGTGTTAATGATGGATTGAATCGATGATTGATGGAATTTGCTATGATAATGTTTGGTTTACAATTTTAAAGCTGACTTAATATACGTAGCTTAAATTTGAAACCTTTTTGTCTATTGTGCCTTTTTATTATACGTATTTTTTAGCCTATTCAGACTCACTACTGGGCAAAAAAATGAACACATAACTAGCGAAATAAAGATGTACAATAGTACATCCTCATTTCGCCAGCTAAAACATATAGAAACAATCTCTGCCTGACCCTACGGGGATTACAGGCTTGATGTTTTGTTAAACTAGACGGTACACTTGTTTGGTTTTTGGCTTGATGAAGCCAGTTACCAGCTTATCGGGATTAAGTTTTTAGGTATACATGCATACATAAACCATAGGTTGTACATATTATATTGCTAAGCAAATATCTGCTGAAACTGACATCAAAAACAAAATATTCTTTTATATTTCATCTTCAGGCAACAAAAGACACAATACAAAATATGTTTTGAAATATTATAGTTGTTCCGACTCTTGAATGTATGGCTTCATTTGTAACTTTCAAAATGAGCTGTTGAAACTCTGTGCATGCTGGCAATAAGGATCTCTAATTTAACATGTTATGTTCTACGCAAAAGACGTAGGAGGGGCTCGTGGGTAAATAATAACAGCCACGCGGGTCTATCTTCGAGGTTAAGCAATGTTTGCCGAGGTCGGTACGTGGATCGGTGATCGCCATTACATACAGAGTTCCCTCCGTGCCTCGTAAAGCCGTTGGTCTCGAGACTTCCCTCCGTGATTCAAAAAACACGTTGAGCCTGGTCCCAGGTGTCATTTGTAGATATTTGACAGTCGTTACGGGTAGTCAGACGGTCAAGGTCGAAACCTTGGCAACTCTTCTTATCAAGGGGTGTCGTATAACCCAGTTACAGGGTAGTGGGAGTCAGATACTGGAATACTGGTATTCATTTGTATCCGGTTACAATGGACTGTGACCCCAAATTAATTGGGAAAAGGCAGGCAGATGTCGATAATGAGGATACACGGTTTAGGAGAAATTCCTAGTGAGGGGAACTGTTACAAAAAAAAAAACAAAACGTAACTGTACGTTCACCACGAAAACTGTATCGTTCTATATCGATTTAAAGGTGTGAATGCGACGATGGCATATTCAGACTGTACGCAACGTATGTCATGAAAACCAGAAGACACAGACGGTGACGTGGTTGCGCGACGATTGTTTCGGTTAGCACGCGGCCTAAGGATCAATTCCATTACAAAAACAAAAAAACCGGCCAAGTGCGAGATGGGCTCGCGCACCGAGGGTTCCGTACAAAAATTATTAAATGATTTAATAAAAAAAAGACGGTTTTCGAAATTTTTCTTTTATCTGTGCTATAAAACGTTGCTTCGTACCAAATTTCAAGATTCTGAGTACACGGGAAGTACCCTGTAGGTTTTGATTCCCTTACGTCGAGTGTCGAAGCGGCATAAATTGCGTTGGCTTAGAAGTTTGATTTTCACAGCTCCAAGGGACAGTAGACCTGAGTATTTGATATAAATTCCAGCTTGATACCTCCACGCGTTCCTGAGAAAAAGGGTCTTGACAAACAGACAGACAGACGGACGGACGGACAACAAAGTGATCCTATAAGGGTACCGTTTTTTCCTTTCGAGGTACGGAACCCTTAAAACCAACTACGTAATTGCTTATAATATACTACCGCCTATATGGTCTGTATGGTGTCGGACGTAAAGAATAGCACCATCCCATATCTTCCCGTGGGTGTCGTAAGAGGTGACTAAGGGACTTGCCAGAGAATGGGCAGCAGCATTCTCTGTGCTTTTGTAACAACCGAACTGCGATCGCCAACCCGTCTGCCAAGCGTGGCGATTATGGCAAAACCCCCCAAAATGTCAGTGTGGTGACACTTGGGGGAGGCCTATGTCCAGCAGTGGACGTCTTTTTTGCTGAAATGATGATGATGATGATACTACCGCCTTCAATTTCAAGACAGTGAAAGCAAGTTTTTTTTGTCTGGTTAGATTCTGTACTAATGTCAAAGAAATCAAGTTTACCAAGCAGGTAGTTTTTAACCGATTGATAAAAAAGGGAGGAAGTTATTGTAGGTCTTTCACCAGTATCTTTTTTTTTTCTTTGGGTATTAACTATAACACGACGAAATTAAATGACAACATTGACTTCCGATAAAAAAACTGACTTAAAAAACTTTTTTACGTTTCAGTGCTTTTTTTTGGAAGTCGGTATTTTTTTTTTGTAAAAAAGTTTTTATTTTACCCTTTTGTGTTAGCCTCACATAAATGCTAGTCAATTTTACATTTTAACTAGACACTAGC
Organism: Cerastis rubricosa; assembly: GCA_949152445.1. NCBI lineage: Eukaryota > Metazoa > Arthropoda > Insecta > Lepidoptera > Noctuidae > Cerastis > Cerastis rubricosa. The sequence continues at coordinate 17,911,658 of OX424537.1, read as the reverse complement.
ACATCGTCCATACCATACGAATAAATAAATAAATAAAAAATATGTTCATAAAATGTGTAGGGGTTCTTGATCACGCCTACATTTGGATGATAAATGATATGTGACTGCTGATAAGGATGTCGGCAGAAGGATCGTGTAATAAACAACACAACTCCCGGTGCTAACTATTTAATTGATACTTATTGACAAAAATGATAAAGTGCGGTGAACAAGTAATGCTACAGTTACAATATAAATACCGTAAAAAGTGCTGACGCGCGCCGCGACGCTAGCTATGTATATAAAACTAAATTAAACCTGTACAGTTGTCTGTACAAAATAAAAATTACTGGGCAAAACTATGTTAAATTTTATGGGACCAAATGGCAACTATTCCGCATCAAAGTAAAGAAGAATCACGTAAATCGGATCATAAATCTCAGCGTAATTTGTGAAAATCAATAAAAAAAAATACCAATCGAATTGAAAACCTCCTCCTTTTTGAAGTCGGTTAAAAACTAACTTGGAGCGCGAAATTGAGATGTATACACAAGCAACTTCTATATTATATCCGTCGGATTTAATCTTTAGCAATAAAAAGCAAACAGCAAATAATGTGGGATGTAAATTGCGCGTGTTATGGTTGTGAATATAAAATTATATCCGAGAATAAATCATATTAGGTGTTGGCCTACGACGAGATAAAACATTAAACGCCTGTTTATGCCCGTAACATACGTAAGGGTGTATACAGGATGTGTAAAGTTTGGTAGAAAAAAATGGTTAGGCTGTACTTCGGACGACAGGGTTTTCCTTCGAGAACGGAACTAATTGCTTAATTGCTGCGGTTTGGACACTATCCATCGGCAAAGTTTGCTTTCCTAATGCGAAAGGTCGCATCACCTAATTGTAATGTAATTGTGACATATGCAACGAATTTGAAGATGAGCAACATTTGCTGATAGTGTATAGGGAGCAAGAATGAAAGGGACGTTGGCCTAATCCAAAACATTTTAGCAAATCCTAAATCAATGATTGCAAAGAGGCTGTGTGGCTTGGTGAAGAGGCCTAACCAATGATTCTCCTTCTAATGCATAGTACCTAAGTTATACAAAGTGTATATTAGTGTATAATCTATTCTATACCAATATTATAAAGCTGCAGCGTTTGTTTGCTTGAACGCGCTAATCTCAGGAACTACTGGTCCGATTTGAAAATTCTTCAGTGTTAGTATAGCCCATTTATCGAGGAAGGCTATAAGCTATATATCATCATGCTACGACCAACAGAAGCAGAGCAGCAATGAAAAATTTTGCGAAAACGGGAAAAATGTGACGCAGGTGAAGTTGCGCGGGACAGCTAGTAGCTTATAAGGTACGATGGGGTTGGCATATCCGTACGCGCCGCCGACGAGGCTCTCTCCCTTTCACGTTCCGCCACCTCCTTCGCTAGCATGACTGCTTCGCAGAAGGAGGCGAAACTTTGGAGGCTTTGCTATTTCTCGACGGCATGTAAAGCCAAGTCAGAGGGCCCTGGGTGGCACTAACCACACGAAAAACAAACAAAATCAGGCTTCATTGGACAAGGCTCCTTTTCATCAAGTTTGCCATGGCGCATTTCTTCCGTCCCAGATAACTATAACTGGGCAGGTGTCTTCTCATCTGGCTTGGCTGAGTTTAGTTCATCCTTTACAGAATATACTTGACTCCCCTTCAGTCTCAACAGGACTGGGGCCTTTTTAACGGACGTAGATGGGCCTTGTAAGACGTAGGAATCGTTTCATGAATTCCTTTCGCGCTAAACTACGAATTAACGAAGTGTTTATTCGTCGCTAAGTATTTATTTACACTCGTAATCATTTGCTCTAGCCGGAACAAACTTGGAATTTCTATCATCGTTGATAAAATATCATTGAATCTAGATCTTCAGAGCTATGGTTGGAGAAGGCCTTTAAATGGCATGAAAAATCAAATAAATAAAATGTCTTATTCCTCTGCAAACTAGGGTAAAGTAGGTAAAGATGTTTAACATACTTAATGTTTACTTGATTAATGATAGTTATTTCTGTAAGTTGATTTTAATAAACACTTTTACACGTCAATATAAATATTTTTAAAGTAAATAAAGTTGGCGTTTCCTATCCGACAACTCTGAAAAGAAACAGCCGGAAGAAACTCTTACGTTATAAATAGACTCTTTTATAGTCCAGACATCGTCGTAAGAGGCGATTAAGGGATTTGCCAGAGAATGGGTAGCAGCGTTCTCTGTGCTTTTGTAACAACCGTAATGGGATCGCCGACCCGCCTGCCAAGCGTCAAGTCTGACACTCCCTTCCGCTCCGCCCAGAGCGGAAGAAGTCATTTGATGATTTCCCATCCTAAAAAAAACAGAGAATGGGCTTTTGGGCTGAAATGATGATGATGATGATAGTCCAGACATAATCTTGGCCAAGTAACATTGAGAACCATGCAGAGTAGTGTCTGAGACGGTCTTTTGCAGAAAGACCCACAAACCACTCAGATTTGTATTTCTGGACCTGTCCTGTCAGTGCATACATACAGTCATCGTGTAGCTATCAGCATATCATAACTCAAGGATCTCCACGAATATGTTTTACGTCGTGAGAATTAATGGTTAGACGTCTTCTATGTATGAGGAGCTCGTGGCTAAATAATAACAGCCGCCCAGGTCGATCTTTAAGGTTAAGCCGTGCTTGCCGAGGTTGGTCTGTGGATGGGTGACCATAATTACATATCGAGTTTCCTCCGTGCCTCGGAAAGCACGTTAAGCCGTTGGTCCCGGCTGTCATTTGTAGATCTTTCACAGTCGTTACGAGTAGTCAGAAGCTAAAAGTCTGACATCCAGTCTTACCAAAGGGTATCGTTTTACCCAGTTACTGGGTTGTGGAGGTCAGATAGGCAGTCGCTTCATGTAAAATACTGGTACTCAGCTGCAAATTATCTTGGGGTCGGCTTCCAGTCTAACCGGATGGTTAGACTGGAAGCCGACCCCAAGATAATTTGGGAAAAGGCTAGGCAGATGATGACGTCTTCTATGTATATAAACAAATAAAATTTAAGTGTCTGTTTTTTATATCAAAATAACAGCTTTTTACTGAATACGTATTAAAGTACATATGTCTGTCTGTTTGTGCCGGTTAATCTCCGAAACAGCTGGACTGATTTTGATGGGATTTTAGAAAATGTATTAAGGTATCGTGCAAAAAAAAATAAAAGCCTTGAAATTGTTAACAAAATGCGGTTCAAATTTTTATAAAAAAATCAATTGTATCTTCCATTATGATGACCGCATTACTTGGGACAAATGTTTACAACTTGTCTTCTAAAACCGCCCTAACTGGCGTCCCCTTAAAAAATTTAACAGTTTTATTTATTCATAGTCATACCAGAGTAAAAGGTTATGGTTTGTGGTCTTACATATTGTATTAGGATTACGAGTTTTTGTGGCCAGCCCCGAACCGTGCGCTGGTATATTTAATGTCTTTGGTTTTGTAATCTCTGTTCTGAATGGGATTATGAATGATTTAATATTTGATTTGAGATGAACATGTTTGCTGGATATTGTGCTGTGTTTTATTGTGAAGGTAATGGTAAACAGAAGGAGGGGTGATGTTTTGTTTTTTTTTTTGTTGTTAGCGTAACATAGAGGGTGAGCCTATTGCCATCAACCGGGTATAAATCCAGACTTCGTGGCTGCTACTGAGAAATTCCTGATGGCAAAACATAATAACACTTTGACCGACCCGGGAATCGAACCCTGGACCTCATGCTCAGCAGTCGGGCTTGCGGCCACTAGACCTATGAGGTAATCTATCTTTACAGTCGAAGCAGTTTATGAATTATTCATTATTTATAAAGAAGCTTTTAGACAAAAACGCGTTGTACTAGGATTATATTTCGTTCAATGAGCGTTTTTGAGCCGTTTGGGGTTGAAACACTAGGGCCATGGGGCCCGAGTGTGTTTCGAGATATCGCCAAGCGGTTGGTCGACGCTTCACGGGACCAGAGAGCTGGCCTCTTTTTTGGTCAAAGAATCAGCATTGCCATCCAACGTGGCAATGCGGCCAGCCTTCTGGGCAATTTTCCTGTCGACGTTTTTTTTGACGATTTTGATACTTGTACATATTTTATTTTTATTTATTTGTAGTTTGTAAATAATGTATGTATGAGCGTTTTCAGTGTCTGTGCACAACATACAAACATACTTATATACTCTTGAAATAATTTCTATCGACATTTGTGTTTAAGAAAGTTCTTATAAGAACTTGAAACCAGTAGGCATAATTATTTCGCTTTAATAAAGGCGAAGATTCCTAAGCATCGTCACATCAAAGGTTTTCCACGTAGAAATTCTAATTTTCTTTCATTTCAACACTGCAAAACGCACCGGGGTTAAAAAAGACCCTGCTGCAAATTATTATTAATTATTAAAACTGTAATTGGTCGGGCTCCGTCTGCCTTTGCTTTTCCTACCCTTTGACCGCTCACCGTATGAAGCTTTCAAATAAACCCGGGGTAATATTTACCCCTAATTAAGGAATTCGTTAATTTATTTGTGATTTAATTATCGTTTGGAATGTTAGTCATTTAGCGGGACTGGGAAATGTGTTTTCTGTTTTCAAACATAGTTTTAATGTTGTTTTTGGAACGAAGTTCTTTAACGCGCGTTGCTAAAGAGGGCTAGACGGAAAAAATTAAGACCAAAAGTTGTAACGACACTTTTTTTTTCCTTTTGATTAATTAGTACAGGAATAGTATTTTTTTTTTTAATTTATAATTATCTTAAAAAGTTAAATAAAATCTCATTTCTTTCGAAAGTAAAATTTTCGAAAGAAAAGAGTGTGAGTGTGAGTGTTTGAAAGGAACTTCGTTCCTTCCGGGTGTCCCTTGACACCTCTCAAGTTTTTTTTATTTGCATAGGTAGTAGTTTTTGTGTGTAGAATTATAAAATGTTTGTTTCTTCTCATTTAGCGTGAAAACAATATTTTATTTTTAGTACGAACTTAATTATTGAACTGCTTCAGCATTAACGAACAAGAAAGAGGGTAGACCGTTTTGTCTGCTCATAAACATCCACCCGCAATAACTTCAGTTTATCCGTGATCATGGCGTTTGCAACAGCGCCGAAATATCGGGAACTCATAACAAATAAAAAACATGGTAAATATCCCGTTACAAGTGTTGTTGATAGTGTTAGTGACCATGTCAGTTTAAAAACTTATATTGCTTCAGCATTGTATTGTTTTATTTAGAAAATGTTGTTTTCGTCAGAATTTTGTAATGAAACGGGATAGTTTTTCGGCCTCGCTAAAATCTTTTATACGGCACTTAAATTGAAATTAAATAAGATAAACTTTAAAATAAAATAGAAAACGTAATACAATATATTATTACCTTTTTCTACGAAATAAAAGTGGAACACTAATTTCTAGTGTTTTTAAGCCAAATGGCAAAAACGGAACGCTTATTATTTCGTATGCCCACCCATCTGTCTTTCAGTCTGTCAGTTCGGATTGCACAAAAACATTTTGTAAGTAATAGTGTAAATTTACTCTTTATTATATTACATATGTACATTATTTACTAACAACAAATAAATATAAAATATGTACAAGTATCAAAATTACAGGGCACCAAAAAATTCGTCGATATCGCTGTCAACAGGAAAAGTGCCCAGAAGGCTGGCCGCATTGCCAAGTTGGATGGTAATGCTGATTCTTTGACCAAAAACAAGTATAATGTAATTGCGAAATATAATAAAAAAAAACAATAAGTAGGTAGGTTTCATAAAAATAAGTGTAAGGGAATACAGTGACAACCCATTATTGGAAATACGATACTCTATTTATTAAAAGAGACTTATTTAATACTTAATTTTTTTATAAGTAAAAGTTTGTGAGGCCTTTTCATCCCGACTACGCACTTCAGTGTGCGTGGGCAGATCCGCTGGTTTCATGATACTAAATTAGTTTTTGCTGTATTCCAAAAACATGTATTTTGCACTGATACCTTTACGTTTCGTCTTGTGTGTTAATAAAAATGTGACAGGTACCTAAGCTGATGATATTTACACAAAACACACAAGTTGATAACATGTACTTGAGTAACGAATAAAATAATATTTGTATACCTAAATATTTCTACTTTGACATGTTAATATTTGAAAATGAATTGTATCAATATTTCAACAAATTACCCTTAACCCTTTCAATGCCGACGTACCTTAATACAGACCTAATTTCATGTGAATATGCCGTGTAAACAGAAATTAACAACGTTATCAGGACGTTTTCCTTGTTCCCATCGGTTGCTGTAACGCTACGGGTTGTTGTAACAACATGGCGTCTCCTACCTCGGGCCGAAATTAATGTCGTTCCCCATCATATTTGACAGCTTGGCCCGAGTAAGAAGCCGAGCGTTTTGAAATATTTACGTTTTACTAATTAATATCAGCAACCCCGGAAAGGACTCCCATGACGTCATTTTTAGCAGACACCATCATGAAATTTCATTTTAACCTTAGTATCGACATCGGGGCGCCCGAAAACCAAATATTATGTGACAAGACATGGAGTCCGAGTTCGTGATAATTTATTTAAGGAAGGTCCGAAGAGTAGGCACTTCATGACCTAGTCGAGGCTCGCTCTTTCTATGGCCAAACTATTACTGCGGGCGTCTTCAGAGCACGTTTCCGGATGACAGCGTTGTTGACGTGTACTTTGACACTTTAACGTACGTTTTTTACTTTTTGTAAAACGAAAACCGGCAAGAAGCAAAGTTTTTAGACGTTCCCCTTAATACTTGGACCAAAATAACAACAATCGAGCGGCACAAACAAACGACTACTGACCCCAATTAAACCGCGATGACGTGTCATTACGGCACAAACACGTGCGTCACGGCACGTGGCATTTGGAGGGTTAACTCGTACAATTATGAATTATTGGGGATTTAAATTAAATGGTCTGTCTGCAAGTAATTAGTGCAGATGAGATGAGGAATACTTTATTTTGTTGAGGTATTAAGTCTTTGCTTTTATTCATTTTCATACTTATTATTTGCATTTTTAAAAAATAATTAGCGAAAAACGAATATCCTTCCGTTTATGGGGTCGCTCGGGTAATTTAATAAAAAAAAACTTTCTCAAATTCAGATTTGGCAAAGTTGTGAAAAAGTTTGTTTCACTATTAATAGTGAAACAAACTTTTTTAAACTTACTAACTACTACTTACTTTTTAACTTACTTTGTTTATTTCTTATTTTTTTTTCAATTCAGTGTAGGAAATCGCACAAGATTTTAATGAATACGACGAAACTTAACAAAAAAAAAACAAAAACTGTTATCGCAATCAATCCAAAATCAATTATTAAAATCAGCTTTCCAATAAACAGAACATGTTTACAAAAGAGTCGTGACCTGAAATTGTCATACGTTATTCAGTAAAGGCATGAAATATGCATGAGTACGGAATTAGTCGGTATAAGGCGCGGCTCAAATGATGGCTGTTTTACATTTTTATTACAACGACACTTTTCTTTTACGTCAGATTAAATACGCGTTAGCTGTGCGCATGATTACATTCGGCTTAACGGGCGGTTAAATTCGCGTTATTTTGGGTACGCGAATATTGGTTGTCGTTGAGACAAAAGAAATAAATTGTGATAAATTAAATGGATAAAGAAAATTTAAGATATCTTCTCGAAGCGTTATTAAAGTCAATACATTTACGAGCGAGTTACGAGCGTTATTTATCTCATTACAAAGCATACATACAGGCTGGAACATACATAAGTAACGTACATTTCAATCTTCAGATAATATATACAAGTGGATATTTAGAGATTTCATGTAATAAAAAAGATTGAAACTCGTGTCTTACGTGATTTGGACTGTTCCTCATACCCCTCGTAGTAGTTCCTCGGTACTCCTTAGAAAAGGGTGGATCCTCCGACCAGACAGGTGTTGTGTCTGGTGCCCCAACTGCCCGACAGTTGTTGTAGGGTTTCTCTATATGGTCTTAAGTCGATGTAAACTTTGCTTGCGAGATGTAGGACATTGATGTTAGCCATTCCGTCGTGTCATAGATGGCGCTGTAGTACTTTTTGTAGTAAGTTGCTTTTTGTAGGTCGCTACATGGACCGAGGAGCTTCCCTTTTCAAAAAGAAGATGACGAACTTTATACTCTGTTCCTGATACCTCTTAGCATCATTGATTAGAGTCGGACTCCACCGACACGGAGTTGAGACGAGAGACCACCAATATAATTACGTTATTTACACTTCTCGTCTCTGCTTAGCTTTAGTGGAAACGGTTGAGCTGAGAGTAGAGGACATGTCTCGTAATTGTTTAGGACAGGGGAGACGAGAAGACACGTGAGCAGCGTGCGGTGAGCGGTGTGCTGTGTGCGGCGTATGGTGAGATGTGTGTTAAAAAATAATTCTTCTTTTTCCAAATCAAAAATAACAACATTGCACAGTTACATATAATGTACAGACGCGGTTACAATATTTTTTGCTATGTCATCATCATCATTTCAGCCCAAAAAACGTCCACTGCTGGACATAAGCCTCCCCCAAGTGTCGCATTGACATTTTAGGGGGTTTTGCCATAATCGCCACGCTTGGCAGGCGGGTTGGCGATCCCAGTACGGTTGTTACAAAAGCACAGAGAACGCCTGCCTATTCTCTGGCAAATACCTTACTCGCCTCTTACGACACCCACGGGAAGATATGGGATGGTGCTATTCTTTACGTCCGGCACCATACAGAGCAATTTTTGCTATGTGTCGGTACTTATTTTGGTTGTTAACAGAATTGATTCACCCTGTTCCCCGTACTAGTATAAACTGTATTACGGTGGTGTGCTTGAGCTGCGTGCCGCTTTGTACATCATCTCTTCTCTCCGCTTTGCCTATCTCCGTACAGCTTCAGTGGATACACCTTAGGTTTTACTCATCTCCACTCCCCTCTGTTTCGCACATCTCTCGTTTCAGCTTTGGTGGGGTCCGGGCCTAAAAGAACATGTCTTTTATCCTCTCACGTCTAACCATGTGTACGAACATTTTGTTTTACATTTTAATAAGATATTAACAATCTAAGGGGCGTATTTATCGGATGTAAGTAAATAGCGAAGGTTTCGTTTATATATTCATATTGAATATATTATTAAATTAACCGGAACGCACGACACAAATGACGTCTGTTTTGCATTTTTATTATAACGACACTTTCCTTTTACACGAGATTAAACTTGCGTTATGATTGCCTGTTTATTTTGCGAGTAAATAAGAGGGCAATACTCTTGCCGAAATATTATAATATTAGCAAAATGTGAAAGACTAATTTTCTTGCTAACGTAAGCTCTGAAAGCCCGCGTACGCATGGCCAATTTCTTTAACGCGACAATATTTTACAGCGCATGGGATTTCAACATACTGCCTTAGCAAAGCCGTAGCTAGTAATTTAGTTGGGGTGGGAGGGGAAGATGGTTATCAACATCATCATTGGCTTGCCCTTATCCCAATTTATTTGAGGTCGGCGCAGCATGGCTTCTTCTTCCTTATTTCTCTATTACTCGTCATCTCATCACATACCTTCTTTCTTGCCATATAACCTCATTATTAAAAAATGCTAGAATATTATTTCCAGGAGGTTGAAACTTCAGCGCCACGAAGCGAGCTCGAAAGATTCAAGGAGCGAGCCGAGCCCCAGCCTAACCAGCCTATGGTATATACTTTTCTTTTTAATTGTCCAAATGGGAAAGTTACCAAACCGGATGTAGCCAACCAATGGCTTTTATAACCCACTACAAACGTCATAGCTTTTCTTTTGTCTATCATTCCAGAAATACATTCGCGACAAAAGTTAGTTGAAATTATTCCCTTCAGATGTAATGTGATATCATATAGTAAGAAGCAGTGGCCATAAACACACAAACACACTTTTATTAAAAACACTTACCTTCTCGAAATACTGGCAATAAAATGTTCACCCCTCAAGCACGCCAATCCGCCATACATTCTACAGTCCATTCACACTTTAGTTTACCTCGCACAGTTACAGTCCATCAGCAACATTAAAACCACAAAGATAAGGATCCCTAAAATTTTGGCAGAATTTTTAGTAATAGCAATCTAAAGTCTGTATTGTATTACGCACTACTAACTGGGTTGTGGAGGTCAGATAGGCAGCCGCTCCATGTAAAAATTAAATTAAAAATTTAAAAAACCCCCGACACAAAAATCTCTAGAAAGCCAAAAATAAATTAATCCAAGCGTCGTAGCGTCGGGGGTCCGCTTTGTTCTGTGCTTGTACTAAGCCGTCTTCTTAGCGGTCCCACGACGCGGTTTTTTTTTATTTTTTTTTATGCTTTTTAAACTTATATTATTTTTTCTTAGCCTTGACTGTCCCACTCCTGGGCATAGGCCTCCCCCCTTTCCTTCTAATTTTCTTGGTGTTGCGTCGCTACTCCCTAATTAACGAAACCAAGGAAAGATATAAATAAATAAAAAAAAGAAATTTTTGGGGGGAGGGGTTGCCCCTCCCCCGCAACAACACAAGCGACAACATTTCGAATTTCAAATCGACCACCTGTAAAAGTTGTTTATATCCCTTCATCAACTAGAAAAGAGGTGATGATCTTCAAACTCGGTTCATCCGTTTAGGAGCTACGATGCCACAGACAGACACACAGATACACACGTCAAACTTATAACACCCCTCTTTTTTGGTCGGGGGTTAAAAATACTTGTATTCACCTAGATCCGGTTAGACTGGAAGCCGACACCAACATAGTTGGGAAAAGGCTTGGCAGAAGATGATGGTGATGTCAGCGATAGCAACCAAACAACAACCTTATTCCTACGAGCATATAGAACAATCATTTTGACAGCGATGCAAGGCAATTTAACAGTGAACGGACTTCATACTCGTACGCCTATAATCTCCAAGCCATTATCATGATAAGAACGCGTTTCATTGTTATCGTATCCACTCTTCTTTGTTATTTTATCTGTGGCTGGTGATCTGTGCTATCATTGGCCAGTGTATCATCGAGTTTTTATGTTTGTTTTCGGTTGGGTGGGTGCTTGAGAAACGAATAGGGCATGTTATTTTGATTGTAAGAAGTAAAGATGTGTGGAGGAAACGTTTTTTTTTTTTTTTTTTTTTTCAGCCGAGTTGCTGCCCACTGTTTCATTCTCATGGAAAATGTATTTCTTCAGGGATAAATTATACATATAAACTTTCCTTTTCAATAATTCTGTTTATTGATGAAAACCGCATCAAAATCCGTTTTAAGCATACAGATGGCGGGAAGCGACTTTGTTTTATACTATGTAAGAATAGAATAGAATAAAACTTTATTGGCTCTGTATGGTGTCGGACGTAAAGAATAGTACCATCCCATATCTTCCCGTGGGTTTCGTAAGAGACGACTAAGGGATTTGCCAGGGAATGGGCAGCAGCGTTCTCTGTACTTTTGTAACAACCTTACTGCGATCGCCAACCCGCCTGCCAAGCGTGGCGATTACGGCAAAACCCCCCAAAATGTCAATATGGCGTCACTTGGGGGAGGCCTATGTCCAGCAGTGGACGTCTTTTGGGCTGAAATGATGATGATGAATGATGAAAACTTGATTGTACACCAAAAATTAAAAATAACGGGCTTACAAAACTGCTAATCTTCTTCTTCTTTCTGCTAACTGTTGTCCTAAGCCTGTAAGGATACGCTTGCGTTTGGCAGCAAACGCTTTCAAAAGATCTAGAATCTATTCTAATGTTAGATTGCTTGGCGCATTTCGAGGTTAAACTTTTAGTGTCTTAATCTATCAATTATAATGTATTTAATTGTGCGAGAATAATGGCAAAAACATATCCGAAAAATGTCCGTTATGATGGCTATCTATTATAAGTTGGCTCAGAAATTAGCTACGAGTTTGGCACTATCGCTAACTTCCATCAATTCCTGGAGTGTGCAGGCATCAGGGCAGGTAGATCACAATATCATGTGTACCATTGTTTGTAGAACAGCATCACATTTGACCAAGTAGAATCGTCTATAAATCTCCAAAGGAGCTGGTTTTCCTGGCTTCCACCAAGATGTGAGAGTCCTGACACTTCCAGTTCAGCCATGGCAACTCATATTACTAACTCTAGCTATTAAAAAGCCTTTTTCAGCCTAACCTTCATTTCTAAATCATCATCATCTTCTTGTTCATGTTCCTCGTTACTTCGGGTCGACGCAACACGTGTTTTTTCCATTCTCCTCTGTCATTGGAGCGCTATCATTTAATATTTTTTCATTCATATCATTCTTCACACAATCCATCTATCGTTTCCTCGGCTTTGAAGCTTCATAATTATTTTCTTCTTCATATTCAGGCGAATCATCATCATCATCATTTCAGCCTAAAAGACGTCCACTGCTGGACATAGGCCTCCCCCAAGTGTCGCCACATTGAAATTTTCGGGGGTTTTGCCATAATCGCCACGCTTGGCAGGCGGGTTGGCGATCGCAGTACGATTGTTACAAAAGCACAGAGAACGCCCCTGCCCATTCTCCGGCAAATCCCTTAGTCGCCTCATACGACACCCACGGGAAGATATGGGATGGTGCTATTCTTTACGTCCGATACCATACAGAAGAAAATAATTAGGAACGTATGTCTCAGTATTACTTGTCTACTCACCCAAAAACATATCAAGGCGCAATTTCCTCCTAACAACACGTTGTTGTGTCGCATTATAGGAAGTACAAAGAGAATCAATTTTTCATCTTATTACTGAAGCGTGACATGTTCCAACGAATGGCGGCCGCGAGGACTGGAAAAACGCGGGGATAAAGAGCGTTTTCGCATTATCAAACGACTGCAAATAACCCCTAATTTTGGCTTTGCTAAAGTCGGGAGTAGAAAGAGCCTTGTTAGTATAGTAGTTTCTTGACTACTGTTTGCAGTTTGCAGCTTGAGGTACTGGGTTCGATTCCCGGATCAGGCGAAGTGTTTTTGGGTTTTTGTTCAAGAAGTTCTCAGTAGCAGTCCCTGGATTTGTGCCCCGTTAATGACCCCCTATTATACAAGGTGTTGTGTTGCAATCTCGTCAATTTTAAGGAAGTAACTATGCTAATGATTCTCGACCCGAATCAATAACAAAATGGGTACTTAGGTAATTTTTTATTTTTTCTTATTTACGGAAATCGGTAAGTGTGAATTAACCGTGTTTCAAACGCGGTCACATGCATACAAATAATTTCAAACGTTTATTCGATCATTTGATTTTCGATTATTCTGAAATACTGACAAATTAAATCAACCAAAAAAAGCAGCGTTTATTAATAATTAACTATGAACCATAGTTTATACTGATTATTTTTGTCTTTTCTGATAACCTCTTGAATTTTGACGAGGATGCAAAACAACACCTTGTATGGAACTTAAACATATTATCTGGCATAATGTGGGTGTACCGTTAAGTAAACTTATGCCTAAGCCCTTGGGAATTACTGCTGGGCTGTGATGTTATGATAAAAAAGCATCATCTGACTAGGCTTTTCCCAAACTATCTTGGGGTCGGCTTCCAGTCTAACCGGATGCAGCTGAGTACCAGTATTTCACATCCAGCGACTGCCTATCTGACCTCCACAACCCAGACAGTGGGTAATACGAAACCACTTTTTTTGGGTGCGAAATCATCAAATAACTTCTCCCGCTCTGGGCGGAGCGGAAGGGAGTGTCAGACTTGACTGACTAAAACCCATCCATTTTCCTTAGCCCTTTGTGTTCCAGGGCCACGGTATCTCTTTCGAACAGCCCGTAGCCCTGGCAGGCATCGGCCCTCTCAGACCCCTTTCGATTTGCTGACATCTTGAGGCGCGCGTGGAACACGAACGTGCCGTCGGCACGGCCTGTCGTCATAAGACGGACGGACGGTGAGCTAGCCCATTACTCACCGTCCACAGGCCCGCGCAATGTGATACCCCTTGATTTGGTAAGACTGGATGTCAGACTTTTGGCTTCTAATTGCTCGTAACGACTGTCAAGGATCTACAAATGACAGCCGGGACCAACGGCTTAACGTGCTTTCCGAGGCACGTAGGAAACTCGGTATGTAATTTAGGTCACCCATCCACGGACCAACATCGGCAAGCACGGCTTAACCTTAAAGATCGACCTGTGCGGCTGTTATTATTTAGCCACGAGCTCTTTTAGCGTATGATAAAAAAGAGTATGTTTTCAATTTAAAAACTGGGTATAAGTCCATTTCATGGCCTCTAACAGTTTCTCATGTAATATGTATGCTCCTTCTGTACGCTGGAGATCATACACTCTGACATTCACACTATATTTTATTTGATATACACGATAAATTCAATTTGTTTGTAGCAGACGTCTGGGGGTCCATTACTAAGGAAAAACTTGATAGGTAAAGTATATAGTGTAGTTGTTTTTCAATGTATAGTGAGCGGTTATACATATTATATAGAATTATAATTGACTCGTATGGTAAGATATTGAATTAATATAATAGTTCAGCAGGGATAGCCCAGTGGTGTGACCGTCGGAATGCCAAGCCAAGGTTTTGAGTTCGAACCCAAGACACGCACCTGTGACAAGAAGAAAGCAGGACGGTTTTTTTTTTTAAACATTGGCCCACTCTGCCAGACACGTAACAACTATAAATAAATAAAAAATTACTATCTGTCAGTAGGTCTTACAAATATTTGTTCCGTGCGGGGATCGAACCCGCGATACGCAGCGCAGCAGTCAATCGCTTAGCCACTACGCCTACCGTGCCGTTTTAGCTTTTTTTTTTTTTTATGAATGGCATCTTGCAGTTCAACATATGAGGTTGTCGTCTGCTTAACCGGACTATCCTGTGGGTGCCTTAAGAGTAAGGCCTCCAGCCAGGGCATAAAAACTTACAAACTAAGCGACTATACGCTGAGGGCACCCCCTGTGGGGTACGAGCAGGGCGTCGCTGGGGGAGGACTGCATGGGGACAGGCTGGATCTGAATGATATCATTATTTAGGGGCTGATTTAGAACTACTGGCACAGCATCGCGGGCTGGCTCGAGCGAGGGTCGGGGAGGGCATGGACCGGGACGTCGCGACGGACCTCGACGGCGAGGTCGGAATGAGGGCGGTTTGTGTCTGAACTTTTTAAGAGTGCTAGTCTCTTTGCTACTCTCCTGGAGGAGGGTGATAGCATCATCGGGAGTGACGAGGGTATGCCGAGGACGGCGTACTGTACTAATGCGCGAGGGTTCGTAACGGGCGGCCGCTGCGATCAGGGGATTACGGTGTTTAATGGCGTTATCGAAGAAACGCTTCGAAAGACGTTTCATAAACTGAAGGACGGTGGGCATTCTTAGGTCTACGTGTAGACGGTCATTACGGACATAAAAAGGGGCTCCCGTGACTCTACGTAAGAACCGGTTCTGCAAGGTTTGCATCCTATGGATGTACTTAGGCTTGGTGTGAGCGTACACGACGCAAGCGTACGTCATAATGGGGCGGATCACCGCGGTGTAAAGGCGCAACTTGCACTTGAGTAACAACTTGCTTTTTGTCGAAATCATGAAATGAAGCCTACCCATAGCAAAGGCAGCTCGGTCGCGAGCTGCTTTGATGTGCGCCGCGAAAGACAGGTGGTTGTCAAGTAAGACTCCTAAGTACTTGGCTTGCTTCTCCCAAGGGATAGGCTTACTGTACATAGTGATCGGGCTGAGCGCGGGTGGCTTATTTTTACGCGGTTTAGAGAAAAGAACTGCCTGGCTCTTGTCGGGGTTCACCTCGATTCTCCATTTCCGGAACCAAGCGCCTAAGACGTTGGTGCTGAGGTTTGGAGGGTGCTGTAAATAGCGTCGTGACTACGGCCAGTGTAATAGATGGCCGTGTCGTCCGCGAACAGGGCTAACTGTGCCTTCTTGCTCTTGGGGATGTCGCTGGTGAACAGAGTAAAGATAAGGGGAGAGAGCGGGGAGCCCTGAGGGACTCCGGCTCTAATGGGGTGGGGGGAAGACAGTGCCTTCCCGATGCGATAGCGGAAGGTGCGATCCGACAAAAAGTCTCGTAAGATGAGCACGAGACGGTCTGGCACTCCCAGTTTGTACAGCTTATATAATAAGCCGTTGTGCCAGACTTTGTCGAATGCCTTTGCTATGTCGAAAAACAACACACCCGTCATCGCTCCACGCTGGAAGCCAGCGCTCAAGTGTTCTACGATGCGGTGGGCCTGTTGAATGCAAGAGTGTCCGGTCCTGAAGCCGAACTGTTCGTTAGGGATGAGACTCTTAGCCTCGGCGAAGTCTTTGAGTCGCTTATACATAAGTCTCTCGTAGATTTTACCGAGTGCGTTCAGGAGACTGATAGGTCTGTAGCTCGAAGGCTCAGACTTGGGTTTGCCTGGCTTGGCGAAACCGATGACAGTGGCCTCTTTCCATATTTGGGGGAACGCGTTGTTGCTCAGGGCGCCATTGAAGATGGCCGCCATTAGCACGACGAGCTGAGCGGGGAGGAGTTTGAACACCCTATTGGTGATTCCGTCAGAGCCGGGTGCTTTCCGCGGTTGAAGTGTGCTAATGATGTCTTGCACTTCGTCAGCTGTGACCGGAGGCAGAGGATCATCAGGGTCTTCTTCGGGGGGCAGGGCGGTTCTACGTTCGACGAATGCGTTCACCTCATCGAGATGTCGCTTGTCTACTGGTTGCAAGCTGGGGGAGCACTGGGACTCCAGGCTGTCGGCTAGGCATTCGGCCTTCTCAGAGTCGTCGAATGCGACGCTCTTATCGGGTCGGGTGAGAGGAGGCATCGAAGCCTCTTCGGTGGAGCGCATCTTGCGTTGCAGCTGCCAGAAGGCTAGGTGGGTAGGCTCGAGTTCGCTTAGCGTTTTGTCCCATTGATTATTACGAAACTCACTGGTGCGATCCTTTACAGCACGCTGTAAATTACGCATGTGGGCTTTGTTTGCCGCGCAGGGAAAGCTGCTGTAGGCACGGATGGCCGCATTCTTTTCGTTTATCAGTTCACGCACGTCAGCGGGAAGTATCCAGCGTTGATCGCTCATTGCTGGGACTTCCCGTGAGCAGTCCTTCAGTACGGATTGCACGTGTTCTGTAAACGAGTTGATGGCGGCCGTCGTGTCTGCGACTGAGACTATGTGGTCGGGGATGGCCTCCAGGTGAGGCGACGTGGTGGATTTCAGCTTTTCGCTGACTTTACTCCAGTCGGTTATCACTTGGGTCGGCGGGGGCTGGCTGGGGTCAGAGGGACCTGAGCGAGGAACTAAGTGCATGAGCACTGGTCGATGATCTGAGTTAAGCTCATGTAAAGTCTCGATGGAATGCAATTTAAGGTTGACATTCTTGAGTAGCGCTATGTCGAGAACGTCCGAACGTTGGTCGGGGTCGTGGGGATAGTGGGTGTGCTCCATAGGAGCGATGGGATCGAAGTTGAGGGACTCACCCAGGTTATACAAGTGACGTCCTCTGGCAGAGGTCGTCGTGCTGTTCCAGGCGGGGTGTTTGGCGTTGAGGTCGCCCGCTATGATAACGGAGTCGCTCAAGCCGAAGAGGACGGCAAGGTCTTTGGTGAACAGAGTGTGCTCCTCGGACGTGCCGCCGGGAGGGATGTACGCAGAGGCGATAGTGATCGGTTGATGGCCGGTCATGCCTAGTCGACACACTGAGGTCTCGAGTAGAGACTCCATGGGAGGGGGATCTAAGGTGATGCAATGCAGTTCTTTTCTGTAATAGATTAGAGTCCCGCCCTTGTGGCAACGTGACCGATCGTTGCGAACTATGCGATAGTTGGCAATTCTCGGATCGCGGTGACTGGGCTTGAGGAAGGTCTCCTGTACGAGGAGGATATCAATTTGATGGTCGCGGAGGAAGGTGGCGATCTCATCACGCTGGCCTCTAATGCCATTGGCATTAAAGTACCCTAATTTTAGGGATCGGGGTTTGGTGCACGTTAATCTCGTATTATCCATTGGTCGAGGTTAAGGTTGCGGAGGAGGTCGCCTAACTTGAGTAGGGACTTGAGGATAATTTTAAGTTTATCGCCACCAGTGTTAGCCGCCCTGAGATCAGCCGCCATGCGGTCTGCTTCGGGGGTGACTAACTCTGCTAGCGATTCTAAAATTACGTTGTGAGAGAGGTCCACGGCCGCGGGGCCAGGTGGCGTGGGACGAGCGGGCGCCGGTGCGCTCGCTTGGGCCGCGGGAGTGGGGACAGGGGCATCTAATAGCCCGGGGATGGGGCTGGACTTTGCTTTACTGAGAGCCGGGAAGGCTTTCTGGTGGTTCAGCGTGGTCCAGGGAGAGGGCCTCTGAGGGCTGAGTCTCTCCGGCATCTGGGCAGAGGATAGCCTCACCGATGGGCTTTCTCTTTGTTGGCAGGCGCTTGCACGCTTCACCAGGTTAGAGGAGGAGCCTTTGGGGGCTTTTGAGCAGCCGCGGTAGTTGGCCGTGTGGCCCGACTGGCCGCAAAGCACACAGCTCGGTTGCTCCGTGCAAAGCGACTTGTCTTTGTGACGGGAGCAGTCTGCCGTGCCATGGTCGCCGAGACACTTTACGCATCTGTGTGGCGCATGGCAGTTGGCTTGGCTGTGACCGTACATCTGGCAGCGCTGACACTGTCCGACTACGCTTGAGCGGTAGGGCTTCTCTATTGAGATGCCTGACAGGGGGCAAACCGACTTCACTTTGAAGATCGGGTGGTGACCTTCTACTGGGTCACAGATGACCAGTACCATATCGTAAAGGTCTTCGCCTCTCGCCTTATGAAGGCGGTGGACGGCTGCGACCGGGATGTCCTGGCCTAGGAGGTCATTGAGGATGTCCTCCGTGGGGATTTCCTTGGGGATCCGCCTGATCACCACGCGGCTTCTCCTCTGGAAGAGAGTAGGTGTGGAAGGCTATGCGCCTTCCGATTAGCTGACGGGTTAGTTCCCTGAAGTCGGTGGTCGTAGGGACCACCACTTTGATGCCCTGCTGTGTGCTTTTTGCGCTTGTATATTGAATGCGGCGCTCATTACACATTTTGGACACGTCTGTCCATTTCCCTTTGTCCTGAATGAATAACGGGGGAGGGGGCTTCAGCTTCTTTAAAGAAGCGGCTGAAGAGTTAGCCTTAGGGCTGGTTGGCCTGCTGGTATGAGCAGCGGCGGACTTTGGTGCGGGGAGGTGGGACGGGACGCCTCGGGAGAGGGGATTAGAGGGAGCGCGACTAACTTTTTGGCCATGGCGGCCTGCGAGTTTTTGCCCTTCTTCCTCTTGCCCTTTCCGACGACATGATAGTCGTCTTCTGAGGACGAGGAAGCAGAGCAGGAATCTATAACCGATTCCGAGTCGGAGATTGGTACGGTTGTGTCCATGTTCTCCGAAATGGGAACAATAGACGCAGGTGCGGACTGATCCATTGTTTGCGAAACAATGGGTTCGGGATTAGCCGGAATCGCGGCGGCGACGGCTGGCGGTAAGCTTTTGCCCATGTTCCCAGAAACGGGAACAATGGACGCAAGTGCGGGCCCTTTGTTTGTGAAACAATGGGTTTCACAACTTTGGGTCTTGGAGTAGCCTTAATCGCGGCGGCAACGGCTGGTGGTAAGCCTCTGTCGGCAGGCGGCGGCGACAAAGGGCTGTCGAGCGCGTCACTGAAGTCAGTGACGTTATCGCTGGTTTGCTGAATGGCAGCAATTTCTGACCCATACTTTTCAAAATTTGGGTCGGTCGTGAAGACGCGGAAGAAAAAACGCAAAAGCGCTTTTTCCTTCTCGTCTAAGGACGACATTTTGTCGGTTAAAAGTTAACGGACATTGAGTGAAGCTCCGCGCCTAAACAGCCTAACAACCTAATTCCTTGCACAATTATGAAGGGAATTTACTGGGTCCAGCGACTCACCCGCTTCAACCTTCCCGCAGCCACAGTCCGAGGATCCGGGCTTGGTAGCAACTCCAACTCCAGTCCAGGGAACTTTGCTTTCAGGAACTTGTTGAAACGGGAAACACTAGCACAGTAAATCGGCGGCGCACACGTTCGCGACGGAGCCCAATTTTTTTTTTTCACCGAGACCCTGAAGGGGTTAGGCGGCCGGATTGGGTCACCACCCTCTCTTGGTTTCGTTGGCACCGTTAGGTTTCCTACCAAGAACCTCGAAACTGAGGACTTTTCCCTGATGGGGCAAAGGAAGTTAAATCGGAATAATATCCGAAGCAAAATAAGCAAGTGCTGTCTTAATAAAAAGACAACAATTGTTCGGGGGTGTAGTCAAGGGACTACTGATGACGTCACGACACTGGGAAGCGACGAACCGATGACACACACTGATAGCGAGCGGGAATGCGAGCAGGTAGTGGCACGTCCGTACGCGGCGGCGGTCAGGCGGAGAGTGTTTGCCGTCTTTGATAAACTGGAACATATTTATATATTTTATTTTTTTTGCTTCTACCCTGACCCGTTACTTGGGACTAGGCAATTAGTAATTTATGACTACTTTCGTAAGCTTGGGTCTTACCTGTAAAAACAAATGTAAGTGTTATTAAATAAATAAATATTTTACCAGTCAACTTTCAACATATGAGATCTAAAGTTTAACCTCACCATATTAATTCAGACTATGTAATACTACTTTATATAGCGAACATAACTAGATTAACTAGCACCTAACTGAACTAACGTAACCTAAGGACTGTCGAGCACTAGCTCACCGTCCGTCCGTCTTATGACGACAGGCCGTGTCGACGGCGCGTTCGTGTTCCACGCGCGCCTCAAGGAGATGTCAGCAAATCGGAAGGGGTCTGAGAGGGCCGATGCCTGCCGGGGCTGCAGGAATGTTTGAAAGAGATACCGTGGCCCTGGAACACAAAGGGCTAATAAGGAACATGGATGGGTTTTAGTCAGTACAAGTCTGACATTCCCTTCCGCTGCGCCCAGAGCGGGAGGGGTTATTTGATGATTTCCCATCCGTAAAAAAAGGGCTGTGGGGCACCACGACTTCTGGCGGCAAAGCAAACGCAAAGCGGCCGTAATACAGTCGCGATGCTGTCGCTGGCTTTGTCTTTAAGGGACTGGCACGCCAAACTATTTCCAAACCACTGCCACTCCTGTTAGCCAGCATGATCAACAGTGGCGACAATCAGAAAAGCGTCGAGACAATGAAGCTCTTAGAAGTCCCAGAGAATATAATACAATATAACTATATTCTTGGATCCCGTTGCGATATTAATCGGAAAGGAATAGAGGAGGAGTAGGAAAACACAACTTCCACTTCCCTCCATATCAGCAGGAGATGTTACAAAGCAAAAACAATGGGCACAAAGGAACGTTTACAAATGGAATAAACCCAGCACCCATGGATAAATATTTTTAATAACATTAATAGGTCCAAGTTCTGTGCTGTTATACGAGTATGTGATTCCAATAATCTGCTGACACTGACTGTGTACTTTGGCCGACGTTACCATTAATCTGTATCGCTAATTTCACGATGCTGTCCTGCTTTAGCATCTATACCTGCCTGAATATTCACCAAAACAGTTGCAATAACAAAAATAAAAAAATATTTACAAGAAAATATAGTTGTACATTTCTATTTGAAACCCTGACAGCAATATGGACTCCTTAGAGACAACATACGCGCATCGATACTAAGGTGTCATAGCCAAAAATATGAAAAAAAGATCATCAGCAACATCTATGACACAAGATGAGAACCAAAAAAAATCCTGCATCGCGCTATCAAAATCATCTGCAATTTAAGTGGATATTACAAGAACCCTAGACAACGGCTGTCGGGCAGTGCGTACCAGACACAACACGCGTCTGGTAGGAGGATCTTCTCGAACTTTACACTCTGGTCCTTATGCTATAGCGAAGATTTGCACCGCTTCAGTCGCGACTAATGCGCGATAGCATCGCAACAAAAAGTCACCGTGGGTAAAGACCCTAGACACTATTTCTAGAATGTTCCAGCTTCATCAAATTAGCGCTCAAGTGTTTGTCATGCCGGCGATGTATTCAGCTCCGTGCATGACAGTCATTTTATAGAGTAGGGGTTGTTAGCGTGGTTACCTAACAACCCTAGTGTACCTACCCATACGAGGTCTAGTGCCTGTGTCACAAATCACGGTGCGCTAACTAAAGTTAAGAAAATTCAAATCATATGCATACGCAGCTAGCACAGGTACTTAACATTGGCATTTTTTATTATCATGCCTGTAATGCCTTAAGGGGAAGGCAGAGTTGGACCTAATAGTGCACCAACATTTCGCAAATTGAGTTTAAGTCCCATGTATAGGAGGAGAGCTTAACCAGGCAAAAATCTAGACTCTTTGGATAATATTGAGAAATTCCTGATGGTAAAATCCAATAGCACTCTGCCCTTGGGAATCGAACCCAGGGCCCTATGCTCGGAAGTCGCGCTTCCGACCACCAGACGACCAACTTGCGACCAACGGGCCTGTTTTAAAGAACTTTAATAATGCGCCATCTTATTATACAACTTCACTAGACCAACGACAAGCAAAAAACTAAATGTAAAATCAAAAGGTAAAAATTCTGATTGAATTATACCTAAATCCAAAATCAATTCTACCAATCCAATCATAAAACAATTGCTAAAATCAAGATCCAAATAACGTATTCAGAACGTTACTGTATTTAGATGTAATGAGATTCAGACACGTGCGTTACCTAGGCGAATGATCTTCATTACGCACGCACTACGCACGGACTACGTAGTGGCTACATTTAATTATCTATACAATCATGTGCGTAGGGTTGTGATAACAACAGCCTGTAATGAAAGGGCGCTGCATAAATAGGGAAGGTACGAGCAATGATCATAGTTCTGACTTAATCCTGATATTTTTTGTAAGGAAACAGAAACTACGTGGAAACAAATGGAGAATCAGTATTTTTAGGCAAATTTTGACGAGTTTTTGAAACGATGTTGTGTGAAGAATTATATGGCAAGAAAGGAGGTTTCTGATGAGATCACAACTAATAGAGAAGTAGGTATGTAAGATGAAGACATGCTGCACTGACCCCAAATAAATTGAGATGAGGGCATGAGAATAGTGATAGTGTTGAATAGCGTTCCGTAATAGTTTAATCAAACGTGACGTTTGCGTAAACGTCTTTGTGCACTCTACTCTTTAAAGTGAAGTGAAGTGAGTGTATGTTAGTGAAGTGTTACTAACATAATGTAGTTTTAAGATACTAACACAAATTGTATTAAATAGTATGTATGTTAATCTGTAGGATCGATGGGCCAAAGTTGCCTGAAAATAAATGTATGTTGGTGTTGTTGTTTTTAAAGTATATTTATATTTTTACATAAAAATGCGAGCCGAGGCAGTGCCGTTGTGACGGCACTGCAACGGCTCTCATTTTCGCAATGCTACATAAACAGACATAAAAATATACAATTGTAGGTACTATAAACGTGTTTTAATAGCCTCTATTAAACGTACTTTATAAGATTCCATTTAGATAGACATTTATTTTGCCTTCACCAAGTTAGGCCATTGGAATAATTTTGTTAAACAAATTGAGTTAAGGTCAACATTAGTACTATTAAATTACTCCCTGGGAACCTATTCTGAATTGAGATTTTCAACGATTTAAATATCTAATGAAAGACATTAGGATAATCTAAAATGATGAATTTATTTTCAAGATAATGGCGTAAAACGATGTATGTGCCAAAATTTATTGGAATATTTACTGGAATTTAATTTAAAACTGCTCTGTCTCATATACGCTTTTGTACTCTACATTTTAACTTTTAAGTTGTTTGCCGTTTGTCTTATGGTCGCAAATATGATTGCTTAACATGAAGTCCTAGGTTCGATTCCCCGTTCGGGCAAAGTGTTATTGGGTTTTCAGGAAATTCTCAGTATCAGCATCGGATTCTGAATTACTACCCGATTAATGGCAATAGGCTAGCCCCTATTACATGGGACTCCAAACATAACTGGCGAAATGTGGGTGTACTATTAGGTACCTACACCTCTGCTTAACCCTTCGGGGACCACAGTCATTATGTATGTATCATCATCATCATCATTTCAGCCCAAAAGACGTCCACTGCTGGACATAGGCATCCGCCAAGTTTCGCCACATTGGCATTTTGGGGGGTTTTGCCATAATCGCCACACTTGGCAGGCGGTTTGGCGATCGCAGTACGGTTGTTACATAAGCACAGAGAACGCTGCTGCTCATTCTCTGGCAAATCCCTTAGTCGGCTCTTACGACACCCACGGGAAGATATGAGATGTACGCATGTAAAAACATAATACATTCAGATGTTTTTTTAGACAACTAGCTGTCCCGCGCAACTTCGTCTGCGTCACATTTTCCCCGTTTTCGCAACATTTTTCATTGCTGCTCCGTTCCTATTGCTCGTAGCGTGATGATATATAGCCTGTCCTTCCCCAGGTTGAAATCTATCTTCTTGCCAAAATTCATTAGGATCCGATCAGCCGTTTAGTCATGAAAAGGTAACAAACAAACATTTAAACAAACAAACAAACAAAGTGACTTTAGCATTTATAATACTAAGTATTAGTATTAGGATTTAATTGTATCGTGTTTTCCTTTGGATAAACTATATTCCGATTTGTTAAATCCCTATTTCCAAGTATACATGTGTAACAAGTTAAATGAAAAAGAAAAATCATTTTTTTTCATTTCCAATTCATCAGCCATAATTAAAGTCACCCTTAAAATTGAGGTGAAAAGAACCAATTCATTTAATTTTCATCGTTATTTTAGAACAGAAAATTTTAGATTCAAATTTCTTTATTATGAAAGACGCTTTTGTGGGATTTTATTAGAAAACGTGTTTAAGCTGTCGATTTGCTACAAACCTACCCCCCCACGAAAAAACTCAACGGTTTTATAACGATTATATTTAATGTTGTTTCGAGTACCTACATTTTTCGAGTACAGTTAAGTACAGCTTGGCAAAAAAGAGTCTGACGCGGTGACAGTTGGAACTAAAATTTGTACTGGACATTGAAGCCTTCCATGGTGTTTGCGTAGCGTCCGAGGGACTGAACCACCCTCTTGAAATTGGGATCATATCCCTAAAAATAACAAGTATCAAAATCTGTTGAGTTATAGTATTACGGGTTGCCACAATTGCGATACTGGCGACCTCATTTATTCCACACTCTTTTTTGCCAAGCTGTACCTACTTACGTGTCAAATTTGAGTGCGTGTCGATTGAGTCCTCCTTATTCCTTTTTAAGAGTTGATGATATTTTTACGAAATAAAGGAACAATTTAAGAAATAATTGTGAATACTACGTGGTGAAGACAAAAAAATAGTGACATCAATGGGGAGAAAGTCGTGGTCAATTAACTAGAACAATCAATCTGCTCACCTGAGAAAATACTGTAACTCGAGTCTCTCAAAATATATTAGATAAATGTTGAACCTTTTTATGTGTGATGATTGTATTGCATTTCTGAAAACCATTCACAAATATTCAAGTGATTTTAACGGTTTTTTTGGATTTTATAAAGATTTATTTAGAACACTCAATCCTTCTACGGTGCAGATGGAGTGTTCCACACGCACATGTTAAGTTGGGGCTCTATTTTTAAGTCAATATTATTTGTCTGCTGCGGATAATCGGATAGACGGAAGGACTGTTAAATTGATCACCACCGCCAGCCATTTCGCCTGCCTTTCACAGGACTGGTGTATTTTTATATGTCAGGATTTAGTTTAGAATGAGTTCGTAGGATGTCGGACATAAAGAATAGCACCATCCCATATCTTCCCGTGGGTGTCGTAAGAGGCGAATTAGGGACTTGCCAGAGAATGGGCAGTTATTGATTCGGGTCGAGAATCAATAACAAAAAGGTACCTAATAGTATAGTTAGCTCCTTAAACTTGACGAGATTGCAACACAACAGCTTGTATAATAGGGGGTCATCAACGGGGCACAAATCCAGACTCAGGAGCTGCTACTGAGAACGTCTTGAACAAAAACCCAATAACACTTCGCCTGATCCGGGAATCGAACCTCAACAAGCTGCAAGCAGTCAAGAAACCACTAGACTAACAAGGCTCTTTCTTCTCCCGAATTTGGCAAAGCCAAAATAAGGAGTTATTTGAAGTGGTTTAATAATGTGGGAACGCTCTTTATCCCCGCGTTTTTCCAGTCCTCGCGGCCGCCATTCGTTGGAACATGTCACGCTTCAGTAATAAGATGAAAAATTGATTCTCTTTGTACTTCCTATAATGCGACACAACAACGTGTTGTTAGGAGGAAATTGCGCCTTGATATGTTTTTGGGTGAGTAGACATGTAATTTATACTGAGACATACGTTCCTAATTATTCTCTTCTGTATGGTATCGGACGTAAAGATTAGCAACATGAATATCCCATATCTTCCCGTGGGTGTCGTATGAGGCAACTAAAGGATTTGCCAGAGAATGGGCAGGGGCGTTCTCTGTGCTTTTGTGACAACCGTACTGCGATCGCCAACCCACCTGCCAAGCAAGGCGATTATGGCGAAACCCCCGAAAATGTCAATGTGGCGACACTTAGTGGAGGCCTATGTCAGGCAGTGGACGTCTTTTGGGCTGAGATGATGATGACGATGAGTTCGTAGCCAAGTATTAACAGCAGCAAGTGACGATCGCAGGGTAAACAACCCTTGTCGAGGTCGGTCCGTGAATGGATGACCATCCACCACCTATCGGGCTCACTATGCTTCTGAAAGCAAGCTTAATCCCGGATGTTATTTGTAGATTATTAGACCCTGAAAGGCTAAGAAAGAAATATCTTATTACGCAGTAACTGGGTTGTGAAGTTCAGATAGGCAATCGTTCCATTATGTCAAATACTGGCATTCTGTTGCATCCGGTTAGACTGAAAGCTGACATCATCGTTGTATTAATGCTAGGCAGCTGATGATTAATTGAGAAACACTCTAAATAAAAATACATAAAACTTTTCAACAAAAGCAAATTCGGCTATTTATAAATATTCATGCGGTCACCTAAACGGCATTATGTCTAGAATACTCCATTGTATATTGAAGGTAAGCACTAAATACCCCCATACATACAATAGCTTACAGGTAAATCCCTTCGCTCGTCCATGCAAATAATGATTTCAGCAAATATAGGGATACACAACCCTCTAGGGGTTACCACCACCTCATATATATCAGTATTATGTTAACCTTACTATTTGTTATCGCACTATGACATCCTTAAAATAAGCTTACTACATTACTGCTAGAAATAGCAGTTTTGATTCTGTGACCTCAAAAAGTTAATTTAATTCGTACCCCAACGACGTGGCTTTTCACACCCAATAGTATTAATCGCAGTTTCAACGTCCAAATAACAGTATTTTTTGACAATCAATAGAAGTGACTCGAAAGCGACGTCTCATCATCATCATCATCATCAGCTTATAATCTTCCCACTGCTGGGACACAGGCCTCCTCTCCATGAGAGGGAGTGGGCTGTAATCCACCACGCGCGCCCAGTGCGGGTTGGTAGATGTCATAATTATGTCTTCGAAATTTTAGTTCTAGGACATGCCGGTTTCTTCACGATGTTTTCCTTCACCGTTTTTTAGGGCGGCGGTGATTAAATAAAATACACAAAGTAATGCTCCTGCCTGGGTTCGAACCCACGGCTTACTGCTAGTAAGTCGGGGCTGCCCTCACTGGGCCACCGCTGCTCTCAACAGCGACGTATGATAAAACATTATTGTTCTTATCAAAAATCATTGCCGTGCCGTATACGGTAAGACAAACAATAATAGGCCTCCTGACCGTTTTCAGACTCGGCCGCCAATCTCAGCGGAGATAAGAGCTATCGGCGCGGGAGATATTATAGTATACAAGTGTCCGCAGACACAGGTGCACTCTCTGTTCCTTTACTCTCATAGTCCGATGGGATGGCAATCTGACACGACCGCAGAGAGATCAGGCGCAGGACCAACGGCTTAATGTATTTTTCCCAGGCGCGGAGGTATCATAGGTACCGTCATCTTCTAAACTTCAGGCTGCTACTGGAAAAACCCAATAGCACTTTTTGCCCGTCCCGGGAATCAAACCCAGGACACCACGCTCAGCAGTCGCACTTGCAACCACGAGACCAACTTATAGTTTGGAAGGTAGACAGTTTTTTATCAATAAGCAAAATTGGTGATTATCGACATACACAGATGCGTCTTAAGAGCGATTAGGTACACCTTACGGCATTTCATACAAACTTTCAAGGCCTTATTTCCCGAAATTACTGAACCGATTTAAATGAAACTTAATACGCATAAGCAGGATACGCAGGTCTAAAAAGTTACTAAAAACGTTTTCGAAATGTCTTTAAAAAAAAAGATAATTGGAAATCTATTTCTATGGATAAATTTTCATCATCATCATTTCAGCAGAAAGACGTCCACTGCTGGACATAGGCCTCCCCCAACGCCACATTGACATAAGCGGGGTTTTGCCATAATCGCCACGCTTGGCAGGCGGGTTGGCGATCGCAGTACAGTTGTTACAAAAGCCCACAGAACGCTGCTGCCCATTCTCTATCAAGTCCCTTAGTCGCCTCTTACGACACCCACGGGAAGATATGGGATGGTGCTATTCCTTAAGTCCGACACCATACAGAACGGATAACTTATAATCGGTCTAATTCAGCTGTAACACTATTTTTCGACCTATGTACCCTGCTTATGCGTATGAAGTTTAATTAAAATGGAAGTTTCATTAAATGTTTTATTCAAA
This sequence comes from Cerastis rubricosa, assembly GCA_949152445.1. Classification (NCBI taxonomy): domain Eukaryota; kingdom Metazoa; phylum Arthropoda; class Insecta; order Lepidoptera; family Noctuidae; genus Cerastis; species Cerastis rubricosa. The sequence continues at coordinate 17,882,890 of OX424537.1, read as the reverse complement.
TAAGGACTTGAAAGTTTGTATGAAATGTCGTAATGCGTAAACGCTCTTAACATTTAATTCAGACATTATCATCATCTGACCTGACAAGCATTATCCCAACAATATTTGCGTCGGCTTCCAGTCTAACCGGTAATACCAGTATTTTACATGGAGCGACTGCCTATCTGACCTCCACAACCCAGTTAGTACTGGGTAATACGATGACCCCTTTCGCCAATTTCGGACATTCATAGAAGCATATACATAGATAATTATGTGGAACGCTTAGTTAATAAGTAGTAAGCGCTTGTAGAGCAATGCCAACAATGCACGTCGAACGATCGATGTGAGCTACAATACAGCTAATGTGCTGTCGGGTAGGGTAGCTGTGGTTTTAGGTGTTTGGAGTTTCGTTTACATATTAAATTTGTTTGCCGAAATTAGTTAGATTGAGTTACTAGTTATTAAGACCAAGTTATTAATTGTGTGGCCAGGAATATATCACATTTTTAGTACACAGAACATAGGCCCAGAGAGGAAAATTATTTCTTGTCCTGTGCAGTGTCATCCCAGTGTCATCTATCACTCAGACCTTATTTATTTATTAATTTTACTATTTATGTACACGCAGTAGACAACACAGGAAAAAATAACATAAAATATTTGAGTACAAAGGTACTGCTTATTTCATATGAAATTTCTGCCAGCAGACCTGCGAAAGGAGAAATGAAAAAGAAATGTCGACGATAGTGTGTGAGAGAAGGAAGAGAAAAATGTGTTATTGTGCCTTACCTAACTTAACCTATACTATTAGCTAAATATAAATACACATATAACTAAACATAAATACCTTCTTCCTCTAAAAAAAAAACATACTTACACGAACTACAAAAGAAAAGTCGGTATTGAAGTTTCATAGAAACATGACGTAGCTTGCTTGCGTAGGCTTAGATGTTTTGATCAAGTTGAGAGGTGAGTTAAAGGCGACTAACAAAAGGTTACACAAGGCAGATGTGAAAGGCAACATCAAGATGTAACGCCTTAGTATGACATTGGGCCCTTATTGGTGATGTTCCTCAAAAACGTCTGGTGCGTAGAACTGGCGCGCGTGCGTGACCCCGTACCATTCAATCCTTACATCAGCACAATGTTTTGAGTGGCATTAAGTCCTATAGTAAACCGTGATTTGTCACCAATAAAAAAGTTGTTTCCAAGCAATCATTTGCGTAGGGTTACTTAGTTTGCTGTACAGAATGATTGGTTTGGTTATTGTACATTCGTCACGAAGTAAACTCGCCACATTTTTGTAAACTCAATTCATTGAAAGTTAATTCGCCACATGTATTAAAAATATGTGTAAATGCGTCAGAAGTTTTCATTATGGGCATCTTTTTTGCTAAAACTTGGTAGCAAGCAAGGTCATTGATTTTTAGCTCACGCAACTCAACAGTCAGTTACTGGGTTGTGGAGGTCGTTTAGGCAGTCACTTCATGTAAAATACTGGTACTCAGCTGCATCCGGTTAGACTGGAAGCCGACCCCAAGATAGTTTGGGAAAAGGCTAGGCAGGCAGCGCGGCAGTCAATCGCTTAACCATTGCGCCAACCGTACCGTCGTGCTGTCAACTCATGCTTATCCTAATGATCTGGTTCCCGAGAACCTGCAAACCGTTGGCGGTAAACATAGAGAAAGGTTCCTTCAGGACATTTCCAGCATTGAAAAACGGCACCAGGGCACAAGCAGCCCTCATATGTTGGCAGATTTTTGCTGAATACTTAAAAGAGACCAGCCTCAAGCTAATAAAGTTACTAACAAAACATTCTCGAAATGTCTTTAAAAAAAGATAATTGGAAATTTCTGTTTCTATGGATAATTTATATTCGGTCTAATGTAGCTGTACCATTATTTTTCGAAAATGTTTTTAGTAACTTCTTAGACCTACGTATCCTGCTTATGCGTATTAAGTTTCATTAAAATACCGATTTTCAGTAATTTCGGAAAATAAGGACTTGAAAGTTTGTATGAACTGTCGTAAGGCGTAAAGGCTCTTAATACATATACACATAATTACCTAGCTGGACGCCGAATTTCAACTTTCTAGATCATCTGGAAGTGGGTTAGGTTTTTGATCTATACAAGGTGTTGTTTTGCAACCTCGTCAAATTCTAGGAGGTAACTATGCTAATGATTCTCGACCCGAATCAATAATAAAATGAGTAGGTAATTTCCTTTTTTTTATTTATTTACTGAAATCGGTAACTGTGAACCACCCGTGTTTTAAACACGGGCCGTCTGATCCCCGCCTTATAACGTCGCTTACACACAAACAAAAAACCTCAAACGTTTTTTCGATAATTTTATAATCGCTAAACCACGTTAAGGGGGTTATTCTAAAATATTGACAAATATAAACAACAAAAAAACGCAGTTTTTTTTAATAATTAACTAGGTACCGTAATTTATATTGATTATTTATGTCTTTTGTGACAACATCCTGAATTTTGACGATGATGCAAAACAACATCTTGTATACATATGTCAGTCAGTCAGTGATAAAAATGCAGATTTTTAGACGATCATATTTCAATAACCGTTTGAGCTATATGTATGAAATTTTGGATTCTTGCTAATCAAAGGGGTTTCATTATATAAGCTAAATTTCACGTGTTTATGGTTAATAGATTTTGAGTTATTAAGGGGTCGAAATAGTTCAAGTAATATAACACAGCTGCTGCGTCGCCAGTTCCTTCTTTGCTGGACCTTGGCTGGCCACACTGCCGCGTGTCTAGATTTACACCTTGTATAAGAATCATAGCAGTGCCGTTATGTAGTTTTTGTATGAAGCTGTCTACTTGATTTTTAAGTACGAGACTGTCCTCATATAATGACGTCACCTCAACAATTCAAAGTGTGTGACTACTACAGTGCAGTGCAGTGCAAACACAGCAGTCGTGTTGTGTGCGGTACGGTCCTTCGGAAGTCGGACTTGTTAACTGAGAGGCTGCTGTTTGTGCTCGGACGTGTACATAACAATGTGCCAGTAGTAGTCAAGTAGGACATCGAAGCTTGGGAAATTAAGCAACAAAAAACGGACTCGCATATGAAGGGTTCTGAACTACCGTCCCATATTAAGAGGATTCATTATAAGTAAACTAGTTAGACATTTGTAATATGAACTTCTCACAATCAATCCTGTTAATGAGGATGGCAACTGCGAAATTAATGAAGCTAGCATAGCTGCAGCTTTTGTACTTTTCTATAATTTTCTGTTTTTGAAAATCAGATCAGTACTCGTGACTGAATTACCATTATATGAATTAGCTATAAACACTCTTATTAAAACACGTCTTTATGAAGTTCAAAGTTCAAGTTTGTGAAGTTCTTAGCAAACCGTAATCTCGATTTCAGGTGGTGCCCTGTTGATGGTAATAAGCTAGCCCTCATTACGGGACTTGAAAATTGGCCAATTTTCAAAGGCGCAAAGTTAAGTATACTTAAAAAAAAAGAAGCATATTTCACAAAATACGCACTCATAATTTAAAATAACTAACTACTTACCATACTTGACTAAAAATAACTTAAACAAACAACAAACTAAAATAAAGCATCAATAAAAAAAGTTAACCTACGAAATCATACAGCTATACAACCATACCCGACACACATAAAACAGACAGATCTATTATTTAACAACACACTTCCACTTTACGTAGCAGCTAAAAGCTGTTCCTCGGTTCCATCATTATTTCCAGTGATTATTGTTAAAGTTCTCCCCCCTCCCTACTACCCCCCGTTACGAAATATAGTCGTAAACCGCTTTTACGCTCGATATAAAGACCGTTTTGTACGACAAAGTATGAAACATTGCGCTTTAGAACAGGGTCGGATTCTAAGGGCGTACGCTAAATTTCACGTCCCACGCAGAGTGGTTCCAGCTCTGGACGTCATGTTAAATTATCTTTAGAAAACCCTTGGTACGCGCCTTTTAGCGCTACTCAAAGTATTTTTCAATACAGACACACGAGCTTGTACTCCTGCTAGTGCATACGCCCTAAAAGTAAAAAAACTTTATGGTGCATTTGCTAGTTTATGTTTTGCTGACACAGTGAAAACGATAAAGAAAAATTCAAAAATAAATTGACATAAGCTGACGAACATCTTATGTCCCATAAACATAGACTGCGCAGTTACGTTGAAAGTAGACAATCGTATGTCTTGGTATGGACAAGTGATGAGGATGGATGAATCGCATATGTATGACTTAAAGGGTTTGAACATGTTAGAAAATAGTACATTGTGTATTAAGGACGGTAAGTAAGGAATTACGATCGAGGCTCTAGTAGAAGCCCGAAGTCGAAGACTGAGGGCTTTTTGAGTCGAGGTTCGTAATTCCCGTACCGCCCGTGAAACATACAATGTTCATCACATTTGCGAGTAAATAATTTTGAATTATAGCTTTAATACACAAGTCAGCATAACTATTACGAAATACGTGAGCTTTTTTTTAGCGGATAGCTGTCTTTTTGCCTACACCGCAGATTATACAAAACGGGCAACTGTTACTTTCGTAGGTATACAGCCATGACGGAGTGTAAAAAAGCAAAATAATTTTGATAAATATTTTTTTTTGATACATATCTATTATTAAGAACATTAATTGAGTAGGTATTTATGTAACATGTAGCGAGATTGCAATGAAATTCCTGTTTAGATAACATTTTAAGACAATTTTTCAATTGCGTGTAAACACCTTGCTTGAACTTGCAAAACATGTGTGCTGTGCTATAAATAAAATAAAAAAATACTTACCGACCGTGGGTTTCATGGGGCATTACGGCCAAGTGAACCTGTATGTTTGGATACTGTTTACGTGCAAGTGTGAAGAAAAATATTAAATGATAGCGTGACGGCGCCGGCTGTTGGCGGTGGTGAGAAAGAAACGTATGGCGCCGGACCCCAAGTACAAGCAACAAGGACAGAAAGGTGATAACAGCGCTCCCCAGTCCGTCCCTGTATTTGTCACGTACACATCTTTACTGCCCAACGAATCAGTAACAAAATTGTTATAAAATGTTTAACATCTTTGATGTAAATACCATTTACAATTTCGTACCTTTTGGAGAATTCATTTCGGGACTGCGCAAAGGTAGACACCTTTTTGTTACCGACACGGCACACCGTCAGAGGAAACCATAGTTGCTGTGACACTAGACAAGTTTGCGCAGCGCCTAAGGTGCTTAAGCTATCATCATCTGCCTAGCCTTTTCCCAAACTATATTGGGGTCGGCTTCCAGTCTAACCGGATGCTGCTGAGTACCAGTATTTTACATGAAGCGACTGCCTATCTGACCTCCACAACCCAGTAACGGGTAATACGATACCCCTTGGTAAGACTGGATGTCAGACTTTTGGCTTCTGACTACTCGTAACGACTGTCAAAAATCTACAAATGACAACCGGGGACAACGGCTTAACGTGATTTCCGAGGCACGGAGGAAACTCGGTATGTAATTATGGTCAACCATCCACGGACCAACCTCGGCAAGCACGGCTTAATAAAGATCGCCCCGTGCGGCTGTCATTATTTAGCCACGAGCTCCTCCGCCTAAGGTAAGCTGTCAATGAATATTTAATTACTATATAACGAGTTTGAAATCAGACACCCCCTGCGCAGACATAGACTGTGTCCGGTCGCCGCTACAGGACACAGCAATTACGGTTTGTGGCGGTGCCGTGTCGGTAACAAAAAAATGTCTACGTTTGTGCAGCCCCCTAATAAGAACTTGTCGTTTTTACCTAAATAGTATATCGTACATTTCATTTTAATTATTAACGAAGCAGGAAATAAATCGTTTCTTTCTACCTTATAGGAACTTTACAGTATATTTTATCTTTAGGATTTTGGTCGTGCGTGGCAAAAGAGACATGAAAGTAGATTTAATGCTGTGGAAATGCGTTCCTTTCGAAGTATGTGTGGTGGAACTTTGAATCATAAATTGAGGAATGATTGTGATGTAGCGGTATAAGAAGATGTAGTGAAGTAACTTGAAAAGAGTATGCTTTGATGGTTTGATCATGTTGAGAGGATGAGTGAATAGTCCGGGGAATTTACGCCGATTATTAGGCTAACTTTGCATTAATTAAAAACAGCGATTTTTTTCATTGAATGTGTAGGGTATGGACAGGAGAGTATATTAAGCAGTATCCCGCGAAAAGTTCACCTCCGCGTATATGTTTTTTTTTTAAGAAAACATCTAATATGTATTTAACTTGGTGGAAAAAAATATAAACAGGTATGTTTATTTGGAGTATTTGTAGAACAAATTGAGTACTACAAGTAGGTCAGAAAATTAAACATTTTCGTCCACGGAACATTCGTTTTTTTTTAAATCATTTAATTTGACTTCGTACTTAAGACAAAAATATTAACAGGACCAAAATAGTGCTAAAATTCAAAAACGAATTCTGCTCCGGACTTTACAGAAAATTAAGAAAATCAAAAAATCTTAAATACTACTTACGGCAAAAATGTAACAGGATTTAAATTCATTTAATAATGAGAAATATATAAATCCATACCTTAATTCCCCAAAATTAAACAAATCAGAGCGATAATTAATATTGTCAAAGTAAAAATTAAATTACGATGCACGGTGTCAGCGCTAAGCAGCGTGCGGCGTACGACGCGTGCTAGTGTGCGTAAACAAGATAAGCGCTGCGTTCATTGTGTGCGAATGACTGTGTTGTTGTTTGAGAGCCGGTGTTTTATTGAGTTACGCGATTGTACACCTTATTTTTATTTCGGAAAGATCAAATTCCTATGAAAGTGCTGCGCCAAATAAATAATAAAGCTTGCAGAAGTATTTTACGTAAACATTAATTGTTTTTTTTTTTCATGATTTGCTTTAAAGTGTTTAATTTTCGTGTAAGTAGGTTAGAAATACCCTTTGGATGAAAGTTAAACTAAATTAAACCCTGTTACCTTTTTTGCCTCAATCACTATTATAAAAAGAAAAAACTGGTAATAATTACTTCCGGTAGTACAATTTTGTTTAATGGCGGTGTATTATATTAATTTAAGTTATTTTATGTAAAAAAATCGCTGTTTATATTTTTGCCCTAAGTACAATCCAAAAATTTCGTAAATGTTTTTTTACCGTAATTTCCGTGGACAAAAGTGTTTAATTCTGAAAAATTATATTACTGTCACCAATTCTTTACCTAAAGTAACTAAATTGGTCCTATTAACTTTTTTCCCATGTTTTTATTCACAAAAACGTGTTTTTGTCTTTTTCACCTTGATTTGGTCTTGGAAAATGTTTAATTTTTTTATTATTATTTCGAGAGCTAAGATCAAGTACACGATTCAAGAAAAAAATCGCTGTTTATATTTAATGCAAGGTACAAATCTAAAAGCCCCGGACTAGAAAGGCGGCTAAAACAAGTATTAAGAGCGTTTACGCCTTCCGATATTTCATAAAAACTTTCAAGTCCTTATTTTCCGAAATGACTGAATCGTTTTTAATGAAACTTCAAACGCATAAGCAGGATACATAGGTCTAAAAAGTTACTAAAACATTTTCAAAATGTCTGCTAAGGGGTATGAAGTTTCATTGAAATCGGTTCAGTAATTTCGGAAAATAAGGACTTGAAAGTTTGTATGAAATGCCGTAAGGTGTAAACGCTCTGCTGCTGGAGCCCCGACCTCTGAGGTGTTACCGGTGCCTCGTGGGGCAGCACGTGAGTTGTCGGTGCTCCTCGGAGGTGGACCGCAGCGGCGACTGCTTCCGATGCGGTCAGCCCGGTCACATGGCCGCGGCTTGCTCCGCCACGCCGCACTGCACTGCATGTGCGGCGGCGGGCAAACCGGCCGATCACCAGGCAGGGGGCAAGGCCTGCGCACCACCCAACAGGACCAGGGGCAGGGGCAAGGGAAGGCCTCCAGCCACCGGCTCCACCGTCGCCACCGCCGCAGCCGCCGCCACTGTCGCTGTCGCTGCCGCCACTACTGCCGCCGCAACATCTGTTGCGGGGCCCTCACAGGGGGCCCAGGAGGGGGCTGAAATGGAGTGCCAATAATGGCCCCACTACGCCTTCTCCAGGCGAACATCAACCACTGCCGCTGTGCTCAGGATCTGTTGCTCCAGAGTATGGCGGAGTGGTTGATTAACGTCGCCGTGGTCGCTGAGCTGTACTTTGTCCCGCCCAGGGAAGACTGGGTGGAGGACCTGAGCGGCTCAGTGGTCATAATTTCGTCGGCCGCCGCCGGTACCCCGACCCTTGAGAGTGTCAGGAAGGGTCAGGGCTGCGTAGCAGCACGGTTCGGGGAGATCGTCGTGGCCGGAGTCTACTTCTCCCCGAGCCGAACTCTCGCCGAGTTCCACAACTCCCTCATAGAGTTGAGTGTCGTCATCCAAAGCTATTCCCTCCCCGTGCTTGTGCTCGGGGACTTCAATGCCAAAAACTTGGCCTGGGGTTCTCGTTGCACAGATGTGCGGGGTAGGATGGTGGAGGACTGGGCTTTGGAGGCGGGCCTGGTCGTCCTAAATCGGGGTTCTGTCCCCAAGTGTGTGCGGATGCGGGGCGAGTCGGTGGTGGACATCTCGTTCGCTAGCCCCGCTCTGTCACCGCGTGTCGTTGACTGGCGCGTCATGGAAGGGGTGGAGACCTATTCCGACCACCGGTACATCCGGTTTGATGTCTCCGCCCCGGACTCAAGCGCGCCGGTCCTACAGGCCTCGAGTGGTCCGCGTTGGGCGCTGAAGCAGCTGGACCGGGAGCTCCTCCTGGAAGCCTCGATAGTGCAGGCCTGGGTGACATCACCGAACAGACCTGCCGACATCAACAACGAGGCAGGGTGGTTCCAGGAGGCCATGTCCGACATCTGCGACGTGGCAATGCCCCGAGTTCGGCCAGGAAGCACCCGGCGTCAGGTGTACTGGTGGTCGCGAGAGCTGACGTCTCTGCGCGAGGCGTGCGTAGCCGCGCGGCACCAGTACGCCAGGCATCGCAAGCTCCGCATCCGCCCTCCGGATGTGGCAGCCATTGAGGCGGAGCTGTACGAGGGATACAGAGCAGCGAAGACCGCCCTCCAGGAGGCTGTCCAGCGGGCCAGAGACCTGGGCCGCGAGGAGATGCTGGAGACTCTCGATAGAGATCCGTGGGGGCGCCCTTACAAGATGGTGCGGGACAAACTCCGCACCTGGGCCCCCCCGCTGACGCAGAGTCTCCGCCCTCAGCTCGTGGAGGACGTGGTGAGCGCTCTGTTCCCTCTGCGAGGGGAACATCCTCCCCCGCCTATGGCTTCGCCGCTTGCGGTTCCGGAAGCGGACCACATCGAGGACGATGACGACATTCCGGAAGTGACCAGGGTAGACCTGAGAGCGGTGGTAGGCAGGCTTAAAGCCAAAAATACCGCCCCGGGACCCGATGGCTTGCCTGGCAAAGCCTGGGTCCTGGCCTCGGAGGCTCTCGGGCCCCGACTGGAAGGGCTCTTAAGCGCATGCTTGGAGAGAGGCCAGTTCCCGCTTCGTTGGAAGACGGGGAAGCTGGTCCTCATCCGGAAGCCGGGGCGCCCTGCGGACTCTCCGTCCGCATACCGGCCCATTGTGTTGCTCGACGAGGTGGGCAAGCTGTTTGAAAGAGTCTTTGCCAACCGCCTCGCCGGGCACCTTGTGGGGATGGGGCCGGATCTTGCGGAGAACCAGTTTGGTTTCCGCAGAGGGCGCTCGACGGTGGACGCCATCATGCGCGTGAGGGCACTCACGACGGGGGATGCGGTGTCCAGGGGTGGGGTTGTCTTGGCGGTGTCTCTTGATGGATCCATACTGACGGTAGGAGGGGTTCCCATCGGCGTCGAGTCGACGCTGAAGTACCTAAGGCTTGTCCTCGACAGCCGGTGGAACTTCGTGGAGCATTTCCGACGTTTGGCCCCCAAACTGGAACGGGCAGGGGCTGCGTTCAAGCGGCTCTTGTCCAACCTGGGGGGTCCAAACGCCTCCTGCCGGAGGCTCTACGCGGGGGTCGTGCGGTCCATGGCCCTTTACGGGGCCCCGGTGTGGGCGCGTTCTTTGTGGCGGCAAGCCGCCCAATACCTGTACGCGCCCCAGAAGGTGGTAGACGTTAGGCTGATCCGGGGGTACCGCACGATCTCCGGCGAGGCGGCGAGCCTCTTGGCCGGATTGCCGCCATGGGATCTGGAGGCGATAGTCCTCGCGTGCCTGCACGAATGGCGCGCGGAGGCACTACGCCGGGGGGAAACTCCGCTGCCGCGGCAAATTGTCGCTCAGCGGACAGACCTCCGGCGCGATCTCATGGCGACATGGAGAGAGCGACTGTCGCAACCCCGTGCAGGGCACGCCACAATAGTGGCGATAAGTCCCCTCTTTGAGGAGTGGCTGGAGAGGCGCCCGGGTGTTACCACTGCGAGGATCAGCCGGAGCACACGGTGGAGCACACTGTGGAGCTCTGCCCTGCTTGGGCTGAGCACCGCCGTGTCCTCGTAGCGGCGATTGGCGACGGCGACCTCTCGCGTCCGGCCCTGGTTCAATCCATGGTCCGGAGCGAGAGGGAATGGGAAGCCGTCGCTTCCTTCTGCGAAGCAGTCATGCTAGCGAAGGAGGTGGCGGAACGTGAGAGGGAGAGAACCTCACGTCCCAGCCGCCGCGGGAGACGCCCCGGGCGTCGGGGGGCAACCAGTGGCCCCCGGCCACCGTAGGCGCGGGCCTGTGGACGGTGAGTAATGGGCTAGCTCACCGTCCGTCCGTCTTATGACGACAGACCGTGCCGACGGCGCGTTCGTGTTCCACGCGCGCCTCAAGGAGATGTCAGCAAATCGGAAGGGGTCCGAGAGGGCCGATGCCTGCCAGGGATGCGGGTTGTTCGAAAGAGATACCGTGCCCCTGGAACGCAAAGGGCTAAGAAGGAACATGGATGGGTTTTAGTCAGTCAAGTCTGACACTCCCTTCCGCTCCGCCCAGAGCGGGAGAAGTCATTTGATGATTTCACATCCTAAAAAAAAAAAGAAGGTGTAAACGCTCTAAGGCGAGTATAATTGTTGATGTTATTCAGAATAATCAGGTGCGTAAGTAAGTTAACGTATACATTACGTTTTACCAGTTTTTAACCCCAGTTAGTCTCCTTGCATCCGTTTAAGTGGATTCATTCATTTCAGAATTTAAACTCTAAATATTATGAAGTGAAAACTTCTTTAGCGGCGTTGTGCACTTTTGTGATGGGTAAAAAATGTTAAACTCGCATCAGGTGTCACGTGTCCTGTTCGAACTCATTGACATTAGGTTAGGTTACTGTCATTGAGTTTGGGTTGCCAAAACTGGAAAATTCGCAGGTGTCAAGTGTCTTTTTTGGCAAGTCTTAAACTTCAATTACTCGATTCAAACTAGCAATAGATGGATCTATAAGCTCTAAACAAACTAACAAGCCATCAAAAGAAATGGACTCAGTGGTTGCTTTCTTTTGGAACATCCTAATCCATAAACTATTATTCTTTCAGCCCCATTACCATAGCAAAGCGTTTGAATACATCAAAATAAACTACATTATTACAATGTTTGTACAGATGCCATATCAAGCTACCCGAAACTGTCAAATTTTCCCAGTCAACATTGAACCTAATTTTTTAACGATAAAGTTGAAAATCTATTGAAGAAATTTGACAGACTGTTGTAGGTTGATGTGCGAGTGAATGTACCGTAACCCAACTAAAGACCATTTGTATAGGAAAATAGAGTTTTCATAAGGTTGTTTATATTTCATTATCGTTTCTTAGTAATCGTTCAAGAGTTAATACTTTGTCAACATTGGGGAAAACAAATATTTGTGTTTTTTGTATAGGTGCTTAGTTTGTTTGTTTGTAATTTACTAACATTTCTATTCGTTTTAATAAGATTTGAAGAGTCTTTCATTGTAGATGATTTCCAAATACCCACCTTTTTAATGATTACTTAACATAGTTCGTCGACTCTTTTAAGGGGTTCCGTACCCAAAGGGTCAAACGGGCCCTATTACTGAGAGTTCGCTTTCCGTCCGTCCGTCCGTCTGTCACCAGGCTGTATCTCATGAACCGTGATAGTTAGCCAGTTGAAATTTCTACAGATTATGTTTTTTTATGTTGCCGCTATAACAAAAAAGTCTAAAAACAAAGTAAAATAAATATTTAAGGGGGCTCCCATACAAAGAAGTGATGTTTTTGCTCGTTTTTAAAAATTGGTACGGAACCCTTCGTGCACGAGTCCGACTCGCACTTGGCCGGATTTTTTACAGTACGGTGTCATTGGTTTTTTATCAGGAATTTCCCCGTAGCAGTCACGAAGTCTTGACTTGTGTGCATGAGATTCCAGAATCGGGACTAAAAATTCTTTGGTTTAATATTAAATATTGGTATCCCTTTAAAATATGAGACTGGACCTGCTTTCTACCACAGAGCCGAGGCCTTTGACCTGGGTTTAAAAAAGGGCTCTGCTCCGTGGCAGAAAAAAAACTTCCTATTTCTGGCAGTGCACTGATTAAGCAACATATGCATAATTTAGAATTATAGCTTAGCAAAGGAGTCTTTGGAATGATCAAAACTAAAAAAAAAAAAAAAAAAAGTGTTCTTTTGTAATATTTTTGTCCCAGAAGCATAAAGCGCAAGAAATATTTAACCGTCTTCCTTTAAACTTCAGTCTCAAATATAATAATATTTCCGTGTGAATAGAGAGGGAACAAATTGCTAGACGACGTGCACTTGTGTGACAATCTGCGTCGCAGTCGAAATGTAAAATGTCTGCAGTTTGTAGTGTCTCGCATATTCTCGGCTCTCAAATTATTCAAGCCACGTAGGTAGGTATCATTATTTGTTGTTGTAACTTTATACTTATCCCTACATAATTATAAGGAGGAGGAGCTCGTGGCTAAAGAATAACAGCCGCTCGGGTCGATCTTTAAGGTTAAACTGTGCTTGCCGGGGTTGGTCCGTGGATGGGTGACCATAATTACATACCGAGTTTCCTCCGTGCCTCGGAAAGCACGTTAAGCCGTTGGTCACGGCTGTCTTTTGTAGATCTTTGACAGTCGTTTCGAGTAGTCAGAAGCCAAAAGTCTGACAGTCTTTATACCAAGGGGTATCGTATTACACAGCTATTGGGTTGTGGAGATCAGGCATAGGATAGGCATTCGTTTCATGTAAAATACTGGTACTCAGCTGCATCCAGTTAGACTAGAAGCCGACCCCAAGATAGTTTAAGAAAAGGCTAGGCAGATAATAAAAACACAATTATAAATTAAATTCGATTTTCGTGTCACATTTAATAACACTCTACTAATGACTGCGTCGTTGATCGCGACTGCTGAGAATGAGGTCCTGAGTTTGATTTCTGGGTAGGGCAAATTGTTATAGGGTTGTTCCATCAGTAATTTCTCAGCAGCAGCTACGAAGTTTAGATTTGTGCCCGGTTGCTGACAATAGGCTCGCCCCCGAAATGTGGGTGTACTAATAGGTACACCTCTGCGTAACACACCGGGGATTACAGGCGTGATATTATGTATTTAATAACAATAATATACTGGCAGTCTAACAATCTAGCAGTCGCTTCATGTAAAATACTGGTACACAGCTGCATCCGGTTAGACTGGAAGCCTACCCCAAGATAGTTTAGGAAAAGGCACGCAGATGATGATGAGTCTAACAAATCATTCAGATTTTAATTCGTTTAGGCATAAAACCATGTATGGACTCTCACCCTTTCTATAAAATAATTCATCACTCGACAACCAATCGAAAGCTGTTTTATCCTCAAAGAGGAATCGTCAGAAAAATGTTTTTTGAAGCACTTTTCCACTCCGTATAAAAAGTGGCGCAGGAAAAAGAAGTGACAATTTTCCGCAAAACCCACTGAGTTTGGTGTCGCTGCTATTTTTCAGAATGCAATAAACTTGTCAGGAACAGTCAGTGATATTTCATCATTTTATTTTCACATTGAAAGTAGAAAAGAAGAAAAAATTGTTTAATTGAGGCATCAGCGTATGTTGTCAGTTTAAGCAGCCTTCTGGGGACATTTCCTGTTGACAGCGACTTGGATGCCCTATTATTCGTTCCTTTTGATCCATTAACCAATATTCCTTTATTTATTTCTATACAAATTTTATAAATTTTAAATATTCCTTAAAAAGAAACATTTCAAAAATTAAAAAAATAGTAGTCCACGGCGGCCCCCGGCATCGGGTACAGGGTCCAACCTACCGGCGCGGCAGTCAGGGCTTCAGAGATAGGAACCTCGTAACAATTCAATACGAGCCATAGCCAGGATTGGCCGACACGACTATCGGCACAATGACTGCTGTACTGCATTTATTAATATTATTTAAGTCTTATTATCTTGGATAGTTTAGATTACAATATAAGAAATCGACGCCACCACAAACTAAAATGGTAGGTCTGTATATTACTTAAAATAAATCTGAGTCTTACTCCTCCACCAACAAATACGGATTTTTTGTTATTCGATTGAAGGTCCAAATTAATTTTATACACGAACAAACCGACTCATTACTGCCTAACAATGATTTCAACCATTCATTAATTTGTGATTACCATATTCGTCGCCTGATAAATGCGGCATCACTTTTAATCACTTTATTTAACATTGGACTTGTAACCGTGTGTGTTTACTGTGCTATTAAAATATGTAAATGCCTAATCGTCTCATGTCTGAAGCTACGGCGTAGCTGTCGTACTATAATCGCTACGGCGTAGCATCCGCTACGTCACTTTGAGATTTTTATTGGAAACTGACGTATATTTTTTTTGCCAGTATTTTCAACGTTTGAGGTACGTCAAAAAAACAAAGTAAAAAAAAAGTGTAAATAACGCTTTGAAAATATCTTAAAATTAAGTTTTTTCCAAGAACTTTTCCTATAGATTTAAAAATAATGGCGTGCCTTCACACAGTATTTCTATTCGAGTGAAGAGAACAATAAAGCCATTTGTGAAACTAACTAATGTCGCAACTTAATTACGTCTCCCAGACGTGTTGACGTCTGTTACCGTATGTGGGTGAACTTGGCAGATCATTTCCCAGCAGAGCATGAAAAGATGGGAGTTCTATTCGCATGCGGCATAGTTCTAGAGTTCCTCATACTTAAAAAAAATAGTTCTGGCGTTTTTGCCCGGAAAAAAGTCGAATGAAAATATGCTCTGCTAACTTCCGTCAGCAGATCATTTTTTCCGAAATTAAAATTTTAAAATTGTTTTATACGCAGAAAGGTCAGTTCTATAGTTCCTAATACTTTTCCGGAAGAGTTCTGTCGACCTCAGCCAGTAAAAAAAAACAAAAAGTATGAACTTTTTATGAAAAGACAATCATTTTGATAAAACAGGCATGAATGACGTGATTTGTGCTTTTTCAAAGATATTTCAGGCCATGATTAAATATCAAGAGCCGAGTAACAGAAAAAAACTAAATTAAAGCAGACATCTTCCAAACGGATAAGCAGGGCCTAAATAAAGAAACAATTCAATGTTTCAATTTGTATGGCAATAAAAAAAATCTGGCATGCCTGAGGCCCGGGAACTCCTCGATTCTTGATGCTGGAGTACCAGACCTACACAAAATGGTGCAAAAATAGCCTAGAACTCTCACCCAGATATCAGCAGAGCATGGTTGAATAGTAACACTATCAGAAATAAAGAAACAATTCAATGTTTCAATTTGTATGGCAATAAAAAAAATCTGGCATGCCTGAGGCCCGGGAACTCCTCGATTCCTGATGCTGGAGTACCAGACCTACACAAAATGGTGCAAAAACAGCCTAGAACTCTCACCCAGATATCAGCAGAGCATGGTTGAATAGTAACACTAGAAGAAATAAAGAAACAATTCAATGTTTCAGATTGTATGCAAATGAATAAATTCTGGTATGCCTGAGGCACGGGAACTCCTCGATTCCTGATGCTGACGTACTAGACCTATTCAAAAAGGTGCAAGAACAGCCTAGAACTCTCACCCAGATATCAGCAGAGCATGGTTGAATAGTAGCATAAGCAGAAATAAAGAAACAATTCAATGTTTCAGTTTGTATGGAAATAACAAATTCTGGCATGCCTGAGGCCCAGGAACTCCTCGATTCTTGATGCTGGAGTACCAGACCTACACAAGATGGTGCAAAAACAGCCTAGAACTCTCACCCAGATATCAGCAGAGCATGGTGGAATAGTAACACTAGCAGAAATAAAGAAACAATTCAATGTTTCAATTTGTATGGCAATAAAAAAATTCTGGCATGCCTGAGGCCCGGGAACACCTCGAGTCCTGATGCTAGATTACCAGACCTACACAAAATAGTGCAAAAACAGCCTAGAACTCTCACCCGGATATCAGCAGAGCATGGTTGAATAGTAACACTAGCAGAAATAAAAAACAATTCAATGTTTCAATTTGTATGGCAATAAAAAAATTCTGGTAGTCCGAGGCACGGGAACTCATCGATTCCTGATGCAGAAGTATCAGACCTATATAAAAAGGTGCATAAACAGCCTAGCACTATCACTCAGATATCAGCAGAGCATGGTTGAAAAGTAACACTAGCAGAAATAAAGAAACAATTCAATGTTTCAGATTGTATGGAAATTCATAATTTCTGGTATGCTTGAGGCACGAGAACTTATCGATTCCTGATGCAGAAGTATCAGACCTATACAAAAAGGTGCATAAACAGCCTAGCACTATCACTCAGATATCAGCAGAGCATGGTTGAAAAGTAACACTAGCAGAAATAAAGAAACAATTCAATGTTTCAGTTTGTATGGAAATAACAAATTCTGGTATGCCTGAGGCACGGGAACTCCTCGATTCCTGATGCTGAAGTACTAGAACTATTTAAAAAGTGGCAAGAACAGCCTAGAACTCTCACCCAGATATCAGCAGAGCATGGTTGAATAGTAGCATAAGCAGAAATAAAGAAACAATTCAATGTTTCAGTTTGTATGGAAATAACAAATTCTGGTATGCCTGAGGCACGGGAACTCCTCGATTCCTGATGTTGAAGTACAAGACCTATACAAAAAGGTGCAAGAACAGCCTAGAACTCTCACCCAGATATCAGCAGAGCATGGTTGAATAGTAACACTAGCAGAAATAAAGAAACAATTCAATGTTTCAGTTTGTATAGAAATAACAAATTCTGGTATGCCTGAGTCACGGGAACTCCTCGATTCCTGATGCTGGAGTACTAGACCTATTCAAAAAGGTGCAAGAACAGCCTAGAACTCTCACCCAGATATCAGCAGAGCATGGTTGAATAGTAACACTAGCAGAAATAAAAAAACAATTCAATGTTTCAATTTGTATGGCAATAAAAAAATTCTGGTAGTCCGAGGCACGGGAACTCATCGATTCCTGATGCAGAAGTATCAGACCTATATAAAAAGGTGCATAAACAGCCTAGCACTCTCACTCAGATATCAGCAGAGCATGGTTGAAAAGTAACACTAGCAGAAATAAAGAAACAATTCAATGTTTCAGTTTGTATGGAAATAACAAATTCTGGTATGCCTGAGGCACAGGAACTCCTCGATTCCTGATGCTGGAGTACTAGACCTATTCAAAAAGGTGCAAGAACAGCCTAGAACTCTCACCCAGATATCAGCAGAGCATGGTTGAATAGTAACACCAGCAGAAATAAAGTAACAATTCAATGTTTCAGTTTGTATGGAAATAACAAATTCTGGTATGCCTGAGGCACGGGAACTCCTCGATTCCTGATGCTGGAGTACTAGACCTATTCAAAAAGGTGCAAGAACAGCCTAGAACTGTCACCCAGATATCAGCAGAGCATGGTTGAATAGTAACACTAGCAGAAATAAAGTAACAATTCAATGTTTCAGTTTGTATGGAAATAACAAATTCTGGTATGCCTGAGGCACGGGAACTCCTCGATTCTTGATGCTGGAGTACCAGACCTACACAAAATGGTGCAAAAACAGCCTAGAACTCTCACCCAGATATCAGCAGAGCATGGTTGAATAGTAACACTAGCAGAAATAAAGAAACAATTCAATGTTTCAATTTGTATGGCAATAAAAAAAATCTGGCATGCCTGAGGCCCGAAAACTCCTCGATTCTTGATGCTGGAGTACCAGACCTACACAAAATGGTGCAAAAACAGCCTAGAACTCTCACCCAGATATCAGCATAGCATGGTTGAATAGTAACACTAGCAGAAATAAAGAAACAATTCAATGTTTCAGATTGTATGGAAATTCATAATTTCTGGTATGCTTGAGGCACGGGAACTCATCGATTCCTGATGCAGAAGTATCAGACCTATACAAAAAGGTGCATAAACAGCCTAGCACTATCACTCAGATATCAGCAGAGCATGGTTGAAAAGTAACACTAGCAGAAATAAAGAAACAATTCAATGTTTCAGTTTGTATGGAAATAACAAATTCTGCTATGCCTGAGGCACGGGAACTCCTCGATTCCTGATGCTGAAGTACAAGACCTATTTAAAAAGGTGCAAGAACAGCCTAGAACTCTCACCCAGATATCAGCAGAGCATGGTTGAATAGTAGCATAAGCAGAAATAAAGAAACAATTCAATGTTTCAGTTTGTATGGAAATTAACAAATTCTGGTATGCCAAAGGCACGGGAACTCATCGATTCCTGATGCTGAAGTATCAAACCTATACAAAAAAGTGCATAAACAGCCTAGAACTCTCACCCAGATATCAGCAGAGCATGGTTGAATAGTAACACTAGAAGAAATAAAGAAACAATTCAATGTTTCAGTTTGTATGGAAATAACAAATTCTGGTATGCCTGAGGCACGGGAACTCCTCGATTCCTGATGCTGGAGTACTAGACCTATTCAAAAAGGTGCAAGAACAGCCTAGAACTGTCACCCAGATATCAGCAGAGCATGGTTGAATAGTAACACTAGCAGAAATAAAGTAACAATTCAATGTTTCAGTTTGTATGGAAATAACAAATTCTGGTATGCCTGAGGCACGGGAACTCCTCGATTCCTGATGCTGGAGTACTAGACCTATTCAAAAAGGTGCAAGTACAGCCTAGAACTCTCACCCAGATATCAGCAGAGCATGGTTGAATAGTAACACCAGCACAAATAAAGTAACAATTCAATGTTTCAGTTTGTATGGAAATAACAAATTCTGGTATGCCTGAGGCACGGGAACTCCTCGATTCCTGATGCTGGAGTACTAGACCTATTCAAAAAGGTGCAAGAACAGCCTAGAACTCTCACCCAGATATCAGCAGAGCATGGTTGAATAGTAACACTAGAAGTAATAAAGAAACAATTCAATGTTTCAGTTTGTATGGAAATAACAAATTCTGGTATGCCTGAGGCACGGGAACTCCTCGATTCCTGATGCTGAAGTACTAGCCCTATTTAAAAAGGTGCAAGAACAGCCTAGAACTCTCACCCAGATATCAGCAAAGCATGGTTGAATAGTAGCATAAGCAGAAATAAAGAAACAATTCAATGTTTCAGTTTGTATGGAAATTAACAAATTCTGGTATGCCTGAGGCACGGGAACTCATCGATTCCTGATGCTGAAGTATCAAATATATACAAAAAAGTGAATAAACAGCCTAGAACTCTCACCCAGATATCAGCAGAGCATGGTTGAATAGTAACACTAGAAGAAATAAAGAAACAATTCAATGTTTCAGTTTGTATGGAAATAACAAATTCTGGTATGCCTGAGGCACGGGAACTCCACGATTCCTGATGCTGGAGTACTAGACCTATTCAAAAAGGTGCAAGAACAGCCTAAAACTGTCACCCAGATATCAGCAGAGCATGGTTGAATAGTAACACTAGCAGAAATAAAGTAACAATTCAATGTTTCAGTTTGTATGGAAATAACAAATTCTGGTATGCCTGAGGCACGGGAACTCCTCGATTCTTGATGCTGGAGTACCAGACCTACACAAAATGTTGCAAAAACAGCCTAGAACTCTCACCCAGATATCAGCAGAGCATGGTTGAATAGTAACACTAGCAGAAATAAAGAAACAATTCAATGTTTCAATTTGTATGGCAATAAAAAAAATCTGGCATGCCTGAGGCCCAAAAACTCCTCGATTCTTGATGCTGGAGTACCAGACCTACACAAAATGGTGCAAAAACAGCCTAGAACTCTCACCCAGATATCAGCAGAGCATGGTGGAATAGTAACACCAGCACAAATAAAGTAACAATTCAATGTTTCAGATTGTATGGAAATAACAAATTCTGGTATGCCTGAGGCACGGGAACTCCTCGATTCCTGATGCTGGAGTACTAGACCTATTCAAAAAGGTGCAAGAACAGCCTAGAACTGTCACCCAGATATCAGCAGAGCATGGTTGAATAGTAACACTAGCAGAAATAAAGTAACAATTCAATGTTTCAGTTTGTATGGAAATAACAAATTCTGGTATGCCTGAGGCACGGGAACTCCTAGATTCCTGATGCTGGAGTACTAGACCTATTCAAAAAGGTGCAAGAACAGCCTAGAACTCTCACCCAGATATCAGCAGAGCATGGTTGAATAGTAACACCAGCACAAATAAAGTAACAATTCAATGTTTCAGTTTGTATGGAAATAACAAATTCTGGTATGCCTGAGGCACGGGAACTCCTCGATTCCTGATGCTGGAGTACTAGACCTATTCAAAAAGGTGCAAGAACAGCCTAGAACTCTCACCCAGATATCAGCAGAGCATGGTTGAATAGTAACACTAGAAGTAATAAAGAAACAATTCAATGTTTCAGTTTGTATGGAAATAACAAATTCTGGTATGCCTGAGGCACGGGAACTCCTCGATTCCTGATGCTGAAGTACTAGCCTTATTTAAAAAGGTGCAAGAACAGCCTAGAACTCTCACCCAGATATCAGCAAAGCATGGTTGAATAGTAGCATAAGCAGAAATAAAGAAACAATTCAATGTTTCAGTTTGTATGGAAATAACAAATTCTGGTATGCCTGAGGCACGAGAACTCCTCGATTCTTGATGCTGGAGTACCAGACCTACACAAAATGGTGCAAAAACAGCCTAGAACTCTCACCCAGATATCAGCAGAGCATGGTGGAATAGTAACACTAGCAGAAATAAAGAAACAATTCAATGTTTCAATTTGTATGGCAATAAAAAAATTCTGGCATGCCTGAGGCCCGGGAACACCTCGATTCCTGATGCTGGATTACCAGGCCTACACAAAATGGTGCAAAAACAGCCTAGAACTCTCACCCGGATATCAGCAGAGCATGGTTAAATAGTAACACTAGCAGAAATAAAAAAACAATTCAATGTTTCAATTTGTATGGCAATAAAAAAATTCTGGTAGTCCGAGGCACGGGAACTCATCGATTCCTGATGCAGAAGTATCAGACCTATATAAAAAGGTGCATAAACAGCCTAGCACTATCACTCAGATATCAGCAGAGCATGGTTGAAAAGTAACACTAGCAGAAATAAAGAAACAATTCAATGTTTCAGTTTGTATGGAAATAACAAATTCTGTTGTATGTTCAAATTTAGTTTTTCGCGAAACCTTGTATGTACCAAAAACCTTAAATTTTATTTTTTGGACTTTGTCCTTTATTTTTTCTGTAAGTCCTTGCATTTTGATTTTCGGGATTCAGGTCAACGGGAAATACCTATAGCTTTTTGACCCAAAACCTATAGAGTACTTCCGGTTGACCTAGAATTGTAAATTTTGTTTACAAGCAAGGTCTTACAATTCAATTAATTTTGTCGCTCAGCGGACAGACCTCCGGCGCGATCTCATGGCGATATGGAGAGAGCGACTATCGCAACCCTGTGCAGGGCTAGCCACAATAGTGGCGATAAGTCCCCTCTTTGACGAGTGGTTGGAGAGGTGCCACGGTGCCCTCACCTTCCGCCTGACGCAGGTCCTCACCGGACACGGTTGTTTTGGGAGGTTCCTGCACCGAATCGGGCCGGAGGAAACGCCCGGGTGTTACCACAGCGAGGATCATGGAACCATGCTCTGCTGATAACTGGGTGAGAGTTCTAGGCTGTTTATGCACTTTTTTGAATAGGTCTGATACTTCAGCATCAGGAATCGATGAGTTCCCGTGCCTCAGGCATACCAGAATTTGTTATTTCCATACAAACTGAAACATTGAATTATTTCTTTATTTCTGCTAGTGTACTATTCAACCATGCTCTGCTGATATCTGCGTGAGAGCGGTAGGCTGTTTATGCACCTTTTTGTATAGGTCTGATACTTCAGCATCAGGAATCGAGGAGTTCCCGGGCCTCAGGCATACCAGAATTGTTTTATTACCATACAAATTGAAACATTGAATTGTTTCTTTATT
Organism: Cerastis rubricosa; assembly: GCA_949152445.1. NCBI lineage: Eukaryota > Metazoa > Arthropoda > Insecta > Lepidoptera > Noctuidae > Cerastis > Cerastis rubricosa. The sequence goes on along the minus strand of OX424537.1, from coordinate 17,860,557 downwards.
TCTGCTAGTGTTACTTTTCAACCATGCTCTGCTGATATCTGAGTGATAGTGCTAGGCTGTTTATGCACCTTTTTGTATAGGTCTGATACTTCTGCATCAGGAATCGATGAGTTCCCGTGCCTCAAGCATACCAGAAATTATGAATTTCCATACAATCTGAAACATTGAATTGTTTCTTTATTTCTGCTAGTGTTACTATTCAACCATGCTCTGCTGATATCTGGGTGAGAGTTCTAGGCTGTTTTTGCACCATTTTGTGTAGGTCTGGTACTCCAGCATCAAGAATCGAGGAGTTTTCGGGCCTCAGGCATGCCAGATTTTTTTTATTGCCATACAAATTGAAACATTGAATTGTTTCTTTATTTCTGCTAGTGTTACTATTCAACCATGCTCTGCTGATATCTGGGTGAGAGTTCTAGGCTGTTTTTGCACCATTTTGTGTAGGTCTGGTACTCCAGCATCAAGAATCGAGGAGTTCCCGGGCCTGAGGCATGCCAGAATTTTTTTATTGCCATACAAATTGCAACATTGAATTGTTTCTCTAGTTCTGCTTATGTTACTATTCAACCATGCTCTGCTGATATCTGGGTGAGAGTTCTAGGCTGTTCTTGCACCTTTTTGTATAGGTCTGATACTTCTGCATCAGGAATCGAGGAGTTCCCGTGCCTCAGGCATACCAGAATTTGTTATTTCCATACAAACTGAAACATTGAATTGTTTCTTTATTTCTGCTAGTGTTACTTTTCAACCATGCTCTGCTGATATCTGAGTGATAGTGCTAGGCTGTTTATGCACCTTTTTGTATAGGTCTGATACTTCTGCATCAGGAATCGATAAGTTCCCGTGCCTCAAGCATACCAGAAATTATGAATTTCCATACAATCTGAAACATTGAATTGTTTCTTTATTTCTGCTAGTGTTACTTTTCAACCATGCTCTGCTGATATCTGAGTGATAGTGCTAGGCTGTTTATGCACCTTTTTATATAGGTCTGATACTTTTGCATCAGGAATCGATGAGTTCCCGTGCCTCGGACTACCAGAATTTTTTTATTGCCATACAAATTGAAACATTGAATTGTTTTTTTATTTCTGCTAGTGTTACTATTCAACCATGCTCTGCTGATATCCGGGTGAGAGTTCTAGGCTGTTTTTGCAACATTTTGTGTAGGTCTGGTAATCCAGCATCAGGAATCGAGGTGTTCCCGGGCCTCAGGCATGCCAGAATTTTTTTATTGCCATACAAATTGAAACATTGAATTGTTTCTTTATTTCTGCTAGTGTTACTATTCCACCATGCTCTGCTGATATCTGGGTGAGAGTTCTAGGCTGTTTTTGCACCATTTTGTGTAGGTCTGATACTCCAGCATCAAGAATCGAGGAGTTCCCGGGCCTCAGGCATGCCAGATTTTTTTTATTGCCATACAAATTGAAACATTGAATTGTTTCTTTATTTCTGCTAGTGTTACTATTCAACCATGCTCTGCTGATATCTGGGTGAGAGTTCTAGGCTGTTTTTGCACCATTTTGTGTAGGTCTGGTACTCCAGCATCAGGAATCGAGGGGTTCCCGGGCCTCAGGCATGCCAGAATTTTTTTATTGCCATACAAATTGAAACATTGAATTGTTTCTTTATTTCTGCTAGTGTTACTATTCCACCATGCTCTGCTGATATCTGGGTGAGAGTTCTAGGCTGTTTTTGCACCATTTTGTGTAGGTCTGGTACTCCAGCATCAAGAATCGAGGAGTTCCCGGGCCTCAGGCATACCAGAATTTGTTATTTCCATACAAACTGAAACATTGAATTGTTTCTTTATTTCTGCTTATGCTACTATTCAACCATGCTTTGCTGATATCTGGGTGAGAGTTCTAGGCTGTTCTTGCACCTTTTTAAATAGGGCTAGTACTTCAGCATCAGGAATCGAGGAGTTCCCGTGCCTCAGGCATACCAGAATTTGTTATTTCCATACAAACTGAAACATTGAATTGTTTCTTTATTACTTCTAGTGTTACTATTCAACCATGCTCTGCTGATATCTGGGTGAGAGTTCTAGGCTGTTCTTGCACCTTTTTGAATAGGTCTAGTACTCCAGCATCAGGAATCGAGGAGTTCCCGTGCCTCAGGCATACCTGAATTTGTTATTTCCATACAAACTGAAACATTGAATTGTTACTTTATTTGTGCTGGTGTTACTATTCAACCATGCTCTGCTGATATCTGGGTGAGAGTTCTAGGCTGTTCTTGCACCTTTTTGAATAGGTCTAGTAATCCAGCATCAGGAATCGAGGAGTTCCCGTGCCTCAGGCATACCAAAATTTGTTATTTCCATACAAACTGAAACATTGAATTGTTACTTTATTTCTGCTAGTGTTACTATTCAACCATGCTCTGCTGATATCTGGGTGACAGTTCTAGGCTGTTCTTGCACATTTTTGAATAGGTCTAGTACTCCAGCATCAGGAATCGAGGAGTTCCCGTGCCTCAGGCATACCAGAATTTGTTATTTCCATACAAACTGAAACATTGAATTGTTTCTTTATTTCTTCTAGTGTTACTATTCAACCATGCTCTGCTGATATCTGGGTGAGAGTTCTAGGCTGTTTTTGCACTTTTTTGTATAGGTTTGATACTTCAGCATCAGGAATCGATGAGTTCCCGTGCCTCAGGCATACCAGAATTTGTTATTTCCATACAAACTGAAACATTGAATTGTTTCTTTATTTCTGCTAGTGTTACTTTTCAACCATGCTCTGCTGATATCTGAGTGATAGTGCTAGGCTGTTTATGCACCTTTTTGTATAGGTCTGATACTTCTGCATCAGGAATCGATGAGTTCCCGTGCCTCAAGCATACCAGAAATTATGAATTTCCATACAATCTGAAACATTGAATTGTTTCTTTATTCTGCTAGTGTTACTATTCAACCATGCTCTGCTGATATCTGGGTGAGAGTTCTAGGCTGTTTTTGCACCATTTTGTGTAGGTCTGGTACTCCAGCATCAAGAATCGAGGAGTTTTCGGGCCTCAGGCATGCCAGATTTGTTTTATTGCCATACAAATTGAAACATTGAATTGTTTCTTTATTTCTGCTAGTGTTACTATTCAACCATGCTCTGCTGATATCTGTGTGAGAATTCTAGGCTGTTTTTGCACCATTTTGTGTAGGTCTGGTACTCCAGCATCAAGAATCGAGGAGTTCCCGGGCCTCAGGCATGCCAGAATTTTTTTATTGCCATACAAATTGCAACATTGAATTGTTTCTCTAGTTCTGCTTATGTTACTATTCAACCATGCTCTGCTGATATCTGGGTGAGAGTTCTAGGCTGTTCTTGCACCTTTTTGAATAGGTCTAGTACTCCAGCATCAGGAATCGAGGAGTTCCCGTGCCTCAGGCATACCAGAATTTGTTATTTCCATACAAACTGAAACATTGAATTGTTACTTTATTTCTGCTAGTGTTACTATTCAACCATGCTCTGCTGATATCTGGGTGACAGTTCTAGGCTGTTCTTGCACCATTTTGAAAAGGTCTAGTACTCCAGCATCAGGAATCGAGGAGTTCCCGTGCCCCAGGCATACCAGAATTTGTTATTTCCATACAAACTGAAACATTGAATTGTTTCTTTATTTCTTCTAGTGTTACTATTCAACCATGCTCTGCTGATATCTATGTGAGAGTTCTAGGCTGTTTATGCACTTTTTTGTATATATTTGATACTTCAGCATCAGGAATCGATGAGTTCCCGTGCCTCAGGCATACCAGAATTTGTTAATTTCCATACAAACTGAAACATTGAATTGTTTCTTTATTTCTGCTTATGCTACTATTCAACCATGCTCTGCTGATATCTGGGTGAGAGTTCTAGGCTGTTCTTGCACCTTTTTAAATAGGTCTAGTACTTCAGCATCAGGAATCGAGGAGTTCCCGTGCCTCAGGCATACCAGAATTTGTTATTTCCATACAAACTGAAACATTGAATTGTTTCTTTATTTCTGCTAGTGTTACTTTTCAACCATGCTCTGCTGATATCTGAGTGATAGTGCTAGGCTGTTTATGCACCTTTTTATATAGGTCTGATACTTCTGCATCAGGAATCGATGAGTTCCCGTGCCTCGGACTACCAGAATTTTTTTATTGCCATACAAATTGAAACATTGAATTGTTTTTTTATTTCTGCTAGTGTTACTATTCAACCATGCTCTGCTGATATCCGGGTGAGAGTTCTAGGCTGTTTTTGCACCATTTTGTGTAGGCCTGGTAATCCAGCATCAGGAATCGAGATGTTCCCGGGCCTCAGGCATGCCAGAATTTTTTTATTGCCATACAAATTGAAACATTGAATTGTTTCTTTATTTCTGCTAGTGTTACTATTCCACCATGCTCTGCTGATATCTGGGTGAGAGTTCTAGGCTGTTTTTGCACCATTTTGTGTAGGTCTGGTACTCCAGCATCAAGAATCGAGGAGTTCTCGTGCCTCAGGCATACCAGAATTTGTTATTTCCATACAAACTGAAACATTGAATTGTTTCTTTATTTCTGCTTATGCTACTATTCAACCATGCTTTGCTGATATCTGGGTGAGAGTTCTAGGCTGTTCTTGCACCTTTTTAAATAAGGCTAGTACTTCAGCATCAGGAATCGAGGAGTTCCCGTGCCTCAGGCATACCAGAATTTGTTATTTCCATACAAACTGAAACATTGAATTGTTTCTTTATTACTTCTAGTGTTACTATTCAACCATGCTCTGCTGATATCTGGGTGAGAGTTCTAGGCTGTTCTTGCACCTTTTTGAATAGGTCTAGTACTCCAGCATCAGGAATCGAGGAGTTCCCGTGCCTCAGGCATACCAGAATTTGTTATTTCCATACAAACTGAAACATTGAATTGTTACTTTATTTGTGCTGGTGTTACTATTCAACCATGCTCTGCTGATATCTGGGTGAGAGTTCTAGGCTGTTCTTGCACCTTTTTGAATAGGTCTAGTACTCCAGCATCAGGAATCGAGGAGTTCCCGTGCCTCAGGCATACCAGAATTTGTTATTTCCATACAAACTGAAACATTGAATTGTTACTTTATTTCTGCTAGTGTTACTATTCAACCATGCTCTGCTGATATCTGGGTGACAGTTCTAGGCTGTTCTTGCACCATTTTGAATAGGTCTAGTACTCCAGCATCAGGAATCGAGGAGTTCCCGTGCCCCAGGCATACCAGAATTTGTTATTTCCATACAAACTGAAACATTGAATTGTTTCTTTATTTCTTCTAGTGTTACTATTCAACCATGCTCTGCTGATATCTGGGTGAGAGTTCTAGGCTGTTTGTGCACTTTTTTGTATAGGCTTGATACTTCAGCATCAGGAATCGATGAGTTCCCGTGCCTCAGGCATACCAGAATTTGTTAATTTCCATACAAACTGAAACATTGAATTGTTTCTTTATTTCTGCTTATGCTACTATTCAACCATGCTCTGCTGATATCTGGGTGAGAGTTCTAGGCTGTTCTTGCACCTTTTTAAATAGGTCTATTACTTCAGCATCAGGAATCGAGGAGTTCCCGTGCCTCAGGCATACCAGAATTTGTTATTTCCATACAAACTGAAACATTGAATTGTTTCTTTATTTCTACTAGTGTTACTTTTCAACCATGCTCTGCTGATATCTGAGTGATAGTGCTAGGCTGTTTATGCACCTTTTTGTATAGGTCTGATACTTCTGCATCAGGAATCGATGAGTTCCCGTGCCTCAAGCATACCAGAAATTATGAATTTCCATACAATCTGAAACGTTGAATTGTTTCTTTATTTCTGCTAGTGTTACTATTCAACCATGCTCTGCTGATATCTGGGTAAGAGTTCTAGGCTGTTTTTGCACCATTTTGTGTAGGTCTGGTACTCCAGCATCAAGAATCGAGAAGTTTTCGGGCCTCAGGCATGCCAGATTTTTTTTATTGCCATACAAATTGAAACATTGAATTGTTTCTTTATTTCTGCTAGTGTTACTATTCAACCATGCTCTGCTGATATCTGGGTGAGAGTTCTAGGCTGTTTTTGCACCATTTTGTGTAGGTTTGGTACTCCAGCATCAAGAATCGAGGAGTTCCCGGGCCTGAGGCATGCCAGAATTTTTTTATTGCCATACAAATTGCAACAATGAATTGTTTCTCTAGTTCTGCTTATGTTTCTATTCAACCATGCTCTGCTGATATCTGGGTGAGAGTTCTAGGCTGTCCTTGCACCTTTTTGAATAGGACTAGTACATCAGCATCAGGAATCGAGGAGTTCCCGTGCCTCAGGCATACCAGAATTTGTTATTTCCATACAAACTGAAACATTGAATTGTTACTTTATTTCTGCTGGTGTTACTATTCAACCATGCTCTGCTGATATCTGGGTGAGAGTTCTAGGCTGTTCTTGCATCTTTTTGAATAGGTCTAGTACTCCAGCATCAGGAATCGAGGAGTTCCTGTGCCTCAGGCATACCAGAATTTGTTATTTCCATACAAACTGAAACATTGAATTGTTTCTTTATTTCTGCTAGTGTTACTTTTCAACCATGCTCTGCTGATATCTGAGTGAGAGTGCTAGGCTATTTATGCACCTTTTTATATAGGTCTGATACTTCTGCATCAGGAATCGATGAGTTCCCGTGCCTCAAGCATACCAGAATTTATGAATTTCCATACAATCTGAAACATTGAATTGTTTCTTTATTTCTGCTAGTGTTACTATTCAACCATGCTCTGCTGATATCTGGGTGAGAGTTCTAGGCTGTTTTTGCACCATTTTGTGTAGGTCTGGTACTCCAGCATCAAGAATCGAGGAGTTTTCGGGCCTCAGGCATGCCAGATTTTTTTTATTGCCATACAAATTGAAACATTGAATTGTTTCTTTATTTCTGCTAGTGTTACTATTCAACCATGCTCTGCTGATATCTGGGTGAGAGTTCTAGGCTGTTTTTGCACCATTTTGTGTAGGTCTGGTACTCCAGCATCAAGAATCGAGGAGTTCCCGTGCCTCAGGCATACCAGAATTTGTTATTTTCATACAAACTGAAACATTGAATTGTTACTTTATTTCTGCTAGTGTTACTATTCAACCATGCTCTGCTGATATCTGGGTGAGAGTTCTAGGCTGTTCTTGCACCTTTTTGAATAGGTCTAGTACTCCAGCATCAGGAATCGAGGAGTTCCCGTGCCTCAGGCATACCAGAATTTGTTATTTCCATACAAACTGAAACATTGAATTGTTACTTTATTTCTGCTGGTGTTACTATTCAACCATGCACTGCTGATATCTGGGTGAGAGTTCTAGGCTGTTCTTGCACCTTTTTGAATAGGTCTAATACTCCAGCATCAGGAATCGAGGAGTTCCTGTGCCTCAGGCATACCAGAATTTGTTATTTCCATACAAACTGAAACATTGAATTGTTTCTTTATTTCTGCTAGTGTTACTTTTCAACCATGCTCTGCTGATATCTGAGTGAGAGTGCTAGGCTGTTTATGCACCTTTTTATATAGGTCTAATACTTCTGCATCAGGAATCGATGAGTTCCCGTGCCTCGGACTACCAGAATTTTTTTATTGCCATACAAATTGAAACATTGAATTGTTTTTTTATTTCTGCTAGTGTTACTATTCAACCATGCTCTGCTGATATCTGGGTGAGAGTTCTAGGCTGTTCTTGCACCTTTTTGAATAGGTCTAGTACTCCAGCATCAGGAATCGAGGAGTTCCCGTGCCTCAGGCATACCAGAATTTGTTATTTCTATACAAACTGAAACATTGAATTGTTTCTTTATTTCTGCTAGTGTTACTATTCAACCATGCTCTGCTGATATCTGGGTGAGAGTTCTAGGCTGTTCTTGCACCTTTTTGTATAGGTCTTGTACTTCAACATCAGGAATCGAGGAGTTCCCGTGCCTCAGGCATACCAGAATTTGTTATTTCCATACAAACTGAAACATTGAATTGTTTCTTTATTTCTGCTTATGCTACTATTCAACCATGCTCTGCTGATATCTGGGTGAGAGTTCTAGGCTGTTCTTGCAATTTTTTAAATAGTTCTAGTACTTCAGCATCAGGAATCGAGGAGTTCCCGTGCCTCAGGCATACCAGAATTTGTTATTTCCATACAAACTGAAACATTGAATTGTTTCTTTATTTCTGCTAGTGTTACTTTTCAACCATGCTCTGCTGATATCTGAGTGATAGTGCTAGGCTGTTTATGCACCTTTTTGAATAGGTCTGATACTTCTGCATCAGGAATCGATAAGTTCCCGTGCCTCAAGCATACCAGAAATTATGAATTTCCATACAATCTGAAACATTGAATTGTTTCTTTATTTCTGCTAGTGTTACTTTTCAACCATGCTCTGCTGATATCTGAGTGATAGTGCTAGGCTGTTTATGCACCTTTTTATATAGGTCTGATACTTCTGCATCAGGAATCGATGAGTTCCTGTGCCTCGGACTACCAGAATTTTTTTATTGCCATACAAATTGAAACATTGAATTGTTTTTTATTTCTGCTAGTGTTACTATTCAACCATGCTCTGCTGATATCCGGGTGAGAGTTCTAGGCTGTTTTTGCACTATTTTGTGTAGGTCTGGTAATCCAGCATCAGGAATCGAGGTGTTCCCGGGCCTCAGGCATGCCAGAATTTTTTTATTGCCATACAAATTGAAACATTGAATTGTTTCTTTATTTCTGCTAGTGTTACTATTCCACCATGCTCTGCTGATATCTGGGTGAGAGTTCTAGGCTGTTCTTGCACCTTTTTGAATAGGTCTAGTACGTCAGCATCAGGAATCGAGGAGTTCCCGTGCCTCAGGCATACCAGAATTTATTCATTTGCATACAATCTGAAACATTGAATTGTTTCTTTATTTCTTCTAGTGTTACTATTCAACCATGCTCTGCTGATATCTGGGTGAGAGTTCTAGGCTGTTTTTGCACTATTTTGTGTAGGTCTGGTACTCCAGCATCAGGAATCGAGGAGTTCCCGGGCCTCAGGCATGCCAGATTTTTTTTATTGCCATACAAATTGAAACATTGAATTGTTTCTTTATTTCTGATAGTGTTACTATTCAACTATGCTCTGCTGATATCTGGGTGAGAGTTCTAGGCTATTTTTGCACCATTTTGTGTAGGTCTGGTACTCCAGCATCAAGAATCGAGGAGTTCCCGGGCCTCAGGCATGCCAGATTTTTTTTATTGCCATACAAATTGAAACATTGAATTGTTTCTTTATTTAGGCCCTGCTTATCCGTTTGGAAGATGTCTGCTTTAATTTAGTTTTTTTCTGTTACTCGGCTCTTGATATTTAATCATGGCCTGAAATATCTTTGAAAAAGCACAAATCACGTCATTCATGCCTGTTTTATCAAAATGATTGTCTTTTCATAAAAAGTTCATACTTTTTGTTTTTTTTTACTGGCTGAGGTCGACAGAACTCTTCCGGAAAACTATTAGGAACTATAGAACTGACCTTTCTGCGTATAAAACAATTTTAAAATTTTAATTTCGGAAAAAATGATCTGCTGACGGAAGTTAGCAGAGCATATTTTCATTCGACTTTTTTCCGGGCAAAAACGCCAGAACTATTTTTTTCAAGTATGAGGAACTCTAGAACTATGCCGCATGCGAATAGAACTCCCATCTTTTCATGCTCTGCTGGGAAATGATCTGCCAAGTTCACCCACATTGTTACCGTGGTCTATAAGGCTTCACACGGAACATGACGCCTGTAATTCCCGAAGGGTTTGGCAGAGGTGTTGTAGTACAGGCACATTTCGTCAATTATGTTTAAGTCCCCTGTTATAACACGGGACTTAAACATAAACTCAATCAACAGGTGTCCCTTAATCCGGGTACAAATTCAGACACCCTTTTTTTTACGGATGGGTAATCATCAAATGACCCCTCCCACTCTGGGCGGAGCGGAAGGGAGTGTCAGGACTTGTACTGACTAAAACCCATCCATGTTCCTTCTTAGCCCTGTTCGAACAGTCCCACAGCCCTCTTAGGCATCGGCCCTCTCGGACCCCTTCAGACTTGCTGACATCTCCTTGAGGCGCGCGTGGAACACGAACGCGCCGTCGTCGCGCCCTGTCGTCATAAGACGAACGGACGGTGAGCTAGCCCATTGCTCACCGTCCACAGGCCCTCGATAGATTAGCCCGTTGAGGAGTTATTTTTGCAAAAAAAGTTGAAAATTCACACACAAATTCAGACACCTTGGCTGCTACTGAGAAATACCCTGATGGGAATACGTTATAACACAATGACCTAAAATCGACAGCAATACAGTTAAAGACGACATGCTACTTGACTAAAGGGTAAAGACCGGCCCGTATCCAAGGTTCAACTCAGTAAGATCAGAAGTCAAAACCCGATACAGTAGACAACAAATTACTAAACTTAACAAGAAACTTGGAGGGTCAACTAAGAATAGTTTTGCCACAGATCTCAAGATCTGCATAGCTGAAACTATTTCTCATTTCAAATAGATTTTGAATAGCTACTACTTACTTGTGGTACTAGCGGAGACCGTGAATTAGCAAGTGCCTTAGGTTATCACAAAATACGAGAACCGCTGATTCTTAACACACGTACGCACGAAAACCAATAAAACTATGCAAAACCAGTATAATCTCATCTCTCATTTTACGGGAAGCTCATACAAAGCGAGGAAGGCTCAGGTTATACTGGATATGTATAGCTTGATTTTTCGCCGTGTGTACAACGAATGACAGTGCGGAAGGACACACCGCTATATGTCGTGTAAAAATCGCCTGTCATGGGACGCCCTCTGGCTAGGTAGAGCGTCCTTCAGCGCTGACGAGTGGCTGATAGCTGCTGGATGATAGTTGCCGAGAGTCGTGCTGAGTGGCGTGTGATTGGAGAGGCCTATGTCCAGCAGAAGACTGCTTTGGTCTTAGTTAATATTTTGTCACTATTTTACACTGACTGTCTCCTTGCTCTAGTAAAAGAAAAAAAGAAAAGTAAGAAATGAAAAGAAAAGAAACAAAAAAGAGTAAAAAAGAAAAGAAACAATAAAGAAAAGAAAAGAAAAGAAAAGTAAAGAAAAGAAAAGAAAAGAAAAGAAAAGAAAAGAAAAGAAAAGAAAAGAAAAGAAAAGAAAAGAAAAGAAAAGAAAAGAAAAGAAAAGAAAAGAAAAGAAAAGAAAAGAAAAGAAAAGAAAAGAAAAGAAAAGAAAAGAAAAGAAAAGAAAAGAAAAGAAAAGAAAAGAAAAGAAAAGAAAAGAAAAGAAAAGAAAAGAAAAGAAAAGAAAAGAAAGAAAATACTTTTATTTTCAAGCCACAAGTACACCCAGCATTAAAAATAAAATGAAACTTATATATAAACACTGAAAAAAAAAAAATTTTATGTACGTACTTCACGACTGTGCTTATTAGGCCCAGCGCCATAGTGGTCGCAAACGCGCTGAGCATGAATCCTGAGGTTCGATTCCCCCCGGTCGGGCAAAGATGTATGGGGCGGATGGCAATGGCTCGCTCCCTGACATGGTATTTAAGTATTTTCAAGTTACCCAGTTATATATAAATATGGGTATACTATTAAGGTACACCTCTGCCTAAGCTTTCGGGGATTACAGGCTTGATGTTAAGTTATTTAAGTTCCATTTAGAATAAATATTCATCAGTCTAGACTAGAACAACAAATTCTAAAGTTTCTCATTGAATTTACATAACAATACACTTCTTTACTTCAAATACCTAAGGTTATGAATACTGTGATTGAAGTTAGAATTCATATTTCATACTGGCAATTAAACTTTTAATTAGGATAACTTTTTCGATATAAACCGTGTCTGGAAGGGGAGTCATCAGTGTCTTGGTACAGACATGTGATAAGGAGGGATGAAGGGAGAGAAATGAATTCCAAACTATTCCAAAGCGTAGATCTCTATGAGAAAAACCGGCCAAGTGCGAATCGGACTCGCGCACCGAGGGTTCCGTATAAAAAATATTAAAAATATTTTTATTAAATGATGTTACGAAAAAATTACGGTTTTCGCAATTTTTCCTTTATCTGTGCTATACGACGTTGCTTCGTACCAAATTTCAAGAGTCTGAGTTCACGGGAAGTACGATGTAGGTTTTGATTTTCTTGCGAGTGTCGAAAAGTTGCGGTATAAACGGTTGTATCTTTTGATTGCGTTGGCTTAGAAGTTTGCTGCAGCTCCAAAGGACAGTAGCTCTGAGTATTTGATATAAATTCCAGCTTGATACCTCCACGCGTTCCTAAGAAAAAGGGTCTTGAAAGACAGACAAACGGACAGACGGACGGACGGATAACAAAGTGATTCTTTATGGGTTCCGTTTTTTCCTATCGAGGTACGGAACCCTAAAAATGGGCAAGGACAGTCTTTTTAAATGATAGTATATAGGTTTAGAATAGAATTTTAGATCAAGATATAGATAGTGCTGGCTACTACAGGCTAGGACCCTTCCTTCTTGACAAAAGCCATTTTACGACAAAATAAAACATTACATTTTTAAATATTCCGCTCAAAACTCATAATCTTAAAAAAAAGGTTTTTCTGTTATAAGTACCGGATATACTTTCACTACTGTCTTTCTTTCTTTTACTTGCATTCAGCAAAAAACTGTTATTACGAAATTACAAAGAGACAATCAATTTCAATTTTATTTATATGTAAAGATTGTTGGGGAACACTGTAACATAATCACAGTAGTAACATAGTAGTAACCGAAACGTGGTCGCTCACAATGGGAGGTCCATTGTGAGCGACGACGTTTCGGTTATCAGAAGGCTCAAAGTCAGCCAAAGGCTAATGGAATGGAGTTCCCTTGCGTGATCAAATCAGAAATGAGGACATTCGCAAGAGAACCAAGGTTACCGACGTAGCCCGAAGAATTGCCAAACTTAAGTGGCAGTGGGCAGGGCACATTGCTCTTAGAACAGATGGCTGATGGGGCTGAAAAAATCTGGAATGGCGACCGCGAACCGGGAGACGATGGGTTGGAAGACCTCTCACTAGGTGAACCGATGACCTGGTGAAGGTTGTGGGGATCCGCTGGATGCGAGTCGCACGGGACCGGTCAATGTGGCGATACTTGAGGGAGGCCTTTGTCCAGCAGTGGACGTCTTTCGGCTGAAATGATGATGACGATGACTGTAACATAGAAATATTGTAAAACCAAATGGTTTTAAAAGAGTAATCATCACCATGATTACTCTTTTAAAACCATTTGGTTTCCTAGAAGAACCGGGAAGAAAGGTGTTTCTTCCCGGTTCTTCTCCCTAGGAAACGACCAACCCGAACCGAGCACCTTTTTGTCGACGTTTTATAAGAGCCCATATGGCCTATGTGGAATCAAAATATTTTGATTTGATTTTGATTTTAACGGTAACGATTTCATGTGCCAAAATCAATTTTTATCCTCAGAAAAACGAACAAAACTTCAACCTACCAATACTGTAAAAACCCCGAATTAAATTTGAATCACGACCCAATGAGTCACGTCGGTACTCAGACGAAACACATTGTTTGTGCACTGGAACCAATCTTTTGTCAACTAAAAAGCCAATCTTTTCTGACCCTTGGGACCAATCTATTGTGTGCTGAAGAACCATATCCTTTGTATTTTCAGTCACATATAGAATGTTTACAAAAGACAATTGAATCGAGTTTCAATCAGTTATTGTTAGTTTTAATTTATATGGTAATTTGGGAGTGGAATGGCAGATATGGAGATATTGTCTATGGATTGCAAGTGACGCCGGCTGCTCAGTAAGCGACGCTGTGATCTACAGTTACACAATCATAAATGTTATTATACAAGCTTTTGTTCGCGACGTCATACGTGTTGTACCTAGTCGTAAACTATCCGACGGGAAATGTAGCTTCCCATTGTGAAAGAATTTAAGCTTTAAGAGTAGGTATTAAAAATTCAATAGTAAATTTCTTCTGGGGACAAAAATCCTGCGACAGAACATCATCATTCTCTTGCCTTTGTCCCAATTTATTTGGGGTCGGCGCAGCATGTCTTCTTCTTCCATACTTCTCTATTACTCGTCATCTCATCAGTAAGCTCTTTTCTAGCCATATAATCATTAACACAGTCCATCCATCGTTTCTTTGTAATACACAACACAATCAATGTCGATTAGTATTTACTATAATAAAATATAATGACGGTATGTATGTTTTTCAGTATCAAACAGTTAGCTAGCAGTAATCAACGAAGAACACAACTTTGACATCAGATATTTAAGCTCCGCCCATATCTTCCCATATCTTCCCGTGGGTGTCGTAAGAGGCGACTAAGGGACTTGCCAGAGAATGGACAGCAGCGTTCTCTGTGCTTTTGGAACAACCGTACTGCGATCGCCAACCCGCCTGCCAAGCGTGGCGATAATGGCAAAACCCCTCTTATGTCAATGTGGCGTTGGGGGAGGCCTATGTCCAGCAGTGGACGTTTTGCGGCTGAAATGATGATGATGATGATAATAAAATTTAATGACAGTATGTATGCTTTTCAGTAGCAAACAGTTAGCTAGCAGTAATCAACGAAGAACGCAACTTTGACATCAGATATTTAAGCTCCGATATAATTTCCGGCAAAATTAATTTAGGAGTCATTATTATCTTTTAGGAGTCGTCATTGCAATTTATTTTTTTTGTTTTGGACCATACCTGGGAACCTTCTAGTTACGGAGATATTGGAGATCAAACTTCCAAGTTTTTCCACATGTTTTAAAAAAAATACCAGTTTTTTTGGGGTTCCGTACCCAAAGGGTCAAACGGGACCCTATTACTGAGACTTCGCTGTCCGTCCGTCCATCCGTCCTTCCGTCTGTCACCAGGCTGTATCTCATGAACGGTGATAGTTAGTCAGATGAAATTTCTACAGATTATGTATTTTTGTTGATGCTGTAACAACAAATACTAAAAACAGAATAAAATAAATATTTAACGGGAAAACAAAAAAGTGATTTTTTTGTTCGTTTTTATAAGTAATGAACCCTTCGTACGCGAGTCCTACTCGCACTTGGCCGGTTTTTTTTTGTTTGGGATCATACCTGGAAACCTTCTAGTTACGGAGATATTGGAGGTCAAAATTCCAACTTTTTCACATGTTTTTTTTAATATTATTTTTTTAAGTTTATAACTTAACTTTTGATATCTCCATGACCTGTTCCTCAACAGGCTTACCTATTTATTTTCAAAATAATGTGGTCCAATTAACCATTCCAAGTTTCCCCTATTCATAAAACTTGCCATCTCGAAATGCTTGTCAAATTATACCGTCATATTCATTTGAATACCGAGGAACACCATTCAGAATCGTTTCAGTTGTAGTTAAGTAGAGTAGGGACATAATACACAAACTTATCTATAATAGAGAGGGGATATATGAAGTTATCGATAATAATTCATACGATATCGTCAGTGGAGCGAGATGGGGATTGTTGGACTAATCAATATTAGTTGGGATTCGAAGCTGAATACCAATGGAAACCTATTTGTAGGCCGTACCATTGTTGGTGTGCTTTTGATTTAATTATGGTTGGATGTGAGTATAGTGAGTATTTGTAGTCATGTCGTATATTAGAATTAGTACGTATGATGTTTTTGATTATATTTTTGTTCATTTGTTGGCTTATTATTACTAGTCGCACTTTTCAATTATTATTGAAAAGTCTGTCTGTCAAGTATGCGCCCAGCCTTCAGTTTATTTATTATGAGAAAGAAACTTAAGACTGAGTGTATACTTCCAGGTGCGATCAAGTGATCACACGGTTAACAAATACAAACACCCTTAATTTCTAAAACGTGTATTCATTGGATGGCTGTATTTTACATAATAATTGTTATTGTAATAATTTCTTCCGTCACGTCAGTGACGAACTATAAATATAATTTATTTTAAGCATTGTTCTCATGGAAGTGACTTTGTGTCTTTTTGGAGAATAAATATCTCTTTCATTACTCATACTCTGAAAGTAGGTCTGAAGTTGCTTGAGGAACGGGATGAAAGTAATACTTTTCATCCCTAGGGAGAATCGCTTTCAACTGACAGATGTCACATTATAAAAAAATACTAGTTCTATTTTGACATTTTTATTGAACCATGTTCCAACTTTATATGCAGCCACGATGTAAAATTGAAAAAAAACTTAAAGTTAATTATTGAAGAATATATATTTTTTAAATATCTTTATTATTATTTAGTTTCAACAATTTCTTTAAAATAACATAGAGTTGGGCAAAATATTTACCATTTTTTCAATGATGAAAATGAAAAATGTGGCTGAATAGCTGGCTGGCCTCAGAAAAAAAAAAGAAAATAGTTGGGAAAGCGGCAATCCGAAATAAAATGTGCTTATTTTTTTTAGCAATTTTTTTTTTTTTTACTTTCCTTGTATTCGTAATGAAAAACACAGTGTTTACCTCGGGTTAAAGACTTATTTAGTCCCTCGAACTATTGGCGCCCTCACTTCATTCGGGCGCCAAACCCCGTCTCGAGACTAAATAAGTTACTTTCACCCCTGGGGTAACAATGTATTATAAACCTATCAAAATCACAATTAATGGGTGTTAAATATCGAATCCAAAACGCAAATGTTCACCCCGTCATTATTGCTATACCTATTTTTTTTTCGTTCTAGACCATACCTACCTGAATCCTTCTAGTTAAAGGGATATACGGGGTTAAGAGCGATTACGCCTTATGACATTTCAAACAAACTTTCAAGTCCTTATTTTCCGAAATAACTGAACCGATTTTAATATGTATAAGGGGTACATTGGTCTAAAAAGTTACTAAAAACATTTTCGAAATGTCTCTTTATCAGTAGTTTTTAGGGTTCCGTACCCAAAGGGTCAAACGGGACCCTATTACTGAGACTTCGCTGTCCGTCCGTCCGTCCGTCACCAGGCTGTATCTCATGAACCGTGATAGTTAGCCAGTTGAAATTTCTACAAATTATGTATTTCTGTTGACGCTATAACAACAAATACTAAAAACAGAAAAAAAAAATTAAGGGGAGCCCCCCTTAAATATTTATTTTCTATTTCCTCTTTCGCCTTAAATGTATTTTCTCTTTCCCCTTAAATCTAATCCAAAAATTGTTTTTTTTTTTTTTTCGTTTTTATAAATAATGGTACGGAAACCTTCGTGCGCGAGTACGACTGGCACTTGGTCGGTTTTCTATTAATGTTATAACTTTACTTTAAATACCTCGACGACCCCAGTACTATGCAATGCATCCAACAGCACAGTGTCTTGAGTGGGATACATTGGGTCCTACCGCAAAACGTGATATTTCACCCCAAAAAAAAAACATCGTTTCCCAGCGATAATTTTTTCGAAGAGTTCAGTGTCAGAGTCAGTTTCATGTACAGCCTCCTTTTCTAGTGTGGGAAAGAGATGGCGCTAGACATCCTGTATAGCTTCGTCTCTTTCCCACACTGGAATAAGAGTAAAACAATACGTCATGACATGACGTCATGGTAGGCCAGCTGAATGCTTGGTTGAAACTGTATTTTATAAAGTCTGTCAGATTTAGTGATAACCATAAAATACCTCTGCACTGTACTCGGCTGTTTCATTTCGTTGTCAAAACAGTTGTTTTGTCCTTTTTCGAAACCTGACAGTGGGCTCTTGCCCGCAGGGTTAACATCTGAAACTTTGGAAACATAGTTTTGGCGTTCTCTTATCGTGCCCTACCCTCCAACCAAGTTAACCTGGATATGCTTGTTGGACAACCTTCTCGGCTCCCAAGACAAAAATAAGTTTCGGCAGTTTTTGTGTGTTAACGTGTACGATACGAATACTACAATAGAGTAACTACTATTACATCTATCTACACTAATATTATAAAGAGTAAAAGTCAGATGTTTGTAAGCTTACATTTAGGGGGTAATCTTTGGAATACTTTCACAAACGGGAAGCTACATTGTCCTCGAGTATTACAGGGTATATTTTATATAAACCGGCCAAGTGCGAGCCGGACTCGCACACGAAGGGTTCCGTACCATTATTTATAAAAAACGATCGAAGTGATAAAAAAACACTTTTTTGTAAGGGAGCCCCTTTAAATATTTATTTTATTCTGTTTTTAGTATAAGAAATACTAAAAACAGAATAAAATAAATATTTAAGGGGGCTCCCTTACAAAAAAGTGTTATAGCGGCTACAGAAATACATAATCTGTAAAAAAATAACTGGCTTACTATCACGGTTCATGAGATACAGACTGGTGACAGACGGACGGATGGACAGTGAAGTCTCAGTAATAGGGTCCCGGTTGACCCTTTGGGCACGGAACCTTAAAAAACAGAACGTTTCCGTGGGATAATTTCAGACTTATAACGCCAGCAAAGACGCGGACAAAAGCTCGTTAAACATCATTCTAAACTTACCATCTGGATAGAGAACTGATGGTTGTGTTATAATCAAATAATACTACGAAGTGATGTCATAAGCTGACTGTGCAGTAGAAAATCCAATCTTATTACTATTATAAATGCGAAAGTTTGTAAGGACGGTTGTATGTCGTTACACGTCGTTCTCTTTTACCCAACAAAAAATGATTGTCTGTAAAGTCGGTTTACGGACGATAGTTTAACGTGACAACATCATAACAATACATTGATGAAATGATTGCATACTTTTATGAATAGCAAGCCGAACGCTAAAGCCAATCGTGCTTTTCGCTCGCTCGTGCAGCGCTCTCGCTCCGATTGTAACGTTACAATGAGTCATCCCTTTTCGTGCGTGCAGCCGGCATTCATCGATTTATTAGACGTTCAAAACTACGGATTTCGATGAAATTTTACAGTAATACTTATTGCTCAGTGCGTTGATCTAGTGGTTGCAAGCTGCGCATGAAGGTCCGGGGTTTGATTCCAAGGTCGAGGAAAGTGTTATTTGGATTTTCTCAGAAGCAACCACGGTGTCTGAATTCGTACATTATGTAATAATACACATAACAATAACAGTACCAGAGCTTGGACCATGTTCCCGATACCGGTGGGCTACTATTTTTTTTTTTTTTTTAATGTGTATTATTTTATACAGAAATATTTAAAAATGTAAAGTATATGTACAGAAATAAATAAATGAGAATAATAACAGTTACAGTAATAACAATACCTAAGTACTGTCTAGGTCTAGAATTTATGATAACACATGCTACAAAAGGATGATATGGCAAGAAAGGAGGTGTCTGATGAGATGACGAGTAAAAGTAAGGAAGAAGTAAACATACTGCACCAACCCCAAATCAGTTGCGATGAGGGCCGGTGAATGATCATTTGTGTATTTAAATTCAAAGTTACACAGAAAAAATCCTGCCATCCAAGAGCGATTTATATAAAACGAAGTTACGTTAAAAAATTAGGTATGGGCTTTTATCTATTAAACAAAAACATATGCGAAATTTCATTTTGTGCAGGCGAAGCTGTAGGTATACGCTAGCCCCTATATAAATCCGTCGTTTGCAAATTAGTTCAATTCAATTGAATTATCATGCACGAATATATTCTGGTTTGTTCAATTAGTTTGGAGTGACTCTTGAATTTACAGAAGGAGAAATACCTATGTAGTTTTTAGGATTAATGTTCATGTTACTATTTAACCGTATTGACATTAAATCAGCGGTTATTGTAAATTCGCCACAAAGTAAACTCGTCACATTTTTGTAAACTCCATACATTGAAAGTAAATTTGCCACTGACATTAAAATATTGTGTAAATTCGACACAAGTCTTCATTATAGGCATATTTTTTGCTAAAATACTGGTAGCAGGCAAAGTTATTGGTTTTAGCGCTCGAAATTAATGATAGATTATGATTTCTAAAATTATGAAATTACAGGTTTTAACTTTAAGATAACCTACATAAAAGATTACCATACATCTTTCTGTTCTCTTGCGCTCCTGCACGTGCTATATCACGAACTTGTACCCAGTAGTAAGGATAACTCATGCTCATCCTAATTATCTGGTTCCCGTGAACCTGCAAACCGTGGGCGGCAAACATAGAGAAAGGTTCCATTAGGACATTTCCAGCATTGAAAAACGGCACTAGGGCACAAGCAGTCCTCTTAAGTTTGCAGATTTTTGTTGAACACTTGAAAGAGACCAGTCTCAAGGTAAATATTAGCTAAAATTGATGTAAGTAAAGTCAGACCTGTTTTTTTTTTAAATTCTACTTCTTGTTTTAATTTCTGCTGTCTGTGCGGAAATAAACAAATTGACGGTCAAAATTATTAAGTGGCAAATTTACACATACCTACTTTTTTCCGTGGCGAACTTATTTTGTGACAAATGTACAATAACCAGTGTAACGAAATGAGAGTAGTGGAACTAGGGATGGACGATACGTGCATTTTATCGATATGTTGCATTGATTCGGATCACAACTATGCGATACGATTTTAGAATCGTGTCGCATTCGATACGATCCTAAAATCGTATTTTATGATTGTCGTATTCGTATGATTGTCAGAATATGGCACCGAATCGATGCCGTATCGTCTTCTGGGATATACTTGTTAATCCCATTGAGAGTCTTGGTAAAATTCCAGGAATTACTTTACTTATCCTTTCCATTTGACTGAGATAATACAATTTAGGACAGTGTGGCAGAATATGATTCATTCATTCCGATATCGGTACTTCTGTATCGATCAAAGCGTGGGTAGGTATAAACAAATTCGATTATCGGTTTCGTTTGCTAGATTCGAAATATCGGGTTAGGCATTCTATTGTATCGATACTGTAAAATATCGGATCGGATCATACATTACTAGGTGGAAGCGTGTTACTAAACTATGGATTCCTTCAGATACATGCTGCGTTCGTTGTTTTTAGGGTTCCGTATCCAAAGAGTCAAAAGGGACCCTATTACTGAGACTTCTCTGTCCGTCCGTCCGTCCGTCCGTCTGTCACCAGGCTGTATCTCATGAACCGAGATAGATAGCCTGTTGAAATTTCCTTTAAATAGCCTTTTGATTATGTATTTCTGTTGATGCTATTACAACAAAAACTAAAAATAGAATATTTAAATTTTTTTTTTCATACAAAAAATTGTTTTTTTTGGTCGTTTTTATAAATAATGGTACGGAACCATTCGAGCGCGAGTCCGACTCGCAGTTAGCCTGTTTTTTTGTGTGCAGACCCTGAACTCGCAAGATCAGAAAAAATCTTTCTCAACTTGTACTTGTGACACCGGGAGATTAAAATCTTTTATCAACAAGTGGCATATAAAGCATGAACACAATAAAAGATACGTAGGGCAGAAATAAAGAATCTTTAAACTGAGAAAATCGACGACTGTTAATTAGCTGGCAGGTTAATTCAAAAGAGGCTCTTATCAGCAGTTTCTCTTTTCCAATAAGTCCATAAGATTGAAATTACAATGATTACCGCTTCAGTAATCATACTTAACAATCAAAATCCATTCTTATACATTTCTTTGTATGCATAAATGATCTCGAATTCCATTTCTTGGTTTAGTAGTGTACTAGAAAACATAATAGGCTTATCATTAACAAAAAAAACCAAGCCAAGTGCGAGTCGGACTAGGGTTCCGCAAAACAAAAAACACTTTTTTGTATGGGAGCCCCCTTAAATATTTATTTTATTCTGTTTTTAGTATTTGTTGCTATAGCGTCAACAGAAATACATAATCTGTAGAAATTTCAACTGGCTAACTATCACGGTTCATGAGATACAGCCTGGTGACAGACGGACGGACGGACGGACGGATGGACGGACAGCGAAGTCTCAGTAATAGGGTCCCGTTTGACCCTATCATATTATTTATTTACATATTTACCATGTTTACTATTTGGTTTTGAGTTCCCGGCCGTGATCGTGGTGCTTGGAACAGTGCCGAAATATCATCTGGAACTCAAAAAAATAGTAAATACGGTAAATATCCCGTTTTCAGTGTTAATGATAATTTTAGTAACCATGTTAGTTTAAAACTTACACTAGTCTTTTTTTCTTAATATTGTCTTTGCTTTAAGCTTGGGAAGCTGATCAAATCAGTAGGAATGCTCTCTGCTCTCAAAGAGCGAGCGTAGAGATACTTATGAATACATCAAATGCTTTCATTGAAATGCTGTACGGTAGTCCTCAAAGGGACTCGCTACAAAATAACTCTGAGATTTTTCTCGTTCATTCGTTTCATGTTTTTGAATGAAATTTTTATAATTCATGACGAGGACATTTTGAATTATTTAAATGGGACTTTAAAATCAAATTCGTGCAAAATATACCACTGTTAATGTAGCTCTGTATGGTGTCGGACGTAAAGAATAGCACCATCCCGTATCTTCCCGTGGGTGTCGTAAGAGGCGACAAACGGACTTAGCAGAGAATGGGCAGCAGCGTTCTCTGTGCTTTCGTAACAACCGGTCTGCGATCGCCAACCCGCCTGCCAAGCGTTGCGATTATGGCAAAACCCCCCTTATGTCAATGTGGCGACACTTGGGGGAGGCCTATGTCCAGCAGTGAACGTCTTTCGGCTGAAATTATGATGATGAATATAGGAATGGAGTGAAGGATTTCAGAGCTAAATAATAAGCTTGCCTAGGTTGGTCTGTGGATGGGTAACCAACCATTACTCACTGAGTTTTCTCCGTGCCTCGGAAAGCACGCTAAGCCGTTAGTCCCGGCTTTCATTTGTAGATCTTTGACAGTGGTTACAGGTTGTCAGTGGCCTACAAGTCTGACAACCAGTCTTACCAAAGGCTATCTTAGTAGCAACTGCGTTGTGGAAGTCAGATAGGCAGACAATCCATATGAAATACTGGTATTCAGCTTCATGTGGTTAGACTAGAAGCTGACCCCAATATAATCGGGAAAAGGCTAGGCAGGCAACGCACGTACGAATGGAATGAATGAATGTAACGTATGAATGGAATGTTGTGGAATGTTGATTGTACATCAAATAGTATGAGATTAACAAACAGTTATTATAACCACCTCGTTGAGTCTACCGGATCAGTAATCAGGTCACTAATCAGCATGTGTTTGATTTCAAGGTAAATAAAGCTGCATGTGTTGATGTCAACAAAGTGATCAATGAGGGCATTATGACTAACTAGCTACCAACCGCAGTATCGCCCGTTTTTTTTTTCCACAATGTCTTTATAAATTATGCCTTTTGTCATTAGCCTATGTGAAATTCTGATGAATAAGCTACATTGTTGTAGGTAATTTTTATCATAATCCGTTCTTTTTTCAGTAGGTGTTGCGTTCCATCTTTAAATTATGGGTTAGAAATTCAATATAAGTAATTTCATTATTAGTTAATTTTAAGAAATAATATTAAATTCGTGATACAACATGTTCTTTTTTGTCCAGCCCATTATGATGATGGACATTATTCATAAAGCCCGGCAATTTAATGATTTCAACAGTAATTAATGAATAAATACCCTGTGGCGTCAGGTTGCGTTACCAGGCCTCCCATTAGGTGGACCGATGACCTGGTGAAGGTTGCGTGGATCCGCTGGATGGAAGTCGCACGGGACCGGTCAATGTGGCGCCTCTTGGGGGAGGCCTATGTCCAGCACTGTACATCATTCGGCTGAAATGATGATCATGAAGATGACCCCCTGTCATATTGGCCATTACTATAAATGCCCGGGCATAATGTCCAATTAATCACTTAGTAGCATAAACACAATATAATGTCAGAAAAACACATATCATCAACATTAAAATGTTAAAATTGAATCGTCCGTGCTTTGTGTGTCGTCCATTTTGAATCGCAAATAATCGTAAATAAAACGCAACAACAAAGTTAGTTCGTGTCACGTTGGGGCTGTCGAAATGTTTTTGCAAGTTTTCGTTGCAATGGTTTTTTTTAATAAATGTTTTGTAGTAAAGCAATTTAATATTTCATTTTATGGAAATTGTTCATCACGGAAGTTGTCAATTTTGTTGATGTGCTTTTGTTAGATTTTTTATGCATTTTCAGGCTGAAAAATGGATCAGTGACGTAGTCATTTGTAGTGTACAGTTCTAACACAGTAACCTTACTTTGGCATAAACGTTATGATAATAGGAATAAAGTTCACTATATGCACGACGAACAATCAAGCTATGGGCAACCAAAATAATACAATACCCCTTAGTAAGACTGGAGGTCAGACTTTTGGCTTCTGTCTACTCGACTCGACGACTGTCAAAGATTTACAAATGACAGCCGGAGCCAACGACGTAACGTGCTTTCCGAGGCACCGAGCAAACTCGGTATGTAATTATGGTCACCCATCCACGGACTAACCTCGGCAAGCACGGCTTAACCTTAAAGATCGACCCGTGTGGCTCTTATTATTTAACCTCGAGCTCCTCAAAAAATAAACCAAACGAACTAAAGAAAATTGCGCCAAATTTCAAATAAAATCTCGAACACAGAGTTCCATTCAAGTCTTTTACATTCGGACGAATATCAGCATTTCTTGGTCTTACATCTTGCATCCGATCTTTCATCCCTCATTTTTTCGTGATTACAATCACGGCTGGCTTTGTTACAAGGCTGAATGCGGTAAATCCTTGGGCTATGATAAATGTAGTGACGTCAGGAGCCCATTTCCGGTTCCTACTTTATTTTTACTGCGTCTACTAGGATTTTTTATAATATATTTCGGTAGTAGATAGTGCAGCATTATCACGCTGTTTTCGGCTGAATAAAAACTATTCTGTTCGTGTAAGTCGACCTCATTTCTAATCAATTTACTTTTTCTTACTTCGGTTCAAATTTAAAAATATGACGATTCCATGGGATGTCACGTAAGAAAATTTTTCTCAGATGGGCGACGAATCTTTGGAAATAACAGACATATTATTCCGTTTCGTAATTTAATTGATAAATTTTATTATTTGTAGTCTAAAGTCAAAAAAGACCTAAGAAAGATAATTTACATTTTGTAGTGCTGTACTGAATAGTCGGTTATAAGTGATTTCACCAAGAACCGGTATGTATTTGAAACATTTTAAATTTTTTCTGCTTAAAAGATTCTCTCGGAGCATGGTGTTAATTTTTCTGTATTTTTCTCACCATAGATTCGCTCAGAATCGGTTCTAGGACTTTTGTCCTAGCTAAGATCTAGTGACCCATATACTTTCGGCGCCGCGACTCAAGGCCGACCAGGGGTCGGGAGACGCGTACTGGCGGTTGGCTCCGAGGTTGGCTGCCGCCTGAGACCCGGAGCAACAGCGAAGATCCGATTTCGAGCGAGGATCCGGACCTTCAGGGAACAAATTTTGTTTGAATCCTTTTTTTTAATCTTTAGCAATAGTATAGTTTCTTTTTTTTTGTACAATCATTTAATTTATTTAAACCCTATTCGTGTCAAAAGGTCGCGCAATGTATTTTTTCCGGTGTAGTATTTAAACTCGGATACATTTTGATCTCGCCTAGGG
Source organism: Cerastis rubricosa (assembly GCA_949152445.1). Lineage (NCBI taxonomy): Eukaryota > Metazoa > Arthropoda > Insecta > Lepidoptera > Noctuidae > Cerastis > Cerastis rubricosa. The sequence goes on along the minus strand of OX424537.1, from coordinate 17,835,115 downwards.
CTGAATAGGTGTTGCAACCCCTTTCTCACCTTGTTTTAATTTTCAAAATTACAGATTTTATACAATTCTGAACAACCCATTTCGCTGCTTTACATAAAATAATATTACATGTCGCCCATTATTTAATTCTTTTTTTTGATCCTTTTAAATTTTATATAAAAAATTGTATTAGGTTTTTTTTTTATAACAGCAAAATTATACGTATTAACATGTAGCAGTGACGACTTTTATTTTTATTTACGCTACAATAGCCTTAGTTTTTATAATGAATTTGTTTAGTTAAGAAGCTTATGACTTATTGTGTTGGTACTTATTTTCTTACTTTGGAAAGCAATTTTTTTTTATTTTTTGTAAGACAACGTTTCAATGAAGCAATCTTCTTCAAATTAAATATCTAATTACGATTTGTAATAATGAAAAGCGATTTACTCAACACATCTTCAAAAAGCTTTAATACCTGTATGTCTTTTACGTACAACATGACTCAGAAAATGTTTGTGGGTTTTTTCAACAGAAATTTCTCAGTAGCAGCTACGGTGTCTGGATTCGTGCCCGGTTGATGGCAATACGGTCGCCCCCAATTACATGGGACTTAAAATATAACTGACCAAATATAGATCTATCATTAACTCTGCCTAACCCTTCAGGGATTACTGCGTGTCTTTATATGAATCAGAAAGGTGTAGTTATAGCTAAGAATGTGGTATAAACCAACAAAATGAACAATTTTATCCATACAACTAATTACGTTATTGCAAAAAAATACTGTCCCATACAATTGGGTCGAGTAGATATTGCAATTCTTAATGGTATAGCTAACTTGACCATTTTTTTTTTGTCAAAGCGGGACGTCTCTTGCGGAATTGTAGTGAATTAATTCACTATAATTTTAAGTTTTAAGTTTTTGGTGGCTTACAAGTCTTTAATTATAAAAGATAATAACAATAATTAAAAAAAGAAGCACATATTACAAAATAATTAAGTAGGTTACATGAGTCACTAAGCAAGCCCCGGTCACTACCGGGGCTTGCTTGCTTGCGTGACTTCTACATAGTATTTTTGTATTTGTTGGCTGAACAAATTAGTTTTAAAATACTCGTATCGGGTCTTGTTTTTATACCGCTTAACTGACTATATTTTTTTGATAGTCTGTCCCCCAACTTTAACGATGACTAAAGTTTTTGATACATTCTGTATACAGACTTATATAACATATAATTGTGCTCGGTGCCAAAAAGAAATTCTTCTGGAATCTTGTTCATAATCACCATTTCCTCCTGCCCAGGTCTGGCCGACTGCCAAGACTAGCATTTGTGAGCCAGTCGCCGCCATCATTAGTAGAAGCGAATAATTAGATCGTGATTACATAAGTATGGAGAATTTCCGATATTAAATGATAACTTTCAGCTACACATTTATCTGCTATAGGTATGGAAGAGGAGCCCAGAAGGTTTTCCAGCAAGCATATTCTGATCGAAAACGTGACAGCTGCGTGTGACGTGATGAGAAAACGCCAGTTTATGGGCCTACCACACGCACAAGCTTCACCACAGTTTTACCGGCGCAAACCGGTTTGTACACGGAACACTGCGCGTGCGGTTGGAAACGTGATACAGTTTTACCAACCGCACGCGTAGTGGTGGTGAAGCTTGTGCGTGTGGTAGGCGCATACCTATATTTGAAAAGTTTTAGATAGAGTCCAAAGGTAGATTAAAAAAAAAAAACAATAAACACTGATTGAGTACCTACCATGGAGTTTCTTGCCAGCACTTCTCCATAGAAAACGGCCAACCCGTAACACTACACGTGCACTTTTCTCGACGTTTGATTTTTAAATTAAATTCATTTTTCAAATAACTTGATCCATAGTACAATAAAAATTAACATTGAAATCAACATCAGAAATTAAAAATAAACTTACTACCTATAAAATTATTTATAAGTGCCTATGTAGGCCTAAGTGAATTAAAAAAAATCGGCCAGGTCCGAGTCGGACTCGCGCACGAAGGGTTCCGTACCATTATTTATAAAATTGAGAAAAAAAAACACTTTTTTGTATGGGAGACCCCCTTAATTTTTTTTCTGTTTTAGTATTTGTTGTTATAGCATCAACAGAAATACATAATCTGTAGAAATTTCAACTGGCTAACTATGACGGTTCATGAGATACAGCCTGGTGACAGACGGACGGACGGACGGACGGACAGCGAAGTCTTAGTAATAGGGTCCCGTTTGACCCTTTGGGTACGGAACTCTAAAAAATGATGTTGATTTTCATCTCATCGTAAGGGACCAGGACCAAAACGATTTAAACAGGCAAATGTGACTAAGATATTGAGGGTGAAGTATCTGCGTGCTCTGAAGTCAGTCAGTGGTGACGTGTCATCATCTGCCCAGACTTTTCCCAACGATGTTGGGGAAGGCTTGCGGTCTAACCGGATGCAGCTGAATACCATTATTTTTAGTTTTTGTATGAAAAATTACAGATTAAATATTATGAAGCCAATTTAAAAATGATTTACGGCGCGACTGTAGTGGAATTTATACTATTTATTTTGTTTTATTATCATGGTTGATGCATCATGTCATGGACTACTTACATTATGAAAATCATTGGAAAACGATGGGGCAGTGGCAGGGACTGCTTATTAGACCTTCACATTCCAATTAGTACTAGGTAATACAATGCCACTTGGTAAGATTGGTCCTCAGACTTTCGGGCCACTGACTGTAACTACTGTTAAGATCTACAAATTTCATCATCTCTCTGATTTGGTATTCAAAACTAAGTTATTTATGTCATGATTATGAGGCATGAAAAGGAAAAAATAAATATGATTTTAAAATAACAACGACTAATTAAAAGCTAGTCTTTCAATGAAACTCACAATAAGTTAAGTTTATGCAACCGCAAACCGCCAGTAGCAATTACTTATTACCAAACCAAATCAAAGTGTACAGGAAATTGGTTCAACTAACTAATTTTGCAACTATTACGCGTACTCGTAACTAAAGTACGTACGAGTAGTTGCGTGAACTTTAGATCAGTAGTTTTGGAGTTGAGAACTATTACACAAGTCAACATTAAGTTAAATGAGTATGGAATACAAGGAATCAATTTTGAGTATTGGATGTACTTAATTAAGTACATATAAGAATGAGGGCAGGATGCTTCGATATGTCGGGGAAGTCAACTATGTGTCTATTTTGGTATGGGAAATTTTGGTTGATTTTGATATTATGGTGAAATTAATTTTGGTGTGGGATTATTTGACTCTGTATGGTTTCGGACGTAAAGAATAGCACCATCCCATATCTTCTCGTGGATGTCGTAAGAGGCGACTAAGGGACTTGCCAGAGAATGGGCAGCAGCGTTCTCTGTGCTTTTGCGACAACCGTACTGCGATCGCCAACCCGCTTTCCAAGCGTGGCGATTATGGCAAAACCCCCTCATGTGGCGAAACTTGGGGGAGGCCTATGTCCAGCAGTGGATGTCTTTCGGCTGAAATGGTGATGATGATGATGTGGGATTATTTTGGTGCATTTGGTTTTGGTGTAGGATATTTTGGTATGGGAAATTTTGATGTGGGATATTTTGCGTGGCACATTTTGGTGTAGGATATTTTGTGGCGGGATATTTTGTGGCGGGATATTTTGGTGATTTTGGTTTTGGTGTGATATGTTTTGTTAAATTGGTTTTGGTGTGGGATATTTTGATGAAATTGGTTCTGGTCTGGGATATTTTGTTGTGGGATAGTTTGGTGCGGGATATTCGTTGTGGGATATGTTGGTTAAATTGGTTTTGGTGGGTATATTTTGTTGTGAGGAAAGTTTTGAGTATGAATGTGGATGGGTATAAGGGTAGAGAAAGCCCAAAGAAGCGATCGACGGACTGTGTTAAGGATGATATGGCAAGAAAGGAGTTATCTCATGAGATACAAGACAAGTAATAGAGAACTATGGAAGAAGAAGACATGCTGCGCCAACCCCAAATAAATTGGGATAAGGGCAAGAGAATGATGATTTTGCTGTGGGATATTTTATTGAAATTGGTTCTGGTGTGGGATATTTTGTTGAGGGATTTGTCTCTAGTTTGACTGGTGTTGTTGATGATGATGAGCGAATATAATTATGTTGAGCACATTTATGAATAATAACTATTAGATGCGTAGCTTGCTCCCAACTAGGCTAGGGCTGCCTTCCAGTATAACTGGATACAGCTGAATACCAGTATTTTACATAGAGCGTCTCCATATCTGACCTCCACAAATCAGTTACTATTGGATAATACGATACCCCAGTAACCACTATCAATGATCTACAAATGACAGGCGGGACAACGGCTTAACGTGCTTTTCGAGGCATGGAAGGAACTCGGAATGTAATGGTGGTTACCCGTCCATAGACTGACCTTGGCAAACACTGCTTGACCTTGGAGATCGACCCGTGTGTCTGTTATTATTTAGCCACAAAGCCCACAATTGCTCAAAAGGCTTTTAATAAACAACACAACATAACAACATGTCTGTAATCCCAGAAGGGTTAGGCAGAGGTGTACCACATTTCACCAGTTATGTTTAAGTCCCATGTAATAGGGGGCGAGCCTATTGCTATCAACTGAGCACAAATCCAGACTCCGTGGCTGCTACTGTGAATTTCCTGGTGGAAACAACAACAACAACAACATACATTTTTTTGCAGGCAACTTTAGCTTATATATACCTTACAGACTAACATACATACTATTAAATACAATTTGTGTTAGTAAATAAAATCTTAAAGCTATATATGTTAGTAGTACTGTAAAAACCGAATAACACTTTGCTCGATCTGGATCTCTGAATCAAACCCAGGTCCTCATGCTTAGCAGTCGCGCTTGCGGCCACTAGACCAACGAGACAGTCAAAATAAGTCAAGTTCTATGTAGTAAAAACTATCTAAAAATCTATTTTAAACCATAAACCGTTAGTGCGAACCCTAGATTTAGTCTAACAGATGGTATTCGGGCCACAAAGCTGCGCTATCCTGGATGCAGGAGTACAATGGACCGACAGCGCGAATAATGTTTTTCATAACGTTACCCGGCTTAATGGAGGATTCGGTGAAAGCCATGAGTGTTTGTAATGCTATACTATCTATGGGAGATATGCGATGCTGCGAAATTATTGTTCGGTAATCGGTTGTCGTCGAGAGAGCAGCGGTGGCCCAGTGGTGGCATCCCCAACTTACGAGCAGTAAGCCGTGGGTTCGGACCAGGCCGGCACATTACTTTGTGTAATTTATTTTATCACCGCTGCTCTCAAAAACGGTGAAGGAAAACATCGTGAGGAAAACGGCATGTCCTAGAACTAAAAATTCGAAGACATGTGACATCTACCAACCCGCACTGGGCCCGCGTGGTGGATTACTGCCCACTCCCTCTCATAGAGAGACGGCCTCTGTCCCAGCAGTGGGAACATTATTAGCTGATGATGATGATGATGAATCGGTTGTCATGGTATAAGCTTGTGATGCGGAGGAACGAGAAAAATGTCGTAACAATAGGCAAGCTGCAGAGACGAGAATGCTAAAGTGATGTGGTGTAACGCGAATGTATGAAATAAGTTTATATGGGGAAGTTTGGCAGAGGCACCAGTGGCTAATGCCATGGTAAGTGCCAGTAGCATGACACTCATACAACGTTTCAATTGTGATGCGGAGGATTGAGGAAAAAGTCGTGAGGAAAGTTGTTAGTTTCATGTGAAGGGCTAAAAGAGTAAGGGAAGATAAATGATACGATGCATGAACTGGGGGAAGAATGATATGACAAGAAAGGGGGTGACACATGAGATTTATTTATTTACCTATTTATATGTTACACTGGAACGCCACACTTAGCAATTACACCAATGAAGCACAAGAATAACTAAACATTTTCAGCTGTTGATCTTTTGTCAGCATTCGAACGGCCATGGGCCGGCAGCGGAAATGACGAGTTATAGAGATGTATGGAAGAATACATACCAAGCTGACCCCAAGTAAATTATATACGATGCGGTGAAACTACAATGAATGTGAGCAAAAAGTGAGTGCCACAAGCTCCTAAACACAATATAAAATTAATAACGGTCCTACAACAAACATTTAGACAGTTGTCCAAAGCGTGTTTTATTTAAACTTATACTAACCGAATTTATAAACGACTAGATTTTGCGCGCTCGCTCGCTTAAATTTCAAATTTGACAATAACCGTCTTGGACACGTGGCGCCATCTATTATGTCAGTCAGTCCGATTGCGGACTAGCTATGATCGCGCATCTACAATAAGCCACTTCCCCATTGTAAACCAAGATCAAATTTCCAGCCGCATTTAAACATGTTTTTTTAAAACTTTGTCCCGCGCTAAGTATTTCTCCTGTATCGTAGGTGCGTTTACGAACATTTAAAACTCACACACACAAACAGCCAGAAACAGAACAACTACCTGTAGGTCATACAAATATTTGTTCCGTGCGGGGATCGAACCCGCGACACGCAACACAGCAGCCGATCGCTCAGCCACTGCGCCAAACAATAAACTGATAGAGAATTTACAAAATATTTTTCTACTCTTAGCTTTCACTGTATCACAAACCTTATATTTTCAGTGACTCTCATTTTATGCAATGAGTCAACACTTATCCGACTCACAATGGGAACTTTCAGCAGGATAACGGTTTTTAGTTTTGATTACTAAACCTCCTTTTGTTGGCGTAATCGAGGACAATACGTGTTCCTAACAAATGTTATGGTTCTCATAGAACAGGGATATTGGGTAGACTCTGATAAACTGTGTGTAATATTGAGTAATGATGAGCAGCTCGTGGGGGGAACGCAGAGCATTGGCAGTTCGATGTCACATGCTGGCTCGTAGGTTTGCACGTTGTACTAGAGAGGTTGTGTTCTGTATGGTGTCGGACGTATAGAATAGCACCATCCCATATTATCTTCCCGTGGGTGTCGTAAGAGGTGACTAAGGAACTTGCCAGAGAATGGGCAGCAGCGTTCTCTGTGCTTTTGTAACAACCGTACTGCGATCGCCAACCCGCCTGCCATGCGTGGTGATTATGGCAAAACGCCCCAAAATGTCAATGTGGCGACACTTGGGGGAGGCCTATGTCCAGCAGTGGACGTCTTTTGGGCTGAAATAATGATGAATGATGAATGATGACTAGAGAGGTAAAATACTCTTTAGCGTATTGCCAATCTATGTACACGTGCGCCCTATGGGTCGGCTATACAAAAAGCTCGTACAAAATGCTCTGCAGGTCCAATATAATAACGCCTTCAGGTTTATGTTGGGACTACCGCGCTTTTGCAGTGTTTGGGAGATGTTCGCGGTGTATGGCGTGTCTGATTTTATACGATTTGACACGAATAGCATCCCTGATGCGGCGAGTACGCGGTAGCTCTAACAGCCTGGTGGCTATCGTGGCCGACAGGATGGAACAGTCTAATACTAAGGCACTGGATGACCACTCATCGTGCGTCTTTCGTGTATTTAAAATAAGGTCTTAAAATGTGTGTAGTTTCTAAAATTATTTTGTCTTTAAATATGGACATATGGACTTATTGTCTTAATATGGAAATATTTTTTTATTATTATTATAATAACAGCCGCTCGGGCCGATTGTCAGTTTAAGCCACGCTTGCCTTGGTTGGGCTGTGGATGGACCCATTACATACAAAGATTTCTCCGTGCCTCGGAAAGCACGTTACGCTATTGGTCCTGGCTGTCATTTGTAGATCTGTGACAGTCGTTACGAGTTGTCAGAAGCCAAATGTCTGACGTCGTCTTACCAAGGGGTATCGTATTACCCAGTTACTGGTTTGTAGATGTCAGATAGGCAGTCGCTTCTTGCGGAGGATGGAATACCTAAAATAAAAACGCAGGAGATTTTCCCCAAAACTTCACCTCAATTATTTTTACTTTTCCTATTTACTTACAAAAAAAAAAACTAGTTTCGGTATAATTCGCACTTCATTTTATTTTGTTTTATTTCACCAAAAATGTATTATCAAATGCGGTCAGACAATCTCCATATCCAATTTTGCTCATTCGCTGCCGCGGATTTTTCAATTATTTGCTCCGATATTTTCGGTGTAAAAATAACTACTCGCTGTTACCATATCAATCAGAGGTTTTAATTAAAAGGGAGGAACTATAGACATACTGGGACCTGGATGAAAAACCAACTAAAGTGCAGGGTATTGGATTTCGTCGCTACCTACAAAACGGTTTTTATTTAAAGCATGATGAGAAATGGTACACATTTTTTTATGATAGTACTTTTTGATTAAAGTTGGGAAACTTGATGACAAATTCTCACGTGTAGCAAACGACGTTTTTTAATACACTTACGAAGTAATAAAATAACGGAACAAAAGTAATTTTGTCATTAATCACTATGGTTTCGTTTGCTTTTTTCCTCGTGCTTTGTCTTCGCAGTTTGAATGAAGAAGAAGCAAAGGTATGCTGCCTAAAACAGCCTAATATTCAAAATAAGAATTTTAAATATATTTGAATTTAAGACAAATAAATGTTAATTTGTTGATAAAAGCTAATTATTAAAAAAAAAGTGATGTTTATCATGATTTCTTTTCATGAACAAAAATTAAGTTTTCATTAAATATTTAAGGATTTTCATTTAACATGTGCCTCTTTGCTGTGAAAAACTATCGAATAGTTTTTAATTGTTATCTGTGGCAAAATCAGGAAAAATAAAACACTCATTGATATAAAATAAAAAATAAAACGAAAATGTGATAAATGCGATAAGAGCCAGATTACAAGGTGGCGTGAAAATGCTTTTATTATCGTTATGTTACGGTTGCTTTTGGTTGCTAAAATAATAGTAAAATTACTGTACTCGAACTAAAATTACTACACCTGTTAAGGGACTTCGCGCAATACGCGGCTACGACGACAAATGTCGCATGACTGGCCGTAATCTTGAACAAAACTGGTCGTGCGACTTTTTTCTTCCTGGTTCCTGGACCAAAAGTCGCTTCTGCAGTCAATAGTCGTGGTCGTAGCTGTGTAGTGTGCGAGGTCCTTTGCTCCGTGGCTTCAACCCTAAACTGCTACCGCTTAGCCACAGGCGGTGTCGACTTCTCTTTATTTTATACGTTGCTCGTAAATGAAAGTCCTAAAATGTTTTGTCTGACAGTAGTAGGAACACGGGTGTTGTCGACATTTTGTACTAATCTGGATAATTTTCTTAAGTAACGTGTAGTATTTGTGCACGAGAGTCACAGGACTCATTTACAAGTTTTTTTACTGTGAAAAGTTAAAAATATTTAAATCGTACATATCTAATATGTCAAATTCTCGTGTCGCGGTGTTTGTTACCAAGCTCCTCCGAAACCGCTGAACCGAATTGTATGAAATTTTGTGTGCATATCGGGTAGGTCTGAGAATCGGCCAATATCTATTTTCCCCTGGGCAGCATTAGCTAGTATTTGTATAATAAGTATGTACTTTCTGTTCGAATAATTGGAAAATATTTTGATAATTTCATCCAAAATAAAGTTGGCTATAAAAAAGATCAAAGTCAAATAATCAAACAACAATATTCTATATTTATAAAATATTTTCACCTCACTGAAAGAATATGAAATCTCAATAATGAACTCGTAAGGACTATCAAACTTTTTACTTTTTGGAAAAGAAAAAGATTTTTTATTCATATTCTTCTTTGACCGATTTTCATTTGCGTGAAATTCTTATAAAATTAATACCCTCTCGATTTTTAGACTTTCGAATATTCGGCGTAAGCCCTTGTTGATTCAAGACGGAGAAAAATATTGAATATATTTTAGCTCCCCTTGTTGGGGATGTTTAAATATTCTTCAGATGATGGAATGACTAAACATTTGTCGAGTCAAATGTGAGTTCAGGACTTTAGGTTAAGTGTGTGCCTTTTTCGGCAGAAGTGCGTTTGGATATAAAATGCCATATTGCAGACTCAATACCCGCATTTTCTTTTTTTTTTGTGTTTTTTTTAGGCTGTCAATTTTGTTGGTTTTTTTAAATGCTTGTTACCTCTTACTCCGTGATTAGTGGTCCGATTTACGTGTTTTTTTTTTTTGACACCAGAATCTCACACGGTGGTATAACTATTTACATAAGTATTTATATTTTTTGGGTAGTTTAAAATATGAGTTATATTCTATTATTTTTTCTTCTATGCCTATGTGGATTATCTTTTAAAAACTTATAGTAATGACATGAAAACTCAATAAAGCCAACAAGTCTGACTGACTTCTTTTTGATTTTTCAAATGTTCGATTTTCTTTCGATTATCAATAGCCATCGAAATGAATGAATGTACTTATACAAGGTGTTGTTTTGCATCCGATTTTTCAAATATCCCTATAACAATTGGAGGGAAACTTCAGTAACATTTTACTGGAGCAATGAACAATCTATCAATAACATTAACAAAAATTAAATTAAAAATTAAAAAAAAACACCTTCCACAAAAAAATTACTAAAACACAAAAATATATTAAACCTAGCGTCATAACGTTGTTATTTTTTGGGTCGGGTTTTTTTTCTAATTATAATTTATTTTTAATTTCAGGCTTTAGCTGTAACGACTCTCCAAGATCTTCAAATTACAGCCGAGACCCGTTGGTCTCGGCTGTAATTTGAAGATCTTTTTGACGTGGTTTCCGAGGCACGGAGAGGAGCTTTCCACAGAGCGACCTTGGCAACTATTCGCTTCTGACTACTCGTAACGACTATCAAAGATCTACAAATGACAGCCGGAACCAACGGCTTAACGTGCTGTCCGAGGCATGGAGTAAATAATTAATTTAAAGAAATTATATACGTAGGTATATAATTTCTTTAAATTAATTCCATACTGTAGAGTATGGAACAATTAAAGACGCACAAATGATTACCAGGTATTCTTATTATTAGGTATTCGCCCAGAGCGGAAGAAGTCATTTGATGATTTCCCATCCTAAAAAAAAAAAAAAAAAAGGTATTCTTATTAGGACACCCAGATTATTTTATAACAGCAATTCCTTAACGTAAAACTTTTTCGAAAAAATATCTGATGTTTCTTACAAACGTGCAATACTTACACTAACAAAATGTATGAAACAACAGTATTTTTTTAAATGACCTTCTATTAAATTACCGAGTATTTACAGAATTTCCGTTTGTGCTTCGCTGGGGATTCCACCCTATATTTATGGATTATGTTTTTGCCAGCAGCGCATCGTCATTCCAGCGTCTAATAATAATAGTTTATTGTCACAAAGAATCATACATGTGACACACTGGTTAACAAGATGCTAACTACGCTGCAGAAGTCTATATACAGATATTGTGAGCCCTGCCTCTTAAACTAGGATAACAAAAGATCCATGTAGCACCGCTTTGGTATTAAAACACGTGTGAAACAATAATAAAATTGCTCGAAAACAAACAAATTCCTCCCAAAAGAAACAAAAAAACTTCGTATCCGACAACAGTTTAAAAAGAAACTCGGTAATCCGACGGCCGACTGAAACTTGAAACTACTAATTGCCGGATAAATCTTGAGAAAGTTACACAGACTACAAAGTACGGTTTAATTGGGATGTCTGTTTGTCTGTCTGTGTTCTCGATTCACCTACAGTTTGCAGTGCAATTAGCAGAGCTGTAATTGGCTAAATGAGGGTAGTTTTGTTGTGTCTAGGGATGTTGTGGCTAGCAGCTAGACAGGTCGTCATTATTTGTTCAAGACTGCATAACGCAAGAGTGCGTGGCTAGGTAATAACAGTCGCACGGGTCGATATTGAGGTAACCTAACCTAACCATAGTACAATTTGTCAGTTATGCCAAAGTCCCTATTGCCTTCAACTGGGTACGAATCCAGACTCCGTGACTGGTAACAACCAATAGCACTTGCCCAAGATCTAATGTTCAGCCGTCACACTTGTGACCACTCGATCAACGATGCAATCAACGAATCAACAAGTATAATTATAATACTAAACCAGTTTTTTTTTATTGTAACCCTGAAATGAAACCGATAATAAATAAAAACCGGCCAAGTGCTAGTCGGACTCGCGCACGAAGGGTTCCGTGCCATTTTTTATAAAAAATGAGCAAAATAACACTTTTTTGTATGGGAGCCCCCTTAAATATTTATTTTAATCTGTTTTTAGTATTTGTTGTCATAGCATCAACAGAAATACATAATCTGTGAAAATTTCAACAGGCTAACTATCATGGTTCATGAGATACAGCCTGGTGACAGACGGACGGACGGACGGACGGACAGCGAAGTCTCAGTAATAGGGTCCCGTTTGACCCTTTGGGTACGGAACCCTAAAAACAAATTAAACAATAACATTTAGGAATCTTACTCCACATTTAACCTGTTTATAGAAGCTAAAATTCAAGATTGAACAAAACAATTACAAGCAAGCTTGAACGTACAAATGGCTGCTATAACATCCCGTTATTAACATTCTGTGTTAATTCTCAAATTAGTTGAAATAAAATAACATATATTACAGGTTTTATTGCCTTCAGCAGAAGGTACTAGTATCTTTAATTTAAGAGGAATTTTCTCATAAAATAGTGATGTGACCAAGGGTAAATAAAATCGGTTATTTTATTTTTTTATTCTGCTGGGCAACGGTCTCCTCCGAGACCAAATACTGTCTTCCTGTGGCATCTCGGACCACAAGGCATATCTCAGAAGAGGGACAGCAGAGGCAAATATAAAAATAAAAGAAAAGTTCCTCAGATTGGTTTTAGTTAGACTCTTGTAAACTAAGGAACTCCTAATTAACACCCTCTTACATTTTTAGTGAATTTTATAAAAGTGTGGCCGTTCTGTTCTCGGTAGATAAAGATTCTTATCTAAACTAATATTATAAAGAGGAAAGATTTGATTGTTTGTTTGTTTGCATTGAATAGGCTCCGAAACTACTGGTCCGATTTGAAAAATTGCTTCAGTGGTATAAAGCCCATTTATTGAGGAAGGCTATAGGCTATATATCATCACGCTACGACCAATAGGAGTGGAGCAGCAATGAAAAATGTTGCGAAAACGGGGAAAATGTGACGCATACGAAGTTGCGCCGGACAGCTAGTTAATAAAAGCCCATGATAATATTACTACTTACTAATATAAATGCGAAATGGATGTTTATTGGAAGTTGTGTTGAGACAGTGGATGTTTGTTATTCTTTCACGCAAAAACTCCTGAGCGGGTTTGGATGAAATTTGCCACACCGATAGTTTATAATCTAGATTACGAAATCACTTCCTACTTTAGAAATCGGACAAAAATCTATGAGTACAGCGAGAATTGGCGCTATCAAGTTTAGAATTTACCTTTATACTCGAGTCCACGGAGTACTCGTTACGGGACATCACTAGTAAGTAAAGGAGCTCATAACCCTGCCTACCGTGTTCCGGAATTTGGCACGACACATCACTTTTAACCATACAGGGTAACAGGGATGAATCGTAGTCGTCTCGTCAACACCCCGTGACCCTATCGTGCCCTTATTACCCCCTTCTCGAGTACATACTTAACGCCTTTGGCCTTCGCAAGAATTGGTCTCTTACCTTTGAAATGAGCGGCAAAAAATATTTAGCATTCAGAATGAGTTTGTCAAACAGTAACATATTAGACATTAAAATCAGCCTACTCATCATCCGCCTAGTCACTTCCCAACTTCTCTCCCTCTCCCCCTTCTCTTCTTTTATTATTGATATTTGTATGGGAATCAGTAATATTTTTAATTCGGCATTATTATTTTTGCTTATTATTTGTAATGGATGATTCTAATTTAATTTGTTTTTACATTCTTTACACCTGACATTTACTTTTCAATTTGTTTATTTGGTTACTGTTTTATTACTTTTTGGTTTATTGTAATTCTTGAATTTTAATTTTATAATTTTGTGTAAAGTTTCGATACTATGTAAAAATTGTTACTGAAATACCCAAAATGAAATGAATGAAAATATGTTGGGGTCGCCTTACAGTCTAACCGGACGCAGCTGAATACTAGTATTTTAAATGAAGCGACTTTCTATCTGACCTCCACAACCCAGTTAGTACTGGGAAATACAATTACCCTTTGGTAAGACTGGATGTCGGACTTTCGGGTCACTACCTGTAATTACTGTCAAAGATCTATAAATGACAGCCGGGACTACCGAGTTAACTTGCTTCCCAAGGCACGGAGGACAGTCGGTATGTAATGGGTGGTCACCCATCCACAGATAGACCCGAGCGGCTGTTATTATTTAGCCGGCGATTCGGTCGAATTTTTTGACGCCCTGTATTTCTTTATCTCTTTCGATACTGTTCATAATTGTATTAAAATTTTAAGGCTATTTAAAGTTCGTAAATAATTAATTTGTGAATGAATATCATCATCATCATATTTATTTATCAAACAATTTACATTGTGTTTGATAAAATTCGAACACAACGTAAATTGTTTCATCACAAAATCTTTACAGTTGAAATCATAACAGAAGCAATAATAAAGTATAAAACAAACAAAAATAATAATGATTGTACATAGTGTAGCGTAAATAAAAATAAAAGTCGTCACTGCTACATGTTAATACGTATAATTTTGCGGATATAAAAATAAACCTAATACAAATTTTTATATAAAATTAAAAAGGATCAAAGAAAGAAAAAAATAATTGGCGACATATAATATGATTTTAAGTAAAGCAGCGAAATGGGTTGTTCAGAATTGTATAAAGTCTGTGATTTTTAAAATTAAAACCAGAAGGTGAGAAGGGGTTGCAACACCTATTCAGCCCTAGGCGCGATCAAATTGTATCCGAGCTTAATTACTACACCGGAAAAAATACATTGCGCGACCTTTTGATACGAAGGGCTTAAATATGTTAGATGATGGTACAAAAAAAACTACACTATTGCTATAGATTATAAAAAAAGAAGGATTAGAACAAAATTTGTTCTTGAAATTTGACACCGTGATATTTCTCCCTGAAGGTCTGGATCTTCGCTCGAAACCTGACTGTTGCTCCGGGTCTTAGGTGGCAAGCCTCGGAGACAACCGCTTGCACGCGTCTCCCGATCCCTGGTCGGTATATTGACGCGGCGCCGAAAGTATACGGGTCACTAGTTCTCAGCTAGGTCAAAAGTCCTAGAACCGATTCTGAGCGAATCTATGGTGAGAAAAATACAGAAAAATTAACACCATGCTCCAAAAGAATCTTTCAAGCAGTAAAAGTTTAAAATGTTTCAAATACATACCGGTTCTTGGTAAAATCACTTATAACAACCGACTATTCAGTACGGCGCTACAAAATTCAAATTATCTTCCTTAGGTAGAAGACTTTAGATTACAAATAATTTAACAATTTAATTACGAAACGGAATAGCATGTAGGATATTTCCAAAGATTAGTCGCCAATATGAGAAAAAATTTCCTACGTGACATCCCATGGAATCGTGATACTTTTTAAATTTGAACCGAAGTAAGAAAAAGTAAAATGATTAGAAATGAGGTCGACTTACACGAACAGAATAGTTTTTATTCAGCCGAATATAAACAGCGTGATAATGCTGCAATAGGTACTGCCCTTTCCTGCAAATCAAGGAAAATACACCAATGTACCTTTCATAAACGAAATTAATAAGTCCAATGTAAAAAACTATTTTTTTTTTATTTTAAGTGACAAAATTACTGAATTTTCCATAGGTAATTTTTTTTTCGGATATAATTCTATTTGCTGATGACACTTCGCTAATCTTTAAAATTGATAGAAAAGATACGGACGTCTTACATGTTAACGAAAGCCTTACTATTCTCTCGAAATGGTTCGCAGCCTACAATCTTTTATTGAATACGAATAAAACAAAATGCCAAGTTTTCTTTACCAAATGTACCACAACGTGACTTAAATTTAAATCTTGACGGCAAGAAGCTGGATGTTATAGCGGAAACTGTATTCTTGGGGATTACTATCGATTCAAAACTGCAGTGGGGCGCGCACATTAGAACTCTTTCAGGAAGGTTAAGCTCAGCTGCCTATGCAATTAGAAAAATAAGGCAGTTAACTGATATAGCCACAGCTAGGTTAGTATACTACGCTTATTTCCATAGTATTATGACCTATGGCATTCTGCTGTGGGGATCGACAGCAGACGTTGATTCAATTTTCTTACTGCAAAAGAGGGCAGTCCGCGCTATCTACAAAATGGGTCCTCGTGAATCCCTCAGAGAAAAATTTAAAGAAATCGATATACTCACTCTGCCTTCACTTTATATTTTAGAATGTATTTTATGTCCGCAACAACCGAGGACTTTTCAAAATTAGAGCGACTTCCATAATATACACGCAGTAAACACGAAATTGTAATACCCAAATTCAGATTAACCAAAACTAGCAAGTCTTTTCTTATAAACAGTATACGCTTTTATAATAAGTTGCCGAAGTCAGTTACAGAACTGACCGATGGAAAGTTTAAAAATTATATTAAACGTGTCCTTATTAAAAAAGCATATAACAAAATTAAGGACTACGTTGAAGATAGAGAAGTTTGGCGTCAGCCCCTTCGCACATGCGGCTTCCCTGGTAGCTCATAAACGGCACAAATGTGTGGATGTCTCTAACTATTCTCAATATTTTTTTTTCCTTTCTTTTTAATCAGATGTTTTACAATAGTTTTTAAATCATTACACCTTTTGTTTAGAATAGTTACAGCACGGATGACAACATTTGTGTCACTTATTTGATCTAGTCTTTTTGTGATACTTTCTATTTATTTTTTGTTGTTGTATACTACTCATTTTTTATTTACCGATTGTTTGTAAATGTGTTGACATTGTAGGCCTTATAGATTCCTAGATCCTTGGTAGCTTTTTATTTCGTTCTACGTTTTGTAGTAAGCAACAACTTATTGTCAGGCCTACGATGTCCTCCCATACTTTAGTACTAACACTGTAACAGAAATATTGTAAAACCAAATGATTTTAAAAGAGTAACCATGGAGTTTCTTGCCGGATCTTCTCCATAGGAAACGACCAACCCGAACCGAGCACCTTTTTGTCGACGTTTTATAAGTGCCCCTGTAGGCCTATGTAAACTAAAAATATTTTGATATGATTAGATTTGAAAAAAAAAATTACATGTTCCATATTTGGACGTTTTTTTTTTGAAATGACTAAAATATTTTGATGTGGGCTTTCAGAATAAGGTACTGAATGCGTTGTAACCTTTTTAGCTTTGGTGTCTGTCCCTTCTACCTTGAATAAGTGCCATTTAAATTATTACTTTTATTTAACCTGTCCCCGTGTCTGTCTGTGTCTAAAGAAACCTTGCTTGGGTCACCTTCCCGGTTTCCGATCGAGGTGATATTTTGTACACACCTTTGGTTCTGGTGTCAATATATTTCTTAATTAGACTTGATTCTGCAGCCATGATCGCCTCCTCACGAGAGAACTCTTCAACGGTTGATAACATGGACACGAAACTGTGTATAAGCTTTCAATGTTGATAGATAAAATTTTAATTTAATAAAAGCTTGTTTTTTTTCAGTTCGTTTTCAGTTACTCCAAGGTTTCGTTTTTTTTTTAGTGCATTGTATAAAAACTTGCTTCAAAACGTTTTTTACGTACATAAGCATTAATCTTTATTTAAGTACACACATAAGTGTTGCCAAGTAGGTGAAAGCGGCCAATAATGTCGTGAAAATAAAAAAACGGTCGCCAACAAAATGATATAAAGTTTCGGTTTCGTATCAAAATAACATTGGATAGTTCACCGAACACAGTTAATTCGGGAATCCTTTGATATTAAAAACCTATCGGTTCCTTTGAACGACAAATTCTTGTTCAGGTATTCAACGGTTTTGATTACCACTGAAAATACCGGACAACATGAGTAGCGATTACAAAAATATTTATTTTGTAACGTTTTTGTGAGAGATATTTTTAGTACGTAGGCGTTTTATTTACTTTACCCAAACGGGACTGTTCAGATCCTATAAACACGCTGACACATCCACCGATACATATGCAGTATTATGTAGCCTCGATTTCTATAAAATGCTTATACAATGAGAGATCTGCATAAACTGGTTTTGTAAAGCTTGATTGGTCGCCGTGTATATGTCGCAGGTTTTTCATAAAATTAGACTTTTGATCAAGAACCTGAACTAGTTTGGGTTTTTGATAAAGTCAAAATCACGGGTTTGCTTTGTTTTATGACAAATAAATCAATTCAAATGAAATAAATAAAACAATCCATCATCATTTGCAACTCAGTAGAAAGAGAACAATTATTTATTTATCTTTTTTTTTTGTGAATGGCTTCTCGCAGTTCAACCTAAATTATATTTCATTAAATATTTCAAAATAGCGTGACCTCATTGGTCAAATTGAGACCTAGCGATGGTCGCGCCATCTTCAATTAGCTTTAAACGCCATTCTCGCTTATTTGAGTCGTCACTTAAGTTGAAACTATTTAAGTCTCTCATAGATAAATAGACTTTAGGACCTAGACAAAGTTAACGAAACTTACTTATGTAATTGGACCTTAAGTTACATTTATTTTAGCAAACTGCTACTAAAAACAAGAGAAGTTTTGCCTAATTTCGATTTCTTCGAAAATGCCATTAAGCAGCGTAATCCCCTGATCGCAGCGGCCGCCCTTTACGAACACCCGCGCATTAGCTCCAGGAGAGTAGCAAAGAGACACTCTAAAGAGGCAATCTTAAAAAGTTCAGACTCAAACTGCCGTCTTTCCGACCTCGCCGTCGACGTCCGTCGCGACGATCCGGTCCTTGCCCACCCCGAACCTCGCTCGAGCCAGCCCCCATGCTGTCCTCCCCCAGCGACGCCCTAAGCCGAGGCTCGTACCCCACAGGAGTTGCCCTTAGCGTGTAGTGCTTAGTTAGTTAGTTTTTATTCCCTGGCTGGAGACCTTATACTCAAGGCGCCCATAGGATAGTCCGATTAAGTAGACGACAAACTCATAGGTTGAAATGCGACATGCCATTCACAAAAGGATTGTTTACAATTATTTTTTTATTGCTTTTACCGATAAGACTGCCCATTGTACCTGGTGTAAAAGGTGTACAATAAATAATATTCTATCTATCTATCTAAGATGGGTCAGAATCATGAAACAGGCAGGCCGTCTCAACGATTTGAACTTGTTCCTGACTTATTGGCCAGAGAAGGCAAAACACCGTAAGAGTTGGAATGGAATGGGACGGGCCTTTGCCCAGCAGTGGGTGTAAAATGAACCCAGTTTGACCTCAAATTATCGGGGTCAAATGAACAAGCTACTATCATGTAGACCCTACTCACTTTTGACTCAAATTGTACGACTGTACGCGATTTGGTGGGTCTCAGTCATCTTCCAGCGAATTGCCAAAATTTTTGACCTTTCCACAGGGGTGGCCGAGTATGAGCACGGAGACCAGTATTCACTCAGCCCCGTCCGATGATCAAGCACCCGTATCGACAGGCCGTGTCATCATCATCATCATCATTTCAGCCCAAAAGACGTCCACTGCTGGACATAAGCCTCCCCCAAGTGACGCCATATTGAAATTTTGGGGGGTTTTGCCATAATGGCCACGCTTGGCAGGCGGGTTGGCGATCCGAGTACGGTTGTTACAAAAGTACAGAGAACGCTGATGCCCATTCTCTGGCAAATCCCTTAGTCGCCTCTTACGACACCCACGGCAAGATATGGGATGGTGCTATTCTTTACGTCCGACACCATACAGTGCCGTGAAAGAATGCATTATTACATTACATCATGTCTGTATTTCCCGGTGGATAAGCGAGAGGTTTAGCTTTAACCCAAAGTACCAACAATACAACAAAATACTCCAACCCTGGACCACACAAAGCTGCAGCTTATGCTCGACTGATTCAAGAAATTACTTCGCACGACTAACGGGAACAGAATTGAATATGACGATAGCAATCCTTTTGTGTTACCGACCGTGCATGCGAGGATCTAAGATGGCGTCTGTAATCTCTTCCATGGCAGCATACAGTGGCGTTTGAGAGCTTTAAGTGAATTTCTGCTTGAGTTTAGAATGGCGGTGTAATGGTTCAGTAACTTCTATTTATTGGTAATTTTAACTATTTTAGGTTGACTTAGTAAATTGTGTGACGTTGTATAAGAAAACTTTTGTTTGAATAATTGTCTAATATTAATCCATACTAATATTATAAATGCGAAAGTCACTCTGTTTGTTTGTATGTTTGTTTGTTGTTTACCTTTTCACGACCAAACGGCTGATCGGATCTTAATGAAAGGTAAGAAGATAGATTTCATCCTGGGGAAGGACATAGGCATCATCACGCTACGACCAATAGGAGCGGAGCAACAATGAAAAATGTTGCGAAGTTGCGAAAACGGGGAAAATGTGACGCAGACGAAGTTGCGCAGGACAGCTAGTATTAAAATAAAAATTTTAAATATTGGGCCTTTTCGTTTAACATACGTAGAATATTTTAATCCAAGCGTCGTAATTAAACGTAAAATTTTTCATAGGTATGAGTGATATTTTATGTTTTTTTCGTCGAATCTGTAGGTTTTTCAGTATTTTCTGTTGATAAAACTGATTTGGCAAATCTTATGGAATATAGGGGGATGCATAAGGTTAAAAAACCAGTTGTTTTGACCCAAACTGTTTGCGACCGTTTTCCATTTTTGGTATACCAAATGAGGATATATAGGAAATGAGCACACTGTGGTTTTAATTAGTGGAATAATTAACATACATGCAAGTAACGCCGCAGATGATAATCAAAATTAGCAATCGGTTTTTCGGAACAGTAAGGAAAAAGATTATTATGAAAATGTATATTTTGGTCAACTGTTCAGTACGATTCCTGATTAAATAAACTAATTAGTAAGTAATTAAATGAAATTGTAGAACGTTGGGTTTTTTTATATGTAAGGTCAAATTTAATTTTTACAAAGTAGTTGAGGTCGGTATGTTGTATCTTTATTTGAGCACTAGCTGTCCCACGCAACTTTGCGTCACATATTCCCCGTTTTCGCAACAGTTTACATTGCTGCTCCGCTCCTATGTGTCGTAGCGTGATGATATATAGTCTATTGTTTAAAAACCAACCACAAATGGTGTTGTTTGCTGACGACACTTCTTTAATATTTAGAATAAACAGACGTGCCACAAACCTCAACGACGTAAATAATGCTCTAATGCAGGTCCATAACTGGTTTACCGCTAATAATTTAGTATTAAATGGGAAAAAAACCAAGTGCATAAGATTTACTCTACCAAATGTCAAATGTAGTGATTGTGACATAGTATTAAATCAAGAGAAACTTGAATTTGTCGATGAAACTGTTTTCTTGGGGATCACGCTCGACTCAAGGCTACAATGGGGTTCTCATTTAACATCTCTTGCAGGACGGCTGAGTTCAGCAGCATATGCTGTCAGAAAAATCCGTCAATTTACTGATGTAGATACCGCGAGGCTAGTGTATTTTAGTTATTTTCATAGCATTATGTCATACGGTATTTTACTATGGGGACGGGCTGCAGACATCGAGTCTATATTTATTCTGCAGAAAAGAGCTATCAGAGCCATATATAATCTACGTAGGCGCGATTCTCTAAGAGAACTGTTTAAGGAAATTAACATCATGACGGTACCTTGTCAATACATCTATGAAAATATCATGTACGTTAGGAAAAATCTGCATTTATTTAGTAAAAGAAGTGACCGGCACCACTATAATACTAGAAACAGGGACCAACTGGTTCAGCCAGGTTTCAGGCTAGCTAAAGTAGACTCATCTTTCATGGGGTACTGTTTAAAATGTTACAATAAAATACCTCCCCCCATTCTACAACTGAATGAAACGAAATTTAAATCTTGCATAAAGCGCACACTATGTAGGCAAGCATATTATAAGTTGGGGGATTACATTGATGATAAAAATGCTTGGCTCAATGCTGGTCCTGCTCCACAACCATAGGGGCTATCAAATTACCATGTGAAGTTACTGTGGAAGCTGCAGAAGATTGTATAAATATCTTTGCTTTGTATAGATTCAATCTCTTAGTATTATATAATTGCATAGCACATGTGTGAAAACTATGTACTGAAAAGCCACCATTTACTGGGTACCTACATCTTACACTGACGCGAATTTACCCTGGCGGTTGAGTAAATGTCATGCTCACTTAAATGTCACGCTGATGGCGGCGGGTGTGTCGGGTCATTTAGTTCCCTTCAATATGGTTGAGTTGAATGATGGCTGATACATGCGTCATGTTCGTGAACGGGCGCTGTCAGTTGTGCCTGGTCATCTCTTAGCTGCCACGGTTTATTTTAATTATTTTATTTTAACTTTTTTTCGAATTATTGATTTCGTCTTTTACTCTGGACGCTCTTAACTTGCCCGTATTTCTACATCGTTCTCACATACTAGTAATTCTCAACACGATTGATGTAACCAAGATTTTGTAACATATTTTGATTTAAAAGAGTGTCCATGGAGTTTCTTGCCCATTCTTCTCCATAGAGATCTACGCTTTGGAATGGGCAACTACAGTACTTTCACAAGTTATTATGTCTTGTGACTGGGACTGTAGCTCCGCTTTCTTCTTTTTTGTTCTTTGACTTTCAAAAGTGCCTGTAATGGTCTAATTGAAATAAATGCTTTGAGTTTGAGTTTGAGTTTCTATAGTAATGTAGTAGGATCAGTAGTTCCTGAGATTAGCGCGTTCAAGCAAACAAACAAACACAAACTCTTTAGCTTTATAATACTATATACTATACTATACAGTATACTATATACTAGTACTAGTATAGACTAGTATAGATAGATTATTTATTTTACATATATACATTACTAACTGACCCGCGCAACTTCGTCTGCGTCACATTTATCCCGTTTTCGCAAAATTTTTCATTGCTGCTCCGCTCCTATTGGTCGTATCGTGATGATATAATATAGCCTATGTCCTTCCCCAGGTTGAAATCTACCTTCTTGCCAAATTTCATTAAGATCCGATCAGCCGTTTAGTCGTGAAAAGGTAACAAACAAACATACAAACAGAGTGACTTTCGCATGTATAATATTAAGTATGTATTTCCAAACTACAAATACATCTAAAATAATAATAAAATATGTACAAGTATCGAAATTACAGGGCGTCAAAAAATTCGTCCACATCGCTGTCAACAGGAAAAGTGCCCAAAACGCTGGCCGCATTGCGACGTTGGATGGCAATGCTGATTCTCTGGGCGAAAAAGAGGCCAGCCGTCTGGTCACGTGAAGACGGACCAACCAAGACAAGCGCAGCTTCACCTGAAGATCGTCCGGAGCGGCTGTTATTATATAGCCATGAGATCCACTTTCTAACACGCATATGTAAAATCTAATGGTAATGTTAACGAGCTGGGATACTAATGTATCAATAGAACCTTAATACGATTCTATTTATAGAATTTGAATCAGAGACGTTATGGAGCTCCGTAACGGTAACCGAAACAATCGGATATCCGAATTAAAACTATATCCGTAACCGTCCCCGTATCCGTTTCTCAAGTTTCGGATGATTTCGTATAAGGGCGGAATCTGAATAAAACTACATGTTTCGACAGGTTTTTGTTTCACGTAATTATTATAACATCTCTAAATAATTACTTACCTATATGACTAACCCTATATACCAAATGATAACCTAGACTAGATAAAACCTTTAAATAAAACCATACTATTTGTGTTTATATTTTACTTCAATCTAATATCCGTAACCGAAACTATCCGAAACTAACGGATAATCCGAAATAATTACATATCCATAACCGTATCCGAAACCGATATACTTTTATTCCTATATCCTTATCCGTATCTAGATCCGAAATATCATACCCATAGCATCTCTGATTTGAATACGAAACCCTAAAATACCTATCAGTGTATAAATAAATAATGAATAACTTTCAAGTTGATTCCGAACTATCGTATCATTCCTCTTGGCTCAACTGAAGTTATATTGAAAACGTTGGATACGCTTTGATTTACTTTTGCTACTCTGATGGAGGTACGACAATGGAATAAGTTTTTGTTTACTTGGCATGTATTTACAGTACGTTTATAGTGGTTTTAACGACACGTCTGAAATTAATTGCCATTTTGGGTGTAAAAGTACGCTTAGCGGAGCCGAAAGACCCGTTCTCCTCGTCATTGAAATGACGGAGAGAAAAAAAATCAGCGAAGTCTTAGTTATAGGGTCCCGTATGACCCTTTACACGTCGCTGTCCGTCCATCTGTCACCAGGCTGTAACTCATGAACCGTTAAGCCGTTGGTCCCGGCTGTCATTTGTAGATCTTTGACAGTCGTTACGAGTAGTGAGAAGCCAAAAGTCTGACATCCAGTCTTACCAAGGGGTATCGTATTACCCAGTTTCTGGGTTGTGGAGGTCGGATAGGCAGTCGCTTCATGTAAAATACTGGTACTCTGCTGCATCTGGTTAGACTGGAAGCTGACCTCAAGATAGTTTGGGAAAAGACTGGGCAGACGATGATGTGTTAATTCAGGTTGTTAATTATCTAAGCGCCAATTTTCATCAAAAGAGGTACTCGTTTTTCTGTAGCTTGCTTCCTGAATCGTCCTGTTCGTTCCTGTCTGAAGTTCAAAACCCCCTAGCCAACTAAATGGGTGGTGGTACAGAGGATAAAGTTCTATGAATGAGAAAATTGCCTGGAACTTGAAGCTGCAAATTATTTAAAACAATACAGACAGGCAGGAGGTAAGTTTGGTAGAATTTTATGGCTTGTATACCACGGATTGTAGTTTTGTTCTGAAAAGTACATTAATAAAGAAAATATTGGCTTTATTTATGTTG
The DNA here is from genome assembly GCA_949152445.1 of Cerastis rubricosa. Classification (NCBI taxonomy): domain Eukaryota; kingdom Metazoa; phylum Arthropoda; class Insecta; order Lepidoptera; family Noctuidae; genus Cerastis; species Cerastis rubricosa. The sequence goes on along the minus strand of OX424537.1, from coordinate 17,810,224 downwards.
TCAAGTTTGTTATTTTATTTTTATTTATAACTAGTTTTTATTTTGCTCGCAACTTCTCTCCCGTTTTGAACAGAAATTAATCCATGGGAACGTTTAAAATGTAGCCTATGACACTCAGGGATAATGTAGCTTCCTGTTAGTGAAAATTTGTCGGAATTAAATCAATAGTTCCAAAGATTACCCCCGACATACAAACTTACAAACGAATACCTCTTTATAATATTTGAAAATAGAAGTATAGACTGTGCGTGTGCGTTAATGTGCAGAATAAGTAAATAGTATTGCTTTTTTTATTCTTACAATCTATTATGCTTATTTAAACGAGATTTAGTCTAACTCAATAACCCCTGTGAGTCACTATTCAGGTCAAAAACGTACAAAGCATGTAACCTGAAACTTTAATCAGAAATTTGTGGTTTTCAACAATACTCCTTCGGGAAAAGATAGCACAAAACTATAAAACGACATAGTAGTTCTGTGCTTCAGGGATCGCAACGACACTGTTTTCTTATAAAGATACAGATAAATACAGTATTTACCTATCAAAAAAGTGATGTATTTACCAAGTAACAATTGTCTAAATGCGAACTTCAGTAGTAGTTCTTCTGTAGTTATAGAGGAGCTCGTGGCTAAATAATAACAGCCGCACCGGTCGATCTTTAAGCTTAAGCCGTGCTTGCCGAGGTTGTTCCATGGATGGGTGACCATAATTACATACCAAGTTTCCTCCATGCCTCGGAAAGCACGTTAAGCCGTTGGTCCCGGCTGTCATTTGTAGATCTTTGACAGTAGTTACGACTAGTCAGAAGCCAAAAGTCTGACATCCAGTCTTACTAAGGGTTATCGTCTTACCCAGTTACTGGGTTGTGGAGGTCAGATAAACAGTCGCTTCATGTAAAATACTGGTACTTAGCTGCATCCGGTTAAACTGGAAGCCACCCCTAAGATAGTTTGGGAAAAGGCTAGGCAGATGATGATGACTAAAATATGTCGTGAAGAAAGTTTTGACTATGACTGTGGATGGTATAAGAATATAGGAAGACCAAAGAAACGATGGATGGACTTTGTGAAGGATCATATGGCAACAAAACAGGTTTGTGATGAAATGACAAGTAATAGATAGGTAAGTATGGAAGTAGACATGCAGCGCCGACCCCAAATAAATTGGAATAAGGGCAGGAGATGATGATGACTTAACTAAGACCACACCTTTCTGGTACATGCTGTATATTGTATAGTCGAACCTTTTGAATGCTTTACCACTCCCTTATTTTTCTCAATGTGGAAATCCTCAATGGATGTCTTCCGCCCCGGGGCGAGCGGCAGAGTCTGTCAGACTCGTACTGACTAAAACCACACCGGTGTTTCCTCGCACACTTGCGTCGACGGACAGCGGGATCTAATACGACTGCCGCTGCCCCGGACTAATGCCTGCTTGATCTTCGGGCGTCGTCCCGGGATGGAATAAGGGGTAAAACTCCCCCCGTAACCTCTCAGACAAGCGCGCGTGGAATATTACGTGCCGCCGTTTTGGGTCTAGTGTTATGGGGGCGACGGAAGCCCCCGAATCCGGCGCCCTTGAACCACCCTTGGCCAAGCCAAAATGGCTTCAGGCACACGACACCCTTTGCACGAAAATTCCCTGTTGCCGCAAAGGCTGAATAGGCGGAACAGCAGAAGTGTGTCAACCCACTCACTTGCGAGCAATCTAGAGAAAGACTAAGAAAAGTGGGAACATCATCGGCTGAATACTCCGAGATATTGTATTAAACATGACTGATTTCCAAAAATTCACTAAACAGTGGAAAATTATTTTACTTTCGGAAGTCGGTGGCAAAAAATAAATGAAATAAAAACAAAAGTCAGCGTCTTCTATTGTCGTTGACTCCTGAAATCGGACCGGTCTACATCATCATCAGCCTATAATTTTCCCACTGCTAGGACACACGGGCCTCCGCTCTATGAGAGGGAGTGGGCTGTAATCCACCACGCAGGCTCAGTGCGGGTTGGTGGATGTCACATGTCTTCGAATTTTTAGTTCTAGGACATGCCGGTTGCTTCACGATTTTTTCCTTCACCGTTTTCGAGGGCAGCGGTGATGAAATAAATTATACAAAGTAATGCCCCTGCCTGGGTTCGAACCCACGGCTTACTGATCGTAAGTTGGGGCTGCCTCCGCTGGGCCACCGCTGCTCTCCCATCGGACCGGTAATCACTGAGAAATATCTGTAAAAGAAAAAAAAACCTGGTTGAATCCATAATCACCTCCTTTTTAAAATAAAATCCGGTGAATGAAACCAAAATGGCGGTGTTAGTTTCAATTTTATCCTTGTACTGCTATAACAGATGTTTCAAACTCGTAAGAGGACAGTTTCAAACAGTTTTCTTCTCTTGGTTCTTTTAAAAGGCACTTTGTAACACCCGTTTGAAGATCTTAAGAACGGTCAAAGGCTTATTTTTTTATAAGAAAACTAGTATACAAGTTAGTATATAAGTTTAACTCAGCATATTTTTCTCATTTAACGGCCACTGAACTAAAACTGAGCGAGTTAGTAATTAATTCTGTAATTATTGGTGCGTTGTACAGCTGCGATTTATTGATGCACGGCAAGTATCTATTAGATAAATTGGATCAGCTTACCGTATTGGTAACAATGTTTTATAACTGAAACTGAACTGAACTATCACAACATGGGGACTACAGCAGGTACCCTGAGTTAACAAAAGCTGCTATAATGATGATAGAACTGTGATGGCTGTTTGTGTATGTGAGTTTAAATGTTTGTAAACGGCTACAGGAGAAATTCCTAGTGTGGGACAAAGTTAAAAAAAAGTTCATACATGAGCCACGTTTTTCCTAGTCGGTTGAACAATGTATTTCACTCGGTCTTTACAAGAGCTCAGCGTTTCCAATTACCCTTAAAATCTGAAAGAAAATCACCCATGTTCTAAAATATAGTCCCACTTCACCAGCCTTACGTTTCAACGGACAAATTCCTCAGTTTTCGTAGATAAATCAAAGCAAAATGGTCGCAAAAACTAAAATAGACGACAAAGCGACAGAAATGTTTCGTATAAAACGATACAGTCTGAAATCGCTATCGCTTTATATTTCCGTTTGGGCTCCGCAATTTTTGGCTCCTCGCCTACTGGTAATGTGGTGTGGAGGTCAGATAGGCAGTCGCTCCATGTGAAATACTGATTCAGTTGCACCAAGCTAGACTGGAAGCTGACCCCAACGTCGGGGACAAATCTAGGCACGCGTTGCACATTTTCGTTATTGTTTACCTGATAAAAAGGTGTTGGAAATTCATCAACCTACTTACGTCCTTAATATACAAGGTGTTGTTTTGCATCCTCGTCAAATTTAAGGAGGTAACTATGCTAATTATTCTCGTCCCGAATCTATAATAAAATGGGTAGGTTTTTATTTATTTACGATAATCGGTAAGTGTGAACCACCCGTGTTTTAAACGCGGCCCGTCTAATCCTCGCCCTAAAACCACGCTTTCACACATACAAAGAATCGCAAACGTTTATTCGATAATCTCTTGACTAAACCACGATAAGGGATTTTTCTGAAATACTGACAAACTTAAACAACAACAAAAAAGCACCGTTTATTAATAATTAATTATGTACCGTAATTTTAATTGTGTGTCTTTTGTGACAACCTCCTGAATTTTGACGACGATGCAAAATAACGCCTCGTATAGCTCACCCAAATATCTCCAGTTGTGCTAAAATCCCATGTAATATGGAGTGAGCCTATCGTCAACAACTGGGCACAAATCTGATCTCTGTGATGGAAAATCCCTGGAAATCCCTGATGGAAAACCCAATAACACTTTGCCCGACCTGGGAATCGAACCCAGGACCTCATGCTCAGCAGTCGTGCCGTCGGTGTCATCATCATCATCATTTCAGCCCAAAAGACGTCCACTGCTGGACATAGGCCTTCCCCAAGTGTCGCCACATTGACGTTTTGGAGGGTTTTGCCATAATCGCCACGCTTGGCAGGCGGGTTGGCGATTGCAGTACGGTTGTTACAAAAGCACAGAGAACGCTGCTACCCATTCTCTGGCAAGTCCCTTAGTCGCCTCTTACGACACCCACGGGAAGATATGGGATGGAGCTATTCTTTACGTCCGACACCATACAGACTACCTACCTACCTATTATCGTCGGTGTACTAGTTGGCAATCCACTAGACCGACGAGGCATGCAGATAACAATTGTCAAACAAATGTTACCTACGAGAATCTCTTCATTCTTCTTTGAAACTTAAGCCATGTCCATCCACAACGAGCTTACCTATAGATAAGTTACAACACAGGAATCGAACTGCAAACCTTTGTTCGAGAACAGCTTAGAGCTTAGAACTACCACGGGAAGAGATAAGGCAGACAGTGAAGAAAAGAGTTATGTTCTGAGGTGAAGTAGGTACCGATTGCAGTCAGGGAATTTTGCAAGAAGATTTATGTAACGGGGACGCCTCAGGTTAGGCTAGCCAGATATCGAAACATTGTTAAGTTTTTTTTGCAATTTGTAGGTCAGCGTTCGATTGTACCTATGACTAGCTGTCCGGCGCAACTTCGTTTGCGTCACATTTTTCCGTTTTCGCAACATTTTTCATTGCTGCTCCACTCCTTTTGGTCGTATCGTGATGATATATAGCCTACAGCCTTCCTCGATAAATGGGCTATATAACACTGAAAGATTTATTCAAATCGGACCAGTACTTTTGGAGCCTATTCAATACTAACAAACCATCAAATCTTTCCTCTTTATAATATTAGTTAAGATTATAATTAATTTTACGCGACCATAACAAATACGTATAGTGAGAGCAGAAACAATTTTTTAGATCTATTCACTTTTATCACAATTACAACAGCCGTATGAAATTTGCGCGCACGCGCCTTTGGCCTATCAACTTGTGATAAAAGTGAATAAGTAAAACAAAATATTTCTTTGGGAAAGTTGTTTGTTATCACGATTATAGTCACGTGTTTAAGTATCGGTCACTAATTACTAGTCACTTTATATTAACAAAACCAGCCAGAATATTAAAGGGAAAGGATTTTCTTCATCCAGTAAGGTTCTTCATCTCAGTCAGTTACCCACACATAATAATAAATGTTGGCAAATGACCTCATGAGGGTTGGTAAGGAGCTCTTACATAAATAGAGTGTGTACGTATGAGTCTATGTACCGCATTACTGTAAAATGGTACCGCTGCGCCTCGACCGAATATAAGGGCTATGGTTGATTTGCGCGTGTTTCAACATGGTTTCGAACACAGAATCAAAATCAAAGCATCTAATTCAAGTAGACAAGTTACAGGCACTTTTGAATTGTCGAAACAAGCCTAAAGTTAAAAAAAAAGAACATTTATAAAAACAAGTTATTAATTAAAGGTGTGACGTCAGTTTGTTTTCGTAGGTATTTATATTAGCAAACCCTTTTAATTGATAGCCATATTGGGGTGCCTAAAAATAACTGTTACAGATAAGTTAAGTCTAGTTATAGTTAATTCTAACTATAGTAAATTTAATAATAATGCACTTTGTTTATTTAGGGTACATTAAAAATGTCATTCCCATTTTTGTGCATAATTTCAAAACGAAAAACTACGCTAGCCCATTTCATATCATCGGTTATCCCATCTCCATCACATCCGACAAAGTGCGTCCAACGGTTAAAGTTATAGTTACATATAAATGTAGTCAGATTCTTTCTATCAAAGTCAAAGCCAAACCATTTAATCCAATTAGGCCTATAAACAGCACATTTAAACGTCAAACTTTAGAACAAAGAAAATGGAATTGATTGTAATTGCCTACAATGATCGCGTAAAACAATCGCAGCCCTAACTACCAATTTCCCGACGGCTCATCTCAAATAGCTAAAGGTAACATTCACTGCTAACCATAGCAATAAATACTCTGCTAGAGCAGTTATCTTAACGGCATCACGTTTGTATTAACTCTGTACTCGTTTTCATTCACATATTAATGAATTGTTGGCCATAAAACTACGCGTTAATGGAGCTATTTTTGGTTACCACTTTTAGGGCGAAAGAGGGTTAGCCCACTGATTGGGGTAACCCTCTTCGCCGTGGGGGAAGGTATAAACACGGCCGACTTTGCTTTTGTAACCTACTTTTAGATTTATTCGCTCTCACATGAAAGGATAAGACTATTCACGTGTTGGTGTAGGATGGCCAAGACTCGTGTCGTAGCTATTTGTATACAGAGTGTTTTTGTGTGAATGTCGGAATCTAAATAAATAATACAATCCAGTTTATCCATCACACAAAGTTTGAGTTTCATTTGCTAAACGATCTGAATGGCAAAAACGCCAAAATTGTCTGCGATTTTAGACTATTCTAGTACTCATACCTTAGTTGGTTGAATAGAGAGTTCTTTGATAATTGTTTTTTTTTTTTTTTTGAAAATTTGCCATTTTCTATCTGACTGTACACAGAGCACACTTTTTCAAAATTTTTGAATGCATATCGACATTTGTCGAAGTGTTAAGGTCGATCTACTAAGTCCTTAATGCCCCATTTCAAAATTACCTTCGTGAGTACATCATCTGCCTAGCTCTTTCTCAAACTTTGTTGGGTCGGCTTCCAGTCCAACCGGATGCAGCTGAGTATCAGTATTTTAACATGGAGCGACTGACTATCTGACCTCCACAACCCAGAAGCTGGATAATACGATACCCTTTGCTAAGACTACATGTCAGACTTTCGTCTTCTAACTACTCGTGACGACTGTCAAAGATCTGCAAATGACAGCTGGGACCAACGGCTTAAAGTGCTTCTCGAGGCACAGAGGAAACTGGAGTACATAGGTATACATAAGCCTAGCAATCAACACTCACCTGATTGAATTCTGTTATCAGATTATATTCTGTAACAACTATATTGTATAACATCATACCTATTCAATAAGCAGACAATTTCAGACTGTTGTGCTATTGATTTAGCTATCAAATTGTTGGTTTACTTCTATTTTTAGATATTATCGGAGTTGGTACTATCTATAAATAAACGTCTTTCTTGTGAAACGTTTTGTGATCGTTTTTAAAAAAGTTATTTGTATAAACTCGCGGTTTTAGCTCGTTGGTGTAGTGCTCGCAAACGATACTGCTGAGTATGATGGCCTGGGTTCGAATTCTCGGTCGAGCGAAGTGTTAATGTGTTTATTTTTGAGGAATTTCTTGCTGGTGCATCTGGTTAGACTGGAAGCCGACCCCTACATATGTGGGAAAAGGCTAGGCAGATGATGATGGCGATAGACATACACCTACTCCTAATTTAGCATCAGGATTTATCTTTAGGTTTGTTTCTTCATCCACAGTAAGACTACTCAGCGATTACGCTAAATCTTCACTCATGCCTTTCAATCTATCCATTATGCACCTGTGGTGGACAAGCGAGTAGATAGAAATCATAATATAAGTTTTTCAGTAAAACGAAACGGTATTACAGAAGTGAGGCTTATTATAGGAAAAAAATAATTTTGAAATTGTTATTAAACTAATAAAAATATTAAAAGTTTTTTTTTCTTATTTATATCGTTAGTTTCGTATCCCCCTGTGCGACTGCTTAGATTTTCTTAACAGCACATGGTTTTGAATTAATTTTATTATTTACCATTTTTATATTTACCATAGTTTAATTATTGTTAAAGTTACTTTTATACCAAAATCCGCAATGATAATTTAGAAGAAAAAAAACGAACAGTAAAATGGCGTTTTCTTTTTTAACCTAATATTTTTTTCCGATTCAACCCAATTATAAGGTTGACTAGTAAAAAATGAGTTGTAGCATTTAGTCCCTCTATGTTCCACTATTGTAGATGAAGTTTAAACAAATGAATGACCTACAAATGCAAACTAACTTCGTCCATTGTGATAGAATTGACTCGACGATGGACAGAACAACAGAAAGGTAGTCTAGATTCCGGTCGCTGTCATCCCCACACAATCCTTCAATCGCATTGTGGAATAGGATCATGCGCATTTTGGATGAAATCTAATGCGGTTTTTATTTCAGACCATAGACCTATGTCTATGGTATGGTGAGAGATGACTATTCATGGTGGAATTCATATCATGTGGGTTTTCAAGAAAATTCAAAAACGATTTTTATTTGAGACCTGTATCAACATCATCTAGCCAGCCAGAGAATGGGCAGCAGCGTGCCAGAGAATGGGCAGCTGCGTTCTCTGTGCTTTTGTAACAACCGTACTGCGATCGCCAACCCGCCAGCCATGCGTGGCGATTAAGGCAAAACCCTCTAAAATGTCAAAGTGGTGACACTTGGGGGAGGCCTATGTCCAGCAGTGGACGTCATATGGGCTGAAATGATGATGATGATGATGATCAACATCATCTGCCTGACTTATTTATATGATTTATCATCGAGAATGTCTAATCTTGGAACAAAACCAGAGATTTAGGCTCGGTTTTTGGGGCAAAATGCTGTCGTCTAATTCATCATCTGCCTAGCCTTTTCCCATGTTTCGGTCGGCTTCCAATCTAACCAGATGCAGCTGCATACAGTGTTTTACATTGAAAGATTGATCTTCTGTCCTCCATAACTGCTTAATACCCCTTGGTAAGACCGGTGGTCAGACTTTCGGACTCTTTTCAGAATAGCATGACAACGAAAGAAAAAAGAAACAAACAAAAGTTAATCGTACTCATCTAATCTTCTCATTAAAAGTTAAGTCAATTAGCGTGTCCCCAACCTCATGACTCTACTTCGTTCGAAACCAATCGTACACCCCGAAACAAAAGTGAGGAAAAAGTGAGGAAAACTTATCATCATACTCCTGAATTTACCCAATTTATTTGAGGACCGGCGCAGCATGTGTTCTTCTTCCATAGAAACTTCTCTATCACTCGTCATCTCAGCAGAAATCCTTATCTTATTACGGTGACCGATACTTAAACACGTGATTGTGCTCATGATAACAAACAACTATAACAACACAATAAGAATCATATTTTTATACTAATTCACTTTTATCCCAATGAGACAACAGCCGTATGAAATTCGCGCGAGCTTGCACCTGTGACCTATCAGCTGTTAGCCGCGTGAGGCCGTTCTGTCTCATTACTATCGTACCGTGCCACAGTGGGTAGGCAGAGCACCCGCACGGCTCGCAATCCCGAATTGCATACAGGAATAAACAAAATAGATCTAACCCTCTAGTTAGTAGGTAGTAGTTGTGTCACCCTATGGGAAATGTCTTCTTTTATGAATATTATTTGTATGGTGTACATAATAAAATAAAGAATATTCCAGTAACGAAAGTAAAATAAAGCGAAATAAAGGTGAAAGCAGTTTTTTGATAATACATCAAAAATTGACTGTTCAACTTTCAAAGAGCAAAAAAGGTACAGAATTGTAAATTGAAGTCAGGTAGGTGACATTCCCTCCCTACCCCTCCCCGCCGCCGCCGTCTAGCTTCCACATTCAAACGGCAAATTGTCACTGCATTTGCATCACAAGGGTCGCCGGTTCACTTCCTGCGCTACGTTTAACTTAAACTTGCATTTAATAGTAGAGAATGGAAATTATTGTATAACGGGCCTTATAATTGGCCGCTTTTGTACTCAAATTGGCCTTTGCTGGGCGTATCTTTACTCTTGCTCTTTGAGGGTTGGACTGAGTTGAGAGAATGATAATTAATTTAGTCCTTAGTATTATAAATATGAAAGTTTGGATGTTTGTTTGTTAATTAAGTTTATTAAGAATGGTGCAGGTTTTATTATGGTGTATCATCATTCATCATTTCAGCCCAAAAGACTAGGCGTCCCCCAAGTGTCGCCACATTGACATTTTGGGGGGTTTTGCCGTAATTGCCACGCTGGACAGGCAGGTTGGCGATCGCAGCACGGTTGTTACAAAAGCATAGAGAACGCTGTCGCCCATTCTCTGGCAAATCCCTTAGTCGCCTCTTACGACACCCACGGGAAGATATGGGATGGTGTTATTCTTTACGTCCGACACCATTATGGTGATGTATGGTTATATTTTTTTCAGAAGCGCTTCCTTTTCGTCATAGATCAAAAAGTGGTTTTGTCCAATTGGTTAGAATAAATCATATTTTTCTTTTTATTTACCTTTACATGGTCTGCCTTGTTGGTCTACTGGTCGCAAGCATGATGAATTTGTGCCCGTTTGATGGTAATAGGCTCGCCCCCCATTACATGGTACTGAAACATAACTCTCAATAAGAAGAAGATTCTATCAATTATTTATTGAAATCGGTTCATTCGTTAAGGATTTACCAGGGTACAAAGAAACGGACATGTGTACATACATACAGGTCAAACTCATAACCCTCCTTTTCTAGTCATTTCCCAAATTAATATCATCCCAGATCCTTTTAAGTCCAGAAAGACGTTTACGAAACGTCTTTATAAAAAAAAGAATTGGAAATTTCTGTTTCTATGGATAATTTATAATCGGTCTAATTCTACTGTGACACTATTTTTAGAAAATGTTTTTTTGTAACTTTTTAGACCTTTGTATCCTGCTAACGCGTATGAAGTTTCATTAAAACCGGTTTAGTCATTTCGGAAAATAAGGACTTAAAAGTTTGTATGAAATGCTAAACGCTCTTAATACTATTTTACAGACTAGTTAATCAGAAAACTACTTTTTCCAGTTGCCATCTTGAAATTGACCTGTCACTACTGACAGTGACACCTTGAAACAAATATGGCGGTCCGTGAAAAAATAATAATGTCAATTCACTTAGAAGACACATGATTCATCACTCCTGGGTTTATTATCTTTTTATTTGGGCACATAAAATGAATGTAACGACGCAACGTTAGGAGGGCTCCCATCCCCGTTACGTATACTACGTACTTTTACGCGATGATGATGAAAATTGCGAGATTCTTGTGATAAAGGTCTAATGAAAATGTACAGGTACCTACCTAATTTATGCTTAAGCTGTACATTGTACAGTATCTTACGAATACTCACCGTGTCCCGGAAACCACGTTGTACAGTAAATAATAACTACCGGTTATTATTTACTCATACTGATACTGTTAGCCTGCGTCGTCCCACAGCTGGGCATGGCCTCTCCCCATGACTTCCAATTGTCTCGATCCAGGGCCAATGACCACTGGTCGCTGGTCTTGTTTAGCTCGCCACGCCATCTTCCACGAGGTTTACTACCTGTCTATCTACCTACCTACCTATACTATCTATCTAGGCAATGTGGACCACTGGTCGCTGGTCTTGTCTAGCTCGCCCCGCCATCTTCCACGAGGTTTACCGCGACGTCTTCTGGTTGTGTCAGGGCTCCAGAAAGTGGTTATTTTGGCCCACAGATCATTGGGAATCCGGCAGACGTGGCCAGTCCAGTCACACTTAAGCTTAGCGGCTTTTTGAGCAACATCAGTAATTTATAATTTAGTTGCTCCATGCGAAAAGGCTATGTACAATTTACCATAATTGCCAAAAGATACGTTTATCATATAAGCTTCGCTAGCGTTTCGCTTGGGCATTACGAGAACAAAAAGTCCTAACCCAGGTCTACCTACATATCTGCCAAACATCGAAATTCGTTAAGGGACCAAAAACATAAGAACCGCCTTTATAATTTCATTGGCGTCTAAGCACTAATTGAACAATTGCATTTAAAATTTTGGCAGGCGTTTTAGTTTTTGAGAATGAGGTTCCGAGTCCGATTCTCAGGTCAAGCAAAGGGCTATTGAGTTTATCCGCCAGAAATGTCTCATTAGTAGCCATGGAGTCTTGATTTGTACATGCTATAAATTCCGTCCCTTTTACACAAGACTTAAACTTAACCGGCGAAATGTGAGTGTATCTACTCCATAATTATTGCGTATGGGTACACCTAGCCTTACCTTTCTTTAAGTCCCTTTGTGCCAATTGACCTTATTTTATTCTGTCTCCTGCTGATACAGAGGGAAGGAATGGAAATTATGTTATTCCTACTCCTCCGATAATCTTTACTGATTAATTTCGTTGCTCATCCAAGACAGTTACTCTGTATGGTGTCGGACGTAAAGAATAGCACCATCCCATTTCTTCCCGTGGGTGTTGTAAGAGTCGACTAAGGGATTTTCCAGAGAATGGGCAGCAGCGTTCTCTGAGCTTTTGTAACAACCGTACTGCGATCGCCAACCCGCCTGCCAAGCGTGGCGATTATGGCAAAACCCCCCAAAATGTCAATATGGCGACACTTGAGGGAGGCTTATGTCCAGCAATGGACGTCTTTTGGGCTGAAATGATGATCCAAGACAGTAAAATTATTTCTCTGGGACTTGGTCGAGCTTCATTGTCTCAACGTTTTTCTGGCGGTCACCACTGTTGACTCTAGCTTTGAGGAGATGCAGTGGTTTGTTTTGATTAGTATGGCGGGCTTGTCCCAAAAAAACCTTTCGGGCCTTTGGGGCTTTTTGGCCGAAGGGTGCCATGTATCGGCGATTCCGCGGAAGGCTACGCGACACCACGCAGAGCAACACGACGCCGTCACTTCGTGTACAATAGTTTAAAGATTTCGTTTTAGTATGTATTAGTTTATAGATAACTAGCTGTCCCGCGCAACTTCGTCTGCGTCACATTTTCCCCGTTTTCGCAACATTTTTCATTGCTGCTCCGCTCCTTTTGGTCGTAGCGCGATGATAGCCTATGTCCTTCCCCAGGTTGAAATCTATCTTTTTGCAAAATTTCTTTAAGATCCGATCAGCCGTTTAGTCGTGAAAAAGTAACAAACAAACAAACAGAGTGACTTTCGCATTTATAATATTATATATAGTATGGATATGATTATATATGTATTGTGTTTTATGGGCCTAGTTGCCTGAAATAAAGGATTGTATTGTATTGTATTACAGGCATCGGGCATTATTTGGTGCAGTCGTGCGTCACACAATATTTATTGTTTAATTTTAAGTATTTTGTAAAAATATATTTCCGTTTTGTGGCATGTACCAATAAAACGTTTTTTCTTCCTTTCAGTAGGTAGGTATGGTAACTTTTCCCACTAGTCATTACTTTGCCTTACATACTTAAAAACCATTAACCTATTATACCTAACACTTAAGATTTAAACGGTTTTAGAGTGCCTAACGATTAGCCGTAATTACTTTCTTTGTTGTAACATACTGCGCAATTCGGGCCACAGTTCTTATTATATTTACTTTTAGCCATCATTCAAGTTAAATGGTAATAGTACTGTATTTACTTGATGTACAATTATACAGCTATCAAAGTTTGAATCTGTTCACAGACAGCGCCATCAGCAATTCATCATTCATTTCATTTCAGCATTCATTAAAAAATTTGATAACATATAGTTCAGCAATTTTGCTATTACCTACCTGAGTAAATAAGCTACCGAAAATCATGAATACACTTGAAGACCACAAAAAAAACAATAATTAAACTACCATTAATAATCTACAGACCATTGCAAAAAAGAAAGAAATTAAAACCACAGAAATCCGTTAAATAATATGAAACACCAATTTCAGGGGCTAATTGCACACTCCACTGGAATATATTTTTCATAATAACACGCCCAGGAGTGGTTCCCGTTGTGTGCATTTAATAATGAACTCGTAACAAAACCTCCTACCACGAGAACTTTGTATCTCCGGGGGATGGCTATATTGTTTATAGGGGTAACAACGTAGCACTTACGAGTATGTGGGGTTAAACATCATTTATTTCGTTACTTTAGCTGTTGTGCTGGGATCGGAAAAGGGTCTTGGTCAAAATAGCCGTAAGTCCAACAGACTGTGCATAGTTGCACATTACAAGAGCTGATAAACGCTACTGAAAGTCAACATCGCCTATTCAATTTAGATTTCTTTGGCCAAGCTCGGTCACTCGAACGCTTGGAAAAGAAAAAGTCTTCACTGTGACTCATAAAGTCATAAGGGTCCCATTTTTCTGAAAACTTCTGTATACAGAGTTTAACGGAAAGGGTATATACATACATAAGGGTGTGCTACAAACCATCAAACTGAACATGTTTCTCCATCGAACAAGCATCGTAATAGCAAAAATTATCTGTTGCCCATACAAAAATTCAATACCTATTCGACCCAAATGTATAGGGTAGTTAGCTGATATTTTTTTCGCTATTACGATGTTTGTCCGATGGAGAAACATGTTCAGTTAGATCGTCTGTAGAACACCCTTAAGTATGTATATACCCTTTCCGTGACACCCTATTGAGAAGGTAGGTACGTATGTTATTAACAAACTACAAATAGAACGAAAATAATAATAAAAATATGTACAATTATCAAAATGGAAAATGAACCAAGGGGCGTCCAAGAATTCCTTCTCTTCGCTGTCAATATGAAAAGTGCCCAGAAGGATAGCAGCATTGGCTCTTTGGATGGCAATGTTTCGCATCTTAAATACCTTTGGTTGTTAAGTTCAGTAAAATTGTATTCAATACATTTTCAGCTAGAGAAATGTGTGCAAGTTGTTGCTAAGCTGAACTTGCATAGTACGCGGGTGTAGAACAGCTAAGCGTACGGACACTCTACAGAATACGTCCTGTATGCTTTCCAGTTCTCAGAGATGTAAATGCCCACGCTTGATGGCAATTGAAGGACTATTGTTTTATTTAGTGCCAAGAAGTGTAATTCCCTGCCTGGCTCGAAGTTCATATGACCTCAATCTATTTAAGTCGTGAGTTAATAGGCTTATTTTGGTTAGCTCGTTCCATAGCCGACCTTAATTCTGTCTGCAGGACAAGATTGAGGTCAAGAGCAGGCCCATTTAAAATTTTAAAACATAGATTTTTTATTTTTAAAATCTAGTTTATTTTTTTAATCTGAGAAATGATTAAATGAAGGAACGATGAAGGATCGCATCGAGAAGAAACCTTCCTAGAGTAGTCTCTTTCTGGGTACAAAAAGAGGCATTAGGTCTACGAATCGAAAGTTATATTGATTTTTGAAGTAACATTTATCAAGGATCGATGGGGTTACCCGCCTGGTGATAAACAACGCCATTATGAATTCATAAATGGGACAGAGACAATCTTAAATCTTTTACCTCTAAAGTGTCAGATAGACTAACACACATAACAACTAAAAACGACTAACATTATGCTAAGGGCAACTCAGTTAAATAATTTATTAGCTAACTAAGCGTAGGTCTGAACCAACTCTAACTTGTTTTACTAACTTTACTTCCTAGGGAATGGTTTTATTTAGCAGTTCGGAAAGTGCTTCATCAACTAGTTGGGTTTGTGGTTAATAATCCGTCAAACTCAAACTCAAACTCAAAGCGTTTATTTCAATTAGACCATTACAGACACTTTTGAAAGTCAAAAAACAAAAAATCGCGCATCCCGATCACTGCGCTATAAATACATTCCATACTTACACCATACACTTACATATACAAACAACCGTCTGTCGATATCATGTGCGTAACAAATGTGCGACAAAGACCTCGGAACGATATATCTTTTGTTAAGTCCCGACGACACACCGAAAGATTTACGTTATTTACGTATGTAGGGGTTGGCTATGTCTTATTTTGAAGATAGCATTCTTAGCGACAATGGACTTTGCTCTGCCGTGATAAGCCAACCCACCATCTCTTTTAAATTGAATACCTCAAACTCTCAAACTAATCCAACATTCTGAATTTAAGTTAAATCGGCGGCGTAAATACAAACGCGGCTGCAACACAGACAGCAATAGTCTGTGCTGCATTCCCTTGCGAATGGCTTAAAGAAACTAACCCAGCTACACAGACTTTGGTAGTACAGCCGATTTTTTTTTGTATAAGGCAATGAAAAGATGAATTCGACGCAGACACCTAACACAGTCAACATAGTCTATCTATATCTACATACTAACAATAAAGCTGAAGAGTTTGTTTGCTTGAACGCGCTAATCTCAGGAACTACTGTCCGTTTTGATAGCACATTTATCGAGGAAGGCTATAGGCTATGTAGGTATCATCAAGCTACGACCAAAAGCAGCGGAGTAGCAATGAAAAATGTAGCGAAAACAGGGAAAATGTGACGCAGACGAAGTTGCGCCGGACAACTAGTGTTGCATTATATTGAATGATACCAAAAATCCATGTGTGTCGTGCGGAATGAATTACAGGTGGACTACCATGACGTCTTAAAACATTATTGTTTTACTCCTTTCCTAGTGTGGGAAAGAGATGGCGCTACATCCTGTATAGCTCCGTCTCTTTCCCACACTGGAATAAGAGTAAAACAATACTGCTTTATGACGTCATAGCCAGCTGAACCAGAACCTAGTAACCGTTTGTGCGTTAGTGTACCTTCCACCCGTATATGTTCAGCTGTTTTATAAAAAGAGTAGGAAATCTGCTTAACGGCTTCATCATCTTTCCATTTCCCAATTTATTTGGGATCAGCAGCACAGCATGTCTTCATCTTCCATACTTAGCAGCCTCATCTGTTCTTGCCATTCGAGCCAAATAGTTCACCAAGAGACCTCCCTTAAATATATTTGAACTTTAAGAGCAATAATCATTAAAAGAAAATAAAGAAAGAAATAATTAAGGAAGTAAAACAAAGGAAGCATTTTATTCTTCGATACTCTTTTCTCTTTATTTGAGAAATAATTTACGTTGTGTCGGGAGGTATAGACAATGAACCGGGAGTCGATTTTAATCTCTCAGATTGGGTTACGGAATAATTGTTCGCTGAAAAGGGATAAAATTAATTACACCATCAGATTATATTCAATTTTCTGATATAATCCTCCATTTGTTATAGGGTTGTCGGAAAAAGTTTCAAATAATAGTTATTAGTTTCGTTCATCATCTGCCTAGCCTTTTCCCAAACATTGTTGGGGTCGGCTTCCAGTCTAACTGAATGTAGCTGAGTGAGTACTGATGTATTTTACATGAAGCGACTGCCTATCTTACCTCCACAACCCAGTAACTCGGTAATACGAAACCCCTTGGTAAGACGGGATGTCAGGCTTTCGGCTTCTGACTACTTAAAGTAACGTAACGTAGTCAGAAGCCGAAACTGTCAAAGATCTACAAATAAGAGCCGGGATCAACGGATTAACGTGCTTTCCGAGGCACGGAGGAATCTCGGTATGTAATTATGGTCACCCATCCACGGACCGACCACGGCTGGTAGGTTAAGCCGTGGTTGGCTTCATTACTTTCATCTATTACTTCCATGGACTTGAAAATTGAAACTTGAAGATTGCATGTAGTGTAGTAGGAGATGAGAATGTTGAGGTGAAGAATGGTTAAAATAAGGAATGAGTATTTTAGAGGAAGATTGTGCAACTCATGTTGTTAATCTTTTGTCCCACTGCTGGGCAAAAGTCTCCGTCACATTTTTCCAGTCCTCTCTAAGAGATTTTTCTCCTTCTCAGGCCAATCCGTCAAGAACGATTCCAGATCGTCAGCATGCGTTACCTAGGCCTGCCTCGGCGACGATGCCCGTCTTCAGGCACCTGTGTGAGGATCCTGGACCATCTGCCCTCATCTATCCTATCCAGTCCACCAGGAGACACATTAAGCTCGCAGATTTATCGCCAACTTTAGTGATCGCGGAGTGTTTTTTATTATGTTGCAAATTCTATGAATGCGATTGGTCAGTCTGTTTACTCGTACTCCATTTTTTTTTTAAATTACCGTCTCGCTTGTATTGAAAAAGAGAGCAGATAAGGAAATACTTCGAACTGTCACACACAAGAGCATTATGTTGATGTGGACTTTTTTCAAACCCGTTGAATGAAAATTTCTTCGTTACTAATCCAGATTTTTTTTTTAATAGTAGGAATTATCCTGTAAAGCAATGGTTCCCAACAAAATAAAAACAAAAGGGAACAATAGTCATCAGAGAGCCAATTACAAATCCTCACGTATAGACATAAAATACAAATAATGTGGTGTAAGCACAAAAACAAATAAACACAGCGCTTTTATTAAATTACAGTTAAAATCAATAAACATACTTGGTTTGAGATTATAATTAAAACTTGAGAGAAAATAATAAAAACAAAAGCATACAATATAACCTACCACTACATGAAAAAATTGAGGCTTAAGCACCTTCTGGCCGAATTCACACTAATTGGGAATGGATTTAAATCAAATTCCTTGCATATATCATTGAAATTTTTACTTGCACACACAATATAACTGTTCTGCCTATAATTCGAAGATGTATGTGGTACACGTATGGGTGGATTAAACCGAAATGTTTTACTTGGTACATTAAAATAAAATTTAGACAATAGTTCAATAATAATAATTTTCAGACCCTTTCAGTTTTTGTGCTCGACACATTCCAAAAAATGGGGTTGATAAATATGGTTGGGGAAATAGTATATTTCATTACGAGTGCGGAAAGCCTGTCATTGCAAAGAGTTCCGACAAATGTCTACCCGAGCCGAGGCGCAGCCGAAGGTGAGGGTTGACAGTCGGAACAAGTTGCAATGACGGTTCCGCACGTGTACTGAACAACTATTTTTAATACAGTTGCGAAAAAATGAAGCAATTTTATAAAGAACATTTTTGGAAAATGGCGCCAATCGTAAAAGAATATAAGTTCAGTTTTTTTTTATTTCTTCACCCATTCTGGGTAGGCAACGGGGACCTATGCCCATACAGCCAAGTCTTCAGTAGATTTTTTTTATTGATATGAAATGAAAATGAAATTTAATGAGATGAAATGAAATGAAACCTAACCTAACTCATTGAATCAAATCATTAAATCTGATATTTAAACAAATAAGTAGCTTCTTTTTAGAAATATTTTGCATGAATCATAAAAACTTTTATGATTTTTTTTAGTAAAAACTCCGTGGTTGGTTTTTTTCTTTCTAATAGACATTATTTTGACAGTTGGGAAAGAGAACGCATGAGTTCGGAAAAGGTAAAGATAAAGCTCGAGTGTGTAATAGCTCACATCCCGAACGCTATACGTCCCTGCAATACGCCACTTTTTGAGCAACTGTATTAAAAAAGTCTTTTCACATTATAGTATGTATAAACTTGTAATAAAATCTCTTTGGCTATACTATTTGTATCTGGCTGGTTTTGGTATCATTGAAAGTTTAAAGGACATAATTCTATATTCAAATTATGAAAATGTGTGATTTTCATTTGTTTTTCGTACCGTCAAGATGAGTGAATCTAATGAAGAAATTCGATACATTTTAAAATTTTAATACAATAGGTAAAAATGCAACGCAACCCGCGAAAAACAATTTGCGATGATTATGGACTTTTTTTTTGAAGTGAAAACTTCTTTAGCGGCGTTGAGCACTTTTTCTGTAATGGGTATAAAATCTTAAACTCGCGTCAGGTCACGTGTCCTGATCGAAAATTCGTAAGACGAATTGACATTAGGTTGCGAAGGAATTTGAACTTTATGACATCTGTCATTGAGTTTGGTTTTCCAAAACTGGATAATTATCTTATGCACAAACAAAACCTTCGATTTCTCCAAAGAGGTAAAATTCGTAAAACGTATCGTAATATTTCTGTGTTAAATTTGTTATGTAATGTAAGTTGTCATGTTTGTGTATGATAGCGCAATAAATGAATATTCTATTTTACCACATAAATGATAGAACTAGATAATTAAAGCAATTCGTTCAAAATTATTTTCTAACCATATCCAAAAATGCACAACGTTACTATTCAAGTTTTCACTTCTGCCGGCACTCCCGGAGTGCAACCCGTTTTTTTTTTTTTTTAGGATGGGAAATCATCAAATGACTTCTTCCGCTCTGGGCGGAGCGGAAGGGAGTGTCAGACTTGTACTGACTAAAACCCATCCATGTTCCTTCTTAGCCCTTTGTGTTCCAGGGGCACGGTATCTCTTTCGTACAACCCGCAGCCCTGGATGTTTATGGACCTAGTGCAGTGTCTGTGAGAGTAGCACAAATTTGGTTTAAGCGTTTTCAATCCGGAAATTTTAATGTCAAAGATGCACGTCGCTCTGGTCGCCCTATTACGGATAAAATGGATGCCATTTTTGAAGAAGCTGATAACTGGTGATGAAAAGTGGATCACGTACGACAAGAACGTGCGAAAAAGGTTGTGGTGAAAGGCCGGTCAGGCTTCACAGACTGGTGCGAAACAAGGGGTTAACTCACAACAAGGTGATGCTGTGTGTGTGGTGGGATTGGAAGGGCATTATTCATTATGAGCTGTTACCACCAGGCAGGACCATCGATTCTGAACTCTACTGCGAACAACGGATGAGATTAAAGCAAGAAGTTGAGAGAAAGCGGCCGGAATTAATCAACAGAAGGGGTGTGGTTTTTCATCATGATAACGCTAGACCTCACACATCTTTAGCCACTCAGCAAAAATTAAGAGAGTTTGGCTGGGAGGTGTTAAGGCATCCGCGATCCGTATAGTCCTGACCTTGTACCTTCAGATTTCCCCCTGTTTCGGTCTCTTCAGAATTCTTTAGGCAGTGTCAGGTTAACATCACGAGAGGACTGCCAAAACCACTTGTCGCGGTGTTTTGATCAGAAGTCCCAAAATTTCTAAAAGTTAGCAAAAAGTTATCGAACAAAATGATACCTACATACTTTAGTTAAATGTAAATAAACTGTATTAAAAAATGTTTTGAATTTTCTTAAAAAATGCGAAGCAACTTTTTCCCCAACCGATTATTTGTAGCTTTTTCAATGCATAGCATAACGCTGAAACAGACCCTCGCCCCCCTAATTAAAACCCCGTACTCAGCCTACACTTGAAAACGTCACCAGAAAAAAATACGTCAAATAAACACCACATTCGATGAAAAATTATTTAGGTACGAGAATATTGACAACCCTAAATTACTCTGCCAGAGAACCTATTACACTTGATCGCAGATAGCGGCCAAATTAAAAATGTTTGCTTCTGGCATATTTATTCCGAACCCATTTACAGAAACAGGGTTTCGATACTGACAGGTTAACAAAAAAAAAACAGAGGAATGATTTATAATTCCCCTTGAGTAAAAATAAATGGAGTGTTAGGTACTAGATTTTCTCTTGATTTCAATTAAATCGGTGAGCCATTGGAATTGTTGATTTATAGATTGGGTTTATTAATGAGTTTTAACTTTAAAAGGGTTCTCTGGGTTTATTTTAAAGTAGTTCTTGAAATGGTAGTTTGTAGATTAGTTTTCGATAAAGGTTCAATAGTTTTTTCAGTTTGGATCAATGTTATTAATAACTTTTAGGTACTTTCATGGAGTTTAAACGCAGCGTGCAAACCTGACTAGGTAAAGTTTTACTTATTCTGTTTTTATTTCATTACTTTCAGGCTGAAGTTTCTGGCCGCGTTCGGATGCGTCTAGGGCATACGAAACGATCTTTCGGTTCCAAACTAAAACCCGGTTTTTCCCGGTTTACTATGGGACCAAAACCCCGTTTCATATTAATCGTTTACGTAGTTGCGTCCTAACCAAAGCGAGTGTCACGTGAATACACGCACGGTCGCATTATTTTTTTTGTCAATCCTACAGCAACCGAAACTGAAAAACCTCAGGGCACCCTTTTGACGTTTAAACGCGACGTGCGCGTATCGCTTTGGTAAGGACGCGGGGTCAAGAATGTCATCTTTTAGAAAGAATGCAGGAAATCATCAAAAATTATGATAGAAATTAACACTGTCAGATCATCGTCATCTGCCTATCCTTTTCTCAGCCATGTTAGGGTCGGCTTCCAGTCTAACCGGATGCAACTGGATACCAATATTTTACATGGAGCGACTGCCTATCTGACCTCCTCAACCCAGTTAGTACTGGGTAATACGATATCTCTTGGTAATACTGGAACTAACACTGACAAAATTACCTATTACATACATACCATACAGCCACGCCTTTTTGGTCCTATTGGGGTAGACAGAAGCTACAGAGCGCCACCTGCTAAGGATTGCCTTACACACTCGTTTCGCCTCGTCCACATTCATACATCAGCTGGCCTACCATGACGTCTTAAAGCAGTATTGCTTTACTCTTATTCCAGTGTGGGAAAGAGACGGAGCATACAGGATGTCTAGCGCCATCTCTTTCCCACACTAGAAAAGGAGTAAAACAATAATGTTTTAAGACGTCATGGTAGGCCGCCTGGTCAAACATTTCACACTTAAGTAGGAATATCAGAAAACAAAACAACCACAAAAGATAAAGTGCTTTTTATTCAATACAGAATTCTATACATACTCCGCCAAATACAAAAACATCAACAATTACAGAAGAAATTAAAATCACAAGGTACCTATGAGCATAGACTAGCCTACAGCAATCAAGCAATAACATTAGGTACTTAATTGACGTACTCGAGACAACAGAGGCAGTGAAAATGTGCGACAGAAACAAAAAAAAATCTAATAGAGTATTTATAACAATATCAGTCCTTACTTAATACCTAAAAGGGTCCTAAGAAAGATTAAACTTGGACTATTTTCGCAATCTATTTTGAGTCTAACGAATAAATAAGGTAACTTAGGTTAGGCTGCTGACAGATTTAACTGCCGTGCAACAAAATAGATAGTTAAAGTAGGGTTTATGAAACGAGCGAAACAAGCGCACGCAACAAACTTGTCCCTTGCTGTCCGCCCCTAGTGAAGCCCTAAGTCGAGGCTTGTACCATAGAGGTGTGCCCTTAGCGTGTAGTCGCTTAGTTTAGTTTTATACCTTGGCTTGACGCCTTGCACTCAAGGCATAGAATCGTTCGGTTAAACAAAGGACAACCTCCTAGGTTGACCTCCGAGATACCATTCACACGTACGAAGAACTAAGAAGAAGATAATATCAACTGACTCAAACAAATGCCAGTTGCGAGTACGCCTGCACTTGCTGTTTGTGAAGCGTGTCCATGTGCGCGTGGAAATCATGAACAAATTTTAATGACAGTCGCGACTGCACTTGCACTCGCTGTACGTGAGGGATGTGTCTATGTGTGCGTGCGTTTTCGCTCGTTGCATTTAGCCTTCTGTATCCTATCTATTCTGTGGCCGCGCTGTCAGAAGCCTTGTATTCTTTAAAGTTCAAATCAAATAAGGACGCTGCACGCCGACGACATTAATTAACATCTAGAAGTTATGCTGCTGGATTTACATTTAGTTTTTGTAACCCTAGAGTAACTTTCTCGCTTGTTATTAAGTAAAGACATAATAAAACTTGTATCTTTCTTGTTACACAATTATCTTCTGGATGCATTATCATTTATCATAAATGCTTTGGTATAGAGATAGCTGGACTTGACGACAAGATATTCTGAAGGTCTTAAAGCAATTAGTACTGTTTTATCTTCGCCATTTATTCTTAATATTTGGCTTATTTACACTTTTAAAGTGCGTTAATAAATAAAATAAGTAGAAATTATTGTAGGTGACATACAAGGTAAATTATGAAGTTTTTGTTTTCAATCGATATTTCTATCTCTACATCACAAAACTACTTTAATGATAGATCGAATAAAATCTAAAACTTCATAATGTATCGTGAGTGAAATAAAAGTAACAAAATTGATTTGGTCTCCTGCAAACTTACGACAAAATATGTGACATTTCACAGGAATATACACGCAAGACTGCATGTCAGACATTTCAACTTAAAATAAAAATGTACTTAGAGTTCTTGTAGTTAAAGACGACACTAACTTACATATTGAGTGTCAACATCAGAATAAATAAACAATAATCTTGTCATGATAGTCTTATCTAGGCCACCTTTCCACTGTGCAAGACTGAACAAAGGTAACAAATACTTGCAAGTCGTAATAGTGACAAGTACTCAAACGTAGTCCTGCTAAAAAGTACCAATCCACATAAAATTCTCTCCTATTTTCCGAAGTAATTGTAATGATTTTGGATAACGCTGATTGATATAAAATCCGCTCTAAGAATACGTTATGGATGTTTTTGATGGGACTGATTTTACTACCACATTTGGAATGTTGGATTAGTTTGAAGTTTAGTTAAATTAATAAGAGGTTGTGGGTTGGCACATTATGGCATAACGAAGTCTAATTGCAGTGTGATGGTGGTAATATACTTTCGCCGAGACACGTCACTTAACTGAATTAATAAAGGATTGTTAACAGCAGACATTCCGAGGCAAGGACAGTGCGAGAGCTAATACTGTAGCGCTCGTCTACCCTCGGTGTTCCTCGCTTGCTCTCCATCCCTTTCGGCCTTTTGCGAGACGTCTCAAGAGTGACAAACAGAGCGCTCTCGGTCAAACTAGTACAGTCACCATAAAAAGTTTTCTTGCAGAGTGAAAAGTGGCTTTAGTCGTTGGCGTGCAACCGTCCTAAGTTGAAAGATGACTACACTGCGTTGCCCGCACTATGAACGTTCCCGTTCACACTTAGTGGAATGGTGTTAAACTCGTCTTCGATGTCATCGCCTTCTTTCCTGTGGAACAAAGAAATAAAGAAATTAGTATTGCGGGAAGATGTTATTGAGCGAAATACAGATTTACAGAGGAAAAGTCGATACAATGGGATCAGGAGATACATTAATTTTTAACGTTTGTTAATGAATTCATTCTCGGGGACGTAAAAGCGATTACTATATCGTCGGTTAGTTCTAACACCGTGTAAGTCCAAAATAGCAACTTTACAGAGAGAGACCGCCAAAAATTGACTTACGTGGTGTTTGAACTTATACCATGATATATAGATAAAGACTCGTTAAAAACATCATGAAAGCAAAACCTCAGCCGTCTTCTGCTGTACATGGGCCTCAATAATTGCGGACGTCGGCATTTCACATAACCTGAGGGCGTCCCACCTTACGTCTGCCGATTCGCGGTCACAACTCAAGAACACGTCTACCCCAACGTTTATCTGTCGAACGGCTAATAAGGCTCTAGCCCATTTCTACCTCAGCTTGCTTATTCTTTAAGCTAAGTCGTTCAGTGGTGCTCACAAAAAAAGACAAACTAAAAATATACCTAGAAAATAATTAATTAAATTCTTTCGTTTCTCTACAATACGATATTTGAAAACTACCATCACAAACAATAACTTCATTTAAAGCTACCAATGATATACGTACACAACAGTGAAGAACGTAGATATTTTATGAAATGAACGCGTAGTATTTTCCTTTGTGTTAAAAATGAAGGCAGTATTTTAAATAACGCGCATGTTAGCTATAAGGCTGTTCGCAGTCGTGCTTTTGTTTGCCTCTGTTCTTTGTGCAGTGAAATTCCAATCGAGAATATCATATTTGACGTGTTGTTTTTCAATCGGTCCTCAGCTATTTTTTCTCTGACATTAAACCTTATGACAAAGATAATAAAGGTCATTGTACTGCAAAATCAAAGATTACACAACAATGAAAAGACAGTGGGCGAAGTTTCTGTCAAAAGATACCGAATCCTATCTATCCGTTTTAAGCAAAAACTTTTCTTTATCGAACCTATTGTTTGCAATCCTGGGTCCTAATGTTTTGTTTTGTGACATTGCTTTAGTCTTGGCAAATCTCGAAATAGTGGGAAACCTGAGCTTTTTATTTGAGCGACATTATTCTTTTGGATGCCCTCCATCACGGGTGAGAGGTTATGTCGGACTCTAGCCGACTAAAAACCCACTGTTCCTTTCCTACTACTGGGACCTGGGAGATACGAGTACATTCACACGCACCTCCTGACTGGAAACCCAAGGTCTTGGTCAAGCAGCAATCGAAGTTCAACAGGACTGACTTGAGCACAGGAGGAGCACCCTTGGAAATAAGCAACGTTTGACAGGTCGTGGCGACATTTTCAATTAAATTAGTAATTTCAAACTCAATAACGTGGTTTTCAACATATTGATGCATCCACCGCCGCTGAAATCAACAGTCGTTCCTCTGGTGACTTGTTGTCGACGATTGATCATGCGTAGATAGACAACGTTGACGTTGTTAAACAAAAGTTCCGCGCTAACTGTCAACATGTTGAGCAAGATGTTGGGCAACATGTCGCACGTCAAATGTTGCGTAGTGCATACGAGGCTTTAGGATTTTAATATTAGTTCTTCATTTGTGTCATAAATGGCGCTATAGTACTTTTTATGGTTCCGTACCCAAAGGGTCAAACGGGACCCTAATACTGGCCACGCTGTATCTCATGAACCGTGATAGTTAGCCAGTTGAAAAAGCCTACAAAATATGTATGTCTGTTGCCGCTATAACAACAAATATTAAAAACATAATAAAATAAAGGGCTCCCATACAAAAAAAGTGATTTTTTTATAACGGTACGGACCCTTTGTACTATGCTGCTACATGATTACGAAAATAGTATTAAATCATAAACTGAATCGATCAAGGATAGATGAGATTATTATGAAGATATACTAATAGTCATTCCATATTTCGCTAGTTATGTTTCAGTCCCATTTAGAAGGGGGCGAACCAATTGCCATCAACCTGGCATAAATTTCTGCTGCTACAGAGAAGTCCTCTGCGATACCCTCCAGTTATACTGGCGTGATGTTAAGTTCTGTATGCAGCAGTGATCGGAGTAGGTAGATTGATTTTTGGTACTTGTATCATAAATGCACACAGAAAGAATAACATGGATAAGCCATTTTTCCGGAAAGTAATTCCGTTATTTTCGGATTCAATTAAATAGTGTTAATGTTGGTAGGCCTATGTCCAGCAGTGGACGTCTTTCGGCTGAAATAATGATGATGATGATGAATGTTGGTAGTGACATTATTACTACTCAATTCAAAATTTAAAGGAAGGTATCAAAACTAATAGTAGATTATGCACCGAGGGGCTAAAGTTGTGTCTTATGTCACGGGCGTCATATTGAATCTCGAGCGCAATGAAGGATTCGGGATTTAACTCACGAGCAAAGCGAGGGAGTTAATACAAGAATCCTGAATGCAGCGAGGGATTCAAGCTAGCCCAAGGCAAATACACCTTTAGCCCAGAGGAGGATACTCTACTTTTTACACCTACTGTGAGAAAATAATAGCCATAGTACGAAAAACAAAGTATTTATTAAATAAACAAAAAGTAAGAATAACTTATTTAGAACTAGTTAGTTATATGCACTTTAAATTAATAATTTAAAGTTTCAACATTCAAAGGTGTGAAAACTTTCGATTTCTTTGATTGGTGACTTTCCGATATCCTCTTTAAAAATGCTAATAGCTTAGCGTATGTCTTGATGTCTATATTGTGTTTCATGCTTATTGTTGACCTAAGCATTGAATAAGTACACCATAGGCTACTTGACTTCTGAGTACAAGATAAATGCTGAAAATACACTAATAGAACTGGTTCCGAAATGGACTTGACGCCTTTCGTACTTTTCCATTTTTGGAAATTGTCGTAGGCTTTTATATAAGTTTCCTTTGACTTTTCCGGCAGTAAATCATTGGAAATATTATTAGCTTCGGTTGTAATGAATTTAGGAGTACAATCACTTTCAACTCGACATTTTATAATACTTTGTTGATAAATTTAAAGTTTAAATGCCAAAAGTTCGCGCCTTTATTGCGTCTACCAATAAGTAGCCAAGACACGATCAATTCGATTTTCAAAAAAAAAAGTCTCTTCTACGGTTTTGTCGTGTGTGTCTATTGATATCACTCTCATGGAAGTGGCGTTTGTGTAAACTAAGCTTTATACAGGGCTGGTAGAATGGTTTTGGATGATTGGCTGTATGAATTTTGAATTTAGAACGTCATTGGAGACGCTCGTGAAAATAGAGTATTTTTGATAAAATGTGATAAATCGACTGTAGTACAGAACGGTTTTATTATTTATTTATTAAATTTCAAAATCCACAGCAATCTTTGCGCAGTTTACTTAAAATAAATTAACTAATGTTTCAGCCAATTACTATTACGGTATTACGGCGCGGTACGGTATTTGTTATTTTTAATGCCAGTTTTAATGTGAATCCATTACTTTTAAAAAAATGGTTCGTAGTTATCTAATTATTCTTATAATTTTTGTCTTCGAAAACATGGCAACGATATGAAGAAGCAGTTGTTATGATTTTGTAGGAAATCGAGAATATCATCCACGTGTAGTAAGGGTATCGAGAATAGCTTTCCTCTTTCTGGCACCAAAGGGTGTTTGTTAGTACTATACTGCCAATTTAGCTGAGCATGTGAGATTCCAAATTCAAATCACATTATTGACCAGCGGGTCATAATGAAATCCAGTACAACATTATTGACCGGCTGTGCCCCCGGCCACTAATGACTCACTTTAGGTTAAGGTTGCTTGACATATAATTTGACATTTTCGAGCAGGTGGTGTGAAAATTAATTTATTATTTATCTGTTGAATAATAAAAACAATCGAATTCCGATCGAAGCAAAATAATATTTTTTACTTTGAGCCTTTTTTTGGCCACAACTTTTTATAAATTGTTGCACTTAAATTTCACTCAAATCAACCAATTCCGGAGGAATGTCCATATTAATATATACGTTTCGGATCAATGACCATATTTCAATCTACCTACTCCGATCTATGGTTATAAGATTATTGTCAAACTCAAAATCACACAAACATTGGTTAACATTAAAAAAAAAACTTGTAATTGTCTTTGAATGGTATTAAATGAACTTAGAGGTTTATTTCGATGCTTTTAATGATTATGATTCTATAACGACATACGTTTTACGTTGGTAAGACAGCATTTGCTCTGATCTGAAAAAAACATAAGATAATTTGAATAACGTGGGCGACCCTGGCGCTTCATTCACAGACCTACCTGCCGAGGTAGGTCGATGTTTAAGGTTAAGCCGTGCTTGCCGAAGCACGGCTTAACCTTAAACATCGACCAGTGCGGCTGTTATTATTTGGCCACGAGCTTCTCAGAAAAAGTTGTATTGATGATTTTAATGATAATAACTACCATATTCTCTGTATTCCATATTCTGTATGGTGTTGGACGTAAATAATAGCACCATCCCATATCTTCCCGTGGGTGTCGTAAGAAGCGACTAAGGGGCTTGCCAGAGAATGGGCAGCAGCGTTCTTTGTGCTTCTGTAACAACCGTACAGCGATCGCCAACCCGCCTGCCACGCGTGGCGATTATGGTAAAACCCCCCCTATGTCAATGTGGCGTTGAGGGAGGCCTATGTCCAGCAGTGGCCGTCTTTCGGCTGAAATGATGATGATGAACTACCATATTAGATACGATCGCGAATCATATTTTAAACAAGATACAAAATTGACCTTCAACTTGCAAAAAACGTAAGAAAATTTTATTTTCGGGGGTTACTTTGACGCTTTCAACTTAATTAAAGATCAGGATATAACATCACGCCTGTAATCCCCAAGGGGCTAGGCACGTTAAGGTCAATTAGAGAAATACCCGTAAAAATGAAACTCGATTTTAAAAATGTTGTTGTTTATTTTACCTTTTGTTTGTAAATTTTATTGCTTATGTTGTTTCCGCTCGTTATGGCAGTGTGAAACAGACCCAATTTAAATATATGTATCAGGTTTTAAAATAAAGGGTTGTTTTATATTTCAATTTTTAGGGTTCCGTACCCAAAGTGTCAATCGCGACCCTATTACTGAGAATTCGCTGTCCGTCCGTCTGTCACCAGGCTGTATCTCATGAACCGTGATAGTTAGCCAGTAGGAATTTCTACAGATTATGTATTTCTGTTGCCGCTATAACAATAAATAATAAAAACAGAATACAATATCGTTTTTATTATAAACTAGCTGTCCCGCGCAACTTTGTCTGCGTCACATTTTTCCCGTTTTCTCAACATTTTTCATTGCTGCTCCGCTCCAATTGGTCGCAGCGTGATGATCAAATCAAATCAAATCAAATCAAATCACTTTTATTTGTTAACACAGGTAAAGAAATACAGATGTTGAGTTTGATGAACAGAGCGCTATGTTATGCCAGGGGGCGTACAAATATGGTGAGCATCTAGCTCAAATATTACGACTTTAAATTAAAAAAAAAGATGTTTGAAAATCATGCGTAATTAAAATTTCAAAATAAACTATAACAATTCCATAATATTATTTAAAAAATTGCGTGATGTCAGATTTAAAGGAGGAATTATTTAGTTATAAATGTCAAGAACATAAATTAAAAAAAAAATCTAAATGAGAATATCTAATTGCAAATGTCAAAAAAATAATTAAATGTCAATATTAATAATACATTTCAACTCCACATTATTAATGCATCATTTAAGATTATTTTTTTCCAATTACAGAAACAGCATTATATTGAGCCATCATTGAAAAATTCCTCCAGTGTGTAATAACATTTGTCACTAAGCAAGTTATTAAGTGCCTTTTTGAATTTTATTAATGGCATATTTTTAATGGCATCCGGTATTTTATTATAAATTTTTGGAGCGTTGCCGAAAAAGCTTTTACGCATTAAGGCTGTTTTACATTTAACGTTACATAGTTTGTTACAATATTGAGTACGCAATGGATTTCTTCTGACTGCCGATAAACTGACAAATAAATGCGGGTTTTTTTTTACAAACAATGCAGTTTCCATTATATACATTGCTGGCAGTGTCAATATTTTTAGATTTTGGAAATATGGAATACAGCTATCTGTCGTTTTTAGACCACACATAGACCTCACACAACGTTTCTGCATCCTAAATACAACTTCCCTATTAGCCGACTGCCCCCAGAAAATAATTCCGTACCGTAAAACAGAAGCTACGAGTCCGTGGTATGCTACTAGCAATGTCTCAATATTAACCTTTTTTGAAAGTTGGAATAGTGCATAAGCAGATTTACTTAATCGTTTACATATTATGTCAGTATGAGTGTTCCAAGTCAATTTATTATCAATAGTCATTCCTAAAAATTTCGCACTATCAACTTCCTGAATTTTATGGTCTTTATATGTGATATTAATGTTAATATTTTCCCGACGCTGATGAAATTGCATGATGTTGGTTTTGCTTAGGTTAATTTTCAAATTATTATCATTAAGCCAGTTTATTATTTTAGTTAAAGATTCATTAATATCATTTTCATAATTATTTATGTCATTGCATCCTATTATAGCGGTGCTGTCGTCTGCAAAAAGAACCATCTTATGTTTAATTATTTTTGGGAGATCATTGATGTAAATCAGAAATAGAGGTGGTGCCAATACGCCACCTTGTGGTACGCCATATTTTATGGCTCTTTGTTTTGAGTAATGCACAGTTTCTAATTTGGTTTTGGGACATAATCGAGAGACTTCGGTGCATTGAACTCTATCAGTTAAATATGATTCTATCAATTTTAGGATATTTCCCCTTACGCCGTAGCCATACAGCTTTTGTAGCAATATCTCATGGTCAACATAATCAAAGGCTTTCGTCATATCAGTAAAAATAGTACAAATTGGATTATTTTTATCAACTGATGTCATAACATTATTAATTAAATCAAACAGTGCCAAGTTAATATTGATGTTTTTGCGAAAACCTTTCTGTTCATTGCAAAATAAGTTATATTTTTCAAAATATGTGTAAATAGAGTTGTATATAACGTTCTCAAAAATTTTGGACAAAACGGAAATTTTTGCAATGGGTCTATAGTTTTTCATATTCGTTTTTTTGATATATAGCCTATTTCCTTCCCCAGGTTGAAATCTATCTTCTTGCCAAATTTCATTAAGATCCGATCAGCCTTTTAGTCGTGAAAACATAACAAACAAACATACAAACAAACAGAGTTACTTTCGCTTTTATAAAATTTGTATGGATAATGGCACGGAACCCTTCGTGGGCGAGTCCGACTCGCACTTGGCCGGTTTTTCAGTTACCCTTTTTGGTTTCAGTTATAAGTTTGTTTAATTTCGTTAATTCACTCATTGATATTACGAAGGTAGATTTCAGTGGACTTGGCACAAATAAGACACCTTAAAACTCAAAATGTCTGAGCCAAATATTCAGTTCATTAGCTAATTATTTATGCCTTATTATCTTACCTAATGTAAACCTAAACTTGGATTAAGGTCCCTTTTAAATAAAGGGTCGAAAGGGTCTAAGCTTGTGTTATCTTAAATCAAGATAAACAGACAGGCAGGTATTTACAGATTAGATCACTGAAAGAACTTTCGGAATGCTGAAATTCAGTTCTTCGGTTTTACAAAGATTTAAATCTTCTCAACTGCTCACTTTTTTTTTAATGGTAACGTTTTTGTTTCGTTGACGACGATATTAAAAAGAAGTTGTATATGCAAAAGTTGGTAAAAATTGTATCCCAAGGCGGGCCTACCATAACTTCTTAAAGCAGCATTGTTTTACTCTTATTCCAATGTGGTAAAGAAACGGTATACAGGATGTCTAGCGCCATCTCTTTCCCACACAGGAAAGTTGTCTCAGATCTGGCTGTTTGTGTTTGTGAGTTTCAATTTTTGGAAACGCACCCACGATTCTGGAGAAATTCCTAATCTGGGGCATTGTTCTAAAATAATATTAATAATAATATCCTCCTCGATACGACCCGTATTGTCAGGAGGTTCCTGTCTCTGCAGCCCTAACCACCGGTAAATCGGACCCAGCTCCCGACACCGGCAGAAAGCAATTTTTTATATTTTTAAATGTTTGTTTTTACGTAGTTTTCATAGCGAAGCCATGTTATTCTGGAAATTCATAACTTGATGTGACCTGCCTTACTAATATTTTATGTGCGAGCTCACTCTTCTCAGTGACTTTATTCGCGCTCAGCTTAGCACGGTGGGTCTCTAACTATTTAAATCTTTGGATTGGCGATTTCAGTAGGCTGGGTCATTGTTAGCATTGTTTATATTTTTAGTTTATCTAAACTTTTTCGGGTGAAGTAAGCCAGCCAGTTGTTTTACATTTTATTTAAATAAAGGTCTTTGTTTTAACGGAATAAAGTTCAAACTAAGTTTATCTTTGTCTTTACGTCTAGAAAATTGTTGGATTGAAAGGTTTTTTGTTCAAAGGAAGGAAAATGATCATCATCATCATCATCATTTCAGCCGAAAGACGTCCACTGCTGGACATAGGCCTCCCCCAAGTGACGCCACATTGACCGTTCCCGGGCGCCTCGCATCCAGCGGATCCCCGCAACCTTTACTATAAAATGATAAACTAATTTTATTTTAAGAGCGTTTATACCCTACGGCAATTCATACAAACTTTCAAGTCGTTATTTTCCAAAATGACTGATCAAATTTTAATGAAACTTTCTACGCATAAGCAGTATACTTTTTGTTATTTTTTTTTAACAATCGTTATTAACAGATTCTACAAAAATGGAACACGACTGTATTTTCTTTTTGCACAAAAAGTTTAAAAAAAAAATCGTGTGTGGTGGTCACATTGGTCAGTCAAATTGTTTATTAAACCTTTGAATCTACTAATACGCAGGAATAATAATTATGTACCTACTCAGCTATTACACAAATGAACTACGATATCGTGAGAGTGAATACGTACCTACATAAATACCTAGAAACTATCTACTAAAAATCGTGGTCTTGCCTTTAATTTCCATTGTTGGTCCGCATTTATCATTATCCAGAAGAATACTGCGATTGTGATGATGATTTCAAAGAATGGTCCGTTTACAATAGGACTCCGATTCTTCTTTCTTTATTTGTCAAGAGTCCTTCAGATAATCAGATTGTTTGAGCTCCGTAGGTGGGCCGTTGATTGCCGTATCACTGGCATTGTTAAGGTCGCCCACAGCAGCTTTTTGAAGCGATGCTGTCGTGTTGTTCGTAAACGCGCTTCTATCTTAACCTGTCACTCACCGCTATCGTGGGTAAAGGGCTCTTTAGTCAACTGATCCCGCTCATTTGGGACTCGCGGGATCAATTGACTAATTACTTATTTTTTATTATTTTCCTTTTGTCGTTATCATATCAAAATACTTTTCTTCTTGAATATCCAAATCACAAAATGTATTATCGGGGTCAGTTGACCAATACAAAAACGGTCTTGGTCGATTGATCCTGCGGGTCCCGCACGTGCGGGATCAATTGACTAAAGAGCCGCGTAAGTAGCATTTGCAATGCGACAGCAGCGCTACAAGTGCGCATTAGATCCGATGCAAATGCGTGACTGTTTACGGCATCAGGGAAACGAAGACCGGAGTTCAGAGTGATGGTGCATCATGACAGCATCACAACCAAAGTGTGACAGTATCGAGGTATTAGTGACTGGCTGACCCGCGCAACTTCATCTGCATCACATTTCCCCGTTTTTGCAACATTTCTCATTGGTCCTCTCGTTTTAGTCATAGCGTGATGTTATATGTATAGCCTTCCTCGATAAATAGGTTATCCAACACTAAAATAATTCAATTCCAACCCGTAGTTTCCGAGATTAACGCGTTCAACCAAAGTTACAAACTCTTCTTCTTATTAGTACAGATTCAGAATCATCGTTTCGTGAGCGAAGGTCGAGGATTGGACTCCGATTTGTCGGTACAGTAACTAGCAGTAGATTGCCAGACAAATTTTTCCATCGCGTCAACCTATCTTGCTCTTGGACCGCTTTTCATTGGCGTAATGCTTCTAGACTTAGAAGTTGAAAAAATAACTCAAGTCGATTAGGTACAGCAGTTTTGTCTTAATTTTGCAGCTAGGGGGAGTTTAATAAGCCCCCGAAACTTCCGTCACTCACTTGATTGGTCCCCCGATCTGCCATTTTTATTCAGGTTTGATTGACACAAGGGGAGGGGGAGGTTCAACCCTGGAAATTGATTTCCGGGCTACGGTCTTAGTTGGACGTTTGACCAGGACGAGTTTTATTCCAAATCTGTTGGCGATATTTCAATAAACCATCAGCACCATGGGCCGCTTCATCTGGCAAGTAACTAAACAAAAATGAATTTTAGTTAACTTAAAACGTCGTGGAAAATCTATTACCCTCCTTCGAGGCAGTCGGGTAAAAAAAAAATTGTTTCTAGCTACACATGACAATCGTCCTGTGGTTTTACGGAAATATGATTTGCGTAGCTTGCATGCAAAGGAGTTCCTCAAAAAAATTAAAATAAAATATTGGTTTGAGTGGTTCAGATATCGATACTGGAAACGTATTTGGAGTTACTTGGTTTACAGCATGTATCTGAAAGGTATGTATAAAACTGTTAATCTGTCAAAACCACTTTTGACCGGTGTCAAACCCTTATTAAGTTAAATGGCGTTTTCTCGATAAAAATGTTTTGTTTGAGGACAACTACTTTTAAAACGTTGCCTCACACTAGGAATTTCTCCTGTATCGTGGGTGCGTTTACAAACATTTAAACTAACATACACAAACAGCCAGCCAACTCAGTTACAATCACCTAGAATGACTGCAACACGATGTTATTCATCATCATCATCTGCCTAGCCTTTTCCCAAACTATCTTGGGGTCGGCTTCCAGTCTAATCGGATGCAGCTGAGTACCAGTCTTTTAAATGAAGCGACTGCATATCTGACCAAAAAAAAAACAAACAACATAGTTTCTAAGTAAATTTTATATAGTTATTGTTAAAATAGTTTTAACCGGTCAAATATAGTTTTGACTAATTAGCAGTTTTGACTGCGGCATATACATATTTAAGAGTTTGGTGGAGACCATCCTTCTGATATTTTTTTCCCGATGACGATATTGGTTCCATGGAGTAAGTATACTTTTTCTGTAGCGTGTAGCTAGGTTAACCTAAGCTGGTGCCAGAGTTGCTATGCCGCCCACGGGCCTCCGACTTGGCTTAACATGGCCGTCGAGGAATATCTTTCAGGTATGCTGGTTTCCTCACGATGTTATACTGCACCGAAGTAAGTGATAATTATACAATACGCACATGAATCAGAAACATCACATGTGCTATGGGTTCGGACTTGTGACCTATGACTTGGAAGTCCGACGGACACACCACTAGGCTATTCCTGCTTTGAAGTAAATTATTCAGTTTGATGGTCAGTAATCATCATCAGCTTATAATGTTCCCACTGCTGGGACACAGGCCTCCTCCCTATGAGAGGGAGTGGGTTTTAATCCACCACGTGGGCGCACTGCGGGTTGGTAGAGGTCACATGTCTTCGAATTATGTGTTCTAGGTCACGCTGGTTTCCTCACGATGTTTTCCTTCACCGTTTTGAGAGCAGCGGTTGTGAAATAAATTACACAAAGTAATGCGTCTGGGTACCCACGGCTTACTCCTCGTAAGTCAGGGCTGCCACCACTGGACCACCGCAGCTGTCTTCTGTTACACGTTTTATACAAAATATAGTTTATACTTGTTCTACCAGTGCAAATTCTTAATAAACTTTGTACGACAGGCCATCGGTTGTCAAATCAACGCTAATGGAGCGACTTCCTGTCGCCCGTATGCTAACGAGTGCGCAAGAGTGGACAATTTGTCGCTTCACTTGTCCGGCGTCAAAGGAATCAATGAGTATAGAATACTTGAAAGGATCGGTACGAATTGTGGTTTGAAAAATCTTTTTCTAAAATTCCGGAGTACATGTCTTCGTAAAACTTCTCCTCCTAAGTGGAAGATGACAGACTTTGATGTTTTTTAGGGTTCCGTAGCTCAAAAAGAAAAAAAGGAACTGTTATAGGATCACTTTGTTGTCCGTCTGTCTGTCTGTCAAGACCCTTTATCTCGGGAACGCATAACGCATGGAGGTATCGAGTTGAAATATATGCGGATTTTGACGATGACGTTCTCTCTCCGTTCCGCTCATCTCCGCATCAGTAGACCTTAAGGTCTAATTTCCACCAAACCGGAGCGGAGAACCGAGGAATTGAGCGGGAATCGACCAATCCCGTTGGTTGAAATCCACATCGTCTTCGTCTCTCCCGTAATTGTTCACAATCTTGCGCGTCTTAGCCGTTGTTCTACCGCTGCAAAGAATACAAATATATAAAGATATTAGGATGAAACTTACCGTTTCCTGTATTTGTATATGATGAGTACGATTAAAGCGTTGCCGACGAACAGCGCTGCTATGAGGAGCGATGGTATGACTATGTCTGGAAAGAAAAACAGGTGTTACATGGCATACATGAAAACGTAAACATGACTTAAATTAATTGGGTGAAAATATCCACTGATTTATGTCTCAACAACAGGGATCGGCGACCCTGGGAGGCCCAGTAGGAGGTGATCTCGAGTCCTTCAGAAAGGATTAGGCTCTCATAGCTTTGAGAGAGAGAGAAGAGTGGAAATAAGGAAGGGCGAAGGCCTATGACCTGCAGTGAGACACAACAGGCCCATAATAGTTTGTATTGTTACGATGATCCTTGCTTTGGAGCCCTGACCGCCTGTAGCTTGGAACCTTTTCCCGATTGACCAGATTGATTGTTCCAGGTGGACTAAATTTTTTATATTTTGTTAAGGAATATTTAAAAATTTATAAAAAATGTGTAAATATATGAAGGAAATAATGTCTTAAATTAAATATTTTCCCTGACTCAAGTGATGGAAAATCGTTAAAATAGGGTTACCAATGCGTTGAGGATATGAAAACTTTTTTTTTTTTTTAATACGAATTTTACATCCCATAGTAGATAGATACCTAACGGGTATCCTGCGTTTTCTACCTATTTTTGTAAAAAGGTACCTATAGACCTGTACTGACAGACATACGGAAGGACAGACAGCCAAGTCACAGAGAAATAAACATAGATTTCCGGTTCTAAGAAGATATTTATGTACTCAAAAATATTATTATGTGTTCTTATTCATAACGTTCCAGGTAAGTAAAACGTTAGTCTATAAAAAGAATCAACTGACGATACAAATCGTTAAGGAAACCATTGTTACAAATGAAAAAACCATTTTCCTTTTTTCACGTTATTATGTGGAAATCTTCAGTGACACGAAAATGTACACGATTTTATTTTATCAAATTGCCTCTGTCAACTCCTTGGCAATTGTGTTCAGTCAACGAACCTATATTTGCTAATATTTTTAGATTAGAAATGGTGGAATGTTATAAAAGCGCGAGAATTTGTGTGTCTTCAGGATAAGCAACGGTGGCCCAGTGGTGGCAGCCCCGACTTACGAGCAGTAAGCCGTGGGTTCGAACCCAGGCGGGCGCATTACTTTGTGTAATTTATTTCATCACCTCTGCCCTCAAAAACGGTGAAGGAAAACATCGTGAGGAAACTGGCATGTCGTAGAACTATAAATTCGAAGACATGTGACATCTACCAACCCGCACTGGGCCCGCGTGGTGGATTACAGCCCACTCCTCTCATTGAGAGGAGGCCTGTGTCCCAGGGGAACATTATAGGGTGATGATGATGAGGATAAGCATAACAATACAAACAAACTCGAGCAAACTCGAATACTCGCTGCGTATACTTTCAGTAACTCAGTAGTAAATGAATGAATGAGAGGGAGTGGGCTGTAATCTACCACGCCGGCCCAGTGCGGGCTAGAGCGGGTACGAGTCAGTGTTCTTTTACATGTTGATATTTATTTTAATAGATCAATACATAGAATAAGACTAAAAGACCTCGTAGAAGATGGCGAGACAAGCTGGACAAACAAATGAGGAGTGTCCCACATAAGTCCAGGAAATAAAATTGGAAGTCTTGGGGCCTTTGCCCAGCAGTGGGAAGATACAGGCTAACGGTTACATTCAATTGGAAGAAAAAGGATTTGAATCTACAGATCTTTGCGAAAGTATCTCCGTCGCTGTGAGTCTGTTGCCTTTAAACGTCTTAACAGCTGAACAGGGGGTTGCTATGACGTCTTAAAGCAGTATTGTTTTAATCATATTCCTAGGTGAGAAAGAGATGGAGCTACAGAGGCTGTCTAGCGCCATGTCTTTCCCACTCTGGAATAAGATACTCTGGAGTAAGAGGTCAAGGTAGGCCACCTGATGTAAATAAAATTTTGCATATAAGTAGACCTTGACCCGGAAGATGGGATACTTTTTATCCTGGTACGTCTCAGTGGGATAATAACCGACTTCCAAGCTACGAGCCAACAAGTAAAAACTAGCATGGTATAAATGGCACAATATTTTATTAACAATCCACACCACAATCTAGTGGTATTGTGGTCGCAATCGCGACTGCTGAACCTGGGTTCAATTAGGTCCTGGGTTGAATTCCCAGGTCAAATAAAGTATTATTGGCTTTTCCATCAGCTACAGATCGTGTCCGGTTGATGGCAATAGGCTAGCTCCTATTACATGGAACTTAAACATGAGTAACCATGGAGTTTTTTGCCGGTTCTTCTCCATAGGAAGCGACCAACCCGAACCGAGCACCTTTTCGTCGACGTTTTATAAGTGCCCATGTAAGCCTATGTGATATACATAAACATGGTTGATCGAAACGCAATGTGGCCCACATACCTGGTGTACACCTGTGCATAACCCTTCGGGGATTAAAAGCGTGAAGTTATACATTAATTTTATGATACTAATCATAAAATTCTGGTCTTCGGTTCTGACACCATATCAGACGTAAAGAATAGCACCATCCCATATCTTCCCGTGGGTGTCCTAAGAGGCGACTAAGGGATTTGCCAGAGAATGGGCAGCAGCGTTTTCTGTGCTTTTTTGTAACAACCGTACTGCGATCGCCAACCCGCCTGCCAAGCGTGGCGATTATGGCAAAACCCCCTAAAATGTCAATGTGGGGACACTTGG
This sequence comes from Cerastis rubricosa, assembly GCA_949152445.1. NCBI lineage: Eukaryota > Metazoa > Arthropoda > Insecta > Lepidoptera > Noctuidae > Cerastis > Cerastis rubricosa. Next base: position 17,770,626 of record OX424537.1, on the reverse strand, counting down.
GGGGAGGTCTATGTCCAGCAGTGGATGTCTTTTGGGCTGAAATGATGATGATGATGTATCATAAAATTAATGTTAAAAGTTCCGATCAACAAGTGGGTAGCATGCAGTTGTCGAGGTTCATTCAATATTCTATCGACCAACATTAACTATTTACCACATGAACCAATTTTCCTGTTCCTATTTATTATTTAGGGTAAAATGATGCGTTAATGGAAATGTTAGGAAAATGTTTCGTAAGCTCATAAGTCGCCCTTTTCACGAGGCCGCGAGGGTTGAAAACCCAATCTTTAAAGTGTCGCGTCGTGTGGAAAACATTTTCAACTCTAGGAAAGGAATCTTTAAGCTTGGGTAACTTTTATGACTATTTTAAACCCGACCATAAAAGAGGGGTGTTATAAGTTTGACGTGTATATCAGTGTATATGTGTGTCTGTCTGTGGCATAGTAGCTAAAAAACGGATGAACCCATTTTGATTAAATTGGTTATTTTGAAAGGTGCTTTAATCGGGAGTGTTTTTAGCTATGTTTCGAAAAAATCTCAGGCGTTTCAAGATCATCACCTCTTTTCTAGTTCATCGTCACCATTTCAGCCGAAAGACGTCCACTGCTGAACATAGGCCTCCCCCAAGTGCCACCACATTGACATAACATGGGGGTTTTGCCATGACCGCCACGCTTGGTAGGCGGATTGGCGATCGCAGTACGGTTGTTACAAAAGCACAGAGAATGCTGCTGCCCATTCTCTCGCAAGTCCCTTAGTCACCTCTTACGACACCTACGGGAGGATATGGGATGGTGCTATTCTTTACGTCCGACACCATACAGAGCATTGCGTCTCATGGTATAAATAATTTAATTGCTTGTGGAAGAGATCAAACGTCTTCTTTCTTCTCTGTATGAATTTACTTATTTATTTACTTTGACAGTATTCAGTGACCCGAAAGTCTGACAAACTAGTCTTACCAAGACAGTGCCCTTATCAGCCAGAACTAACTGGGTTGTGGAGGTCAGAGAGGCAATCGCTCCATCTAAAATACTGGTATTCAGCTGCAACCTGTGAAACTGGAAGCGGTTCCAAACATAGTTGGTAAAAGACGAAGCAAATAATGATAAACGAGGAGATACAAAACCATAAATCACAAAGAACCACGCAGATATATTTATCTGCTCACTGCGAACTAAATTCATGCTCAAAAGCAAACGAACAACAAAAACAATAGAAACTACTATTCACATCATCAATTTAATATTTTTTCTTCTGACGTCACAATGGCAGAAAAAATGTGACGTTTCAAGAATAAATGGGCGACCGAGGAATCTTTATTTCCAACATATAAAAGTATATACTCTACTATAAACGCGAAAGTTTGTCTGGATGGATATTTATTCCTCATTTACGCAAAACTTACTGAAACAATTTCGATGAAACTTTACAGTAATATAGCTTATACATTACAATGACTTGTAGGATATCATTTATAAAGCTATAGTGTTAATTGTTTAAAATATAACGCTAATTCAATGGAAATATACTTATTCCCAATAACAATTTGCCCGAGCCGAGAAACGAACCGAATAACTCATGCTTAGCAGTCGTGTTTGCGACTACTAGACCAAGTGGTAGTCGCAGAAGTCCAGGGGAGGCGAATAAATACTTCATAATCATCTGCCTATAATGTTCCCACTGCAGGGACTTAGGCCTCCTCTCTATGAGAGGAAGTGGGCTGTAATCCACCACGCGGGCCCAGTGCGGGTTGGTAGATGTCACATGTCTTCGAATTTTTAGATGTCACATGCCGGTTTCCTCACGATAGTTTTATACTTCACTTAATTAAAACTAAAGCAAAAATCAAAATGACCAGGGTGCAGCCGCGGTCAGAAGCTAGTCCAACATATAAAAGTACTGTGAGTCAAAAGGATCTATTAATCATCCCCTTCTCCCCAATTTCTATTGCTGAAATCCTCCCGTAGGTTTAGGAGTAGAAATCTCAATATCCCTTTTATGTCTACACAGAATTATGGGCTAGGTACGTCTCGCTCGCTTGGCTTTTGATTTAGTTGAAATGTCTATTCAATTTTCTTAAAAGGAGTTTTTATTTGGAACATTTTGGATTTTTATGCTTAGGGTGAAAGTTGTAACAGAAAAATTTAGTCATCTTTAAGGGTGTGGTATAGACCCTCATGCTGAATATCATCTGTCTAGCCTTTCTCCAAACTTTCTTGGGGTCGGCTTCCAGTCTGGATGCAGCTTTTTACCAGTATTTTACATGAGCGACTGCCTGTCTAACCTCCACAACCCAGTAACTGGGTAATACGATACCCCTTGGTAAGACTGGATGTCAGACTTTTGGCTTCTGACTATTCGTAACGACTGTTAAAGTTCTACAAATGACAGCCGGGACCAACGGCTTAACTTGCCTTTCGAGGCACGGAGGAAACTCGGTATGTAATTATGATCACCCATCCACGGACCAACCTCGTCAAGCACGGCATTACCTTAAAGATCGACTGGTGCAGCTGTTATTATTGAGCCACGAGCTCCTCGTGCTAAACAATCAATAAATAAAATTGCAATTGTTTGCAATTTCAAAATAACAGCTTTTTCCTGAACACATATGAAAGTAGGCTTCGCAAAGAGTCTTTTTACACCCTGGACCGAGTAACTGGCCGGTGAAATGTTGGACTCGTCGCAGTTTGAATTTCGAACTAAAAACTTTTACTTATAGGTATTAGTTTCGTTTTCTTATCACCGAGAGGACTAAAACCGCACGCAAAAATACTCTTAAGTTAACCTTGGATTTTACAATTTGCCAGTGCCAAAACGAAAGATCGACAATCAACGATCATGTTTCCAACTTTTGCAACATACTCAATTGGCTCCCAATTCGACTTCGCTGGAACTCTCGGATATTGTGTCTGCTATTTAACATCCTTCATAACCCAAAAACGCCTTCTTATCTGCGGGAACGTTATTCCTATTCCCGTCCTTCTGATGCACCTTGCAGGTCGCAGGAAACTCCTTAAATCCCCTCCCTCTACTACACTCTACCGACTTCTACTCCTACTCCTTCACGGTACACGCTGTGCGGTTGTGGAATGCACTTCCGCCTGACATTAGAGACTGCCAAACTGTTGCAGTTTTCAAGAGAAGAGTAAAAGAACGTTATCTTTCCATCCCGTCATAGTTGCACAGGTATTTATTTTATTGGTATATATTTTGTTTTGTATTTATACGTAAGTGAGTATATTTTTATATTGTATTTAATATTTTGAATAGTTATTTGATTTATGTATTCAATTCTCTCTTCTTCTTTTACACAGTATGTTTGCATCTCTTTTTTTAATAACTCCTTTCGCAGGTATGCTGGAAGAGATTTCTTTAGAAACAAGCATCACCTTTGTACCTATTTTCTGTTCCTTTCTTCTTCCCTGCACTAAGTGTTTACATAATATGTTAAATAAATATTATAGATAAACAGTTTGAATTGGTGACTTGCCTTCTAGCTGACGTAATCTCTCCCTTAGACACCTGTGACCAAGCAAGAACTATCGAAACAGTGACACCGCACAAACCTTACATTAATCAAGACAATTTATCACTGATACATATTTCAGACTAAAACCTAAACTAAATCCTACCTGGCCGCAAGGAATATCTAATTAATACATCTAGAGGAACATCGGAGAACAGATGGGCGGCCATATTTGACGTATAGCTAAAGTTGGTCTTGTTATAAACGGCGGAAACCTTGAAACTAACTAAGGGTTGGTCAAGGTTTTAGTGGGGCCTTGACAAGCCCGTAGCGAGTCATAAGTTCATAACTTCAATGTTATAATAAACTGGAGACCCGGCTTCGTACGAGTGCTATTTACTAATGAAGCAAATAGCGGTCTCTAGTGATGGATCTTCGTACATGGGGCAATTGTTTTTTAATTTATACAGAGTTATTGTAAAAACACTGACAATCTCTTACAGGTAGCTTATTTACATGACATTTAACAACTTTTGTTCTATGATTATTGCAAATTTACTCGTTTCATAGTAGGTAAATGATCAGCTCTAATCGCGTCAATTTCTATGGGAACTCTTATTTAATTTTTTCAAATTTTTCAAAAGTCATAGTAGAAAAATTATTAAATTTCATGTAAAGAAGCTACTTGTAAAAGCTTGTTAGTGGATTTTGAATAAACCTTTAAAAAGTCTAAGCCTATAAACATATAAGATACAGCGTAAACCTGGTTTGTTAATGCGTGATTTGAAACTTATAAGATTTTCTAAAATTTGTGATTACCTTTCCCGATAAGAGTATGAATGTTTTAAGAGTAAGGAAAAAATTACTATTGATGGATTGCGTGAAAGATGAAACGGCTAGAAAGGCGGTGAATACGGAGATGACAGCTTATTGAGATGTATCGATTAACAGTGTGTTAGCCCCAAAAATAAAGTGGGAGAAAAGGAGGAAAGTAACCAAAGACATTCAAATATTACGATCTAAAAATAACGAAGCTTCTTTACGCCCTAAGCCGAGGCTCGTACCCCAAAGGGGTGCCCTTAGCGTGTAGTCGCTTAGTTTGTAAGTAGTTTTATGCCCTGGCTGGAGCCACTTAAGGCACCCACAGGTACAGGACATAGTAGTTAAGCAGACGACAACCTCTTAGGTTACTGCGCGAGGCCATACACAAAAAACAACACGAAGCTTCTCTAAAAAGAGAAAGACGAATCAGTATTCGTTTATTATTTATTACTACACAACAAAGGGTTTGACAGAGCTAAACTCAAAGCGTTTATTTCAATTAGACCATTACAGGCACTTTAGTAAGCCAAAAAAAAACAAACAAACGCGAAGCTACAGTCCCAGTCACAAGGCATACCTAATAACTTGTGAAAGTACTGCAGTTGCCCATTGCATAGCGTAGATCTCTATGGAGAAGAATAGGCAAGAAACTCCATGGACACTCTTTTAAATCAAAATATGTTACAAAATCTTGGTTACATCATTCATGTTAAGAATTACAAATATGTGAGAACGATGTAGAAATACGGGCAAGTTAAGAGCGTCCAGAGTAAAAGATAGAATCAGTAATCCAAAAATAAATTAATCAAAATAAGCCGTGGCAGCTAAGAGATGACCAGTCACAACTGACAGCGCCCGTTCACGAACATGCGGTTTTGCCATAATCGCCACGCTTGGCAGGCGGGTTGGCGATCGCAGTGCGGTTGTCACAAAAGTACCTACAGAGAACGCTGCTGCCCATTCTGTGGCAAGTCCCTTAGTCGCCTCTTACGACACCCACGGGAAGATATGGGATGGTGCTATTCTTTACGTCCGACACCATACAGAACAAGACCATATTAATTCTTCAGTTTGTTCATGACATACATGACAACATAGGAGTACACCCACATTTCGCCAGTTATAAATGTAAAAAAAAAAAGTTAAAGTCCTGTTTAATAGGGGGCGTGCGTATTGCTATCATCATCATCATTTCAGCCCTTTTAACGTCCACTGCTGGACATAGGCCTCCCCCAAGTGTCGCCACATTGTCATAACATGGGGGGGTTTTGCCATAATCGCCACGCTTGGTATTGCTATCAACCGGGCACAAATCCAGACTTCGTGACTGCTACTGAGAACTTCCTGATGGAAATACTCAATAATACTTTACCCGACCGAAATCGAACCAAGGGGCTCATGCTCAACAGTCGATTTTGCGACCATTAGACAACGAGGCAGTCGAGGACAAAAATGTGCCCTAATAATGTTACCACATGGAATTTTTTGTTCCAAATTCTTATGAATGAATAGAGAGTACGAGAAACGGATTTTTTCCTCGTCGTCCATTACAAAGGAAGGATCGTCCGACCATACGGGTGTCATATCTGCTAGGATAGTGTCAGACTGTTGTTGTCAGACTGTTGTATATTATGTATACCCCAATCTCGTCGACAATTCTGCTTGTGTGATGTAGGATTTGCATGACGACAGGTACATACGGCGACACATCAAGGTAAGGTATTTCCAGTATAACATGGTCTTGGTCTCGCTTTGTATAGATTTCCCGTACAGTGAGAGTTCCTCTTATACTGGTTTTGTATAGCTTGGTTGGTCGTCGGCGTCGTGCGTATTATGCGCAGTGAGAATGTGGCGTTGTAGATGCTACCACAGATGTATGCAGTTATGAGCTTTGGATTGTATTGTTATAGGATCAAAGTTAATTAATCTAGACGCACTGCAAGTTACCATCTCTACCTTATTGCTATTCCACCAATTCGCACTAAGCGTTTCCAAATGTCTTTCTTAATGCGCACAGCAAAGGAGCGGAACTCTCTGCCTGCGTCTGTGTTTCCGAACCCTTACAACCCTAATCTCTTCAAAGTTAGAGTGAACATGCTTCTTCTGGGTAAGCTCGGACCATCGCCGACTTTGTCACTGTCATCTCTGACCTAGACTAGAGTCAAAAACAAAACCATCGCAAATAAAAAAAAAATTAAAAAATCTCTGGGAAAAATATATCGGAAGGTATTATGTGTCAGAAAGGGCATATTTAAAGCCCATCAAACAGAACAACTTTCTCCATGGAACAAAATCATAATCGTGAAAAAACAATCAAGCTGCCCCATACATTTGGGTGGACTAGGCATTGAAGTTTTGTATGGAACACCTGATTAAGCATTCACAATTCTTACTTAAGGGTCACGCAATGTACCATCTCAACATGATTAATGTAACCAAGGGTTTTGTAACAAGATTTTGATTTAAAAGAGTGTCCATAGAGTTTCTTGCCCATTCTTCTCCATAGAGATCTACGCTTTGGAATGGGCAACTACAGTACTTTCACAGTTTTTCTGGTCAGTTTTTATGTCTTGTGACTGGAACTGTAGCTTCATTTTTATTGTTGTTCGACTATTCAAAAGGGCCTGTAACTGGCCTTGAAATAAATGATTTTGATTTGATTTGATTTGAAGGCTTTCTGATACACGCTATACAAAAAAATAGACCAGCGCTAAATCTTGCAGAGCAGATTTGTCAACCTCTTCAAAACTGGCAGAATTTTGATAGAAAACGACTATTAAATTATATCGAAACCTCTCTCAATCTAAATTGTGAAGTTCGTCAAACTTTGAATGAGATACAATTATTAAGTTTCCTTACATTTTGTGTTAGATATTCAATTTGCATAAATACGACCCATTGTCGGTGTTTCAAGACAAATGTATTTTAAGACTGTGTTTTGTGTTCAGGCGAAACTTTGGGTAAACCTAAATAATGTACAATTTTGATTTTGTCAAAGTGGAATATTTAATTGGTATTATGCAAAGCGAGTCTATATGGTAATAGCAGCACTGGTCAATTTTCAAGGTTAAGGAATGCTTTCCGAAGTTTGGTCCGTAGATGGGTGACCAAACATAACACAACGAGACTCGGAAAGCACGTTTAGCAGTTGATCCTGGCTGTCATTCGTAGATCTTTGACAGTCGGGTAGTCAGAGGCCCGAAAGATGAGACCCAGTTTTGCCAAGGTACTTCGTGTTACTTGATACGAGATTCTTTGGTTGTGAAGATCAAATAGACAATCGATCCTACTAAAATACCTATATCGATATCTATCTGCATTCGATCAGACTAGAAGCCGATTCCAACGTAGTTGGCAAAACTTGGTGATGCTCACTCCTCACTAGGAACTCTCAAGTCTCATTGATACTTAAAGTTTTTTTAAGGAATAAAAAAAGCTAATATTAAGGTGAAGAAGGCTTTATCGCACGGATAGAAGCGACAAACCTATGCCAAAATGATAATTGAGCGTAGTTCTGCCAAAATGTACCAAACTACATCAAAAATTTCTCCCTTTTTACGAAGTATTATTACTGATTTTGGGTAGATAGCGCTGATTAATTTTAAGTCTGTTCCAAGCATACTTTTTAGATGTACTACCAGTTCACTGACGATAGACCAGATTTCAACCTTATTACTAAGGGTATGAGGGTGAAAAGTAGCAGACTGTCCGTGAACTCGGTAGTACATGGGGCCCATTATTAGCAGCTCATTAGTTTGCGGTACAAAACGTATCAAAAAGAGATTGTTAGATCAAAGACCAATAGTTATTGAAATTATTTGAACGGCCATCGAGATACTCACCAACCAACATATCGGGGACGTCGTGTGGCGCCAGGTCTGTGTTTTCGTCACTCTTCGGGTTAAAATCTCTTTCGACGGCTGGTACCACCGTCTGGCTTGCCTCTTCTGCAAAGGAAAATGAAGTTTAAAATAAAAGCCCTGAGCCGGCTAGGCGGGGTCGCGGCAGACCAAGGAGAAGATGGCGGGACACCTTGGATGGCTTCCTCGCGAAGAAGTGGAAGGAATGGGGAGAGGCCTTTGGGTATAAACGAGACAGGGCTATAAACAAATATTCCTGTTAAATAAGGTTTCCTGGAAGAAAACCCAACTCTGGGTTAAGCTCGCCGTTGTACATACGAGTAAGCTATATATTATTTGTGTGTATATCTTTTAGTTTTATGTGCAATAACGAATAAGAAAAAAACCCAGTTTCAAATGGAGAAATACCTAGTGTGGGTTGCCCAAAGTAGGAATTTGTCCGTTTAAAAAATAATATTTTTGAACATACAAAAGGTATGGCGTTAAATACAGTTATTTAAATCTATGTCAAGTTCACACTAATGTTGTGTGAACGAAGATAATTCTGTGATTCAAAAAAGTTGGAGGTTACGGTAAATGATTGACTGTGCCCGACAGGGTCCATAAATATGTCTATTATTTTTTATTTGACCACCTGTTAAATGTACATTAAGGGTGCAATAAATGATTTGATTAAATAATAAAAGAGATTAATTATAGCAGTCATCTTCTGAAAGCGAACAAACACATTTTTCAGTTTTTTTTTAAATCACAATTAAGTGTAAGCATTTACAGGCAGTCAGTGATCTGGATAAGGACATAGAGGGCTTTTTATTGAGCTCCAAGTGGAAGAAGCTCGTTTGTTGTAATACAAACTTGATTCAAGACAAAAAAGTATTTTGACGTGTCCCTGAAAGTTTTCGTCTTGTCGGATGTGATGATTGATTATATTGTGAAGACATAACTTAAGGCATAATAGCAAGGATCTCGAACACCTGAGACGCAGACCAGATAGAAGGGGCGTGTAACGAAGATGCGGCACGGCAAGTATGCGTGTGCTTTTTAAATTTTATAAAAATTTCGTAGAGTTGAGGCGCGGACACAGACGGGACGATCACGTTTTATACTGTACTAGCTTTTGATGGCAGCTTTGCTCCCGTTATGTAACCATCTACCCATATCTACCCATGGGAACGTTCCAAATGTAGCCTATATAGCACTCGGGGATGATGTAGCTTTCTGTTGGTAAAAGTATTTTCAAAATCGGATGAGGAGTTCAGAAGAGTACCCCTACATAGAAATTTTGCTTTTAGAGAATATTAAGGCTCCTTCAGAAAGGCGCAGCGCGGCGCGGCGCGTCCTCGAATTGATTATTCGATCCTAACGTATTGAAAAGCGACTGAAAATGATAGATTAGGATATCTTAAAATTGGGTTGTCCTATAGACTTTAAATCATAATGGATAATCACTTTTATACCTTGCTATAACTTTCAAAATCAAAATGAATCAAATATCTTTACCAAATATAAAACTTGATTTTCAAGTTATGTAATTATACACAAAACAAATTTCAAAATTTTCGATCGCTTTTCGACACGTTAGGATCGCGTAATCGATCAACGAGTTGATACAGGCTCGCCTACTGTATACGAAATGTTATACGAATCTTTTGTTTCTTGTCGCGGAGTGTGTCGCGCTCTCGAAAAAATCCAGAAACGCGTCGCGTCGCGCCTACACGCGTTTTACTACTCGTCAAGTCTTCATAATGTTAGTTTCTAGCTTTGTGGACTTGCTATATTGTAGGCCCTAGGCACGCCTCTACATTAAACACACCGTGAAAGCGACGCCACGTTTGCGTTCCGTTATCGTCTCACGGCCCTTCTGGCGGAGGCTCTGGTTAGGCTGCTAGATCAAGAGATTGATTCACGAAGCGGTAATACCTACCCATATACACGGTGACTATTGTAAGTTGTTAGCTTAATGGAGCCCTGACTGCCGGAAACTGACTGATCCGTTCCCGACAACAAGCAGGTAAGAAGAGATATGGTAAACGAAAAATTGCTTCAATTTAACTACGATAGTTAAAGCTATGGTAATGCTACTTCACTTCAACTTCAGTTCTTCATTCATGGCTTTTATGAAAAATACCTGATTTTGGCAGTTTTTGAGATTAAATACGTAAGAGATAATAATTACGCAAGAGAATTATACTTATACCATAACGAGAAATAACTAGAGTTGTCAATGTGAAGTTGAAGGTTTCTGTCAAAGAATAGAATACAGATTGTTTATACCAAACGGGTTTCTATTCTTAAAAAGATACCACATGAAGGTTGATTTGGAATTTAAAAAAAAAAGACCCCTTGATCTAGTGATCGAAAGCGAGACTATGATGGATAATGAAACCCTGGGTTTGATCCGGACGGGCAAAATGTTATTTTTTTACACTAAGAATTTCTCCTGTATCGTAGGTGCGTTTACAAACATTTAAACTTACTTACACAAACAGCCAGAGCCGGAACAACTATACAGCAAGAATTTTTAGTCACCGTCCAAATTTTTTCTAGGCATTATGTATCATTCACTAAACCCATTTTTGAAAAAAAATCGATATGTGAAATTTTCGTATTTTCATATGAAGTCATTTTCTCGAAAAAATTATCCGCTCTGCCTGGTCACTAAGTTAAACGTTAAAAATACTACACTTGCCGCGCAAACATTCAATGGAAAGGGGGCGGCCAGCCCGCGTGTACCTACGCCCGGCGCGGCGCGCGGCGGCGGTGTCCATGATATCTCAATATTTTTGTATTGAGTGATACTAAAAGAAAAAACCACCCATATCTTCCCGTGGGTGTCGTAAGAGGCGACTAAGGGACTTGCCAGAGAATGGGCGGCAGCGTTCTCTGTGCTTTTTGAAACAACCGTACTGCGATCGCCAACCCGCCTGCCAAACGTGGCGATTATGGCAAAACCCCCCAAAATGTCAGTGTGACTTGGGGGAGGCCTATGTCAAGCAGTGGACGTCTTTTAGGCTGAAATGATGATGATGATGATGATGATGAAAAGAAAAAACACGTATTCAATGGTTTTCGCCAAAGATTAAAATGTCTAAATTTGGACGGTGACTAAAAAATCATGCTGTATGTAGGCCATACAAATAATTGTTCCGTGCGGGGATCGAACCTATTACACGCAGCCTTCGATCAATAGTACTAGATTCCCGATGAGCGCTTCAAAAACGGCACGAAAAATAAGACCGCAAATCATTTTGTGGTCTTATTTCAAATTAGTATTGTCCAAGCATAGCCAACGTTAAGACGTCGAGATGCCGTAGTGCGCGTTTTAAAACTGTGAAAATAACCACCGTAACACCACGATTTTGGAAGGATTTTTTTATTTCGGTAAGTATATATTATTTAAGTGTTTTTTCGTGAAGTAAAAACAGGATAAATAGTAAAAATAATTCAATCAGCTAATATTTTGATGTTTGGCCAATGTTTGCAACAACGCACCAACTATTGTTACAAACATCGACTGTTTTGGAACCGGCAATACATGGAGTAGTGTTGTTATTTTATATATTATTTTTGTTTGTAGATTTTCTAGCGAACCATTTCGATGTGCAGAATACATAAACCTTATAAACATTCGAGAATATGTTCAATTTATTTTGATAGTTTGGGCATAACTGGAAACACGCAAAGGCGTAGATTACAAAAATCTTTAAAACGAAAAAAAAGAAAACTATACCTGTAGGTATTTTCATGAAATACTTTAAAACTGTTTGCAATAAACCGCGCATGTTTCTTTACAGGTTCAACAAGTTTAAGTTTTGAAGATACCACAGGAATACGTGACGAGCCTCGTTAGATCGTGAAAAACATTGTATGCACCTATATAATTTGAGGGTTGCCCTCGATTTCTCTAGGACTTGGTGACAACGGGACCGCCACAAGAGTATATGCTTTCGAATAAAAAACAGAATTTTAAACATCGGTTTACAATTATTGGTGGAGAAATAGGTGGACAAACAAACAAAATATAGTCGAATGGAGAACCTCCTTTTTTTAAAGTCGGTTAAAAATAGTACCTACTACTTAGTCTACCACTTTTTACAAAATATTTGCCACCATAAAAAACAAGCCTTGGCCTAAAAAAAATATATTCTGCGACTCTACGTCTTTCAATACTTACTGTGTTCTGAGCATTGAAATGTAATACCAAGAACTACGTCTAGTTCTTAATTAGTGTAAGCACGAAATTTTCAACGTAATGTTTTTAACCTTGTCACTTAGATTTTAAGATATATTTTAGAATAAATATTTTTGTACTCATGGCTTTTTATTTTCAAGCGACATTTTAAATTTATTGCTGGGCCAACCGTGCCTTCCGTGCGTTGGTTTATAAACGGTGATTTTTCATATCAAGAATGTATCAGTTGCCACATAGTCTGAATTTGTGTCTGGTTGATAAGCTCGCTCCCTATTACCTGGATGGCATTAGGCTATACGTATACTATTAGATTAGAATCTAAGGGTCGGCAAGTAGATTTAGTTGGGGTCCGGATACTGAGGGAAAATTTTAACGTAGTCCAAAAAAGACTGATAATAATTAAGTGCTACCTTTTTATTGTGTGGTTTCAAATAAAAATCAAAATTATAAAACACAAGACCTAAAATTAATGTGAGAAACTGCACCTGGTCTTGAGTCCAGTGTTTTTTTAGGTTTGGTTCTCGAGAAGTACAGCAAATTCGAAGTCTGTCTTCTAAGTCCGTCCGTCAATCTCGAACGATATTTGTTTTTCAAAAAATCTTTCAATTAATAAAGTTAAAGTATACCATTTGCCGGTCCGAGGTTCGACCTTTCGCGGTCCGCAAACGGACCGCGGTCCGCCTGTTGCTGACCGTTGAAGGAGGCTAATCATTAGAGACACGGCTGCCTTACCCTCCAGGAATCACAGACGTGATGATACGCTAAATAAATTGTTATAAAAGGGCGTGTCCACACTGAATGCAGCACGTGTAGCTGTAGCGTGTGCATGTGTAAACACGTGATGTACCTACGTGTTTATACAAACACCGCTCCGAAAACGTACGGGATACAAATAAAAGCAGATTGTTGGACACCTGACAATTTGTGTGCAGTTTTATACATGCGCGCTTTTCCTCCATTTTAAAACATAACATTAAAATAATAACCATCATCATTCATCATTTCAGCCCAAAAGACGTCCACTGCTGGACATAGGCCTCCCCCAAGTGTCGCCACATTGACATTTTGGGGGGTTTTGCCATGATCGCCACGCTTGGCAGGCGGGTTGGCGATCGCAGTACGGTTGTTACAAAAGCACAAAGAACGCTGCTGCCCATTCTCTGGGTAATCCCTTAGTCGCCTCTTACGACACCCACAGGAAGATATGGGATGATGCTATTCTTTATGTCCGAAACCATACAGAGCAGAAAAGAATAATAAATAAATTTATTTAAATAAAAGTATTACAAAAAGCGTACATTTAGGCGCAGTAGTATTATTTCTCATCCAATGGTATAGTTAGTACTTATAAGTAAACTATAACTAGAACATATTCAAAAGTTGCAAGTAATAATAGTTCAATTCAGATGTTTGGTACATTACGGCTGTAATTCCCGAAGGGTTAGGCAGAGGAGTACATTAATTGTACACCCACATTTTACCAGTTATGTTTGAGTCCGAAGTAATAGTGGGCGAGCCTATTGCCATCAACCGGGCACAAGTCCAGACTCCGTGGCTGCTCTTCAGAAATTCCTAAAGGTAAAACCCAATAGCACTTTTTATACGCCTGGGAACCCGGGACCTCATGCTCATGTCCTCATGCATGGCAGTGGCGCCTACATTTTGATGATTTTTATTTCATACTAGCTGTCCCGCGCAACTTCGTCTGCGTCACATTTTCCCCGTTTTCGCAACATTTTTCATTGCTGCACCTCTGCTATTGGTCGTAGCGTGATGATATATAGCCTATAAATGGGCCTTCCTCGATAAATGGGCTATCTAAGATTGAAAGAATTTTTTCAAATCGGACCTTCCTGAGACTAGCGAGCAAACAAACAAACAAACTCTTGAGCTTTATTATTAGTAATAGATTAGTCTATTAGATTCATCATCTGCCTTGCCTATTCGAAACTATGTTGGGGTCAGCTTCCAGTCTTGGCGGATGCAGCTGAATAGCAGTATTTTACGACAATAGTATTTTATTTTATTCCATATTGATACTATTGACATGAATTGCATACATATATTCATGCTACTGCAAAACGCTACGATCTTAAGATACTCCTTTGGCATCGTCCACGTTCACTCATTCATTCATTCATTGAAATGAATTGCGTAATTACTTATACTTCAACCAAGTTATCTGTCATCATCATCTGCCTAGCCTTTTCCCAAACTATCTTGGAGTCGGCTTCCAGTCTAACCGGATGCAGCTGAGTACCAGTATTTTACATGAAGCGACTGCCTATCTGACCTCCATAACCCAGTAACTGGGAAATACGATAGCCCTTGGTAAGACTGGATGTCAGACTTTTGGCTTCTGACTACTCGTAACGACTGTCAAAGATCTACAAATGACAGCCGGGACCAACGGCTTAACGTGCTTTCCGAGGCATGGTGGAAACTCGGTATGTAATTCGGTCACCCACCCACGGACCAACCTCGGCAAGCACGGCTTAACCTTAAAGATCGAGCCGTGCGGCCGTTATTATTTAGCCACGAGCTCCTTCATAGCTAGTTAGTTATTAGTTATCTGTGCAGGCAGGAAAACACAGAACTAAAATAAATATACCAAGTTTGACATACGACATAAATTTTCAAGACAAGCAACGCCACTTTGAACTGCTTAGAATGGTCATACAGTAATTAAATTGACGGTAACATCTGCGGCTTGTATAGTTGCCATAAGTCTCGATTTGTTCAACTTTTTGGGCCCGATCCGGACTTTTTCCGGCCTTTTCAGTTGTCTGGACTTTTCAACAAAAGGGGATTTTTTTTCAGAAAATTAACTTTTTAGAAAGTTCGCATGTTCACAAGTCCCTACTGCGATATCCTACTGAAAACTTTTTCAAAAATGGCCGGCTTTTTGACTAAGCTAGCCGCATGGCGCAAGAATTGCATGAATGAAGGAGATGGGGTGACGAGTTCGATTCCTACTTAACACTACTTACTTCACATTGCCAAAGATAGAGATAATGTAGAGATGGAAGCTTCCTCGCCTTTCCATTTTCAAGCCTCTTCTTTTACCCTGCATTGGCTCACAGCAGGCTCATAATAAAAACTTTGGTTGTGCGTTGTTTCATCGCTAATTGTTTCATCAAATTTCGTTTCACATAAATTGTTTCTCATATTGTACATTTCATAGAATAATCAATACGCAGAATATTTACTTTGATAAAATTTAAATCACCGATTTTTGTTTCAAATAAAGTTTAATGTTAGAATATTCATATCACGAATCAAATATTCTTTATCCACATATTGTTTGTTTCATGTTAAACTTATTACCAAGAATAACATTTTATCGAGTGTCAGTTTCCAAAATTCATACCTTTTAATACAACACCGCGATCACAAAATAATGCGGGGACATTCTTGTCAAGCAGATTTTTTTTTTTATTATTCTCACTAATATTGTTCATGCCTGTCACATGTTGCATGCAGCATGCAAGCAAGCATGCGACATCCAGCATGCAAGTAAGCATGCAACATTCAGCGTACAAGGAAGCATGCAGCATGCAAGATCCAACAGGCATTATACAAACAATATTGGTTAAAAAATAATTCTACTGTTTTATTTTTGTTAAATAAAAAAATTGATTATAAAATTCATTGAATTGTGTTTCTGTAAAATATGTTACATTCAAGCAAATAGTAGTTGAAAAAATAATCGAAATTAAAATACAAGGACCAAATATTTTGTGAAATTTTTTCTGGGAAACGAAATTCTGTGAAATTTCTGTATGCGAAACAAGGTTTCTAGCCATATTATCTTAACCCACGATCATATCGTAAGTATAAAAATAACATTCATATAATTCAACAATGCATCACAAATTGTTGCCTAAACAAGGAAAATGTATATAAAAAGTACTAAACAAGTACGATAAGTTAACGCTAAAAATAAAAGTTTCCTTTATTCAGAGCTGAACCAAATATATCACATATGACTTGCGAGCAAACTTAGGTGCGCACATGCTATTTATATCTTAGGATTTATTATAATACTGTTAATGTTACCTAACTTAAACACATGTAAGGGCAAGAAAACCGATATTTTAGTTGAATCCGAATATTTTAAGCATGATGTTCCACTTTTGTGTAGATAACCTAACACATTTTTTGCTCATGAGTACCTAACACATGAGCAAAAAATTTGTCGGTAAAACGGTCTTTATGCGTTACTACTGCTAAAGATTTAATATAAAAAGCACGCCTGTTACACCCGAAGGGTTTGGCAGATGGGTACTGTACCTAATTTAACGTGGCGGATACTTATAAAAGAATGAAGACTGAAAATCTGTTTATTAATGCACAAACATACACACATGGAAAAAAATAAACATAAGATTAACAAAAGGAATAGAACAACATTCAAAAATTTGTCTATGGCGTCTGTCAGAGCCTTCGATCAATAATAGTACGTCAGAGCAGACTTAGTACTTACTAGTTCCGTGTCAGGAGACAATAACATGATCACAACAAATCCATAGACTAATCGACACGACACTAATAGGACAACAAAGAATAAAACACAATTATTATACGTGACACCGAAACATAGCACAGACTG
Organism: Cerastis rubricosa; assembly: GCA_949152445.1. Classification (NCBI taxonomy): domain Eukaryota; kingdom Metazoa; phylum Arthropoda; class Insecta; order Lepidoptera; family Noctuidae; genus Cerastis; species Cerastis rubricosa. Next base: position 17,753,668 of record OX424537.1, on the reverse strand, counting down.
GCGACCTAACAATTAACTTAGTTATTATCCCATTTACGTTATCTACTGAACATTGACCTACGAATGACCGCTACAATATTGGAACAATTAACACAACAAATAAACTGAGCCAAAGATTTATGAATGCACATAATCAAACTACAAGAGCAAAATAGAACATCCCAAGTCTGTTTTCTTTATAACCAAAGCAGTAAAAAATATCGAAAAAATCTTCATATAAAACCAAGCAGCATATTTTATGCAAAAAAAATCTTGAACGTTTTCATCTTAAAACAAATAGCTTCGGCGCTGAGCTAAACAACTATCTCCACTTAGATTTGTTTTTATTGCTCCATAAAAACTCATTCCACTATAAAAACCAGAGCAATTTATAATTACAAAGTTATTAAAAAATAATTATTCATTAAACGACGCGACGATAGAATCTCCTGGCTACTACGGTTTTTGAGCAAAAAATACAAAAGTACGTGAAGAAAAACAATTTAGACTCACTGTCCTCCGTCTATGTAAATTCAAGTAAATTCAATCCGAGGATGGTCGAAGCAAAGCAATCTTGTGGCATCTCAAGAGACCAAGGGACGGAGAGAAATGTCTGATAAATAGTCCCTTTTAATATAAGTCCGATTCTCTTTGAAAGTATCATGTAAATTTTCTTGTCGCAAAGAATAAGGAGTAGTGTATAAAGGTGGGATTTAAGGAAATCCGGTAGACTGGGACTGCATAAGTAATATATTATGGCGGGGCTCTCGAGTTATATAAAGGTGGGTGTACAGTATGCGCTGTGAGAGCTATATATACTGATATAACGAAAGCATTCGATTAAGTACTTAATCGAATGCTTTCGTTATGATTTCTTCAAGGTTTATGTACATAAACCTTGAAGCTCTTATAAATAAACTTAACAGGTAGAGAGTAGTAGCATTAGAGAAAGTGTCTTAAATCTAATAAAGTCATACATTACTAATCGAAAGCAATACACAGAAGTATCAAGGATATGTATGAAAACTATGTATATCTATCTCGGCTACAGAGAAGTCAAATATGGTTACCACAATGTAGTGCACTTGCACCTTTATTGTTTATTTTATACAACGTGTAACGTTAAATGCACAAAACCTCAGACACCCCAAATGATTTTTAATTTAATTGACCTAATTCTGAGAGAAAAAAATCATTAAAAAAAAACGTAAAGGTTTTATGTGCTGTTTTAGTTTTACTGGCAATTCGGAATGTTTCTATCTTACTTTCTTTTTTTCCCGCGTATGAGAAAATTTTAATTGGATGACAAAGATTTGTGTTTGTTCACCTATTTTGGCGGGTTTGCGCACGTGATGGCTTGACCTATGAATAAATAGACAGGGCAACATTTTTAATGATTTTTTTTAAATGTTACCTATCTTAAAAAGTGGTTCAATTGATTCTGCTCGTTATTCTGATCAAACTATTTTCAGGTTTTGCGCATTTAACGTTACACGTTGTATATTAAGAGCGTTTACGCCTTACGCCCTTTCATACAAACTTTCAAGTCAATATTTTCCGAAATGATTGAACCGATTTTAATGAAACTTCAAAACAAAAATGCAGCACACGCCGAGATTAGCGATTAGCTTATTTTTTTTAGCAAATATGGCAGATGAATTATTTTATTGAAAACATCAATAGTTGCAGCTACCCTTAACTGCTTTAACTGGTGGTCTATTGAGACCAGAGATCCAGTTTTATTTTTAACACGACGCACGCAAAACAGGGGTGGTGTTGAACCAGTTTATTGATTACGTACTTCGGTAGTATAAACGGTCTGTCTATACATATATGTCCTGGCTCTTCCAAAACCGACGATAAAAAATAAATTTTGTACAACTCGTTAATTGACCTTTTTAGCGAAAAAGTTCAATTATATTTGGCCCATAATTCATGGATTTCTTAAACGTTTAGTAAACGTTACCAAATCGAACTGTACATACTCTTGAAGTTGGACTTAATAAGCCATCCCACAATCTCTTATTTAATCAGTTAACTACGTTAATTAATTTATTTAACTTTAATTAATCCAACTTTATATTAATTTAGTTAAATCGGTGCCCCATGCATCCAAAATGTATGCTTAGTAAATTTAAAATCAATCAGCATAATCATATCCAAAAACATTACTATTAGTTCAGAAAATCGGATAAATTTAATGTGGATTGGTACATTTTAGCAAAACTACGCTCAAATGTAATTTCATATCATGAACTTTAACTATCCATATTCATGACATGTTCATTTAGCGAGTAAATTGACATATTAAATGAACTGTGAACGTTGTGGTGACAGCAATCGTGTAACGTGTAACATATGTAATATTCTACAGTATTTTGTAACAATTTTTGTAATTCTGAAATACTAGCTGTCCCGCGCAACTTCGTCTGCGTCACATTTTCCCCTTTTCGCAACATTTTTCAGTGCTGCTTCGCTCCTATTGGTCGTAGCGTGATGATATATAGCCTAAAGCCTTCCTCAATAAATGGGCTATCTAGCATTGAGAGAATTTTTCAAATCGGACCAGTAGTTCCTGCGATTAGCGCGTTCAAGCAAACAAACAAACAAACTCTTCAGCTTTATTATTAGTATTATTAGTATATATATAAGTATACCATGTAGTATATACTAGATTAGATATAGATTCTAGGTTAGCTGGTCTAGTAGCCGCAAGCGCGACTGTTGATCCCTCGGTTCGATTTTAAGGTGGGGTAATGTGTTATTGGGTTTTAAATCGGCAATCGATCAGTAGCAGCCATGGAATTTGAATTAGCGCCCGGTTATCGGCAATATGTTAGCCATCTATTAAATTCAACTTCAACATAATTTGTTGCAGGAGTACCTTAAGGCAACTCTGCCTAACCCTTCAGGGATTACAGTCATTATGTTATGTGTTCATATTTAAGTTCACTGACATGTAAGTTGTGAAACAAAAACGTTAGGTGTAAAACAGAACCCTCACAGCTTATGTCTGAGAGGTTTTTGCATTGTGTAAGTACTTAATATTTAGCAAAAAGTAGGGTTAGCACACATACTTGTTTAAAACCCACTTTGACCATACGTAGGGTTGAAACGCCCGGGTGTCACTACTGCGAGGATCGACCGGAGGACACGGTGGAGCACACTGTGGAGCTATGCCCCGCTTGGGCTGAGCACCGCCGTGTCCTCGTAGCGGCGATTGGCGGCGGCGACCTCTCGCGTCCGGCCCTGGTTCAATCCATGGTCCGGAGCGAGAGGGAATGGGAAGCCGTCGCCTCCTTCTGCGAAGCAGTCATGCTAGCGAAGGAGGTGGCGGAACGTGAGAGGGAGAGAACCTCACGTCCCAGCCGCCGCGGGAGACGCCCCGGGCGTCGGGGGGCAACCAGTGGCCCCCGGCCACCGTAGGCGCGGGCCTGTGGACGGTGAGTAATGGGCTAGCTCACCGTCCGTCCGTCATATGACGACAGACCGTGCCGACGGCGCGTTCGTGTTCCACGCGCGCCTCAAGGAGATGTCAGCAAATCGGAAGGGGTCCGAGAGGGCCGATGCCTGCCAGGGCTGCGGGTTGTTCGAAAGAGATACCGTGCCCCTGGAACGCAAAGGGCTAAGAAGGAACATGGATGGGTTTTAGTCAGTCAAGTCTGACACTCCCTTCCGCTCCGCCCAGAGCGGAAGAAGTCATTTGATGATTTCCCATCCGAAAAAAAAAAAAAAAAAAAAAAAAGGGTTGATACTAAAAAATAGATACAAATGTTAGCATGTTAAGACAGGACTTAGTCGAAAAATACATAGCTTACTTCTTATGTTTGTTAAAAATTTAGTTTTAATTATCATAATATAGAAAAACGTATCTTAACAGTTGGGGTTTCGTAAATAACTTTACTTGTATGATTTAAATTTTTTGAGTAGTATTAGCAGTACACCAATGACTAATGCCTTTTCATTTTATTTTCGTAATGTCCATCCAAAGGTTGTCTGGAATATATCACTATCAGAGTTAAGACCGCCATTTTAACCATAAATTTAGCAATATTGTAAAACAGTTATGTTTCAATTTTGATTTACAAAAAAGTATAATTCTATTCATGCTCTAACCAATTCCTTTCCTTTGCTTTCCCCGCAGTTATTGTCACAACACGCATGTCACGTGAGCTTCTAACTGTCGTCAAGCAGTGAAGCGAAGTATATCCGACCAGTCTGAACAAGTTTCAACATAATTAAATTTAAGCTTCATCTCTACAAAATTAAATCAAACTCCCTAAAGATTCAAGGCACAAAGCACTCTTGGATCGGATAATAAATTCGTAATTTATTACACCATTGAGTTCAATTGTGCTGTGGAGCCCTAAAGGGCTAGCGGGGAAGATAATTCAGTTGTCGGTTCTCCCGGGTACATAACTAATGTGACGTATGGCCCTTTAGGGACGGTAGGGTTGCCCTAAACTTTGGCCTCATGATGACTGTTACGATTCGACTTTGAAAGGTGACGGGAAACATCGATTTTTTATTTTGTTGGGGCCTCCATCCACGGCTACTGTTTGTACCGATGCTGTCGCTGATGTTGCATGTGAGTCGCATTTGCAACGCGCGATTGTATGGATGCAACCACACTACCGGAACCAAATCAAATCAGCTCAAAATCATTTTTTTCAAGTAGGCCACTTACAGGCACTTTTGAATAGCCGAACAACAATAAAAATGACGCTACAGTCCCAGTCACAAGACACAATAGCTGTGAAAGTACTGTAGTTGCCCATTCCAAAGCGTAGATCTCTATCGAGCAAAATAGGTAAGAAACTCCATGGACACTCTTTTAAATCAGAATCTTTTTACAAAAACCTTGGTAACATCATTCATGTTGAGAGGGTACATTATGTGAGAACGATGCAGCAAGACGACCATCTTACAAAATGTCCTGTTTACAAGCATTTCTGTATCGATGCTGAATCGCGTTTGCTTCTCTAATGGATTGATGCAAAAAGTCGCCTGAAGGAACTTAATGACTTGATTCTTGATTTCTCCCGGAAAAGTTTATTTTTAAACAAAAGTACTTAAAACATCGTGCTTTGTACCCAAGATATTTAGATTTCGGTATCTGTTTCACATTCAAAGACGCTTTTCAATGGTAATAACAATCACCATAAATTCAAGTTTAAGTTATACGGGTAGCTCACATAAATCTAGAGCCGAAGCCGACTGCAAAGTTTGAAAAACGGAGGAAAAAATATGAAAACGTAGCTAGCGAACTATTGTTTGCATTGTTTCGGTTCAAAGCTCTGAGTACACACATACGGGTATAACAAAACACACGCAAAATACGGGTTCGAAACAGTGAAATAAGGGAAAAATCTCCTTCGGTTGACTACTCCACCAGCGTAGAGTCTTTGGTAAATATACCATGATAAATCGCAATGTCGATCCATCATTATAAGCGGCGTAATACGGATTGATGGTCTCTAAGATTTATAAATGTTGCTTCCGCATGTTTTTTTTGCGTAAATAATATAATATTGACGAAGCGGTAAGTAAGGTACTTAATTTATTTATTTTTTATTTATATTGTTTTTAACAATTTGTGTACAGACTTATTACAGAAAAGAAGAAAGGAACAGAAAATTGATATGAAGAAGATGCTTATTTCTAAAGAAATCTCTTCCAGCATACCTGTCACCCCCTTACCACCTTCCTGCCTCCTTAATCTAATTTTAGTTTAGAAACTCTACAAAAATGGACTAGAGATAGGATTTTATATCTTAACAGTATAGGCAATATTCTAACTAAAAACCTCCACTTCTTAGTAAGTGCGCTGTAAGAAAAAAACATTGATAAAAATCACCCACATTCCCAGATTAAAAAAATATCATAAATCATGACGTAACCGTGCTCCTAGGATCTTCTGACGCGTCAGGTGGGCGCTGTTGGTATTCATTTGTGAATTGTGGTAATTGAAAATACATAATAGTTAGTTCGGATTACCAAGCGTCATAAGATCCAACTATAAATGCAACATTTGCATTGTTTTATGTAAAGCATCGTTAAGCCGTAAAGCGCCCTCAGATTATTCTTAACTACCTACTTGAAATAATTTTCAATGTTAGTATTAAAATAACATTTAAGTATGAATGTGGATGGGTATAAGAGTTTAGGAAGACCAAAGAAACGATGGAAGGACTGAAACATGGTGTGAAGAATTATATGGCAGGAATGGAGGTGTCTGATGAGATAACAAGTAATAGAGAAGCATGGAAGAAGAAGACATGCTGCGCCGATTTCAAATGAATTGGGATAAGAGCAGGAGAATAATGATGATTTTATTAATATACCGAGCGAATAAATAATATATGAACGACTGTTAATGAGATACTTTAATACTAAACCGAGCGGCGTTAAATTATGTTTGCGAAAAATTAACTAAACTAGCGGTACCATTATGAATGATTTAAATTCCTAAAATGAAGTACTAGTAACTAGTAATAAAATATAATTATGCCGGATGTTGAGTATAATGTGATCTGTAAAATTGTCACTCATATAGATATTTTTCGCTTCAGAATTATTATGCTGATCGTTCTGAATAAGTTGTGCCTCAAAAATTTATTTTTAAGTCACCGTTTTCAATGTTTGTTTGCTCTCAGGCTTTCGCTCATAATCTCAATAATCAGTATTTTTGACAGCCTGGTTTTGAATTTATTGTCGAACGCTTAAATACTACCCTATTAAAAGAGGTACCATAAAAGTAGTTTTATAAAAATAAAAATTATTATTACGCTTATGCTTTTCCTTTTGCAAAAGCATAAGAAACTCATCGATTCCTAAGCCTTTGCCTTTATTAAAGTTGGTTAACAATTCCGACATGGACTTAAGAGTAAAGAGAATATAAAGTTTGCTAATCCACCCACGCAAGATACAAAAAACTTTTCTTAACTCTAAGGCTCCTCCTAATGCTTGCTTAACTAGAACTCTTTGTTATTTTCTACAATGCCAACTGTGTAAATACTCTTTCTTTGTTTTAAGAAACATTCAATGATTTTAAAGAGCCTCCTTAAGGTAAGGGCCTTTTTAAATATTCAATGTTTTTTGTCTGACCAAAGACCAGAATCGAGGTTGAAATTAGAATAAATTTATTTTTAGATGATTATTTATTTTAGGGGTTAAATTAACAAGGGTTGCTCAGGTATCATAACATAAGATCACGTCTGTAATCCCCGAAGGGTTTTATTTTTACATTTTAAAGTTCTATGTAATAGAGGGATAAACTTATTGCTATCAACCATAATTTCTCCTTTTTTCTTCAGGAATTCATCCAGACTCCCTGACTGCTCCTGAGAAATTTTCTATACCCTAATTACCCATGTATTCTAGCTAAAAAATCATTTAGTTGCCATGGATTTTAAACTACTTATTTATTAATACTCTATTCTGACAACCCTATCTAAGTCCCTAACTCTTTTAAGTAGTGACGTCATCTCTCACCCTACAGCATTCACACTGTAGACTCATAGACTGTACAATTGTACACTCGTGCACAGCAGTCGGGGCTGAGGCTTAACAAGCTTAATTATCGTAGGCAACTGTACAACTTACTCATTGAGCATAGATCTGCGAAAACGTACTAATCCACGTCAATTTTTCTCATATTTTCTGAAGCAATTGTAATGATTTTGGATAAATAAACGATGATTGGTTTCGTTTTGGATGTGTTGATAATGTTAGTCAAGTTTGTCGTATTTAACTGAATTAATAAGAAATTGTGGGTTGGCTCATTATAGCAGAACTAAGTACCTAGACTACTTAGACAAAAGACGGATCGAATCATGAATCCCAAGTGACTAAAAGAGTGATGAATGTTAATGTTGATGGATGATGAGGTGAGAAAGGCCAAGTAAAAGAAGGATGGATTGTGTGAGTAATTATATGAAAGAAAATAAGTCCGAAAAACGTATCGTTCTTAACGATTATAAATCCGTTTTATTCACTTATTATCCAATAATCAGTCTGCATTTGTGCCCGGTTGATAGCCCCTTATTATATGTGAGACTGAAAAAAACACTGGGGAAAGATTGGTGTACTATTACGGACACTTCTGCTGAGGATTACATCACGCAAGTTATGTTAATTATCAATACCTAACAGTAATAGTTGATACTACGTCGGAGGTCGATGATTAAAAGTAAAAACATTGACACATTTTTATATAATAATAAAGATTCTTGTGTACTGTGCCACCGGACACTGATAACGTTACAGTTCAGCTTATCAGTTCATTATATTGATAAAACATATATATGTACAGTCACGAGCAAAAATATATATATACTACGTTTCAATATTTATCAGATATATTGTGTGGTCATTCATAAAAGGTGTAAAAATACTCTTAAAAAGTCGAAAAGCAACTGTTCTCCCCGTCATTGCGATAGTTTTTTTGTTCTACACCGTTCTTGGGAACCTTCTAGTTACGGAGATATTGGGGGTCAAAATTCCGCTTTGTTTAAATACAAGTTTAATGTTACTAGCTGTCCCGCACAACTTCGTCTGCGTCACATTTTCGCAATATTTTTCATTGCTGCTCCGCTCCTATACAGCGCCATCTATTGAATACTTACTCAATCCAGTCAACAGACCAGCCATATATATAATTGTGACTTAATTTGCAATACAATAATATTGCGACTATAAATTGAGATGTAAGCTGTCCTATCTTTCAAGTTGGATCAAACTGCACAAGGTGTGCAAATTTGATTAAAATCGGTTAATTAGGAGTCGAGTAGTAGTAGTAGTGGAGTAGTTTGGTACAAACAACGTGACACGTAATTTATATATATATAGATAACTCACTCTAAATACCTTCACGAGTACCTTCACGTGCCCGGTTGATGGCAATAGGCTCCCCACAGCTGGTGAAATGTGGGTGTACTACTCGTATTAGGTACACCTCTGTAATACCCTTTGGGGATTACAGGCGTGATGTTATGTACTTTAAGTTTGTATTTTCATGTTGCCTTCAACATTTTTTATTTTTAGCCAACGGGTTGCTACGAGTACACTCAAGTTTAGCCGGCTAATCTTAAGTTTATTTACACAACCATCTTAAGCCGAAACATATATGTATGTGCCTACATATTTTTGCTCGTACGTGTACAGATAGATAGCATTATTAATAAACAGAGCACTCAGTATTCATGGGAGCTCGGGAGGAAAATTAAAATTACGAATGAACGAACACTTGATAGACATTTGTGATGTTAGTATTATGCTCGTTCATATATTCATTAGCACGATAAAATTCAACATTTAACGCAGTTCAATATCACTCTATTTTAATGTGAAAAATTTTGCTCTAATTGCCCGCTTGTTTGGTCTTAGTAGTCGCAAGTGCTAAACTGATCGTGAGGTCCGCGGCTCGATTCTCCGGTTATGTAAGAGTAATACTATTTTCTTTTTAGCAATTTGATCAGTGCGTAAAAATCTCCGCGACTAGATTTCTGATTGGTCTATTTACGACCAATAGCTACATCCCTCTCACCCACTATGAGATTTAATTAAACACAAAGAGCAAAATGTGGGTGCTTTATTTCACCTCTACCTGCCTTTACATCTACCTAGCCTTTTCCAAACTAAGTCGGCTTCGGCTTCCAGTCTAACCAGATGCAGCTGAATACCAGTATTTTACATGAGGTGACTGCCTATCTGACCTCCACAAACCAGTTAGTACTGGGTAATACGTCGTATTAACAATCCGACAACCAGTCTTACCAAGAGGCACCTCCTTGGTAAGACTGGCTGTCAGACTTTCGGGCCACTGACTAATTGTAAGGACTGTCAAAGACTTACAAATTTTAAACACAGCCGGGACCCTCTTTCATACAAGTATGTCAAGTATCTACCATGACACTTAAATACAGCGGCCGTATGTTAGTGCACTATTTCTGGCTACCCTTTACGGAGGGAACAAGCGAGATGTTCTCTATTAATCACGTTTTCACTCAATACCAGCAAAACCAAGACTAATAAGAATATTAATGAACTTGCTCGACGGAGTAAGAGTAATTAATGATTAGTTTCATTACGTGAGAGAAAGTTCTTAGTTAAAGCGAGAAACAACATGAAACGGACTTCCCTTTCCGAGTTCCGTGACAAGACACGAGTTACGACATATGTCGTGGTGCTGTCTCAACACATAGGTCAATACATACATGTTTTATGTCCACGAATTGTGTTATGAACTGTAACTAACCTAAGATAGAATTCTCTTTACTAAGTACTCCATACAAATTGCAGAGAAAAGTTCGAGTTTATCCGTGATCATGGCGTTTGCAACAGCGCCGAAATATCGGGAACTCGTAACAAATAATAAACATGGTAAATATCCCGTTACTAGTGTTATTGCAGACAAAAACATTACAACTTCAAACATTTCATGATAATTTCACAGTAGTTTTATTGATTTTTGATTTTGAAGTTAAGTTAATAAGCAATAAAAAAACTTCGACTCAAATAAGAACCCAGAATTTGAATACGGAAAACATAGTCATTGTGTTAACTTATAATTTGGTTTTAAAAATAAATTTTCAAAATCATTACTTTTCTATAAAAGCTAGCACCTTGCTCGCGACTTCGTCCTCGAAAATTGTGTTATAATATAGCCTATGTTACTCGGTAAAGATGTAGCTTTCTAATTATAATATTATAGCTAGCCTGTATTGTCCCACTGCTGGGCAAAGGCCTCCCTCCATTCTTTCCAACGGTCACGAATCTGTGCTGCTTCTTTCCAATTATCAAAGAACATCTGAAGACATCCAGTTCGTCCCGCCATCTCCTTCGTGGTCTGCCGCGACCCCGTGTCACAGCTTTCTAATGGTGAAATAATCTTTAAATCGGTCGTAGTAGTTTTTGAGTTCAAATCGTAACGAAAAATCAAATCTTTCCTCTTTATTATTAGTATTAGTTTAGATGAAAACTTTGAAGTTTTTCAACACTGAAAGAAGATACAATACATTTATTTGCACTAAACATGACGCATAACACAAACAAGAATAAGTAGAGGGGAAAATATGTGCCACATCCCTGTGGTCACATCAGATCCACACAAAACTGCCATCGCTCATCATAATGCTGTGTCACCACGCGACAAAAATACTTGTGTCAAAAGTTTTCCTGTGAGATTAATGTGGTTGATAGAGATAAGACTGTAAGTACAACTACTATAAGCCATGCGTTAGTTCCTATATATGTGTGATCTGTGCCAAGATTGGCAAAGAAAAACGCTTGAGAAATCATCTGGTAGTCTATTTTTAATATTTCTACAATCCTATCTATAGCAATCGAAGAAAACTTCTTCGATTTTCCTCCATCTAATAACACTGTATCGAGTTTCCTTCGTGACTCGGAACGCACGTAAAGCCGTTGATCTGGAATCCCGGCTGTCAATTGAAGATTTTTGACAGTCGTTCCAGATAGCCGGTGGCCCGAAAGTCTGACCAGTCTTACCCAGTACTAGTGAGTTGTGGAGGTCAGATAGGCAGTCGCTCTCCATGTAAAATACTGGTATTCAGCTGCATTTCGTTAGGCTGGAAGCCGACCCCAACATGGTTGGGCAAAGGCTTGGTCGATGCTGACTGTTACATAACATAAAGCCAGTATTTCTTTGAAAGGGTCGGCAGTGGTGTACCTTAGTGCAACGACATTAAATTTCGCCAGTTATGTTTATGTTCAATAGAGGAATCGTGTCTTCGTCTAGTCCAAAAGGAAATCACGGTTAAGTTCAGAATTCTAGACTTAACACAAACTTTATTCAACTTTCTATTTTCTCATGAATATTTCGAAGACGGATAAACGATGTTTAAAATGATAGGCAAAGAACGAAAATAGACTCAAGAATCAGTGGCTTCAAAACCCACTATTTGTCGGAATGGGATATCGGAAAAGAACTGTGTATGTCTTACTTATATTTGTATGTGAAAGTTTGTTTATAGCTCAAGCGCGCAAAAAATACTGAACAGATTTGGATAAAATTCGGCACACCGGTAGATTACAACCTTGATTAACATATAGGATACTATTTATCTCAGTACAGTTTCCATGGAATAATATCCTACTTCAACGCGAGTGAAGCCGCAGGAAAAACATTGTGGGTAGTAAAACGTTCGAACAAGAAAGGGATCAATAACTGTTTTACAGCTGTTATACCTGCTGTAATAATGGCGATAAACAGCTGATATCGATTGCTATTATCACGAAACTACTCTGTGTTTGAATCAATCGTAAGAAGGTAATTTCTCTTTGTTTTAGTCTAGAAGAAAATATATTAATTATTTTACCGGACGTGAGCCTGTGAGAAACCTTACAAAATAGGCGGCTGAATTTTGAAATACCCTTCCTTAAACAGCTCGTCTACGTTATACAGCATTTATCAGAAAATTGTAGAGTCTTATATTTAAGGGTATAGTACCAATTTTGATATACAATTTTCCCATAGAGAAACATTTCCAGTTTGATGGTCTGTATCACCTTAAATATGGACACTCCTTTCTGATTCCTGCTGTTTATAGAACTTTTGTTAAAAATTTTCAGCGCCGTAAACCGTTCGGACAGTAGACAGTACGCAGAGTCAATGCACTTGTAGTCAATACTCGCCACTGTCCTTGGCCAATGTATGTCGGCCCTTATAGCTATCCACATTCATACTCAATAGCGCAGCAAAGCATCCTATACAAAAGTGCCCGTCTGTTTATTTGTTTTTTTTTTTTGGGTAACGGCCAAGCATTTTAATGGAAAGAGTTTTTATTTTATTTTTTTATTAATAGAAAAGTTTGCGTGAAGCGTGAGCGTGACGGGTGCGTGTCGTTACGCATCGGTTGCGTATACAGACGTGTAATTGCTATTTACCACGTAGATAACGTATTATATGAAATGAGGTCGGCATACAGTGAATTAACCTCATTTGTGAGTGAAAGTAGTTTGGCTTTATGGAGTAATTTTTTTAGTAGATCGTTTTTTGCGATGTTTTTAATATGTGGTAAAACTGCGTTGAGGAGCTCATGGCAAAATGATAACAGCCGCACGGGTCGATCATCAAGGTTAAGCAGCGCTGGTCAATATCAGTCTACGGATGAGTGTGCCCATTCATTACATACCGCGTTCCTCGGGAAGCACGTTACGCCATTGCTCCTGGCTGTCAGTTTTGTATATTTTTGACTGTCGTTACAGGTTGTCATTAGCAGGTAAGTTTGACAATAATCGTGTTAACCAGAATCCAGTTAGGGTTCTGGAGGTCGAATGGGCATTCGCTCCATGTAAAATACTGAAGACCGGAAGCCGGCCCCTAAATAGTACGGAAAAAAGCTATGCAGATGATGAGGTAAAACATTATTTTCTTATCAAAATAACTAAATAAACAGCTGCTGTTGTCTACGAGATAATCAAATGCATAAAATTTTTGCTTTAACCCAAAAGAAAATTGGAAAAATGCCAACATCGGCCACAGTACGTCACAGGAGTGCCGTATCTTGCACGCAAAGGAAACAGCTGTCCTGCTACGAGCTATCATGCCTTTCTCTTTCTTATTCAACATCATAATGAGTCATCATGAGTTTGCAAATCTAATTAAATACATAAGGAAATCTGCATTAGTCAGCGCCATTGTAAGTCATGAGAAAAGTTGTAATTTTCCATTTACATTTGAGCGTAGTTCTGTCAAAATCACGCCAAAATGTACCAACCCACATGATCTCACATTTTTCGAAGTGATTGTAATTTTTTTGGACAGTAAACGCTGATTAATTTTAAATGTGTTCTGAGTAGTTCTGTTTTTTGGATGGATGATTAAACTGGATATCTAGTAAAATTTCATCTGAAAAATGTTGAGTTAGTTTGACTTTTTTATTGAATCAATAAGAGATTGTGGGTTGGGTCATTATAGCAGAACTAAGTCCATTCAAAGAGTACAATAATAAGCGTCAAAAAAAAAGTTACCAACCTATCGTTCGTTATTGTTCAAAATGGTTACCTCTGAACAAAATAAGAATTATAGTAAGTACCTACTTAGGTCCTTAGTTGACAGTATCTTAATATTATATTTAAAAATACGTAAATTGATATAGCAAAAGTTATACCATTAGTATCAAAAATAAAGAAGCCGTAAAGTAACTTGTTTTCATGTGCAAACCCAATATGTTTTTTTATTTATCTAATTAATTAGTATATTTTACTATTAATCCATTAAACTATTTGAATAGAAAAAGCAATTTTTGCATGATATTTACAAAACATTCCCATTGATAATAATTTAAAGAGCACAATAGCATGATGTCATGTTTAGCGCAAATAAAGGTATTTGCTTTCTTTCTTTGGCATAACGAATCGCAAATAAAAAAAAAACATTAAATTGTCGCATGTGCTCTTTCACAAATTACATCTTAATTTTGGTATTAATCTGCTTGCGGTTAGACTGGAAACCGACCCCAACATAAGTAGTTGGGAAATTTTAGAATAGGCTAAGTGGGTGATGACGATGACTAATTAACAACCACCCCCTTAAGGAAACTGAATTTGATAAACTGACGATTGAGGGAAACTGAGCAGTGTTACGCGGACTCTGCAGCACTGCTAAATCATGGACTTTCCAAAAAAATAAACATACAAAGCGTGACTATTATGTATCATGTATGTAGGGCCTGACAGGCCCTACATACATGATACATAATAGTCACGCTTTCTTCTCATTGCAGAACGGAAACTGCCACGATCCTATAATAAGAACTTTTTTCGCATCTTCCATGTTCATACATCCAGCCATAAAAGCACACCGGTTGCTAGAACGTACCTAACCGTACTGAAGAACATCACCAATAAGGTCAGTTGTTTGTCTACACTCTACACAACAGACAAACATGTAAATAAAAGTCTGTGAGTAAGTCTGAGAGCTGACGCACATGACAAACAAAATTCAAACAGTTGAGTCGGCTCCAGACTATAAATCACCTTTCTTTTATTTAGGGGTTCGTACAAAAAGGGTGCTAACGGGAACCTACTTACACTTCTCGAGGTATATAAAGCTAAGTCAGAGGTACTGAAGCATCACCACTGTAAAAACGGGTTATGTCGATGAAATAATCGACAAAATGACAGATAGCCATTGTCTATCTGTCATTACGTCAATTTTTCCATAGACAAAACTCTACAAACTAACCTAACCTAACTACACGATAAAGAAATACCAGCATTGCTAGATTTATTTCTCTAACTAAGGATTTATAAGATTTCATAGTACTTAAATAAACCGTGATTCGTTGTAGGTACATAAAACCGCAACAACGCTAATTAAATCAATAACATGGAATGAATAAACATCGAAAAATATCAAAGAGTTTGAACATGTTGCCGGCGTCGTCGTCCGCCATTTTTTTTTTTAATTTTGAAACCAAAGCTTCGAAACCGCCACGTTTCCGAGATATAAACTGTCAAAGTTGTATTGATGCTGAGAAAGTTGTGGTCATCACTCAACACTGAATAAAATATCAATAGAAATAAGTATGAAGCAAGTTTATTTTAAGACGAAAGGGTGTTGTTGCCTGTCAAAAGTTGTCTTTTGTATTTTTTTGTACACACCCCTCTTCCGGGTATTATATTACACGTGGGTCTGTAGATGGGTGACCGCACATTACATACCGAGATTCCTCCGTGCCTCTGAAAGGACGATACGCCGTTGGTCCCGGCTGTCATTTGTAGATCTTTGACAGTCGTTACAGATAGTTAGTGACCAGAAAGTCTGATAACCGGCCTTACCAAGGGGTATCGTATTATCTCGTACTAACTGTTTTGTGGAAGTCTGATAGGCATTCGCGCCACATAAAATACTGGTATTCGGCTGCATCCGGTTAGACTGGAAGCCGACCCCAACAAAGTTGGGAAAAGGCTAGGCAGATGATGGTACCTACTGCTCTTTTATTTTATCTCCTATCAAAATTATAAATATTATAGATCAAGAGCCTCATTCAGAAGATAGGGCTCCTATTGTGAAGAGGTTACCGTCTCTGGAGCCCCAACTACCAGTAGCATGGACCTTGCTGCCAACACCGGCGAACCACTATTTTTATTATATTTTTATTTGTATATTTTTTACAGACCTATTTAAAAATGTAAACAATACGTTAAACTAAATAATATAAGTACTACCGGTACAGTTAAATAATAGCAAATTGTAATATAATATCAATATTTATTAACAGCAGAAATATCTACGATCGAAAAGATATCGGACACGTGTTGAAGATAAAATTTTGATTTTATAGTGTCCATAGAGTTTATTATCTGTCAAATATTATGCCTTGTGATTGGACTGTTGTTTCTTATTTTTGTTAATTCAAACGTCCCTGCAACTGTTCTACTTGTTGTAATAAAAGCTTTTACATTGAGAAAAAAAACTTTATCAAAATCGGTTCATCCGTTCAGGAGCTATGAAGCTTATAACATGCCTTTTGTTTGGTGGGGAACTTTCTGTACTCACTTGACTAAAGAGATCTGCATACGTCATAAACTAAAGCTGGAAGAAGTATTGAAGCAAAACAATTTATGTTGACTAAGTTATTATTTTAAAGGCAGATTTACTTGCTTGAATGGATAAATATTCAATTTGAAAGACTACTTACAACTTCACGCGCCTAAACTTATTAAAAATTCAAAACGTATTTCCTGACGCATACACATTTGTGAGGATCAGAGCGTGTTTGTTAATAAACAAGTAAGTACCTAGCTTTGAAAATAAATTTGCACAGTTAAACATAGGTACGATAAAATGAATAATTTATCCTTAAGCTTTGACTTCGGAAAAGCCAACATTTTGGAGGGAAATTATGAGTAAGTACACTCTCGCCTCTATCACGACAATAAGAGAAAAAGAGACGGTAATTTTACAATGCTACATTGAAAAACTTTTCACAATAACAATAAAAAATAGCAAATTTTGAAAATATTAATAGTAATATTTATAAACAAGGTCCACGTTAAAACCTAACCAAACATTCTCCCCAACCCACAGCTTACCGCGACTTGACTGAAAACTCCACTACAATCACTGAAAAATTTAGAAAAAACTAAAACACATATAATAATCACGATCTATTTAAATATTTCTAGTAAAAAAAACCACGAGAAACATTAAAAACTCACTTTGGCAGAAAACACGTGTTTCCCTCGTCACGAGAATTGAATTCGTATTTCGAACTTGCCGAACGCACTCGACGGCGACCGAAGACTGAATATCCTATTTGCTGGAACGCGAGCGACTGATCACTGAAGTGATGTGGAGAAGCCCTTAACTTGGCGATGAAAATAATAACAACATACATCAATCAAATATGGTCTTTATCACCTTTGCATTAAAGTCAAAAGTTGACACGTAAATAATCGTGGCGTACCTGAAGCGAATCTTTCGTCTCTTTTACTCTTCCCTACTGTAAGTTGTGTGAAAGGAAGGAGAGATGGAGAATTTGCGCATGTGCCACGCTTCCCCAGGAAGACTGAAATGATTCAAAGAAGTTTTTATGGGGAGCGTTTATTGTTATCGACAAGTTTTGTGCTATGCCATGATATTTTATGAGCTATCTGCTTTATGGCAAGATTGGCAAGGCTATAGGAAGTTCTTCCAAACTGATTTATGGTATATTTCTTGCCATAAATATTTTTTTATGAAAGGTCGCTGAGCATGAAAAAGCTTACTTATTTATATTTTTAAGGGACCGGTTACGAAAAATTTTGATACCAAACTTTTACTATTTTGCATAGAATAACAAAACGGTGTTTAAATCTTCTTAAAATATAATGGAAGGGTGAATACCTAATTAAGCACATCTTCCAGTTTAACAACCCCCTTTATAAATAATTACTCGTATCTCAGTCAACAAACAAACACCCACCAAAATACGCTCTTTCTTAATCATAATAACCTGCATTCCGTTCATTTCATATCATTGACTTCACTCAGTTCCTAGAAATTCATCAGTTCTTGCTATCAACTTCCCGTCCAAAAATAAAACTATACTATTGTTTAAAAAAAACTTACCAACACACACAGGCACCGTGTCATTCCACCTATTGTCATCATAGCACCATAATAAGCGCGCCCTCTCTCGCGTATCGACGAAAACAAAGTTGACGTTGCACATGTAGTGAGCTACGTCTTCGTTGCGGTACACAAGATAGCCGTTAGATGGCGCTAGTAGTGTAACACAACCTATACCTGTGGGTGAGAAAAGGTTCCGTTAGATGGCGTTGTGTAAATGTTTCAGTTTGAAGGAGATTTCGGTAGATGGCGGTAGATGTCTCAAAAATTATGGAAATAAAAATATGAGGATTAACAAATCAAAGTGTATTAACTCCACTCACCGTAGTAAGAATAGTACAAACGGATTTTTTATCTTTTTCAAACCTTACTGATGTCAAATTATGACGCATCAAACTGTATTACTTTTCATTACAAAAAAGAACTAAAAGTGCACATCGTTACAAACAATATTAAAACTAGGGTATTTGTTTGTGTGCTCTCTTTAAAGTATTATGGATTATGCCTGTATCTTATAAGTTACATTGACGGAGTTAATTAATACACTTTGATCTGTTGGTCCTCATAAGTATAATAATGCTATCTATACCACAGTGGCAACGGTAAGCTAATGGCCCACTTTTAAATGATAATTCTAAATTTTAGACTTCTACATTATGACTAAAAAATCTACGAAAGCGTCTTACTTTTATAATGTAGAAGCACTCCTCTTTTAGGATATGCCCCTTTGGATTTAGCTTCCACCGTAACATCAACAACATTGGTTACTGATGTCAGCCTCAGAGGAAGATCGACTTGCTCACAGGAAGACAGGAGAGCGTCCCCATTCTGGTCCTGGACCGTCACGTAGTCTGTGCAGCGACTCTCGAAGGGCCCTATACCTGTGGAGTAAGAAAAAGGGCTGTTATAAGACGTTTTTTCCGCGAAGGTTTTGCTAGAAGTTACCTATAGTACACTCAAATTTCCTATAGCCTACCCCAATTTTAACCACGTGCTCTTTTCCTGTGCCTCCTTAAATCATCCCTCGCAGTACGCTACGCACTAGTTACATTTGTTTAAATCCTATGTAAAAGGGGTTAACCTGTTGCCATCAACCGGGCACAAATCTAACCTCCAACCTGCTACTGAAGAATTTCTTCTTCTTCTTCGTCGTTCCCTCACTGCTGAGGATTGCGACCACATATGATACGTCTCCTAGCCATGCGGTCTTCTGCAGTGTGAACCGCTCGGTAAGACAGCGTCTGTATGTGCTAACCCCTCATCACGACCCAGTAGGCCGGGGGGTAACTACTTAATGGAGCTGTGTGTACAAGTTGCCTCCAGCAGCCTTCTTGATCGCGTCTGCCATCTTGCCGATGCCCTACCTTGCGCGCGTTTAACTTCTGCCCGGCCCAGTATTATAAGTCTTTCCAGACAATGCCTAGGCGAACGCATAATATGCCCAAAAAAGCTGAGCTTACGCTCCAGGCAGATTGTGGAAAGCCGTTGGGAGATGTTGACCTCCTCCAGTATGGATTCATTCGTTCTTATCGCGGTCTATGGTATAAGCAGCAGCTTCCGCAGCTACAAGTCTTTGAAAATGACAGTGATCTTTTCTGCTATAGTAATAATGTTGCTGTGGAGTGTGGACTCAGCGATCATCGTGCCGATAGTAGTATCAATGGCTTAATTCCCAAGAGCCTCGACCAATATCTGAGGCAGCTCTCGTTAGGCAGCTGGATCAAGGGCTTGATTATATGTTTTTAAGGAATGTTTAAAAATGTATGTCTGTTTGTATATATATAAATAAATAAAGGAAATATTGCTGTTGGATTGCAGCATTTGCAGCTCTCATAGACAAAATAACTGTACGAGAACGCAACCATTAATTGCAGGTGTAGGCACACTTACTTCTCAAACTGACATCCATCAGGGTGACCCGTACCCTCTGCTCAGGATTAACCCTCAGTCGCCAACGGCACTCGTCCCCCACGTAGAAGTGAGGGTACCCTGGGGTACGGATATATCCCTCGCTGTTCTCCCCTACTTCAGCCACCTGCACCTCCCTGTTGCAGTAGTGGACTGATAATGTATCTGAAAAGATGAGTTTGAGTGATGTTAGTTGAAACGAAATTCTTTGGATGTATGTACCTATTCGTTGTTCAGTAAGTATTAAAGAAACAAACTTTTTTCTATTGATATTTTCTTAAATAAAAACTAGCTTTTAACCGCAGTTTTGTCCGCGTGGAGGTCGAAAATTATCCCACGAAACATAAATAAATATAAAAGGAATTTAATACTTTGAAATTCTTATGTATTTAGCTTAATTTGTTAGAAATTTATTTTTGTGATGGAACCACCATTTATGTACTTCTTTTATGGAGAAAAGCGCTATCTGCAGCATCTGCTATCTTCTAAGCAAAATATTTAGCCATAAACTGACCTTCGAGTATGGTAGTGGAAGGTTTATGGTAGGCCAGTCCTTCGGGGTTAAGAATGGACATGGACGAACACGAAAGTAATCGCCAGTAACTTATTAATGTTTTTTTAAGAACGCGCTCCATTATCAACATAAATCATAATAACAAGTGAAATAGCATGTGGCAGCTGCATATAATTTACTAGTGCAGCAAACAGCAATTTCCATATAATTTTGTATAATCCAATGCACATAAAAACACAATTGTCGGAAATGAGTTTCCGTAATCAATAATAATGGCGAAGCAAGCGGTCGTTGACCTGAAAATTGCAGCCAATACTATTGGTCACAAGGACAATTTTTAACACGACGATTTTTTATCAAACATTGAATTTTCAACGGAGTATGTACCGTCAAAAGTTATACATTTTACAGACGCTCTGTTGCATTCCTAATGCTCAGATCAGAACCGCTGCCAATCTGCGCCACAAAACCCTGTTCTCTGTCTTCCCCATTCTGTCTGACCCAGCCACCTTTCCGAAGCCATCTAACAACAATACCTAGTTATATTGCATTTACAGCGCATTTTGTCCCACTATAGGAAAAAGGCCAGGGCCTCCCTTTCCATTTTCCACTCAACTAGAAATGAGTAGATACTAGATACGATTCGATATTTGATCCAAAGCCAGTAGTTTTATTGGAGAGTCGAGAGTGCACCTCAAAATCAATAAATGCTCTCTTTCATCTTCAAACACGAACGATCGATGGGTGTTGCGAGAACTAATCATAGAATTTTTTTGAAGAACATCACCAATAAGATCAGTGATGTGCATTTCCTCTCAAATCTGCTTTATAATTAACAACATTTCCGTAGTTGTCTTTTACTCATCCTTCAACATAGTTTTCGATTTTTGTCACTGCATCGGATAATTCAGATGTATCCGATGAGATGACAAGTAACAGAGAAGTATGGAAGAAGAAGACATGCTGCACAGACCCCAAATAAATTGGTATAAGGGCAAAATTATAATGAGAATGATAATCTTCGCTTAAAACGCAACGTTGTATCACATCATATTCATAAGCAGTGATAGCCTAGTCCCCTGTCCCACTAGGTGGTCCGATGACCAAATCAAATCAAATCAAATTTATTCGTTCTAAATGTAAGTTTCATTACAATAAGATGTTATACAGAAATGGTTAGTTCGCTACATTTTACCCAAGAGCATACAAATCATAATAGAGTTAGGTATGTCAAAACAATAGACACAAAATTTTAAATTAAATAACACAATTACATATTATTGACACACATTTCCTAACGTACTAACACACACAATTACTAAAGTAAAAAAAAATAATCATAATCAAAATGTCTTGTCCTCCATAAACTCAGCTGTGGAGTAGTAGCTTTTATGAATTAAAAATTGTTTTTAATTTCTTTTTAAACATATTATTATTAAGGTTCTTTAAACGTCGTGGAATTTTATTGAAAATAATGTGAGCCAATCTATAAAAACTTTTACTTAGGAGTGCTGTTTTACTGCGATCAACACAAAGAATGTTCGATTCCCTTTTTCTCAACCGTGGATCGGCTGGGGCTTTAACTTCGAAAAGCTGTGGGTTTGTCTTAACGAACACTGCCACCTCAAAGATGTATAATGACGGTAATGTAAGAATCTTCAAAGATTTAAAATATGGCTTACAACTATCCCTTGACTGTAGATTACATATTGCGCGTACGCATTTTTTTGTGCAATAAAACGAAATTCTTGTCTGTCGAATTACCCCAGAAAATTATTCCGTATCGTAGAACTGATTCTACGTAGCTATGGTAGGACCTGGTGAAGGTTGCGGGGATCCGCTGGATGAGAGTCGCACGAGACCGGTCAATGTGGTGACACTTGGGGGAGGCCTATGTCCAGCAGTGGACGTCTTTCGGCTGAAATGATGATGATAACCTAGTGGTGTGTCTGTCGAACTGCCAAGTCATAGGTCTCGAGTTCGAACCTAAGACGGATTCATTAACACTTGTTTCGGTGAACATGACATAACATCATGAGGAAGCCAGCATGCCAGAGACATATTTCTCGACGGCATGTAAAACCAAGCCAGAAGCCCATGGGCGGCATAAAAACTGACACCCAGTTTAGGCAATAACCAAATGATTAAGAAAGAAGATCATATTATGAAAAAACCGGCCAAGTGCTAGTCGGACCCGCGCACGAAGGGTTCCGTCCAAATAGAAAAAAAATACTTTTTTGTATGGGAGCCCCCCTTATTTTTTTTTCTGTTTTTAGTATTTGTTGTTATAGCGGCACAGAAATACATAATCTGTAGAAATTTCAACTGGCTAACTATCACGGTTTATGAGATACAGCCTGGTGACTGACGGACGGACGGATGGACGGACGGACAGCGAAGTCTCAGTAAGAGGGTCCCGTTTGACCCTTTGGGTACGGAACCCTAAAACTATTCCCTAAAAGTTACAATAAGCTTCGCAAGGATCGCATTTCCACAGCATTCGTTCTACTTTCATGGCTCTTACTCTCTTCATGTACCTTACCTATATACCTACTCAACATCAAAAAGTTATTATTTACCAACAACGTTTCTGGTCATGTAAAATGAGACAATTTAATAACACAGGTCATTAGAACATCCCTTACGGACATTTTATTAAACGATAAATTACCTAGTAGGTAGGCGTCCTATTTACCTGTGAGAAAAATGAGTTTTTTAAATTAATGTAGGTATTACGCAAGCTAACCTTGAGGGCAGATTTTGAGTAAAATTAATAGGTGTTACCAGGTAATAAGGTGGTTCTTAAATGTTGATAGAAATAATTAAAAAGAAGACATAAATGTTTTCTTTTTATTCACAACTAGCTGTGCCCGCGCCTTCGTCCGCGTGGAATTTAACAAACGTTATTTATTCTATAAGTCGGAACAAACAGACAGACCGACAGACAGACAAAAATTGTAAAAAAAATATTTTGGTATAAGTACTGTATATGCATCCAAATGCATGTAGTAAAACCGGCCAAGTGCGAGTCTTACTCACACACAGGGTTCCATAGCCCCAAACAATATTTTGTACTGTCATTCATTAGT
Organism: Cerastis rubricosa; assembly: GCA_949152445.1. NCBI lineage: Eukaryota > Metazoa > Arthropoda > Insecta > Lepidoptera > Noctuidae > Cerastis > Cerastis rubricosa. The sequence goes on along the minus strand of OX424537.1, from coordinate 17,730,096 downwards.
TAGTAGTATTAGTTAGTAAACTTCCACTCAACAGTAAATTAAATTTGTTTTTCATAGTATGTTAATGAAAAACAAAGTTACTGCTGCAGTTTGATGAAAAAGTCCCATATCTCAAAAACTAAACATCATATCTTATTGAAACCAATTTTCGTTGATAGTTTTTTTTACTTTCTACAATTCTGAATATTTTCAGAATTTTCCTCCTCTTACTTTAGAAATTAGAGGGGGGGACACACATTTTATCACTTTGGAAGTGGCTCTAGCGCAAACTATTCAGTTTAGAAAAAAAAAATATTAGAAACCTCAATATCATTTTTGAAGATCTACCCATAGATACCCCACACGTAAGGGACTAATGAAAAAAAAAATTAGTTTTCAGTTCTACGTATGGGACCCCCCAAAAGTTATTGTTTTTTTTTCTATTTTATGAATGACAGTTCAAAATATTGTTATTATTTGTTTGGGCTATGGAACCCTCTGTTCGAGTAAGACTCGCACTTGGCCGGTTTTTTTGTTATGAATATTTACGTTGTCGTTAATTTTTTGAATAAACCACCGACGAGGATCCATTTAAAATTTAATAAAACAGCACTTTTTTTTTCTTCTCCGTAACTCGGCGATCTGTATTGACACAATAAGCCAATCGCTTGGTAAAAGTATTATAAATTGGTATTGGTGTTTCGTGACATCATTGGCAGGATTTTTTATAGTATAGAATAGAATTTTTTTATACAGTTGCTCAAAAAGTGGCGTATTGCAGGGACGTATAGCGTTCGGGATGTGGGCTATTACACACTCGAGCTTTTTCTTTACCTTTCCCGAACTCGTGCGTACTCTTTCCCAACTGTCAAAATAATGTCTATTAAAAAGAAAAAAAACAACTACGGAGTTTTTACTAAAAAAAATCATAGAAGTTTTAATGATTCATGCAAATATTTCTATAACGAAGCTACTAAATTGTTTCAATATCAGATTTAATGATTTGATTCAATGAGTTAGGTTAGGTTTCATTTCATTTTCATTATATATCAATAAAAAAATCTTTTGAAGATTTGGCTGTATGGGCATAGTTCCCTTTGCCTACCCAGAATGAGTGAAGAAAACAAAAAAAACTCTGCTTATATTCTTTTACTGTTGGCGCCATTTTCCAAAAATGTTCTTTATTAAATTGCTTCATTTTTTCGCAACTGTATTAAAAATAGTTGTTCAATACACGTGCGGAACCGTCATTGCAACTTGTTCCGACTGTCAACCCTCACCTTCGGCTGCGCCTCGGCTCGGGTAGACATTTGTCGGAACTCTTTGCAATGACAGCCTTTCCGCACTCGCAATGAAATATACTATTGTTTTTGCAAACTCAAACCGTTTATTTTAATTAAACCATTACAGGCACTTTTGAAAGTCAAAAAACAAAAAAAAAACGCGAAGTTACAGTCCCAGTCACAAGGCATAATAACTTGTGAAAGTACTGTAGTTGCCCATTCCAGCATAGCGTAGATCTCTATGGAGAAGAATAGGCAAGAAATTCGAATATGGTTACACGATAGTTGTTATAATATAATAATCGAGGCTTAGCCATATTTTACCATTCGGCATGCGAACATTTACTTACATTATTTATGAAACATTTACCTAATTATGTACATTTTAAAACCAATTACAATTCTCATTCAATAGACCAATTAATCAACAAATATATGTCGCAGATTCAATCAGATTAGCGTCCACATGCTCGATGTTGGTGTCCGACATGTTATTATTTTATCAATCAGTGCGCACGACCGGCACAGGCGCTGTCTCAGAAGCAAGATGAAACTCGAAATATAGACGAACGCACTACTGACAGATACAACTGACACTGACACCTTCGACATAGATAAGCAGCGTTGTCATTCGCATAAATTAAATAACTAGTCTATGATGTTTACGCAGTGTTGCCATTCGAATCAATTAAATAACTATTCAAATCTATAACATATTATATATATTTCTCAGTCAGAAAGTCAGTTACACCTTTTATCTATCAAAGTAGTACGTAGTCTACTCTTAAACAACGGTGTTTAAAAAAATTCTAACCACTTCGTAATTTATTATAAATAATTGGGGCCATGCAATAAACACTGTTGCGCACCAAAGCTGTTTGACATGATACTTGACATATTTTGCTATTGTCACGCCTATTCCTTGAGAATGATCGGAGACATCGTTTTTGGGCCTTATGCTGTGTCTCTAGCAGATGAGTTGCCCCAGAAATTTATGCCGTAGCGTTAGTAAGAATCAACTATGCCGTAGTAAGCCGTTAGAAGTGTTTTGGTATCTACTATGGAGAATATGTTATTGTTATGGAATTAGTAATTGTCGAATTTTAATGTCCTTCTTATAACTGGCAGGTTTAATTGTTATACTGGCAGGTTATGTTTGTGGCCTTTAAGTGGAGTTTTAGAATAGGAATGGATTGTAATTTGCTAGGAAAAATTACGTGTGTACTTTGTCAGACGAGATGTCGAATTCAGTAAAAATGCATGTTGGGTCACTGATAGGTTTTGATAGTAACGTTTATTTTGTAAGGGTTTTTGATGTTGGAGTAAATATAAAAGAAGTGTAACGATTTACTGAGTTTTAATAAATTAGAAGGTATTCCAGATGTTTTAACAGAATCTCCATAGAGGAGATTCTCTAACAGGGTTATGCTAAAAGGTATAACCGCAACAGAATAATCTTTATAAAACACACGCAGATGAACTCAATTTATTGAAATCCTTATATTTTCATTCATTGGGCCTCGCGGTTGGCGTAGGGTCACTATGCCTCTTCAATCGGCTGTGTGGTACTTCATGTACCCTGAAGCTTTCAGGTCAATCGCTTTCAAAGTGTTTTTCGATTCTGCAACGTCAACTTTCCATAAGCTTTTCGATAGGATATATCTTTATAAAATACTATTTGAAATTTCAAGCACCGTTATCCCATTATTATAAACGCCTCTTTTAGGCCCGCTTGTCTTTAGACAGTTTTTACAAGAAATAAATAAAAGATCTTTACAAAATTCCACATAGAAGAAGCAACAGGCGCTAGGCGTACAAGTTTTCGCCCATTTATTTGGTCGTAAATTTTATTTTATAGCTAAAACATTTTGACCGTTAGATAGAAGTCGGCGTCGCGACAATTTATGTGTTTCTCGTATTAATTATGGTGATTCACTTGGGTTGACAACGGAATTAAGATTTGATTATTTTACTTAACGGAAAATAAGTCGTAAAAGTTAAGATAGAAACTCTGGATCAGTTGGGTAAAAGTTTATGAAACAGTAAGGGTATTAGCCGCGAGCTCCTCAGGCATTTGTTTATAATAAATGCCTGAGGAGCTCGCGGCTAAACAATTACAGTCGCGTCGATCTTTAGGTTAAGCCGCGCTTGCCTAGGTGGTTTCGTGGATGGGTGACCACCTACATACCGAAATTCCTCCGTGCCTCGGAAAGCACGTTAAGCTGTTTGTCCCAGCTGTCATTTGTAGATCTTTGGCAGTTGTTACTAAGTCTGATTACCAGTCTTACCAAGGGGTTTCGTATATTACCCAGGACTAACTGGGTTGTAGAGGTCAGATAGACAGTCGCTCCTTGTAAAATACTGGTCAAGCTGCATCCGGTTAGACTGCAAGACGACCCTTTTTTTTGTTTTACGGATGGAAATCATCAAATGACCCCTCCCGCTCTGGGCGCAGCGGGAGGGAGTGTCAGACTTGTACTGACTAAAACCCATCCATGTTCCTTTTTAGCCCTTTGTGTTCCAGGGCTACGGTATCTCTTTCGAACAGTCCCGCAGCCCTGGCAGGATGCAAGCCGACCCTTACATAGTCTGGAAAAATCAACTCGCCACCAGGTCCATTTTTCACTTTTTGATTACAGATTTTAAAAAAAACCTTACCTACAGGTTATTTCAACGCACAATTGAGTAAAAAAAAACCAACAAAACCTCAGACTATTTTAATAAACAATTCCAAAAAAAGCGAGGAATATTATGAAATGTTCTTGTAATTTAGTGTTATGGCAACGCGTTCCGCCCGCCCAACGCCGCTCAAAACCGCCCAACAAAGAGCTCTTTTGACCGCTTGTAATAACATAAACTACACGTTATTACTACAATTTGTGTTGTAGTGTACGCCGGTGTAACAAGGTATAAAACATAATATATTTTGTGCGGTTTATTTACGCCCCAGAAAGAAACATCATTATTACTTTTCATACATTTAATATTGTCACAAGGGCTTGGGTAGATCACCTGACGTTGTAGTTGTAGTCTGCTTAACCGGACTATCCTGTGGGTGCCTTGAGTGTAAGGCCTCCAGCCAGGGCATAACAACTACTTATCAAACTAAGCGACTACACGCTAAGGGCACCCCCTGTGGGGTACGAGCCTCGGCTTAGGGCGTCGCTGGGGGAGGACTGCATGGGGACAGGCTGGATCTGAATGATATTATTATTTAGGGCCTGATTTAAAACTACTGGCACAGCATCGCGGGCTGGCTCGAGCGAGGGTCGGGGAGGGCAAGGACCGCGGGTCGTCGCGACGGACCTCGACGGCGAGGTCGGCGAGACGGCGGTTTGCGTCTGAACTTTTTAAGAGTGCCAGTCTCGTTGCTACTCTCCTGGAGGAGGGTGATAAATCATCGGGATTGAGGAGGCTATGCCTCGGACCGCGTACGATCGGGCTGGGTAGGTTGCCATGAGTGATGGCGTCTTACTTATATATGTCGACGGCAATAAGACAAAAAGGAGGAATGATTTGTTACTGCCTAGAGATATGGAAGAGAAGGTTATTTTTTTTGGAAGTCTGCTGTCTAAGCATCTTTTGTAATATTTCAAAATATTTTGGAAACTAGTATAGCTCTGTGTTTCCAATCCGACTAATCTGAGAAGAAACATTGGAACAAACTCGGAGCAGCTAATAGTCTTTCGCAAGTAACTACACATAAAAGGTGACACAATTTATTTCTGTATTATGTACTTGGTCCCGCCCGGCGACAGCCTTGAAACCTCAGCCTTTGTAGGTTAATGGTTTAGTGGAATAAAAGTATGGAATCCAAACATACATGTTTCGTAAAAATAATACATAACATCACAACTGTAATCTCTAAAAGGTTGGGCAGAGTTGTGCACAATAGTAAATCCACATTTCACAGAATTTGACAAAAAAGTAAACAGATTAAAAAATAGCTCGTGAAAATTTAAATAAATTATCACGAGCTATTTTTTCATCTGTTTTATAGTTGTTAGTCTTCCATAGATGATAAATAAATAAATCAATAAATAAATAATGAAAATAATATATATAATATTTGGTATATCTATCGACATTGAGCGCATCGAAGTTTCGTGTCCGCGCTATTAACCGTTGAGGAGTTCTCTCGTGAGGTGGCGATCCTGGCATAAATCTATGTATATTGTGATGTCTGTCATAATCATAAATATGTATTGTCACCAGAACCAAAGGTGTGCACAAAATTTCAGCTTTTTTGGTTGGCGGAACAAGTTTGAAAAGCACTTGCAAGATTTGACCAAAACATCAAATCACATCATATCCCAATTCATTTGGGGGTAGGTGCAGCATGTCTTCTTCTTCCATACTTTTCTTTTACTCGTCATCTCATCAGACACGTTTTTCGTAGCAAATCATCCTTCACAAAGTCCATCCATCGAAAAAAAGTGATCATAACAATTCAATAATTATAATATTATAAAGTCTACGCGTCATCATATCGTAGACTCCAGTAGCTACAGTATTATGATATTGTTCCACCCCACTGCCTTGCCCCTCGTAGACGTCGAGACGTCCTTGAACCCCTGCCCCAGTGACGTCACCTGACTAGGGGCGGCGAGCCTTAGATTGTTATTTTAAGAAGTATTTCCATATTTATGATAAAGTTGCATAATGGGGATGGTGACTGGGTAAAGAAAATGAAGTTCTATTTTTTCCGTCAGTCAGGTAATACAAAAATAATATCACGTATTTTTTGTTTTATCAAACTAACGAAAAATTATTAAATTATAGCGTTAAAATTTGTCTTTGGTTAAAACGCATACAATTTTGAAAAGGTATAAAAACTCGACTATGGCGTCTTATGCCATTTCCAATTGTCCAATACTTTTTCATAATCTACCTGATAGAAGAAGAAAAAAAAAATTAAACTGTCATGGTCACTAACACAATAAATAACGCAAAAAACGGGAAAATTCCCACGTTCAAAATACCAATAACACTAAAACGGGATATTTAACATGTTATATACCCCGTTTTTAGTGTTATTGATAAAAAAATAAAATTGTCATCATGGATCATCCCTATTGCATGTAGTTTCTTCCTACTGCAAAAATACTATTGTACTCGATTTCAGTTAAACATCCAATTTGTTCAAACAAAATAAACGTTATGCTGACTTCAATTAATGCTATCTTTGGACCTCGAAACGAACGTCAGTTCATTTACCCAAATAATTTATTATATAAACGAATACATATTATGAAAAAAACCGGCCAAGTGCGAGTCTTACTCACACACAGGGTTCCATAGCCCCAAACAATATTTTGAACTTTTGATTTTGATTCATTAGTTAGTAGTATTAGTTAGTAAACTTCCACTCAACCGCAAAACTAAATTGGTTTTTCATAGTATGTTAATGAAAAACAAAGTTACTGCTGCAGTTTGATGAAAAAGTCCCATATCTCAAAAACTAAACATTACATCTTATTGAAACCAATTTTCGTTGATAGTTTTTTTTACGTTCTACAATTCTGAATATTTTCAGAATTTTCCTCCTCTTACTTTAGAAATTAGAGGGGGGGGGACACACATTTTTCCACTTTGGAAGTGGCTCTTGCGCAAACTATTCAGTTTAGAAAAAAATGATATTAGAAACCTAAATATCATTTTTGAAGACCTATCTATAGATACCCCACACGTATGGGTATGATGAAAAAAAATATTTTGGTTTTCAGTTCTATGTATGGGGAACCCCAAAATTTATGGTTTTTTTTCTGTTTTTGTATGAAAATCTTAATGCGGTTTACAAAATACATCTACTTACCAAGTTTCAACAGTATAGTTCTTATAGTTTCGGAAAAAAGTGGCTGTGACATACAGACGGACAGACAGACAGACAGACAGACAGACAGACAGACAGACATGACGAATCTATAAGGGTTCCGTTTTTTGCCATTCGGCTACGGAACCCTAAAAAATGCTCTGTATTTGTATCTTGATATTAATCCTTTTCAAAATAAATAACTTCATATTCAAGAGTGCTACAATACCTTTATATAACTTTTTGAATTATTCAATTGGGACATTCCATTCGAAAGATATCACGAGTTTAAAAATGTAAGTATTGAAAAAAAGTTGCGTGGTCGCTGCTCACCCTGCTCAGCTGGCCAGCTAGGCAGCGCCTTATGCGATGTAGGCGTCACTGGAGTACGGACCGTACGGGAGGGGAATATCCAAACTTTCTTTATATTAATTTTTTTAGTAACTTGACACAAATAGAAGGGTTTATGTGTGTATATTGTAATTTTTTTTTTTTTTGTTAAATACCCGTGCGAAGCTGCTATTTATTCTAAGCAAAAAAGTAAATACTTTCTTTACTTTTCTTCGTACGTGAACCTATTGTAATTAATTGATTTAAAATGTTGATATTCACACAACCCAACCCACACTGGGCGCGCGGGGGTGTTTACAGTCCACTCCCTCTCCCATAGATAGGAGGCCTGAGTCCCAGCAGTGGGAACATTATAGGCTGAGTATGCATACAACCCTAAACTAGAAAACATTTTATTATGCGCATTGCGGTTTATTTGGATGCACGTTTATTTCAGGCTCTCAAAGTTTTACTGAATAAGTTATTTATGAGAATCTCTGAGCAAAATTAAGCGGACATGCAGCCGACGTTTTACGATCAATAACGAAGATAAGTTGAGTAATTCTCTCCTTTATTAAAAAACACCGGTCATGTGAAGGGTTCCGTAGTCGAGATGAATAATTAAATATTAACAGAAGAACAAACATGATAAGGTAGTTGAAAAACATGTTCTCCGATATTTTCCAACTGCAAAGGTAAGTTTGTACGCACAAAAACGAGTTTATCATGTTATCGAACATGGAATTTTTATACAGGGTGTTTGGTGCATCGTGTGCCAAACTGAAATGGTCGACTGGGGGGGTCATCTGCTATCCTTTCAGACCCCTAAACAATTCTCATGCCCTGTGGATTTTTTTTCATTGACTTTTTACTGTTTTATTAAAAAAATACCCAAATTTTACATTCAAATACAAATTTTAAAAAAAGTATAAGTCGTAGACTCTGAATTTTAATTTTATTTAGATGTGTATTGTATTCCAGTACTTCTAAATTCAAAATAAGTGGCATTAGCCATCTGGTTTTTTTTTAATTTATTCGCAAAGTTTCGGTCTCAATTAAAGCTGTCCATGTTGCAGCTATTTACATGGGTATAAAAAAAAACCAAAAGCGACCGGGATCTTCCAACTCCCTCAAAAATTCTCTAGTCTATCCTCTTGCTAGTGATGTGCCACATGCCATAAAAATCTTTTTACAACTTTGTGAATTCGCTAGAATTGTGAATCGAGTCACGAAATATTAAATTCCAAATTATGATTTAATAAAATATTTTTGCTTAAATGATACCTGAAAAACTTATTAAATCTGTTATCTCACTCTTGTGAGGTAAAATCTGTCTCGTATTATATATTATATTATCGAGAATTGTTTAGGGGTCTGAATGGATAGCAGATGACCCCCCCAGTCGACCATTTCAGTTTGGCACTCGATGCACTAAACACCCTGTAGATTTCTCTGTAATCTATAAGGAAAAGAACATTTTTCAGTATTTCTCAATAGTTTCGGAGATAACAGTGTAAATAAAAAAACTCTAAAAATCAAATCAAAAGTCATTTATTCAAATTAGGCTGATAATCAGCACTTTTTGAACGTCAAAATTACAAGAGACCGTCCCCCAAAACGCCCGCCCTTAGCCACTTCCTAGTGTTTTAGCTGGGAAAAAGAAGTGGCGGAACAAAATCCTGGGGAGCAACACATCTGTCTGTTAGATTCGAAAAACCAGATTCGAAACAATAGTGTGCAAGTTTATATAAACAAAGAATCCATTACATCAAATGAATGTCACACGTCTGCTAGCACACACCAATAATAAAATATTTAAAAATTTAACTCAAGAATAAATAAAGCCTCCAGGCGAAAAAAAAAATAAAGTAAAAAAATACGGCCAAGTACGTCGGACTCGCGCACGAAGGGTTCTGTACCATTATTTATAAAAACGAGAAAAAAAAAACTTTATTCTGTTTTTAGAATTTGTTGTTGTAGCATCAACAGAAATAAATAATCTGTAGAAATTTCAACTCGCTAACTATCACGGTTCATGAAATATAGCCTGGTGACAGACGGACGGACGGACGGACAGCGAAGTCTCAGTAATAGGGTCCCGTTTGACCCTTTGGGTACGGAACCCTAAAAAAACTATGCATGAAGTTATACAACATATGAGTAAGTTAAGTCTGTCAGGCATGCTGGTTTCCTCACGATGTCTTGCTTCACCGAAGCAAGTGTAATCATACAATGCGCACATGAATCCGAAATCCGAAATGACTTGGCAACAACAGTCACACCACTAGGCTATAACTACCTAGGCTATCAGATATTGGATACAGACTTTAATCTTTCAAGCAAATCATCTCCTGTCTAGTGCCTATTCTGCTAAAGGCGGTCGATAAGGGACCAGCGTCGTGAGTTATTGGCCTTATAACTAACTCGTATTATGCTGGTATAGATAGGCTTTTATAACGTTTATAATAAGGCTTTTATAACTTTTATAACTATCGCGACTGCTGAGCTGAGCCATCGCCATCTATAAAATGGGTATTCGCGTATCCCTTCGAGAAAAATTTAAAGAAATCGATATACTGACTCTGGCTGCACTTTTATTTTAGACTGTATTGTATATGTCCGCAAAAACCGAGGGCTTAAAAATATATACACGCAGTAAACACGAAATTGTAATACCCAAATTTTGATTAACCAAAACTAGCAAGTCATTTCTTATAAACAGTATACGCTTTTATAATAAGTTGCCGAAGTCAGTTACAGAACTGACCGATGGAAAGTTTAAAATTTTTATCAAACGTGTCCCCATTAAAAAAACATATTACAAAATTAAGGACTACGTTGGAGATGGAGAAGTTTGGCCCTAACTAACCCATTCGCGCATGCGGCTTTCCTGGTAGCTCATAAACGGCACAAATGTGTGGCTCGCCCCATCTTTCATGGGAATTAAACATAACTGACGAAATGTGAGAGTGCTATTAGGCACACCTATCCCTTCGGGCATAACAGACATCATATTTCGAGACAGAAAATATATTAACAATTCATTCATAAGCTCAATCTTCCCTAAATTAATGCTAAGCACCCACCCTTACTTACAGATACACACACCCACACACACCTTATCCATACTTCACCTTCTAGGCAGCCAATCACAAACATCCACTTCACTAACCTACTGCTGACTTCACTTATATGTTCTTTGTATAATTATTTAACTGAAATGTCGCGGTTGTATTGTATCGTATAAAACGGAAGCTAAAAAATGTCCGATTCGTAAGATGCAGGTCTGCGTACCTAGTTTAGGGGCCGGAAATCTGACAATAATGTTATACTCGATTGTACAACCTGGTGCCTACATGTACAAATGTATCTTGCTTGTTTTTTCCTATGTACAAATAAATCTTATCTTATCCTATCTTATATTTCTTGCGGTCGTACATCAATCAATCATTCATTGTCCATTTTTGCAACATATTCGATATCATATTTCTACTCTTCTTTGTTGTAATCATGTTCTATGAAACTACTGAAAAGGAACAAAGGCTTTGATACAAAACCACACAATCATACACCATGGTTCGATGACAAATTATGGTAAGCCGTCAGCTTTTGTATGGCTCTACTTTTGGCATCGAATTCAAGGGAATGACTTGAAAATCTAGAACTTTATCGATTGCCATACACGACTTTAGGTAGGCTTTAATTAATTCGTTGTGGGGCTTTAGATCATCATCTGCCTAGCCTTTTACCAATCTATCTTGGGATCGGCTTTCAGTCTAACCGGATGCAGCTAAGTACCAGTATTTTACATGAAGCGAGTGCCTATCTGACCTCCACAACCCAGTAACTGGGTAATACGATACTCATTGGTAAGACTGGATGTCAGACTTTTGACTTCTGACTACTCGTAACAACTGTCAAAGATCTACAAATGATAGCCGGGACCAACGGCTTAACGTGCTTTCCGATGCACGGAGGAAACTCGTTATGTAATTATGGTAACCCATCCACAGACTTAGTAGGGCTTTAGGCATCGTCCTAATAGAACGCGAATGCCCGATAATCGCGCGAGTAAGCGATGCGACCATCACGTGTTCGCACGTTGGCATAAACTGGGTGTCCTATCATCGCGCGAATTGACGACGCGAGCGAGCGTATGGTACCTATGAATAAATGATTCTTATTCTTTTCTTATTATGGCAATTTTGAACTGATTTTAGAAAAAGTCGCAAAAATTGTTTTTTTATTTATATACTTGGGAAAAAATCGATTAATATAACAAATCGATTATTTATTATTCGATTTTTCATACTAAGAAAAACAATCGATTAAATAATAATCGATTTTGTATGTAGAGGGTCACATCCCTACGGGGTGGCGAAGTGAGAGGGGCGCGGGCACAGTGGCCCGCCGACGCAATTATCGCGCGAATTTCAATTAGGAAGCCTATTCGAAGTCAATATGTTTGATCGCGCGTTCGTACGAACTAAGTTCGTGCGAATAGATTTACAAACATTTGAGTCGCGCGACCGCGTCGTGCGATTGTCAGTTAGAACACCTATTCGAGTTCAATATGTTTAATCGCGCGTTCGTACGAGTACAATTCGCCCGAACCTACGATGATCGCGCATTCGCGTTCTATTAGGACGATGCCTCCGATATCTTAATATATAAAATTCTCGTGTCACAGTTTTCGTTGCCATACTCCTCCGAAACGGCTTGACCGATTTTGATGAAATTTTGTGTGCATATCGGGTAGGTCTGAGAATCGGCCAACATCTATTTTTCATATCCATAAAAAACCCCGCGAACGAAGTCGCGGGCAGCAGCTAGTATGTACATAAAAATACTGATGGCGATTCGGGATCATCGAAATTAATAAAATTTCATTTGTTTTCGGGACATTTTGTGTGAAAAAATTTGGTGACCAATCGGAACAGTGACCAGTCGGGAATAACTCATGGGAATGTGTGTTTAGGAGTATGAGGAACAGTGTGTAGAGTTCTTTATACCCTATTGAAAAGGGAGGATCCTCCGACCAGACAGGTGTTATGTCCGTCTGCCCGACAGTTGCTGTCGGGTTTGCGAGATTCAGACCGTATTAGTTCTTCTTTTTTATCATAGGTGGCGCTGTAGTACTTTTTGTTATAAGTTGCTTTTTGTAGCTACATGTGCAATCATTTGAAATAGCGTTCAGAAACAGCATGTTTCAGAAAGGTGTGGTCATATTACAGCACGCCGATATGAAGTACAGACCAACAAACTAAACATATTTTTCCATGGGACCACCATCGTAATCGAAAAAAAAGATATTTCCATACAAAATGAAAAGAGAGAGACTTGTAATCGACTCGAAAAGAAAGAAAAACGCTTGAATTAAAAAAAAGGCACACATACATTCATGTGAAAAACATAACCCCCTTTTTCGGCACAGTCGGGTTAGTCCCCAAACTTATTCGTTTCAAATATTTTAGTTGTATTCTTTATTGAAAGAAAACGTCCCAAAAAATATAAATTGATTTTCTTCATACATGTTTCAAGTTTTCCACTGTTCCGCACTGCGTACATTTTTTAGGAAAATATCTTCGATATTGTGACCTGAAACCCGTCAAATCTTGTTGTATCGGACCCGTGTCGTTCTAGCGATAAACTTCGAACGTGCTCACAATAAATTAGGTACCTAGCCCAGTTACTTATACGAGAACGCTTAAAAATGAGAGCATTTTTTGTAAAAAGGTCACCTAGATCACTGCAGTATAAACTATAAGATTATTACGTGTTAAAATCATTATTAAATTCTGGTAATTTTAAGAAACATTATAGCTCACAAACATAGAAATACTCACAACTTGAAAATAACTCGTTTTCGTGTAACTGTGACGATTTACAGGTTATATCCATCGCAGGACCTAGATGAGCCACTGACAACACGTGTATTCATACTTTTTAGGGTTCCGTACCCAAAGGGTCAAACGGGACTCTATTACTGAGACTTCGCTGTCCGTCCGACCGTCTGTCTGTCACCAGGCTGTATAGTCATGAACCGTGATAGTTAGCCAGTTGAAATTTCTACAGATTATGTATTACTGTTACCGTTATAACAACAAATTCTAAAAACAGCATAAAAAAATATTTAAGGGGGCTCCCATACAAGAAAGTATTTTTTTATAAATAATGGTACCGAACCCTTCGTGCGCGAGTCTGACTCGCACTTGGGCGGTTATAGGATGTCATCAAATAACCCCTCCTGCTCTAGGTGGAGCAGAAGGGAGTGTCAGACTTGTACTGACTAAAACCCATCCTTCTTTATTCTTAGCCCTTTGTGTTCCAGGGCCACGGTATCTTCTTCTTCGGTGTATTCATCCTTACAGCCTTTATAAAATTATGAGACATCTCTCCTCTGCTCGATCGTTCCACTAAAGTAAAGCGGAGAAAGCGAGACGTGTAAATAACGAATTTGAACATGAGTTATGTATTTACTTTATAAATGTTATTTAGTTTATAAGGTATATAAGCTATGGGCCGTGATGTTATGTTATGTCCTATCCTCTCGTATTCGCTTCGGTGGAGTTCGACCCTCAAAAGGTATAAATAATCAAACATCAGGATACCCTGTTACTGGGTATCGGATAACCTATAAACAGGGTATCAGGTAGGCAGTCGTATAAACTGGAAGCTGAGCCCAAAACAGTTGAGAAATGGCTAGGGCAGATGATGGTGATACAAAGATCTTGGCTGTCGTACAGTCTAGTAAAAAACCGGACAAGTGCGAGGTCGGACTCGTGCACGAAGGGTTCCGTTCCCTTATATATAAACACGTCAAAATCACTTTTTTGTATGGGATCCGCCCTTAAATATTTATTTTATTCTGTTTTTAGTGTTTATTGTTATAGCGGCAACAGAAATACATAATCTGTAGAAATTTCAACTGGCTAACTATGACGGTTAATGAGATACAGCCTGCTAACAGACGGACGGACGGACGGGCGGACAGCGAAGTCTAAGTAATAGAGTCCCGTTTGACCCTTTGGGTTCGGAATCCTAAAAAGTAACCCATTTTTTTGTAAGAAAGTGTAGTAAAATTGAATTATTACAACTTCTTTTAAAGTTGTCTTCGCACATAAAATTAGCATTCGTGCAGCAAATTCATTATATTTCATTTTTATGTTCACCGTTTAGATACAGCAATTTGCTAAGTTTTAACATAAAGTTCAAATTACAGACAAATTGCCGTCTGTTCTTGGCAAGCTTAAAACAAAGACATAAAACATTTTCTTTGCTTTTAATTTAAACACTGCTTAAAGTATCATTAAGGCGTTTTACTTTTGTGGATTTAGGACTTAAGCAAGGCATGGAATAAATGTAACATTCTGAACATTTTAGACGTCCTACAGAATGCTTAGATATTCTAACGGCTGGTGAAAACCCGAAATAACTTTTTAAATTGCCGATACACATACAAAAAAAAAGGATTTGTTATGATTAAAGGTAAATCAAAGGTAAATCCTGCCAAATTACTTTATAGTTGTTGCGGGTCACTATCCGAGTCAGAGCAGCGGTGGCCCAACGTCGGCAGCCCCGACTTACGAGCAGTAAGCCGTGGGTTCGAACCCAGGCAGGCGCATTACTTTGTGTAAGTAGTTTATTTCATCACCGCTGCCCTCAAAAACGGTGAAGAAAATCATCGTGAGGATACCGGTATGTCCTAGAACTAAAAATTCGAAGACCTGTGACATCTACCAACCCGCACTGGGCTGGCGTGGTGGATTACAGCCCACTCCCTCTCATAGAGAGGAGCTCTGTGTCCCAGCAGTGGGAACATTTTAGGCTGATGATGTTGATCATGACCATCCGAGTATCTAAGAATATCTAACAAAATGCTGCCGTCGCAACTGAAAAGAACACCGTCACTAAAGTTAATCGTCATCTGACTAGCTTTTTTCCAACGAAGTTGGAGACGAATTCCAGACTAACTGAAAATTATTTTACATGGGGCGACTGCCTATCCTCCACAACCCAGTAGCTTCAGTTGGTATTTCTTCTACAGTTCTACTGAAGTAAAAGATTGTCTCGTTGGCCTAGTGGCCGCAATAGCGACTGCTAAGCATGAGGTCGTGGGTTCAATTCCCGGGTCGGGCAAATTTTTATTTGGTTATTTTATGAGGAATTTTACAATAGCAGTCACGGAGCCTGGATTCGTTCCTGGTTGATGGCTATAAGTTCGCCCAGAATTACATGGGACTTAAACATTACTGGAGAAATATAGGTGTGTACTATAAGTTACACCTCTACCTAACCCTTCGGGGAAACAGGCTTGATGTTATGTTAGAAAAAAGAAAATATATTAATTTGTCTCTGGGACATGACGTGCATACACAATACATACAAAGCATAACAAACATAATATACAACAATAAAAAAAAAATAAAAAAAAAGTTGTCAGCTTGCACGTCGTGACTGCGACAAATAGGTTAAGTGGGTTATGTTCTACTGAAGTACCTACTCCTATCCTTCGAAGTACATAAACACACAAAACATAAATTTAATTTCACCACAACAGCCCTGTACCAAATTATAATCTTTCTGTTATCAGAAATGGAATCGGCCCCATAGAATTAATCCCATCAACAGATTCGCTGCGAACCGATCCCCCTGATAGATTAATGGTCCGTGTCCAGGGTTTAGGGATTACGTATCAGCTCAATCAATATAGGAAATATCCAGCTTCAGGCAGTGAGGCACGTGTCTCACTGTTGGCGAGGAAGCGACCCAAAAAAGTTCAGGTCCTGTATCAGTAAAACCGGCCAAGTGCGAGTCGGACTCACGCACAAAGGGTTCCGTACCATTAATATAAAAACGATCAAAAAATATTTATTTTATTCTGTTTTTACTATTTGTTGTTATAGCGACAACAGAAATACATAATCTGTAGAAATTAAACTGGCTTTTTCTACAGATTATGTATTTGTGTTTGGTGGAAGACGGACGGACGGATGGACGGACAGCGAAATCCCAGTAATAGGGTCCCGTTTGACCCTTTGGGTACAGAACCCTAAAAATGGGTCTGCATACCAAAGCCGCCGGAACCACCTACATGTATCAGTGACTTTGCTGTCGGTGGGCTAGTCCATTATCATCTTTCCTAGCCCTTTCCCAGCTATGTTGGGGTCGCCTTCCAGTCTAACCAGATGCAGCTGAATACCAGTATTTTACATGGAGCGACTGTCCTCCACAACCCAGTTAGTACAGGGAATACGATATGCCTGTGGCGGGGGGCTAGATGGTGACTTCAAATCATTCCTCGAGGAAAAACTTCGTCGGCGGCATACATCGGCGTTTGTCTGTAATTTGGATATTATGTTTTACACTACAGTTTGCTTGTCGCATGGCTTTGGTGTGTAGATTCCTGAACAGAATAGTTGATCGCTGACTGTTCGCAACTTCATTCTGCCCGGCGAGAACTCGGTGAAACAAACAACTCGTTTCTAGTTCCAAGCTCTAGTAATCGCCTCTCGCTAATCGCGTGCGGTGGGACGGAGCCTTACATGTATCGGATTTATTTATTTGGACAACAGGAGTTTGTTTGCGGTTCTGTTTGACTTGATTATCTAATATCTAACCTTTTTTAGGATTCCCGATTGTTTTGAGAAAATTCTTCATCGAACAGCAATGATTAAGTACAAAAATATTTATGAGATAAATGTTTCCCATACCGTAAGTATTTATGTAATTTAATATATTATATTATTAATAGATTATTATTTTTAATAGAGCATATATTTTTCCTCAATAAGAGCTTCCCTCAAAATGTTTCGATTTGTGTTTGTGTATGTAGGTGTTTCGCAATGGTGGTGCCGGTCGCCATTATTCACTGTGAGATGACCGCAGGCGATCGTTTATTTATTTATAGTTAATTTTAACAGTATAACACCAGTTACAGTAATTAACGTAGATACTTAAAAAGGTAGAAACTAAAGTTGACGACATTCAATAAGTTAAACTTAAACTAACACGGAACAGTGGACACTCTTGCATCCTTTTTCGCACAGAACACCAGACATAAGCATTACTTTACTCCATTCATCCGCAAACAGATCACAACAGAACATCATTAACCAACGACAGGATGTTATGTTATGATAATATGTTATAGTATGTCCAGACTAGCAATAAAGTGTACGTACATACACACAGAACCTCACGCCTTTTGCATGGGGTAGGCAGAAACCAAAGAACGCTCCTTACATACATTGCTTCGTCCATGTTCACACATCTGGCCCCCTATTCACAAACGCTCAGATTCGATTTCGATTCGATAAGTTGTATGTCTATCTTGTTTTTTGCATTACGAAAGGGAGATAGACATACGACTTTCCGAATCGAATTCGAATCCGAGCGTTTGTGAATACGGGGGCTGGTCAGACTCACACGCCGGTTACGACTACTATGCACCAGATCTTTCTGAAGAACCTCACCAATCATCATCATCATCATCATTTCAGCCGAAAGAGTCCACTGCTGGGCATAGGCATGCCCCAAGGGGGGTTTTGCCATAATCGCCACGCTTGGCAGGCGGGTTGGCGATCGCAGTACGGTTGTTTTGCAAAAGCACAGAGAACGCTGCTGCCCATTCTCTGGCAAGTCCCTTAGTCGTCTCCTACGACACCCACGGGAAGATATGGGATGGTGCTATTCTTTACGTCCGACACCATACAGAACACCAATAAGGTTAGTGAATTGTCCTTCTAGGGCGTACCCTCCCAGCGGCGGCGTTGGCACAAAAGTGTAGTAAATAAATAATTAATATGTAATTAAATGCTTAAAAGCAACAATTACTAAAGTGCTTGTAAATCTTGGAAACAGTGTAAGTACCTACTAGTATAGAATAGTATCACAAGCGGCAAGAGTTCTAACAATAACAAGTACCTACCTAGAACAACTGATTTCGATGTTTTGAGGGTGTCGTCTACGATACGTATGGTGCATGTTACATTACTTTTATCGTTTCCAAAATCAGCGTGGGATCGAACAGGCCTGATGATAATGGGGATGAAATGGCCATTTGGTATGTTGGGGCTGGGTCAGAAACCAATTATCGCTATAAACCCCACATGTGAAATAGTTTCCAGGACAATTACATTGGGTACATAAGCTAAGCAAAGCTACAAAGCAAAGCTGCAAAGTAGCACTCAATGGAGTATAACCAGTTGGGGCGGGAGTATACACGACAAAGAGATGGCCAACCAACCTACTTAATTATTCGGTTAAATACGTCAAACGAATCCAACATTCTAAGTCTAGTGTATTAGGTACTATTCAGTAAAATAAGTAGGTAGTAATATGTACTTAGGTATATGAATATCCAAAACGAACTCATTTTTTTTTTTAAATCGGTGTTAATTACGCAGACTTTTTTTATACGTACATTTTTGCATAATTACGCTCTTATTTATTTTTATTAAAAACAGGGTGGAACGTGGGACGAGCTGGACGGATAATGACCAGTGGTCCACATTGGCCCTGGATCGATCGGATTTGGAAGTCATGGGAAGAGGCTTTTGCCCAGCAGTGGGATGACGTAGGCTTACAGTAACAGTAACAGGGTGGAACACACCGACACACAAACGGTAACCACGTATTTAGTACATCGTTCGGGGCCCCACATAGTTTCACACAGTCACAAAACTGCAATAACCAGTACATATCCGTCAAAATATATAGTACAGCTGTTTTTTTTTTTTAAATTACCTATGTGTAGATGGTTTGCGTTATATTTTTGCATAAGATGTTCGTCACCTGTCCTCATTAAGTCTTATTTGTTTTACCAATCCGAGTTTAGAATTTGGGCTATTTTCGGTGCCACTGAGTGTAGTCAGATATTCTGCGACCTTGCGTGCTCCCACATAATAACCATCTATTTCGCCTAAACTTGATAACACTCCAAGAAAATGTATTATAGGTAAGTCAGCAACAAGACAAAATAATCAACTAATCTCAATCATTATCATCTGTCTAGCCATTTTCCAACTATGTTGGGGTGTCTTCCAGTCTAACCAGATGCAGCTGAAAACCAACATTTTACATAAAGCGACTCATCTGACACACAACCCAGTTACTGGGTCTTATGGCACCCGTAATCAACTACTCTATAGAGAAAGCCAAAAAAATGCACTACAGAATTAAAACCACATGCTGTTGTTCCACAAAATATTTACATAACAAAACGACCCACAAGCACACTTTGGCAAAAAAAAAACATAGCTTATTGATTTTTCGCCTATCGCAAACTAAAAAAAAACAAAATAGGGGTGCAATCGAAGCATTGGGCTGCCAATCAGGCTCGGCTCTACATTGCACGTGTGCCGAATTCGACACACACAACATGTCGATATGTTTTCCGTAAGGGTGCATCACTATTCAATAGCGAACGCGCGTGTCACATACACATGCCGCGAAATATCGCATTATGGTTTTGAGACTGCACCAAATAATTACCCATGCATGGTTTACGACGGATAAAGAAGCCATGGGCTTTTGCGGGCCCAACAAAGCTACGCTTGAATAAAAAAAAATGGCCAAGTGCGAGTCGGACTGGCGCACGAAGGGTTCCGTACCATTTTTTTATAAAAAACGAGCCAAAAAATCACTTTTTTTGTATGGGGGCTCCCATACAAAAAAAGTGTTTTTTTGGCTCGTTTTTCCCCTTAAATATTTATTTTATTCTGTTTTTAGTATTTGTTGTTATAGCATCAACAGAAATACTTAATCTGTAGAAATTTCAACTGGCTAAATATCACGGTTCATGAGATACAGCCTGGTGACAGACGGACGGACGGACGGACAGCGAAGTCTCAGTAATAGGGTCCCCTTTGGGTACGGAACCCTAAACAAATACTATTGTACATATAATTATACTGTGTATATTTTTTTTTAACTTTTGACGTGTTTTTTTTTTACTGACGGTATTAGAGCGAGAAAGAAAACCCATGATGAATAACTTATATTGTAAAATGTCATAGCAGGCAGTCTCTACTAATTATTCTTCTATTTCTACTAATGTCACCCCAAAATATGCTTCATCCATTATCGAAATTATTCGCAATAACCGGACTGTATCAATCACTTTTGGCAATGCCCATTGTGACCGCAAATGGATGGCCTTATTATACACTGGTAACAAAACGACTGCGTTCAGGATATACATATATACTGAATTATTATTGTTCGATCTGACCTATATCGCAGTACTAATATAAATATGAATATGTGTGTGTATGTTTGCTTGTTATTCCTTCATGCTGAAACAGCTGAAAGGATTCAGATGAACTTTAGTCCACAGATTTACCATAGTCTTTATAAGTAGTACGCCTTAATAGTAAAGTAACGTTATGATCTGGAATAACCACGTAGGCTACTAATATTTTGCATCGACCGGAGCCGTGGGCAAAACAAAAAAAATATGTTTTATTTCATCCACTTATAAAAAAAAAACAATATACAGGGAGTAACGGAACGGGTATATACGTACTTAAGGGTGTGTTACAGACCATCAAACTGAACATATTTCTCCATCGGACAAACATCGTAATAGCGAAAAAATTATCTGCTGCCCCATACAAAATTTCAATACCTATTCGACCCAAATGTATGGGGCAGCTGATATTTTTTTCGCTTTCGCTAGACCTAGTCACAAAAACTAAAATTTTACAGCAAAAAAAAAACACAAAAAGAAAAATCTTACATACTAAGATTTGATCCTGCAACCTATAATTCACAGTCCGGCCGCAATACCACCAGGCTAGGTACTCCTCTGACAAGTGAAGTAATATGTTTTGAAGCAAGGCAAGTCAGAAGCCCATGAGCTGCATAAAAACGCTGACACTAGGTTAGACAAGTGGCTCACCTGGCTCGTATGTTTATAGATAGAAAGTACACAGCGGTTTCACTTGCAAGCAAGTTGCTCGTTCAAACTGCAGTTTGCTTAACGTGACCTGGGCAGGTGTGACTAGAAGTCAAGTACATTAAGTTCAAAACTTCCTACATTACTCTTGGTTGATATACGTGGCTTGAAAGTAACTAATGTGTGGGTAATGCAAACATAAAGTGAAGTTGGTTAAAAGATTTTGTAATCCTCTAACTATAAAGTACAAAGGATTTTCAGAGGTTCAGTTTAACATCAAATAGACTAAACAATAAACTAGATAGCCATGACACATTACCAACAAAATTGGAGAGATTAGGAAGAGACCTACTCTCAGCATAGGGTGGCCAAGGGTTGAAGAAGAGAGAAGAGAGAGTACCTAGTATACACTATAATAAAATATGAGCACGTGGCTAAATAATAACAGACGCTCGAGTCATCTTCAGGTTAAGCCATGCTTGCCTAGATTGGTCCGAAGATGGGAGTCACCACCCATAATATACCGAGTTTCATCCGTGCGTTGAAAAGCACGTCAAGCCGTTTTTTTTTTTTGGGAATGGCCTCTCGCAGTTCAACCTAGGAGGTTGTCGTCTGCTTAACCGGACTATTCACGTTAAGCCGTTAGTCCCGGCTGTATTTGTAGATCTTTGTCAGTCATTACAGGTCAGTGGCCTGAAAGTCTGACAACCAGTCTACCAAGGATTATCGTATTACCCAGTACTAACCGGGTTGTGGAGGTCAGATAGGCAGTCGCTCGATATAAATTCAGATATTCAGTCGTATTCGGTTAGACTGGAAGCTGACCCCAACATTTGGGAAAACGCTAGACAGAGGTTTACATACTATAAGAAAACTGAAGTTTTTAGTTTTTCTTCTTCTTTAGTCGGACAGGACAAATTCTTTTCGCATTTGATAACACAATTCTTGAAGAAGGTATTGTTTAGCATCACGTTACGATCGACGGGAGCCGAGCAAAATAATTACAGTCAGAAACGGCGGGTGAAACCGCGAGGCGCAGTTAGTGTTAGTATAAAGCTCAAAGATTTTTGCTTCTACATTAGGATTTTCTACTTCATATTTCAAAACCGAGTACCCATTGTGCATATAATGGCTATATATGTGCCAAGAGTGCAGCTGCTTGAGTCGCGCCGCAACGTCAACTTTAAGGCATTCGTGGTGCGAATACCGACTTGTTATCTGCACCTCGTCTTGGAAGAGGACTTTTGGCCGCAGGGAGTGGTGTTCCGTCGCTTCCACGGGCAAGTACCACATGATCGCAAAGTGAAGTGTTACTTACATAGATTTAAGGTTCTATTTACTAACACAAATTATATTTTATAGTGTTAGTCTGTAAGGTACAATGTATATGATAATGTATATCAATGTTGCCTCAAAATAAATTAATGTTATGTTATTTTATGTAATGTGGAATTCACTACCGGCTTCCCATCTCCGTACACTGATCATTATAATCTGGAAGTCTTCAAAGTTCGAGTGATTCGATTTTTTCTAGGGAAGCGTTGTCCACCCTTTTTTTTTAGGATGGGAAATCATCATATGACTTCTCCACACCCATCAACCCATCCATGTTCCTTCTTAGCCTTTTGTGTTCCAGGGCCACGGTATCTCTTTCGAACAACCCGCAGCCCTGGCAGGCATCGGCCCTCTCGGACCCCTTCCGATTTGCTGACATCTCCTTGAGGCGCGCGTGGAACACAAACGCGCCGTCGCACAGTGGAACGAATGTATGGGAGCGGTTGGACGTAGACATGTCCGAAAAAAAAGAGTAAAATTATGCCAAACTAATGATGCCATCTTATTCGATTACTTAATGCCTTCATAACTTGTGGTGATGAATTTCTTCATAACTCCCATATTTCGGGAGTAATTTGAGAAAATGTGAAATTTTACTATGAAAATGAGTGTATCGAGCTCTCTCCCTCCTGATTCCGGGCTTGTTTCAAGTAGCGGTCTCTAATATCATAATGCTAATACTAAGAGCTATATTTAATACTAAGACACATAGTGCGCCAAATGTGCACTTTCTGGGATAAAGAGTGATGTTTATTTTATAACACAATTTTTTTATTTTTTGTTTATTTTGTTGATTAAAACCGTTTTTCTAAAGGTTTACCTTATTACAATAACATTTCTGAGCAGCCAATTAGAGAAGATATAAGCTAATTAGGATATATAATTAGGGACTTAAGGTTTACATATAAAACTGATGCACTAATGATTACTGATAAGAACATTGCTATTATTTAATTACTAAATGGCTCTTAATACACTAATTTAGCATGCATCATTTACTAATTATCACAATAACTAATTACCTTGCAATATTTAACAAAGGATACCTGGGATACCTGGATTTTATATAAATAGGTCACTATTAGTAACTTTAAAATCAGTGTTGATTTACACCTCGTTGTATCCAAGCTAATCTCGCAATGTATTTTCCAAATTTTAATACAAATCTTGATATTCACGTTGCTTTATGCGCACGCGCACATAAAGATTTACGCGACTTTAACTATTTGTTCAGTGTTTTAAAAGATAACAGTTGTGTTCAGTTATGTGAAAGTGCTGAAACAAGTTTAAAAGACTGGTGTCGTCGATTTTGCTACCGCATTTATGCAAAATGGACACAGTCTGGAAGAAGCACAGATAAGTTTCGGAAGAAACATGAGATTTGGCTACAGGCTGCAATTCAATGGCCGGAATTACAGAATGAAAATATGGAACCTTCTACAGAAAATATAAGTGACGTCATCGAGCCCATAATTTCTCCTGCTAAATCTGATGCTTCAACTTGTACACATCCTAGTCCTCGTAAATCTTTTGAGGACCTTAGTAAACGGCAAAAAAGAAGACGCACTGAAGATAGTCTTTCATGCAGCAGTAGCAGCGCTGAAATTATGTTTTCGGCCGAAAGGGCGCTTCAAAAGGCAGGACAAAGCGATACAGCTTATGTTATGAAATACTTGACGGAGAATCCAGAAGAGGCCTCAAAAATCAAAGCCTTCATTGAAGGTAAATCAATTCAGGTACGGGAAATATCCCCTTTGAAGGCATTGGCTCTTTATGTATCGATGAACTTATCGAAATGGCGCTATAACACTCTTCGGGATTTCAACACTCAAGAAGGAGCTCTTCAATACCCGAGTTACTACATGTTGGTTAAAGAAAAAATTAAGTGCTATCCGGCCAAAGAAGATCTCACAGTTACAGAGAGCTCTGCAAAAATCAAATTACAAGCCTTGATGGATTTAACCTCAAGAAGACTTATTAGGTCGTTAGAAACCCCTGTTGATCCCAATCAACAGCTCGTATTGACCAGCAAATGGGGTTTTGACGGATCATCTAGCCAAAGCATTTATCATCAAAGGACGAGTGAAGATGAGCAAATCGATCTTGCTAGTAATTTTATGATTAGTCTTGTACCACTGCGGCTCGTCTCAAAAGGTGTAACAATTTGGGAAAACGAGCGACCATCTTCCACTTCATTTTGCCGGCCAATATTGTTTAAGTTTATAAAGGAAACCAAAGAAAATGTGCAGAGAGAGATGGCTGAAATCGAAGCAGAGATTGAAGCCTTAACTCCATCCACCATCACTGATGGAATTAGTGTCAAACACCAACTGCTGTTGACAATGATTGATGGTAAAATTCATTCCATTATATCCAATACAGCAGCTTCAGTGTGTGACATATGCAAGGCTTGTCCTAAAGAAATGAATAATTTAGAGTTAATCAAAGATAAACACGCAAACGAGGACATGTATAAATATAGCTTAAGCACCCTTCACGCTTGGATTCGCTCAATGGAATGCTTATTACACATTTCCTACAAATTAGACATAAAATCATGGCAAGTAAGGGGTGATATAGCAAAAAGGCAAGTTGATGACAGGAAGAAAAGAGTTCAAGAGGCTGTAAGAAGAGAAACGGGCTTACTTCTCGATGTTGTGAAACAAGGCAGTGGATCCACCAACAATGGCAACTCGGCAAGGAGATTTTTTGAAAACTACACTAAATCTGCTGAACTGACCGGAATAGATGCTATGCTTTTAAGAAAAATCTGTGTGATCTTGCAGTGTATTTCATCAGGAGAGAAGATCAACGTAACTAAATTCCGAGAGTTCTGCTTTGATACTGCTAAGCTTTACGTGGAGTTATACCCATGGTATTATATGCCTTCTTCACTTCATAAAATTTTAATGCATGGGCCAGACATAGTTCAGAACATGTCAATTGTGCCCATTGGTTTTCTATCCGAAGAGGCATCTGAGGCTAGAAATAAAGATTTTAGAAAATATAGAGAGGGGCATTCTCGAAAGCATAGCAGTATCTCATGCAATGAAGATATTATGCACAATCTTTTACTGTCTTCTGATCCACTTGTTACAAGTATCCGTCCAAAAGGAAATAAGTTTGTAAAAAAATCTTCTTTTAAGGAATTTTATGAGCTTACGGATTCTGAGAAAAGTGATATCGAATTTGTTAACATAAATGATTTAGCGGACATCGATTCTGAATTTGAATTAATTGATGATGATGATGATGACGAAGATAATTAAATGATGTTATTGTTTTAAAATGTGTAACTTAGTAAATTAGAGCTTACATCTTAATTATTTATTGTACTTTTAATGAAACTAGGTAATTTATTATCAACTTACTTAAAAGTCATACTCTCATCAGTTCTTGTGAATATTTTTGTTAATATATATTTCTGTATATATATAATATATTTATAGACCTCTTAATAAGTCTGTCTGCGGTTTAAAGTAAATACAAATGGGGAAAAAACGTTTTTTTTTTTAAATTTTCATTTCCTTTTATCCCAGAAAGTGCACATTTGGCGCACTATGTGTCTTAGTATTAAATATAGCTCTTAGTAATAGCATTACGATATTAGAGACCGCTACTTGAAACAAGCCCGGAATCAGGAGGGAGAGAGCTCGATACACTCATTTTCATAGTAAAATTTCACATTTTCTCAAATTACTCCCGAAATATGGGAGTTATGAAGAAATTCATCACCACAATTTATGAAGGCATTAAGTAATCGAATAAGATGGCATCATTAGTTTGTCATAATTTTACTCTTATTTTTCGGACATGTCTACGTCCAACCGCTCCCATACATTCGTTCCACTGTGCGTCGGCACGGTCTGTCGTCATTAGACGGATGGACAGACGGTGAGCTAGCCCATTACTCACCGTCCACAGGCCCGCGCCTACGGTGGCCGGGGGCCACTGGTTGCCCCCCGACGCCCGAGGCGTCTCCTGCGGCGGCTGGGACGTGAGGTTCTCTCCCTCTCACGTTCCGCCACCTCCTTCGCTAGCATGACTGCTTCGCAGAAGGTGGCGACGGCTTCCCATTCCCTCTCGCTCCGGACCATGGATTGAACCAGGGCCGGACTAGCGTTGTCCACTTTAGGCCTCATCATCGCTTTACATCAGAAGCGTTGCAGCCAAACGCAAGACGCTTTATTGTATAAAAAAATAGGTTGTTTGTAAAGTCAGTTTACGGATGATCATAACAAAACATTGATGAAATGATTGCATTCTTTTATGAATAGCAAGCCGAACGCTCAAGCCAATCGTGCCTTTTGCTCGCTCGTGCAGCGCTCTCGCTCCGATCGTAACGTTACAAGGAGCGTAACGTTACAATGAGTCATCCTTTTTCGTACGTGCAGCCGGCTTTCATCGATTTATTAGACGTTGTCAAGTCAAAAATGTTTTAAAAGAGCGACAAAGATCGTACATGGATTACTCCATGTACGATCTTTGTTGCTCTTTAGAAATCATACAAAACCGTATTTTCACCCAAAAATGAGCTCGCGAGTGCATCCCCTTCAACAATAGTTTACGAACACCAAATAAATTGTACATTTCCTTTCAAATCGCGCGCACGTGACGACAACTGTTTGTTGCCATACTCCATTAACTGCGTCCCAACTAACTGATATTTTACACATCTCGGGGTAAAATGTGTCAGTTCTATAGCAAACACATTCACCAGTACAACTCGACCTTCCACCCCCGTCTACAGACCAACAAACGTCGGCGATTGACGGGAAAACGATCAGTTGTCATAGGTCTTGGTAAAGTGGTTTTGTGACACAATGCAATTTAGTTCCATACACATGGGATTCCCAAGGGGGAGTTCTACAGTGTTTCAATGGTTTATAGCTTCCAAATTGTAGCCACGTAGTGTTGATAAGTATAGTTGCATTGACTGAGTAAATAAAATCAATTCCCAGGGCACAAACTTTATAAAGCATCATGACTTGAGAACGGCTCGACCAATTAGGGTGATTTCTTTTGATGGGTTTGTAATCGTCAGGACAAGTATTGTAATGAAAGAAAACTTTTGCTAACCGCTCTTCTTCTATTCTTCATCTGCGGGTAAATCGCATCCGTGCGAAGTTTACTACTTTTATTATAACTAAAGTTGGTTGTAATTGTAACACAAACTTAAACGTTATTAAGTATTATGCGTATTAGGTAGTGCAGCATTATCACGCTGTTTATTGATTGAGGCTGAATAAAAACTATTCTGTTCGTGTAAGTCGACCTCATTTCTAACCATTTTACTTTTTCTTACTTCGGTTCAAATTTAAAAATATGACGATTCCATGGGATGTCACGTAGGAAATTTTTTCTCAGATGGGCGACGAATCTTTGGAAATATCCTACATGTTATTCCGTTTCGTAATTAAATTGTTAAATTATTTGTAATCTGAAGTCAAAAAAAGACCTAAGGAAGATAATTTGAATTTTGTAGCGCCGTACTGAATAGTCGGTTGTTATAAGTGATTTTACCAAGAACCGATTCGCTCAGAATCGGTTCTAGGACTTTTGACCTAGCTGAGAACTAGTGACCCGTATACTTTCGGCGCCGCGTCAATTTACCGACCAGGGGTCGGGAGACGCGTACTGGCGGTTGGCTCCGAGGCTTGCCGCCTGAGACCCGGAGCAACAGCGAAGATCCGATTTCGAGCGAGGATCCGGACCTTCAGGGAGAAATTTCACGGTGTCAAATTCCAAGAACAAATTTTGTTTTAATCCTTTTTTTTTATAATCTTTAGCAATAGTATAGTTTTTTTTGTACCATCATTTAATATATTTAAACCCTATTCGTGTCAAAAGGTCGCGCAATGTATTTTTTCCGGTGTAGTAATTAAGCTCGGATACAATTTGATCGCGCCTAGGGCTGAATAGGTGTTGCAACCCCTTCTCACCTTCTGGTTTTAATTTTCAAAATCACAAATTTTATACAATTCTGAACAACCCATTTCGCTGCTTTACTTAAAATCATATTCCAATTATTTAATTCTTTCTTTGATCCTTTTAAATTTTATATAATTTAATTTTATGTATTAGGTTTTTTTTATATCCGCAAAATTATACGTATTAACATGTAGCAGTGACGACTTTTATTTTTATTTACGCTACAGTAGGTATTATTCGATTTACATGATTCTTTTTTCGGTAGTTAAGACGGTGGACAAACAAAGGTCTCCAACTTCCTGAAGTAAAATTATTTTACATTTTTTTTTTTTGGAAAACGTTTATCTTTTTTTGCAAAAATGTTTATTATTTCAGCCTTTTTGTTAGTCGGTTTTCACTCGTCCTCTCCACATAGCCACACCATCGTCAGCATACTCTTTTAGTTTTTATCACTATATCTTATTTTAAACGGCAACGTTGTAAAGAGACAAATTAATCTGAGAATTTCACACCCCAACTCAATAGGGCCCTACGGCCAACATTACGGTATGCCCTACAACACTTTAGAAGGTGTAATGTCCCTACATCTGCCCTGTTAATGAAATAAATCAATTTCACGCCTCAAAACGCCATGTGTTCGATATGTAGCGGTCGTTTTAATATTTTTATGGCTGCGATAATTAATTGATTACATTGAAGTGGTAGCACTCTATCTAAATAAACTCATTATGGGTTGGAAACGGGTGATGAGGTAATGAAAAACCGGACAAGTGCGAGTCGGACTCGCCCACCTAAAATTATTCTCTGAATTTCTAACATTCTCTTTTATGTGAAACAGTATTTCATTAGTATTTACAATTATTAAAATTAATATTGACGAAATCGCGTAATAACTAAGTCGAATCGCGTAACTACTACTATTTAATAGAGATATCTACCATCTAAAATCAATTCTACATCGTATCTCAATGATACACCTAAAAGGTAAACCTTTTTAGGGTTCCGTACCCAAAGGGTCAAACGGGACCCTCTTACTGAAACTTCGCTGTCCGTCCGTCCATCCGTCCGTCCGTCCGTCCGTCCGTCCGTCCGTCTGTCACCAGGGGGTCTACTCTCTAACTCCGTCAACGAAGACACGGGCCCGTTCTAAAGACGTCCGTCACTAAGAAATAAACCCTACTCCCTAGTGACAACGGATTCACGAGCTACGAACGGGACCGTAGACAATATTAGTGAACGAATGAAAAATGGCGATAGAGTTGGGCTATTTTACCGGTCCATTACCGGTTTACTTACTTTATGATTTTGATGATTTTAAACAAAAAAATGACATTGTTATTGTTAGAAAATGACCACACTTAAAAGAAAATACCTTTTACTATGTCTTTATATGAAGAATTGAACTATTTTTGCCATTTTCGTCCGGATTGAGGCTTTATACTGTTAATACCTTTGCCTTTTTTCTTTTGTTGACAGCAATGTTGTTTTAACGAAGTGTCAATTTTTTGTTTACAAATTTTGAAATATACATAATTCGCTTTATTAATACGACACGGGAACTTTCCGTAATAAATTGAACGATTACACATCAACACCGGGACGTGCTTAATCGGCCGCCGTTATTGCAATATCAGCGGCAACCAAAACACACCACGGGTGCCAGGGTCCTCGGAGCGCGTTGCCACCAGTATCAAGCCGAGGACAGCCTGATAAAGAAGACTGCAAACGAGGAAGAAGAAGCCTACTCGCATCAGTGCGGTACCGCATTGACAGGTCCGATTAGTTGTTGCGTCCGGCTATTCCATCGACGCAGCTTTACATGTCCCATCTACATCATACCACGACGCCAGAGAAGGTCGTGGAGTATATAAGGAGCAACACCAAGTTCACTTTAAGAGTGGAGAGCTTATAATCGTGCCTCAAGATTAACTTCAAGTCTTGTGTGGTGCGTGTCACAAGTTCACAATACTCCACCTCAAGGCTTTTATGCAGGAGGAATTTTGGCTGCAGGGGATCGTGTATCGGTATTTTGGCGCAAGGCTATACAATTTCTCAGCTCAGCGCAATATGTGGCCGACCAAGCTACAATAGTTTTTTGTAAATGTGTTCAACATGTATTAGTTTAGTAATCATAAAAGATTATTTTGTAGATTGTATTTATGGCCCTTTGATGCCTGAGAATAAAAGTGATTGATTGATTGAAACTAAGTTTGTTGCAATAATTTAAGACTTCAATATTCAAGTTATCGGTGGTTATAAAACAGCACTACTTAGAAAAAGTGTTTTTTGCATGGGTCCAATAATATTAAATAAACTAACAAACAGCATAAAAAATTGAAAATAAACTCAATGCTTTTTTGATACAAAAAATATTATTTGTAATGTGTTTTCTGAATATGTATGTCATTTCATCAGTAAAATTTTGTAATGTCATTATTTGATATCTACTATTGTGTATAATCTACCTTGTTAAAATAATTTGATAGTATTGTAATCTTATAATTTCATAATCTTATTGATACTAACATTTGTTAAATATTGCATGCCAAAACTCAGGCAGAATGTACCCGGCTCACTGTATTTCAGAAAACTTTTTTGTGCAATATCTTCATTTCATCAGTAAAATTTTGTAATGTCATTATTTGATATCTACTATTGTGTATAATCTACCTTGTTAAAATAATTTGATAGTATTGTAATCTTATAATTTCATAATCTTATTGATACTAACATTTGTTAAATATTGCATGCCAAAACTCAGGCAGAATGTACCCGGCTCACTGTATTTCAGAAAACTTTTTTGTGCAATATCTACATTCTATGCAAATAAATGGTTTGATCCATTAATTTATAATAATACAGTTGAGTGAGTTACTGAGAGAAAGAGGGCTATCCTCTCTCCTAATGTTGCTGTGCCAGACAGGGTCCAAACTCTCTTATTTAATAACATCTTTGTACACATATGGAATGCAATAAATAATTGAGTATTGAAATATGTTTCGCTTGTAATAGTGTATAATCTATCTTGTTAAAATAATTTGATAGTATGGTAATCATTTTATTTCATAATTTTACCCATAATCTTATTGATACTGACATTTGTTAAATATTGTAAGCCAATACTCAGGCAGAATGTACCGGGCTCCCAGTATGTCAGAAAAACTTTATTGTTTCTATTCTATTCTTTTCTACAAGACATACATTCTATGCAACTAAATGATTTGATAAAGGAAATATGTTTTGCTTGTAATAGTGTATTGTTGATTGTATTTTCTTTTTCAATTTTATTGGTGTCTAATAAAAAAAAGTCTCCATTTATGAAAAAACAATGCTTTTATTGTGTAAATCTTTATTTTTACTTATATCAGAATCTTCCTCCAGTCCCAACACCCATCCTGTAAGCAAAATAAACAGTTTGTAAAATATTTATTATATGTAAGTACCTATCAAAATCAAAATGTTTTTATTTTACATAGGACTACACGGGCACTTATAAAACACCGACAAAAATATGCTTGGTTCGGGTTGGTTGTTTCCTATGGAAAAAACCGGCAAGAAACTCCATGGTTACTCTTTTAGAATCAATCAATAATTTAAATACAAAGTTATTGACATTTTACTATTAGAAGTGTGGTTTTCTTAGAAGACTGCATAAGTACTTACCTATTTCAATAGTATACATAGTCTTTCACCTATTTCCATAGTCCCTTGTTCAGCAATTGCACGAATATGTCTGTCACTCTTAGCCCTTGCTAAGGAGTTTGATGAAAATTGAGAGCAGCAAAGACCTAAAAGTAAACAAAAACAACAGTAAATAGGTGGGACTGATTGGTAATACAACAAATGACCTTGATACTTGGATCAAACCACTACCTACCTTCATTCTTGGAGGTGATAGATCCTCCCCTAGATGTTTCAATATTTTCCGTATGAGCCATTAGTTCCCGTGAATTCAACATCGGGAATACTCGCCAAATGAAAGTTTTAGTGCAAGATAATCGACGGCATCGCCTTCGATCTTCCTGTAGAGCTTCTTCGAGCATTAAAAAGCACCCACAGTATCGATTTTCTCAAAAAACTTAACTTTCGTCGACAAAACGATAACTATTTTCATGTCGTATCAAATGACATAACAATCCGTCGTAACAACTGTCAAATTCAATATTACGAACGGACAAAAACACTTAGCGAGTAGGCACAACTGTCAAATCGAGTTGTCATTCATTCTTAGTACTGGCCCCGAACTAATGTTATGTCCGTTGGTGCTGCGGAGTAGGAAACGCCCGAAAGTTCGGCCGTGACAACGGGTTTCGTGCATAGAGAGTAGACGCCCAGGTTGTATCTCATGAACCGTGATAGTTAGCCAGTTGAAATTTCTACAGATAATGTATTTCTTTTGATGCTATAACAACTAATACTTATTTTATTCTGTTTTACAAAAAAGTGATATTTTTGCTCGTTTTTATACATAATGGTACGGAACCCTTCGTGCGCGAGTTCGACTCGCACTTGGCCAGTTTTTAGCCTATATTTTCCCACGGCTATGCACACAGGGCTTCATGCTGTGAGAGGGAGTGGTCTGATTTCTACCTCGCAGGTCCAGTACGAGTAGATGGATATTACGCATGTCTTTAAATTTCTGGTTCTAGGACTTGCTTCCTCACGATGTTTTCCTTCTCCGTCTTGATAGCAGTGGCGATGACATACACATGAATTAAACACCGTAAAGTGCCATTCAGGGTTCGAAAGCACGTCAAACTCCACATCAGTCGGGGTCTTTACCACTGAGACATCTTCATAAATCGCGTTTATAGTAACAATAGGACTGTGTGAACGACAATTTGGCTAAAAAAGAGGTGTCTGACGAGATGACGAGTAATTGAAAAAAGTACCCCCAAATAAATTGGGATAAAGCCAGGAATGGTGATGATGAGGAGCAGTAAGAAGTAGGACTTACCATCAAAACATGCGTATTTAATGAACACAACTCCTGGAGTCCAGCTCTTTGCTGGAGGGAAGTCTTCGTACAGCACGAAGTTGCAGTGGTTTACGCCTGTACACCTGTAACCAATAGAAATACTTCATTAGAAAATGAAATATATAAACTTAGGTAAACTTGTACCCATACTGGGGTGAATAACCCCTCGGCAAGTTTTACTTATCCAAAAATATTTTTATTTGATTTGATTTTCAATCTTGATGGTCACACTAGACTTTGAAGTAAAATATCTCGAATTTTTTTGAGATTGTTTACTTTTCGTGTACCTCAGGTGATCCGATAAGTTTTAATAACATTATTAAAATGTTTTTGACTGTACACTTTTTCAGTGAAAATCAGTGAATGGCGATTTATATTAGGTATAAGCAGATAAAATTTCTCAAAAAATATAGGGTACCTAGGACTATTTGCCCGTAGCTACAACGGCTAAGGTAACTCCCACGCCCTATCTTAAAATTTTACCCTGTATATTCATTTAACATAACATCACGACTGGAATCCTCAAAAGGTTAGGCTGAGGTTACACCCACATTTCGCCAGTTATGTTAAAGTCCCACGTAATAGGGGACGAGCCTATTGCCATCAACCGGGCACAATCCAAGACTCCATGGCTGTTAATTTCATGATGGAAAAACCCAATTATGCAATAATGTAATTCTCCTACATTGCAGCTCTCAGAACCAACTTAAGTTCAATATGACAGTATAATACACTTGTTAGCACTTTCATTAAGTGCTTCAAGAAGTTTCATTACAAGCGCTTCACTAGAATTTATTGCTCGCAAACGTGTTAGAAAATTACGTGACATTAGCAATAAATAAAGTGTAAGTAATGCAATATGAAGTTATATTGCATTGCTCACACTTTATTTATTTATTTACGTTCGTGTTAATTTTTTTTATTATTTTGTGATGTGTGTGCTCGTGACTCTAGTCTATGTCAGATGACAGAGACAAAGTCGACGATGGTATGTACAAGCTTACACAGAAGAAGCCTGTTCATTTTATCTTTGAAGAGATTAGGGTTGTAAGCGTTTGGAAACACAAACGCAGATCAGATCAATCAGACATCTTCTAAAGCATCACGTTTCCGAGATATGACCTATCAAAGTTAGAATCTATTCACTTACGGCACTACTACTACTACTACTACTAGTTTGATTTTATCAGCCACGCATAAAACCTATTTGAATCAATAGCTGGCATAGTTAATAGCATTTTGTGGGGCATAGTTTTTAAATGAAAGTTGTAATAAAATTGTTTAATAAATAAATAAATAAATAATACAAACAAATATTGTTTGAGACCAAATCTTCTAAAGTGTCATGTTTCCGAAATAGAAGTTTATCTCTTTACAGTTGATCTGCATTAACTATCCCTAATCATTTCAATGTAATGATTTTGGTAAGTTCCGAAAATAGGAGAAATTTTCATGTGGTTTGGTCCATTTTGACAAATCTACACTCAATTATTATTCTCGGTTTTCGCCAGTCATGATAAAAATGATCATGACTTAGAGCAAAAGTGGGCAGATAAAACAAAAGACATAATAACACACTCTTACTAAAGCGACATGACGAGGGTACTCATAAAAATCTACGGCATAATACAGACGGTATTGTTATGAATTTCCTACACGTATTTTTAATGAAATTCTGTCTAATGTCGTGTTAATTCTCCTTTGTTACTAACTAGGGAACTGACACAACAAAATAAACAAGCAGAAGATCTGCTTTATACAATAAGCAAATCAAATCAAATCAAATCAAATCATCTTTATTTGTGAACACAGGTATTAAAAAAGGTCTTATTCATACAGTTTTGTTGAACTCTATGTCCTACCAATGAAATTGGTGTACAAATATAGCAAATTATATAAAAATCAAATTATATAAAATCTCAAATTTTGTAATATTGTAAACAATGTCAATTAAATGTACTATTCATGAATAAATTAAAAATAAATTATAATAAAGGGCTGGTAATGTCATATTTTATCATTTAAAAAATCTTCGATAGAGTAATACGTCTTATCTATTAGAAATGAATGTAATTTTCTTTTGAATTTTACTACATTATCTTCACTCCTTATACATTTCAACAAACAGCTCTGCGCTCAAAATCCGGGTGCAAGCGATTTTCGCTTTCTGAATGATCAGCCACAACTGTCCATGGACTGGATAGTGTGTAAGTTTCCATCTACCTATCAATCAGGCAGCGGTGGCCCAGTGGTGGCAGCCCCGACTTACGAGCAGTAAGCAGTGGGTTCAAACCCAAGCAGGCGCATTACTTTGTGTAATTTATTTCATCACCGCTGCCCTCAAAAACGGTGAAGGAAAACATCGTGAGGAAACCGGCATGTTCTAGAACTAAAAATTCGAAGACATGTGACATCTACTAACCCGCACTGAGCAGCGTGGTGGATTAAAGCACACTCTCTCTCATAGAGAGGAGGCCTGTGTCCCAGCAGTGGGTACGTTATAGGCTGATGAAGATGAGAGAGATGATCAAACAGGCCCTTGACAAGAGGAGACACGAGAACAACTGTATTGTTGGTCCAATGGTCATAAGCTTTACTGCTGCTGGCTTCGATTTGGATTCCCAAATCGGGCAAGATATTATTGAGTTTTTAAATCAGGAATTTCTCAGTAGCACCCACGGTGTCTGGATTTGTGCGCTCTTGATGGCAATAGGTTCGTCCTCTGTTACATGGGACTTAAACATAGCTGGCGAAATAGGTGAAGGATGATGGCTGGGTGTACTACACCACTTCCCAACCATAATGGTAAT
Organism: Cerastis rubricosa; assembly: GCA_949152445.1. Classification (NCBI taxonomy): domain Eukaryota; kingdom Metazoa; phylum Arthropoda; class Insecta; order Lepidoptera; family Noctuidae; genus Cerastis; species Cerastis rubricosa. The sequence continues at coordinate 17,693,738 of OX424537.1, read as the reverse complement.
TTTATATTATGCACCAAGAGAGCTCTCCCAAAATAGGAGGCTAGGAAGACTCTACAATTCTACATTCTTTGTACTTTTGTAAGAAGTGAGCCTTTCGTAATTGTTTATCATGTGATATCTTCCATTAACTAGAGCCTCGTGTTTGAGCATAATTAAATGTTAAATTATTATATTCATAATTAAATAGCACGCTGAAAGGAAATTAATGCTTTGGGAACAGTGATTTTTCATGTTGATCGTTTAGCAAATTATATAGCTGCTTATGTTGTAGGTAAAGGATTGCCTTTTGGTAAGAAAAATCACTTGGCTAAATAATAACAGCCGCAATCTTCACGGTAAAGCAGGGCTTGCCAAGGTCGGTCGTTCCCGTGGATGGGTGAAAATCCATATCACACCGAGTTCAACCACGTTTTGCGGTTGCTCCCAGCTGTCAATTGTAGATCTTTGTCAGACGAGACAGTCTGACAATCGTATTACCTAAGACTAATTTGGTTGTGGAGGTAAGAAAGACAGTGATTTCATGTAAAATATTGGTATACAGGTGCATCCGGTTTTAGGATTTGTTGTTATAGCGGCAACAGAAATACATAATTTGTAGAAATTTCAACTGGCTAATTAGCTCGGTTCATGAGATACAGCCCGGTGTCAGACGGACGGACGGACGGACAGCGAAGTCTCAACAATAGGTTCCCGTTTGACCCTTTGGGTACGGAACCCTAAAAAATAGCGTACGTGGTAATCGTTTTACCTTCGGAGTTCCATTCACCCTGTATTTTCTATTAAAGTAATAGATTTTTGCCCATCCACCTTGTTTACGATGTCCATGAGACAAAATATCTCGTGTAAATTAGAAGGTTTCCTAAACCCATGACTTATGAGTTCTCTAATTATTATTCATGTGCCCAGACAACCGTTATTACTGTAGGATTTAGAGGTATAGAGGGAATCCTTCCCTCCTTTAGAGACGGTATTTCTGGACATTATAATATAATCAAGACAAGGTAAGGTAAACTGAGATAATACTATTTATACTACATTATGTTCATTATTTATAAACTAAAACTAAATTAAAATGTACATGTATCAAAATTACAGGACGTCAAAAAATTCGTCGACGTGGCTGTTAATAGGAAAACTGACCAGAAGGCTAGCCGCATTGCCACGTTGGATGGCAATGCTGATTCTTTGGTAAAAAAAAGGCTTGCCCTCTGGTCACGTGAAGAGTCGACCAACCGCTTGGCGATATCCCGAAACACAAGGTGGAAGCTCGAGCCCCATAGCCTTAATCTTAAGGTAAGGTTGTGTAAAGTGTAATGTAGGCATAGTGCGCGTATTTTTGTGAATAGCAGCTTAGCTTTGTTTTACCCGCGGCTTCACCTGCGTGTTGTCAACATTAACTATCAAAAAGCTTGAAAATTACTTTGGAAAATGGCAGGAATTTTGGTGTGGGTTGGTACATTTTGGCAGAACTACGCTCAGTTTATTATGACCCATCGCTTTAAATCAACACAATTTGAAGCACTTCCACACGTTCCCCTTTGTATATACTGCCTTTACGCTCTCAGTCCATCTCCATCATTTCCTTCCTGCCTTTAAATTCACTATAATGTATATTTGATCAATACTCGTACTCTACCGAGCCCCATTTATTGTTGCCAACGAAAACTGCATTCAAATTACATCATGCATAGATAACATCAGGTAATATCCACCTTCGCCCCTGCTAGACGTAGTGAGGGGATACGCTCATGTGAATCAGTCGATAGTATCGATTGAAATAGATTTGTACTAAATCGAGTCATACCTACTAGATAGGAAGGAGCAGTTTGCGTCGTAGTCGACTATTTTCAAACTTGATGGAAGCCTTTGGCATAGGTTCATACTGCTTTATGTACTAAAAATCGCCTTAAATTCAAATGTATGCTGAACAACCAATGCTAACATTGCATTACCAGGGCGATAATCATATTACCCTGGTAAAGCCGGGTCGAAGTCCCAGAGAGTCACCTGTGGATGGGGGCATACCGAAGTTCAAATCAAAAACCAATAAAAAGTCTTAATTCATTTATTTTGTGACAAAATACATTGTGTTGAAACTTTTTATAAAATTTCGTAGTATTATTTATTCTTTTAAACAGAAATAAAACTTACATCGAGTAAAGCTGTAACGGAAACACTAGAACGATGACGTAGAAAGAGACAGCTGGTGCCTTGTAGGCTAAAGACAAACGAGACCGTGACAAATGGAGGAGCCTGAGGGAGGCCTAGTGTCAAAGGACGCGATGAATAACGTCCTCAATTTATAATTGTATTTAGATTAAGTTAATTCTAACTAATATTATAAATGCGAAAGTAGGTTTGTTTGTTTGTTACATCTTCATGCCTAAACCACCGATCATCCTGAAATTTTGCATATACGTTGTCAGGTGTACAGAACCGGACATATCTTTCATCCCGAGGAAAACAACAATAACTTTCTTATCATAATAGATGGCGCCACGTGTCCGAGGTTGTTATTGTCAAATTCTAAATTTGGCTAGTCAGTAAATAAAAGGCTTTATTATTCAGACATCGAGTATCGAGCTTAGAGGAAGTGTCGGCACATCACTAGCACTCGATAACCATACCTACCGACTGCACCACTTTAGAGGAGGAAATGACTGGCGAGTGCTGTCTGTGATTAATGACATTTAGTGCGATTAGATGGTTAAGTTTTTGAGATAGGTGATCGATGGGTGAGGTAAATCCATTAGGCAATTTGCTAAGTCAACAAAAATAAACGCACCACATACCTATTTAAAAGACCGCGACGGCGCGCCGACATAAAATTGAGGAGCGCTAAATAATAACAGCATCACGGGTCGATCTTTAAGGTAAAGCTGTGCTTGCCGAGGTTGGTCCGTTGATGGGTGACCATAATTACATAACGAGTTTTCTCCGTGCCTTGGAAAGCACGTTAAGCCGTTGGTCCCGGCTGTCATTTGAAGATCTTTGACAGTCGTTACGAGTAGTCAGAAGCCGAAAGTCTGACATCCAGTCTTACCAAGGGGTATCGTATTACCCAGTTACTGGGTTGTGGAGTCAGATAGGCAGTCGCTTCATGTAAAATACTGGTACTCGGCTGCATCCGGTTAGACTGGAACCCAACCCTAACATACATAGTTTGGAAAAAGGCTAGGCAGATGATGATGATGCCGACATAGAATACTTTCATTACTTATGTTTATTTTATTAACCGTACACGGTTAATAAAATAGTAGTAGTATTTTATTTATGTTCTGATTTCGATAGATGGTTTTTCACCATATTCCCAGTTTATTACTTGAGTATTCGGTGCACTCAAAATTCAAACATAAAATTTAAGTAAGTTCTAATCTTCAATTTCCTTCAATTTTTTCAATTCAGAAACCACGGCATATGTCGTCTACTTTTGCTTCAAAGCAGGACTCGAAGTGATTATTATCTTGATACTAATAAAAATCATAAAAGCAAAGTAAAACAACAAAAAAAAAAAAGCATAAAACAAGCATAGTATAAAACAATCGCTAACGATAAGAACGCGATTTATCGCGCTTATTCAAAAGTATCAACTTAGAAAAAAATCGGTACTAAAGATTGTGTTCAATCAACAAACTGAATTTCTAAAGCATGTTATTTTTAATGCTAGTCTCAAAGAATAAAACAATTATTATACATAAATTTCTTTACATCATAATTATTTTAGAAATGAAAAAAAAAAGAAAAAAAAAAGAGACCGATCAGCATGGATAATTTACAAACAAAATAATTATCTTGATAATTTCGAACCCTGCTCAAAAGTTGATACAAGCTGTATTTCGGAAAAAAATAAGTAGGATCAATACCTTTTATACTGTCCATCAAATATTCTTAATGACAACTGCAAACAGCCCGTTTTACCCACACCTGGCGATAATTTAACGTTAGTATAATAGTCTGAATTATTCAATGTCACGCTCTATCGGATAAACAAACTGTATTGTTTGGTGTCATAACTTCGTTGGATTGTTTGGTTTCCTGTCATATCTTGTTAAGACATAGTTGACGGTAATTGGATGGTATTTTGGGTGTTTGGTACGAATTTTTAGGGGTATTATTAAACAGCACGAGTAGCATGACCACTGTAGAAATGAGTTTTGTCTACGGAGAAATCGACATAATGACAGATCATTCATCATCATTTCAGCCCGAAAGACGTCCACTGCTGGACATGGGCGTCCCCCAAGAAAGGGGGGTTTTGCCACAATCGCCACGCTTGGCAGGCGGGTTGGCGATCGCAGTACTGTTGTTACAAAAGCACAGAGAACGCTGCTGCCCATTCTCTGGCAATTCCCTTAGTCGCCTCTTACGACACCCAGGGGAAAATTTAGGATGGTGCTATTCTTTACGTCCGACACCATACGCACGTAATGACAGATAGACAATGACAATGTGTCAGTTTGTCCACTCTTCCGTCGACATAGCCCGTTTCTAGGGCGGTCATGCTACGCGTGCAGTACTAACTGGGTTGTTGAATGGTATGGTGGTCAGGTAGGCAGTCGCTCCATGTAAAATACTGATATTCAGCAGCACCCGGTTAGACTGGAAGCCGATCCCAACATAGTTCAACATAGTTGGGAAAAGGCTAGGCAGATGATGATGATGGTACGAATTTAAGGGTTGGAATCTTAGTGAAATGCGTATGAGCGATTGCGAATAAGGCCTTGAGAACACAACCTCATTCGTAATAGAGCAGAGATAACCAACAATCAAATCAAATCAAAATATTTTTATTTTACATAGGCCTACAGGGGCACTTATAACACGTCGACAAAAAGGTGCTCGGTTCGGGTTGGTCGTTTCCTATGGAGAAGAACCGGCAAGAAACTCCATGGTTACTCTTTTAAAATCATTTGGTTTTACAATATTTCTGTTACAGCGTTAGTACTAAAGTATGGGAGGATATCGTAGGCCTGACAATAAGTCGTTGCTTACTACAAAACGTAGAACGAAATAAAAAGTTACCAAGGATCTAGGAATCTATAAGGCCTACAATGTCCACACATTTACAAACAATCGGTAAATAAGAAAAAGAGTCTATACAACAACAAAAAATAAATAGAAAATATCACAAAAAGACTAGATCAAATAACAATAACATTTACATTTCTGAGATTAATAATAAAAGGGCTTTTTCCAGCAGTGGGACCTGCGGCACATCGTCCTACTGACCGTTTTCGGTCACGGCAGCCAATCTCAGCGTTAGATTAGCCATCAGCACGAGATATTTTTTTGTGCACTAAACACGAACATCGATTACTCCAACAACGAAAGGAAATCATTGTGTGTTTTTAAAAAGCCTTCATTATTACTCACAGAATTGTGATGTTTGGTGACAGAACGATACTGCACCAGCAAACAAAATATCGTAGTAGTATTAGTATGGTATCGAAACCGGGTTCCATCCGCATGCCCTATACCGTAGTATCTGATCATTACCGAGATGGCATTAGATGCAAACTTTACTTAAGGGTTTGGGTAAATTTATAAGGAATAGCGAAAAACACTCAAAGGAGTTTCGAGCCCGATTTTGGTAAAAACTAAAACGGCATCATTGGTTTTTTGAAAATTCTATATTCCTAGCCAAGAACCGAACACGTAGATTTTGAAAAAAAAAACACCCTGTATTACATAAACCGATAGTGTCGCTACTAAGGATAAAATTCTGAGACGTAATGACATGCGGCAAACGATAGGAAATAGGTAATTTTTGATAAAATCTGTACATAAAAGTAGCAAACAGCAGTAATCAACGAACGAAACACAACTTTGACATCAGATATTTGGGCTCCGATGTAATTTTCGACAAAATTCTTTTAGGAATCATTATTATTATATACTAGCTGTCCGGCGCAACTTCGTTTGCGTCACATTTTCCCCGTTTTCGCAACATGTTTCATTTCTGCGCCACTCCTTTTAGTCGTAGCGTGATGATATATAGCCTATAGCCTTCCCTGATAAATGGGCTATCTAACACTGAAAGAATTTTTCAAATCGGACCAGTAGTTTCGGAGCCTGTTCAATGCAAACAAACATACAAACAAACAAACAAACAATCAAATCTTTCCTCTTTATAATATTAGTTTAGATTCCACTATTCGTTAGCAACAATTATCTTTATGGCCGCTGAGAATAAAAAACATGCCACTGGTTCGTACCAAGTTACCCAAACCCCTTTGTGCGTCGAACGAAGTCCCACCGTAAATATTTAAGTCCTACCTTATCCCTATTGCCAACAATATTTAACAAAAACTTATGACTACCACCAACACCACTCAATGACCATTTATTGACATGTCATAATTCAAAATGTCCGACACTATTCAAATTAGCGGTAGCCGAGCGCGTGCGCAGACCGGATCGCGGCGTTTATCAAACATGGCGTCGCTTCCGCTTAGCTACTCCACGCACCCGTAACTTCCTGTATATCACACACCTGTTAAGGGATAATGTGGCCTATAAATTTGTAATGAGTTGACTATATTTTACTGTACCTATAGATGAGTCTGTACGGTGTCGGACGTAAAGAATAGCACCATCTCATATCTTCCCGTGGGTGTCGTAAGAGGCGACTAAGGGACTTGCAGTCAGAATGAGCAGCAGCGTTCTCTGTGCTTTTGTAACAACCGTACTGCGATCGCCAACCCGCCTGCCAAGCGCGGCGATTATGGCAATGTCCAGCAGTGGACGTCTTTTGGCTGAAATGATGATGATGAATGATGACTGTATAGATGCTCGTGGCTAAATAATAACATCCACACGAGTTGATCACCAAGGTTAAGCGACCTTTGCCGAGGTCAGTCTGTGGATGGGTGACCATCTCTAACATAGCTAAACTTTGCCGTAACTCCGAACGCACGTTAAGCGGTTGGTCCTCCTGGCGGTTATTTGTAGATCTGTGGCAATCGTTACGGGTATTCAGTGGCCCGAAAGTCTGACAACCTTACCAATGGGTAACGTATTACCCAGAATCTACGTTGTGCAGGTCATATAGGCATTAGCTCCATGTAAAATACTGGTACAACTGGTACAAGTTAGACTGCCTGACCGAGCCGGCCGGAGTTTTGGGAAATGGATAGGCAGATAATGATGAGAACAAAATAAAATTCTTTCTGGGCCGTATCGCGTAGGTTCAAAACTAAGCAGATGAGTAACTTCGGAAATTTACTTCATCATCAAGGAAAACATCGTGAGGAATGTCCATGCCCACATCCTCCGCTCATGTAGTCATCAGGTAATGGAGTTATTAATAAATAAATCTATTTATTATCCTTATAGGTAATAAAATCACGACAATGCTCCTGTATTTCATTTAGTTTACTTCCAATATTCAGAGTGTTCGTAGTCGACGAAAATTACTATGAAGTCTACAGCTTTGTTTAATTTGTTTCTGGTGACGTTCTTTGTCTGCTTGACTATGACAAATGGTGAGTTTTTAAAACGTCCTTTTATTATGAGAACAGAGGTCGCCCAGTGGTGGCAGAACCGATTTTACTTTACGGTGAAGGAAAACATCGTGAGGAAACCGGCATGTCCTACAACAAAAAAATCGAAGACATGTGACATCTACCAACCCGTACTGGGCCTGCGTGGTGGATTACAGCCACTCCCTTTCACAGAGAGAAGGCTTGTATCCCAGCAGTGGGAACATTATAGTCTGATGATGATGATTATTATAAGCCTACATTGTCCCACTGGTGGGAAACGACTCCCTTCCTTCCTTCCACTTTTTGCGATATCAACACTTCGTATGCTATGCTAATAAATACGGTTTTGCCCAATCTACAATATTCTACACTTCAGTAAAGACGTAAAGTTTGTATTTTTTTAAAAAGGCCGTAGTCTTGGGAACTTCTTTTAAATCATCTGCCTATACTTTTCCCGATTATGTAGAGGTCGGCTTCCAGTCTAACCGGATGCAGCTGAGTACCATTATTTTACATGGATCTACTGCCTATCTGACCTCCACAACCCAGTGATTACTGGGTAATACGATACCCCATGGTAAGACCGGTTGTCAGACTTTCAGGTACAACTGACTACCTGTGGACTAACGGCTTTAACGTCTTTCTAACGCAAGTAGGGATCTCTGTATGTAATAGGGTGATCACCCATCCATAAACCATCCTTGGCAAGCGCGGCTGAATCTGAACATTGATCCGAGCAGCTGTTATGTTAGCAACGAGCTCATCGGAAATAATAATCCGATTGCGAAAATGGTTTAACAATAGGCAGCTACATTATCCCTGAGTGTCGTAGGCTAAAGGAGACGGGCGAGGCTACATGTATTTTGAGACCCACTCTTAGAGGTAGCGTTCATTATGGCATCTCATCCGTAGTCGTAAAATGACTTAAGATTAACAGAAAAGTAAATGGAAAGTAAGACGGAAAAGTTGGGAGAAAAGAGATATTATACGTCTTTAAACAAGATAACCTAAAAATCTTACTTAGGTGTTTAATTGTGGAATGTCTGCGTATTTACAATGAATCAAAAAATAATAATATTTAAGATGAATCTTATAGGAAGATTCGAATAAACTACTGTATATCCCTCGTTCTGACGAACCAGAACAGAGAAACTATCATGCCACTAAATTACTGAGGTTTTTTTCTAGTTACCCACAGGAAAACCGTAATATTTTTGTTAAATATAGTCTCTCTCTCTCTTTATTTTGTTAGGGAATTAAGGTTGTATTTAAACACATTTCCAAAAGAAGTACATTTAGTTTACTAAGTTTCTAATTTTGTTAAAATCATATTGGCTGATTGAACACATTTCCTTTGCCTGTCACGTGACGACGATCGTTTGTAATTTTTGTCTGTTGATTCAACGCTCAAAAAAGAGGTTGAGAATATTGGGGCGCAGGTTCATTCGAACCCGGACCACCAAGAGAACAAGTTAATTGTGAGGACCTACTGTAAGTCAGTCTGATTTAATAACTATATATTCTTTAAAATATCATACTGTGTTATAAACTGTGACCGTTATTTTGTTTTAATGTGATAATTCTATGGTGTAACTATCGCTAGTTTTGTCATTTTATGTAGAAAGTATGTACAATGCGTTACATTCCAGAGTATTGTGTGGTATAAGTGAGACGATTATGTGAAATCATGATAAACGATAATAAATGTGGGATTTGAATATTACTCTAAAAACTTTTTATTTACATTACTCCTTCTGACATAAAGAAATAAAAACAGATAAATACAGTCAATATCTAGTAGAAGCATAACTATTGATTTAACTAATAATTTCAATCCATTTTTGTTTGGATATTACCTAATCCTCCGTTTTATATTTGAAGTCGAAAACTTTTGGACCTTACCATGTACATGCTGTAGGTATATTGGACATTTATAGTTCACTAAATCATCATCATATGCCTAGCCTTTTCCCAAACTATCATAGGGTCGGCTTCCAGTCTAACCGGATGCAGCTGTGTACCAGTATTTTACATAAAGCGACTGCTTATCTGACCTACGCATTACCCAGTAACTGGGTAATGCGATACCCCTTAGTAAGACTGGCTGTCAGACTTTTGGCTTCTGACTACTCGTAACGAAAGATCTACAAATGACAGTCGGGACCAACGGCTTAACGTGCTTTCCGAGGCACGGAGGAAACTCGGTATGTAATTATGGTCAGTCATCCACGAAAAAAAACAAAGAAAGAAAAAGAAAAAAAAAGAAAAAAAAGAAATATGTTTTCTTTCTTTCTTTCTTTTCACGAACCAACCTCGGCAAGTGCGGCTTAACCTTAAAGATCGACCCGTGCGGCTGTTATTATTCGCGGCCGCTATTTTTAACAACAGCCTCTTGTTTCCAGTTTCCTCACTCAAATGCTACGAGTGCGAATCGAATGTCCACGATGACACAACATGTTCAAAGCTAGACGCCAGCATGATCACCACTTGCAGCCCAGACCAGGTGTGCCGTACTTTGAAGGCAGGAAGTAAGTAAAATTTGTGTCATCATTCTCTTGCCCTTCATTTCATCATTTCAGCCAAAAGACGTCCACTGCTGAACATAGGCCTCCCCCATGTTGACATAACATGGGGGGTTTTGCCATAATCGCCACGCTTGGCAGGCGGGTTGGCGATCGCAGTACGGTTGTTACAAAAGCACAGAGAACGGTGCTGCCCATTCTCTGGCAAGTCCCTTAGTCGCCTCTTACGACACCCACGGGAAGATATGGGATGGTGCTATTCTTTACGTCCGACACCATACAGAACATCATAGCATCACATCGGGTGATTTGCGGCCAAACGCAAGCTTATTTGTTTTTTTTTTTGTCTTTTGTGTCATCTTGTGTGTAGTGGTGAAGTAGAGGTGGTAGTACGTGGTGGTCGCAGAGGGACATATCTCTTGGTGGTGTTGGTGTTGGCAGACTTATAGCCCGATGGGCCGATGAAATTCTAAAAATCGATCCTACGACCTGGTTGAGGCTAACGCAGAGTAGAGAAAAATCAAGACTGTCAAAAATCTACGAATGGCTGTTGGAAGTCTTGTTATATGATGAACGGTCACCCATCCACGGAACGATCTTGGCAAACGTTGCTTATCCCGTACGGCTGTTATTACGGGTTTGTCACCAACTCGACACGAGAGACTGGACACACGTGTCCCTACATTGTCACGATCAAAGTGGATAGACTACCTACCATTAGCTGTTCATAGATAAAAAAAAATTATGCGTCGTAAGCTGTACACTTTTTTTTTCTTACGTGTAGTTTTTTTTTTTTTTTTGAGACTTTTGGGGATAACTAAACTATTTCATGTGAATAATTCACTTGTTCGTAATGCTTTCTGTGTTTACTGTAACTTACATGTGTTTTTTTTGTTTTCAAAGATCCCGAAAAAGGGTACAGCCTCATACAACGCAAATGTGGGAATTTGATGAAAGAAAACATCCATGGATTCGTTGACATAAACAATAAGGAAAGGGGTCTCAGAGAAGGTATTGCAGTTAACTCCATGATATGTAACACAGATTTGTGCAACGCAGCGCCGGCCATCTTGAAAATTTGTCCAACAATTTGTTTGTTATTATGTGTCATATTGTCTTTGATTTATGTTTATTGATGACATGAAAAAGTTAATTGCCGACGATTTCGAGTGAATTAAATTCAAATATTAAATAAGTAGTGAATTTTAAAAAGTTTAATTTTTATTCCAACTGAACTGCAAGGCGGCATTTTGTCCTGCCCAGCTGGCCTACCATGACGTCTTAAATCAGTTTTGTTTTAATGTTATTCCAGAATGTGAAAGAGCTCTATAGCTCTGTCTCTTTCCCACACTGAAGTGGCACCAAAACTGTTTTAAGACGTCATGGTAACCACCAACCCCAAGGTTTAACTACATAAATCAAAATACCTAGGCTTATTTTGAAGAGGATATAGGTAAATACCAGTTCTCACACAGAGGTGAAAGGACCATGGGCATAAGACCAACAGAATTAAAATCATCATCTGCCTAGCTTTTTCGCAAACTATCTTGGGGTTGGCTTCCAGTCTAACTGGACGCAGCTGAGTGCCAGTATTTTACATGAAGCGACTGCCTATCTGACCACCACAACCCAGTAACTGGGTAATTCGATACCCCTTGGTAAGACTGGATGTCAGACTTTTTAATTGTTACCTTAATTTGAGGACGCCTGTAATCCCAGAAGGTTTAGGCAGAGGTGTACCTAATAGTAGACCCACATTACGCCAGTTATAACTAATTTTCATTTACCTAATAGGGGACGAGCCTATTGCCAACTCCCGGGCACAAATCCAGACTCCTTTGCTTTTGAGAAGTTCCTGATGTAAAAACCAAATAACACTTTGCCTGACCCGGGAATCGAATCCAGGACCTCATGCTCAGCAGTTGCGCTCGCGGCCAGTAGACCAACGAGGCATTAAGTGAGTACTATACGTACTTTCATCATCAGCCTATAATGTTCCCACTGCTGGGACACAGGCCTCCTCTCTATGAGAGGGAGTGGGCTGTAATCCACCACGCGGGCCCAGTGCGGGTTGGTTCGAACCCACGGCTTACTGCTCGTAAGTCGGGGCTGCCATCACTGGGCCACCGCTGCTCTCACATACGTACTTCACAAAGTTAATATAAAACACATATGAGGCGTTAAGGCTCATATGAATTTAATATTGTCAAGTCGCTGTCCCAAAATGATTGAAAGCATGATTCTATGCGATCATACCGCGGCTTTGTTTACGAATACATTATTTCACGTAGTTACTTATCGGCGGCTTTCATCAAATATTATGACGAACTGAATATTAATGAACAACGCTTGGTTTTGGGAAATGAAATATAAATAATGTATTCATTCTTTGTAGAAGTGAAAGCCGATCCTTTGATTAAATTCAATATTTGTCGTTATTGCTAGGAATTTTTGATCGTCATTATCTGCCCAGCCTTTTCCCAAACTATCTTGGGGTCGCCTTCCAGTCTAGCCGGATGCAGATGAGTATCAGTATTTTACATGAAGCGACTGCCTATCTGACCTCCACAACCCAGTAACTGGGTAATACAACACCCCTTGGTAAGACTGGATGTCAGGCTTTTGGCTTCTGACTACTCGTAACGACTGTCAAAGATCTACAAATCACAGCCGGGAGCAACGGCTTAACGTGCTTTCCGAGGCACGAAGGAAACTCGGTATGTAATTATGGTCACCCATCCACGGATCAACCTCGGCAAGCACGGCTTAACCTTAAAGATCGACCCATGCGGCAGTTATTACTCTGCTAGGAATTTTTGATAACGACTGATTAATAGGTACCTACGGCGACACATGAAGCTTTAAATTTCCAGTATAACATGGCCTCGCGTATAATGAGAGATCCGAATAAACTGGTTTGTTAGTCCACAGCCTGAATGAGATGATTTTGTAGTTTTTTTTTCTTGTACTTACCTAAAATATTTATTTATTCTGTCTTAAACATTTATTCTGTCTTGGTTTATCTCTGTATTTATTTATTGTTACCAGTATCACTTTCTTTCAAAATAAAACACTTATTACATGTACTCGATATCTATTTATTGTAACCATTTATATATAGAATATGTTTGAAACTGTTTTCTGTTTGTTACCTACCCCCTCAAGGTTCATTGGAAGACCAGCGTCAGACAGCATCACCCGTCTGGCATGAATGCTGAATTGGACCTTTTTGGCGCAGCCGTGAGGCACACTATGTATATTCTCCTTTTCTCTGTAACTTTTTTTTTATATTATTATTGTGTGTGTGCGTGACTGACGTCAAATAAACATTTTTTCTTTCTTTCTTTCTTTTAGCTTGATTGGTCGTCGTGCGAAGTATTGCCGATATGACTACGTGTAGTGTGACCAGCTGAGTATCTCTCTAGACCAGCCGTGGCCAACCTGGAAGCTTCTTATCAGCCTCCGCACATATGTTGGGCGAAGCAAGGAGAACCTGCTCCAGTTCAGACTTATAGATGATTCAATTCTAGCCTGGAGTGCAAATGCGGTGCTGTCAAAAACCATGAAACACATTATATTGTGTCCTGCGTTGGCTTTTATCAAATATTATGACGACGTGAGCAACGCTTGTTTTTATGGTTCCGTACCCAAAGGGTCAAATGGGACCCTATTACTGAGACTTCGCAGTCCGTCTGTCTGTCACCAGGCTGTTTCTCATGAACCGTAATAGGTAGCCAATTGAAATTTCTACGGATTATGTATTTATGTTGCCGCTATAAACACAAAAAACAAAAAGAAAACAGAAAAAACGCTAAAAACACAATAAAATAAATATATAATACTTATTTTATTTAAATATTATTTTTTTTCCCATAAAAAAGTGATATTTTTGCTCGTTTTTATAAATAATGGTACGGAACCCTTCGTGCGCGAGTAAGACTCGCACTTGGCCGGTTTTTTTAATAATGTATTAATAATTCTTTGTAGAAATGAAAGCCGATCCTTTGATTTGATTCAGTTTCTGTCGCCAATGGCCGGAATTTTTATATGACTAATCGCGCGAGGTGGGTGCACGCGCGGGGAGGCATCTCAGCTCGCGGCTTGCGTTTATACGAGTTCATAAACGCGTCAACGCTAGTAGGAGTTGCGCGTGGGGCAAAAGGCGCTCCCACAAAACGAGTAATGCACACCTAAAATACGATAATCTGAAATCATGCTCAAGATGCATGCGTTGCTGCCGAAAAAAAAATGAAAGATAACTATTTCGAGACGTGTGTCGCAGGATCGTGCAGGTCCTGGCCAAGAGGGACCGCCAAAGGGCCCATAACAAAAACATATAAAAGGTAATATCGCGGAAGGAATCTCGTAACTATTATTTCTACAAGAATTTTCCTACCAAAAGTTACCCATAGTTTGTGCAAACAAATGGGCTATCACATGAAAAGTGATGTTTGTCACAAAAAGTACCGTGGTACTAAAGTGGCACCCTTGTTTACTGTGGAGAAACTTTGCCTTTACTTATACACGAGTGTGTTTGCTATGGACTTTCTGTGAATGGAAGAAAATTGAAGATCAACTCCATAAACCAAACATGGTAATTGATTTGTAATGTTTCTATTGGATAACTAAGGAATAAGTTGGGCACAGAGGGCCATCGAATGTCATAAGCACGACATAAAGATTGTAGACAGTATTCCTAATAACATCGAAATCAACCGAACAAAGATCTTCGATATTAGAATTCAAGGAACTGGTATAGAGTTGGATGGGACACTTAGCAAATCCCGGTGATGACAGGTGGACTAAAGCTGGTCACCAACTGGCGATCTAGTACTGGGAAAAGATGTGGCAGACGATATTGTTGTCATCGGAATAAACATACATGAGGCTGGCACAGGAACTTGGACTTCCTCTACTCTTATAGTCATTAACATTCATACTGAAGACTTTCCTGACGACATTTTCCTCATTCCTTCGCATACCACGACAGTTTTTAAGTCACCGGTGCCACTTTCAGACTTCCTCTTGCGTAAAAATTTCTTGTATTATCCGTTTGCGTTATAGCACACATCGCCCTTAACATTCTCATCTCAACTACATGTTATATGCCTTTCATTCATCCGTTTTGTGGCCCAACATTCTGATCCATACAAGAAAGCAAGTTTAACCGTGGTTTTATAAATCTTCCCCTTGAGTGTAAGGGGAATGCGGGTGTCGCATTTTGGTTTTCTAACGAGAGTTAAGGTCACTCTGTGTGAACGTAATGTGACATTTCCACACATATTTCATAGGTTGTCTAAATGCTATACAGAGGCGGCACAGTGGCGAGTACAAGACAAGTACCTAACTGGTTGATGAGTTGACAGTGAACAATTTTGTCTTTGTTGATGTTTGACCTTTACTCCCTTAGAGCGGGTATGTACGGGAGTTAACTAAAAGGTGATGGTTAATATTCATATTGCTTAAGCTTCATTTCTATTGTGTGATTTAGGTAGGTACAGTCTGCAAAGGAGATAAGTAACAAGTAGTATGAGTAATCACTATGAACTGGTTACTTATCTCCTTTGCAGACTGTACATTAGAATGCACGTTCCAAAACTAAGAAACTATTATAAAATAAGTGAGTAAGTATATTTTAGTATACCTTTCAGAACTTGCTTAGTCGTGCGTGTAGTCTTAACTTCGCGTGAAGTCTTTGTTAACGTTGGAACTATAAAGTTTTATGAATGGGTCACTGACCTTATAAAACTTTAAAAGAAAAACGATTAAGGAAAATAGTAGTGTTAGTTATATTCTTTAAAAGCTTGAACATATTTTTTTTATTCACAAAACACTATGACGGTTGGATGTTGGAGAGCTTAAATGGAAAATAAGAGAAGTATAAAAAAATATATATACAAGACGCAAGCCTGACTAAAACAAATTTGGGAAGTATAATAAAAAATATAATTTTATAGAAGAAGCAAGCCCGACTAACAGCCAAGCATCTAGAAACAATGATGACTACCTCGGTGTACTAATATTCCCTGGTCGGCAGAGTTATTGGGTTTTAAATAATTCTTCAGTAGCAGCCCAGAGATTGCGCTTGCGCCCGGTTGATGACAATAGACCCACCCCTATTACATGGGACTTCAACATCATCATCAGCCTATAATGTTCCCACGGCTGGGGGGCCACAGGCCGCCTCTCTATGAGAGGGAGTTGGCTGTAATCCACCACGCGGGCCCAGTGCGGGTTGGTAATCTCACATGTCTTCAAATTGTAGTACATGCCGGTTTCCTCACGATGTTTTCCTTCACCGTTTTTGAGAGCAGCGGTAATGAAATAAATTGCACAAAGAAATGCGCCTTATTGCGCTATTACTGCTAGTTAGTCGGCTGCCACCACTGGGCCACCGCTGCTCTCCTTTAACATAACTGTCTAAATGTGGGTGTACGTGGTTTAGGCAGAGGTTTATCATAATTATAGTTTATATCTAGACTGCAGACGTGATGTTATGTTAAATATGTTATTTATTATATGTAGCTAACACCACTTCCTAAACATGTTATGTTTTTATGTTGACGTAAAATATCGCCGAAAATGTTTTCTGACAAACAGACCTACAAACCGAACATGTATTTTAATTACACGATGAGTTACTGCATCGGTTTGACAACTGTGACGTAATAGACCATGTATCAACGTGTGGTACAAGAATTAGAACCAAGTCGCCAGTCGCTTGTCGCTTGAATATGTAGCACATTGTCATTGGCGATTCTCACACGACACCGCTAGTCCGCGCAGGCGGTGAAGCGAATGTATGGGCACTTGGGCCCAAATTATACATTCGCGTCACTTTTTACTCCTTTTTTGCTTCTTTCTTTCTTTCTTCTTAAATCGGTGTCGTGTGATAATCGCCTAAGTCTGCTCGAGCGATTAACCCAAACTACTTGCTTAACTCAAGACAGAGTATCGCATAAATATGATAAAATAAGATTATGGTGCCTACTGTAAAATCTTCTAAATTACTTATGTGCTAAAAAATCTACCTAGTGGCTTAGACTAATACGCGTAAATTAAATAATCACACTATCTCCTTACTTCTAACGCGAAAGTTGGTAAGGATGGATGTGTGGATATTTCTTACCCATACTCGCAAAAACTACTTTACAGGATGTTGTTGAACTTTCACAGATAGATAGCTTAAACGTCAGAATAACACATGGGCTATAATTAATTAAGGTTCATTTTTACATTTACGTCTGCATTCGTCGGATGTATGCTAGTCATTCGGTAAAAAGGTGAAATGTAAAATTTTTCATTGCGATCTAAGTGTAAAATGATGGTGTTATTTTATGTTATTACCTAAGACTTAGCAGCCTTTTACAAGCATTGCAACTATCATTCGCCTGCCCTTATCGTCCTAAATTAGCACGCATTAAATATTATTATTACCTAATTATCTCCTTATTTCTTGATAAGAAATTTAATATTTAAGATATATAGATCATATTTTAAAGATGTAAAAATAAACACACAGAAAGGACCAATTGAATTACACCAATTTGTAAAACTAAATATTTACATAAACTAACTAACTAAATATAAACTAACTTAAAAACTTAATATTTACATAAACTAACTAACTATAAACTAACTTAAAAACAATGGGAGGCGTCAAAATAAAATTAAATTGAGAAATTTTATTTATGTCAAAATTAAATGTCAATAGTAATGAATTCAATATAAAGGCTCGCCCGCTGCATCGGAATTACTTATGATATGTGGCACCAGATTTAATTAGATTAAGCAAACAGACGTCGGCGATCCGTCAACGTCCTGTTACGCGCCACCTTCCTTGACCACTACCCAAGTCAATATCGCATTATGGCTACCCGCAACGACTTGACGTTTCGCCAGAGAGAATTGTAGACCGCTTCTCTCTCGTCTGTGGTCACAGTTTAGTTTGCAACGTGAATCATATGAAGCCTTTCTGCAAAGGCGCCGTCACGGCCAGACTGACATACGACCGTCCTCGGGCGTTATTGTATTCCTGGAACAAACTATGTCTAATCACCAAGACATCCGCTCTTTCATCCTGACAAACTATGACAAACATTACTCTCGTCGTAACTGTAACTGTTTCAGAACAAAAGAAAGCGTGTATTCTTTCGATCACTCACGGACTAGACGGCATTTTTCTCCTACCAAGAAAGCCTGTGTCCTTTCGACCACTCATGGACCGGACGGCACCTTTCCCCTACAACGGAAGCGTGTGTCCTTTCGACCACTCATGGACCGGAACACACCTTTCTCCTACAACGAAAGCGTGTGTCCTTTCGACCACTCATGGACCGGACGACACCTTTCTCCTACAACGAAAGCGTGTGTCCTTTCGACCACGCATGGACCGGACGACACCTTTATCCTACAACGAAAGCGTGTGTCCTTTCGACCACTCATGGACCGGACGACACCTTTCTCCTACAACGAAAGCGTGTGTCCTTTCGACCACTCTTGGACCGGACGACACCTTTCTCTAAACAGTTAACACCTGGACCAGACTGGTGTGTCCTTTCAACCAGCCGCTATCAGCTGCATGGCCCGGACGACACTGTCCTTTCGACCAGTGAACACTTAAGGTTGGACCGGATGAATGTGTCCCCTCAACCAGCCGCTATCAGCTGCATGGCCCGGACGACATTATCCCTTCGACCATACCAACGTTTGGACCGGACAACTGCGTCCCTTCGACCATACCAGTGTACGGACCGGACAACAGCGTCCCTTCGACCAACGTCATCACAAAAACATCATAAACCGGGCACCTGCGTCCCTTCGATCATCGTAAAGCATGAACCGGACAACAGTGATATTTCGACTAAACACACTTTCTTTTCGACTGAAACATGTGGACCACACAAGCGCTTACTCCAAACGTCAAAGAACTTTAACAAATTACGCCAGCATCTAATAATTCCTGAACTTATTGGCCGACAACCTATTTTATCAAAATATCGCCTATTTTAATTGTACGATCTCCATCGTGCATTTTAAATCATAACCTCCGATGCCACTAAGGTTTCCTGATTATGATGTCACCCATAAACCAATTAAACAAGCCATGTTTAAGCAATGAGTCAGATGACCTACTTATCGAAAAAGAAAAGAAACGGTCTCACCCGATGATGTTGTGAGGGTACCCTCTTGATGATTTGTGCTCGCAGGTTTGGACGCTTTCCTTGTTGCTTGAAAAATTCATTGTTTATGTTCCTCACTTGGCTTTACTTTCGTGTAGGGCGCGATTCTTTATCCCACTTATGATAAAGGCTCTTACCCGCTGCATCGGAATTATTTATGATATGTGGCACCAGATTTAATTAGATTAAGCAAACAGACGTCGGCGATCCGTCAACGTCCTGTTACGCGCCACCTTCCTTGACCACTACCCAAGTCAATATCGCATTATGGCTACCCGCAACGACTTGACGTTTCGCCAGAGAGAATTGTAGACCGCTTCTCTCTCGTCTGTGGTCACAGTTTAGTTTGCAACGTGAATCATATGAAGCCTTTCTGCAAAGGCGCCGTCAAATACAATGATTCAGCAATATTAATGTCATTCGTTTCTGGTAGTACAAATTTTAATTATGATTGTAAATAGGATAGACTAATCTTATTTTGTTTTTATAGGACAGATTGCCACTTTTGTAAGTACATGAGAGAAAATCGTTATTTTAAGCTAGACTCTAAATATTCTTTTACTGAGTAGGAACCTTTTTGGATTAGGAATAGTTTTAGGCTTTTTTGGAATATTGTTGCTGATTTTTCAGTTTTAAACGTATTGGGCAACCTATTATATATTAAAGTAAGCTCTTATGTGTAATAATATCCAACCTACTTCCTTATACCATTTGGCTGAAGTGGTGGATGTAAATACGGCCAGAAAGGACTGGCATTTGTCCAAATTGCGGGTGACGCAGCAAAAATGCAATTGGCAACGTAGTTTAGTTAAAAAGTATGAAATTATTAGCAAAATCTGCCAACAATGTCATTGGGCAACGCACTAAGTTTAATAAACTATACTTTCTAGATACTGTATATGGGACTGTATGGGTCTTATTTTATGGGGTTCAAATGCAGCCAAGAAGTACTTTATTTATCGCAGGCTTTTAAGTTTGTTTCAAGGACTTTTTAAATTGGACCTCAATCGAAAGCGTACGCACATACTCGCTATATTTTTGAATCAATGCTAAATCAATGCTAAAACCCTAATTATTTCAATATTGGGCCATCATGAAATGCAGGTAGGTACTGAATTTTTAAAAGAATTATAACAAAGATGACGGTAAAGAAGAAAGGAACGGAAGAACAGAAGATTATTAAAAGACGGAAAAAAAGTGTTGGCAGACCAACAGCAGATGGGTTTGATTGCGTGTCAGACATGGTTGAGACTCTTACACAACAAGAAGGAATGGCACGAAAAGGAGAGAGGCCAGCTGGACTACATTCAGCAGTCCAGCTGGTCTCTCATCTGGAACACGGCTACCAAAGATGATATGATGATGATCGTGAATTTATTTAAAGTCCAGAATAACCCCAAATTGTGAAAATTTTATGGCCCTCGTTTTAATATTACCGTAAATTTCACTTTGCGAATTATATTAGCACTGTTGCAGGTGTTTTGCGCGCTTGACAATTTATTAGTTATTGTTTTTGTAGGTGACAATCTTGATTAATTATTGTAATACTCGCTTTCTCCCGAGTTTTACACCATACACGCTCATCGATCAAGTGTTCACGGTAACCGCTAACATAATAATTTACATGTAGCTCTAAAAGCGACGCAACACTTCATGTTCGCTTTAATATATTACCTAGATGTTATTCGTAAACAGGAATAACGTTTTTGGTTACATTTCGTTGAATTTGTGACTTTAGAGGGGGCGTATCTACATTAAAATTGTATTGCTTTTCTTATGTTTTCGTATGTTAAGTTATTAATCAACTGTCCTTTAAAGAATATCACGCCTGTACTAGTCATAGTCATTTATTCATAAACAATTAATTTGTATCTGAATTTAAACATAAACATTACACAATTACAGTACATACAATAAAATAAATCAAATCCCCGAAGGATTAGGCAAGAGTCCACACAGTAATACACCCACATTTCCCCAGTAATGTTTAAGTCCCATGTAATATGGGGCGAGCCTTTTTTTACATCAACCGGGCAGACATCCAGAGACCCAGGCTGCTATTGACAAATTCCTGATTAAAAAACCCAACAACAGTTTACCCGACCTGTGAATCAAACCCAGGATTTATGCTCAGCAGTGCTTGGGACTAGCCCAGTCCAATCTGCTGACATGTTAAATTGCTCGTCTAAAATATCAAACGCATTTGTGATACTATATTCGTATCTTTGTTTTTTTCTAAATAAATTCCAAATGTAATAACTGTGTTCTAGAATCTCCATGAAATATCGACTAAGATTATACATAATAATAATTACGAAGATCACTCACAACACAACACAGAGACAGTTGGAAGAATTACGATAAATTTTGGATGTCATAGCAAGTTGAAGTTGAGTTTGAATTTTAATATATTTGTGAAGGCGAAGATAGGATATACTTAAAAAATATAGATTCGACTGAATAATACAAGTAACATTCTAAATGATGGATTCCATTTCATAAAAAAAAAACAATAAATGTATCGCTTATGCAAAACGCTGCCGCTTATAAATTGCACCACACATGATCGTTTCCACACGCGAAAATAATTCACGCGACGGATCTGAATACATTGCTCCACTATCACATAATATTTATCTTTGCATATTTGTTTGTTTGGGTTCAAATAAACACAGTTGTTTACTTAACATAGGAGATATAAAATGGTGTTTTAGATGCGACAGTGTTTACACCCTGTATATGGATGGACTTTTTTATGTGTTTGTGGTGTCATTTCTGCTTGATGGTAAATTTAGGATCACAAAAGGGTTTATCCCTGCAAAAAAAAGCACGAAAAAGAAGTAGGTATGATAGAAAGTTGATGCGAAAGGATGCGCAAACTTTCGCATCAACCTCGGCGTCTCTGGAGGGAGATACAAGATATTTGATTCGCACGAAAAAGACAACTAGGTTAAATAGTACCTACGCTCTATGCTCCTAAAAATAAAGTTGTTGTTAAGTTACTATCACTGACAAGGCTGTCAAAATTATAATGATCTTTAATTTCGTGACAACGAGGTTTCAGTTGGACTACAGCTGTCAGAGGCAAAATACTTGTGAATGAACTGTACCAAAAGGTTAACAAAACAACACTTTGTAACATCTGCAACAGACTTCAGAACATGATCCTGAAGTTTTCGAACAAAGTTTGGGAAAGTTTAAACTTTGAAGTTACCTTCTAGACACAACACACATAGGAGACGGCTGTTCCATGGACTGTTTTCTTCTGTGACTGTCTCTTGCCTAAACTTACATGTTGCTTAAAAGTACCCGATTTACAGGTTGGTACCAGGCAGGTTGGACCTATAAATCGGGTGTACAGAACGTCGGATATCAAATACCATCATCATCTGCCTAGCCTTTTCCCAACTATATTGGGGTCAGCGGAGGAGCTCGTGGCTAAATAATAAGTGCCGCACGGATCGATCTTTAAGGTTAAGCCGTGCTTGCCGAGGTTGGTCCGTGGATGGGTGACCATAATTACATACCGAGTTTCCTCCGTGCCTCGGAAAGCACGTTAAGCCGTTGGTCCCGACTGTCATTTATAGATCTTTGACAGTCGTTACGAGTAGTCAGAAGCGAAAAGTCTGACATCCAGTCTTACTAAGGGGTATCGTATTACCCATTTGCTAGGTTGTGGAGATCGGATAATAGGCAGTCGCTCTATGAAAAATACTGGTATTCAGCTGCATCCGGTTAGACCGGAAGCCGACCCCAATCATCTGCCTAGCCTTTTCCCAAACTATTTTGGGGTCGGCTTCCAGTCTAACCAGTTAGTACTGGGTAATACGAGACGTCTTGGTAAGACCGGTTGTCAGACTTTCGGCTCACTGTTGCTGTAACAACTGTCAAACATCTTAAAATGACAGCCGGGACCAACGGTTTAACGTGCTTTACGAGGCACGGAGGAAACTCGGTATGTAATGGGTGATCAGGATCACCCATCCACGGACCAACCTAGGCAATCGCGGTTTAACCTAAAGATCGACCTGAGCGGCTGTTATTATTTAGCCACCGACATCAATAGCATATTACATTAATTAAGTAATATTACACGTTAGAACTTAATATAGATCTACCCATACACTAGCAATTAGATCACAGATAACGCAATTTGCGGGGCCTCTTACTGGCTAAATTTGTACAATGCAATCTACAATATATATATATAAAAACCGGCCAAGTGCGAGTCAGATTCGCGCACGAAGAGTTCCGTGCAATTTTTTATAAAAAACGAGCAAAAAAATTAGGTTTTTGTATGGGAGGCCCCCTTAAATATTTATTTTATTCTGTTTTTAGTATTTGTTGTTATAGCATCAACAGAAATACATCTAATATCTGTGAAAATTTCAACTGGATAACTATCATGGTTCATGAGATACAGCCTGGTGACAGACGGACGGACTGACAGCGAAGTCTCAGTAATACCGTTTCCGTACCCAAAGGGTCCCGTTTGACCCTTTGGGTACGGAACCCTAAAAATGGGTTGTGCGTTGTTTCATAGCTAATTTTTTCATCGAATTTCGTTTCACATAAATTGTTTCTCATACACGCAGAATACTTACTTTGAAGAAATTTAAATAATCGATTTTTGTTCCAAATCAAGTAAATGTTAGAATATTCATATCATAGAAAAACGAATCAAATATTCTTTAATAATTCTTTTTCTTGCAAGCATGCAGCATGCAAGCGAGCATGCAACATACAACAGGCATGGTTTCTGTCACGGTTCCAGAGCTGCGGGTCTCCAGCAGTCCCACGCGACCTTATCGTCGCAGACGGTATTAACGCTCACCACCACAGCTTCGGCTTGTTAGGAACCACCAGCTCCATCTGTATTGCCATCAACCGGGCACGAATCCAGACTCCGTGGCTGTTACAGAGAAAATCTTGAAGAAAAAACCCAAAACATTTTGCCCGTCCCGGGAACCCGCGAACCGCGCTCAGCAGTTGCACCTGCGTCCGCTAGACTAACGAAACAGTTATTTTGACACACATAACAGTCAAAATTACTCATTACAATCCAGAAAAACCAAATTAACATAAAAGGGTCGACGACGGACACCGATCTACGATTCATTCATTAATGTCATCTAATGAATATTTAATGAACTCCGCTTCTTAATTAGGCGCCACCCATTCATAATCTCAGCGGCACCAATGTGTGATGTTTTGAGGTTGAAAGCCACTGATGTGTAACAGTTAAAATAGACGTACCGTGAGGTTATATAATAAGCTGTTTGAGTTTGGTGTGGATATGAAAATATTTCCAAAAAAAAATAAAACCCCCTGAAAAGATCCTGAATTCCTGATCACGCATTACATATCGTGTTTCCTCCGTGTCTCGGAAAGCACGTTAAGCGGTTGGTCTCGACTGTCGATTGTAAATCTCTGGCAGTTGTACAAGTAATCAGAAGTCCCAAAGTCCGACAACCAGACTTACCAATTGGTATCGGTTTACCCACTACTATTTGGGTTGTGGAGGTCAGATAGGCAGACGCTCCATGTAAAATAATGGTAGTCGACAAAAAATTTAGGAAAAAATTTCCAGAGGAGAGACAGAGGGGTCACCCATCCACAGACCGAGCTCAACAAACGTAGCTTAACTTTTGATCGAAATGTACAGATGTTATTATTTAGACACGCGAGCAAAGCAACGCTGAACTGTAAACCAAGCTCCCATCGCCACAGTTAGTAGCGAGCCTTATCACCACTGAACCACTCTAACGCTACTCATGCATGTTTTATTTCTGGGGTATAAAAAGACACGTGTTTTTTTAAGTGCAAGAACTACTTTATTCCGGTTTATAAAACAGTTTTATTACTACTACGTTTTTTGACTGGTAACAGCAAGTGCATATAAAAAGTCGTAAACGAATATTTGAATAGAATGAAGAGTGATAAATGTTTTTAAGATGTCTGTTGCTCGCGAACTTCGTCCGCATAAAAATATTACCTACTTCGCTTTTTGAATTGGTTGGTTTTATTATTTTTGAACGGAACCCTAATGCTTTTTCTAAAAACAAAAGTTACTACTTACAACATCACCTATCTGCCAGTCAAATTCCAGTCAAAATCGGTCTAGCCGTTTCGCAGATAAGACGGAACAAACAGACACACGGTTGTTTTTTGTTGTTATTATGAAATAACAAACAGACACTTCAATTTTATTTATTTGTATAGATGTATATAATGCGACCAGCCAGACAGATGAAGTCATGTTATAAATAAAAATACAGGACTTATTTCAGCACTTTCGTTTGATTTCTTCGTACTTTATTCGAGCAAAGGATTTACTTTTACCGCGCTGGTGAAATACGTGTGAAATATATGAGAGTATTAAGACAAGTTACAGCTTGTTTTATTTGATGAATCCACAACGATCGATGTCTAGAATCGAAAGAAAAAAAGAGATATTTCAGAAATTATTCTTGAAAAGAAACTAGCTGTCCGGTGCAACTTCGTTTGCGTCACTTTTTCCCCGTTTTCGCAATAGTTTTCATTGCTGCTCCACTCCTTTTGGTCGAAGCGTGATGATATATAGCCTATAGCCTTCCTCGATAAATGGGCTATATAACACTGAAAGAATTTTTCAAATCGGACCAGTAGTTTCGGAGCCTATTCAATGCAAACAAACAAACAATCAAATCTTTCCTCTTTATAATATTAGTTTAGATGAAATCCAACAGTATCCCACAAGGTTATGTTTATTTTATTTTTTTTCATCATCTCGACTCCATGGCTACTACTTAAAGAACAAGCAAAAATACACCAAGGTACCCAAAGGATTACAAATAACGCATACCCAAACATTACAAATAGGTAACTCAAAAATAGACAGAACCGATTTCCTAATAAACTAATAAAACCGATCGGCAAATTTCACAAGAAATCTAAAGCAAACACGTCGTGAAAAGCGAGATAAACTGAGCTTTTATAAATAAACAGTTACATACATCGGAGGCCTGACATTGAATTGGGCACGTCATCCTGAGGGTTACGTCATCAATGTTCAGGTTTCAGGGTTAGATTCCGATCCCTTGGTACCGAATATAAATATGACTTACTATACCTACTTCATCATCATCAGCCTATAATGTTCCCACTGCTGAGACACAGGCCTCCTCCCTATGAGAGGGAGTTGGCTGTAATACACCACGCGGACCCAGTGCGGGTTGGTATATGTCACAAGTCTTCGAATTTTTAGTTCTAGAGCATAAACAAGTTTCTTCACGATGTTTCCCTTCACCGTTTTTGAGGGCAGCGGTGATGAAATAAATTACACAAAGAAATGCGCCTGTCTGGGTTCGAACCCACGGCTTACTACTCGTAAGTCGGGGCTGCCACCACTGGGCCACCGCTGCTCTCGTACCTACTTACTTCGCTACTATTCACCCATTGCTTTATTGTATCCTTCTTTCAAAAGCTCGTGGCTAAATAATAACAGCCGCTCGGGTCGATCTTTAGGTTAAGCCGCTCTTGCCTAGGTCGGTCCGTGGATGGGTGACCACCATTACATACCGAAATTCCTCCGTGCCTCGGAAAGCACGCTAAGCCGTTGGTCCCAGCTGTCAATTGTAGATCTTTGACAGTCGTTACAGGATACTCAGTGGCCAGAAAGTCTGACAACTATTCTTACCAAGTGGTATCGTATACAGTACTAACTGGGTTGTGGAGGTCAGATGAAAAATACTCGTATTCAGCTGCATCCGATTTGAGTGGAAGCCGACTCCAACATAATTGGGAAAGAATATGCAGACGATGCATAACAAGCAATTATTAAAAACGTTAGGTCGTTTTGATTGTTTCGAACAAGCCTATTTCTAATGCCACTCCTGAAAACCAGAACGAACAGTGGCATGGCATGTACTTCTTCTTCCTATAAACCTCACAACAAACCCTGAAACCTTACCGTGCAAGGCAACAAAAAGAACAAAAGAAAAGCTTTTATTTACCCGCAAATACAAATAGTTCCCTACAGTCTCGATATCGAGTATCGGCACGACATTCGCCAGTCTTGCCTGGAGGCACGTACGGCAATCATGTTGGTAACAATATACTGTAGTCACCTACCATGTTTTTAATAATGGTACGTTAGAGAGAAGGAAAGAAACGATGGCGTATAGGATGATATGGTTAGACGGGAGGTGACTGCTGATACGACGAGAAATACAGAAGTGTGAAAGAAGAAAACTTGCTGCGCCGGTCCCAAATAAATTGGGGTAAAAGCTGGAGAATGATGACGTAAGAAAGAATGGAAGAAAAGTGATGCATAATGGTATAATGAAAAACAATATCCAAACCATATCCATAGCTATATTCTCGAGGAGCTCGTGGTTAAATAATAACCGCCACACGGGTCAATTTTTAAGGTTAAGTCGTGCTTGCCGAGGTTGGTTCGTTGGTTGGGTGACCATAATTACATACCGAGTTTTCTCCGTGCCTCGGAAAGCACGTTAAGCCGTTGGTCCCGGCTGTCATTTGTAGATCTTTGACAGTCGCTACGAGTAGTCAGAAGCCAAAAGTCTGACATCCAGTCTTACCAAAGGGTATCGTATTACCCAGTTACTGAGTTGTGGAGGTCAAATAGGCAGTCGCTTCATGTAAAATACTCGTACTCAGCTGCATCCGGTTAGACTGGGTGCAGCCGCGGGCGAATCAAGTATTGTAGATCTTCAGGATACAAACCGTTGGCATCAAGTTTTAGCCGGAGTCGGTACGTGATGGTGAGTAGGTACTACAAAGCTATTCATGAAACTCAGTTTTACTTTTTGTCTTTTTTAATAAAGCTTGTCGAGGACCATTTACTGCACAGTAACTTTACAAACCAATTTCGCAAGTCATTTCAGAGAAATGAGAATATAATAATATTTGGTTTCAATTTCCTATTCATATTGTCTCAAAGAGCAGACATTTTTTTCACTTTTCTTCGGTTGGCTTTGCTTAGCTTTTTCTTTCTCTTTATTCTTCTTTTTTTTCATATCCGTCTTGGTTATGAACTTATCAATGATCGACCTAAGGTTTCAAAGAAAATTACTACTCAACCAAGCTAAGTTTGGACCTCGCGTCCGGTACGGTCTGCAAAAAAGGATTCGCTATGACTTTCAAAAAGTAAACAAATGTGCTAGATATTACTTTGTATTTATTGTTTTTAACATTATATTTTATAAAGATACATTGATAGATAGAGATATACACAAAAAAATGCGAGTTGTGTCTGTTTGTCAATTCTTCCGTCGACATAGCCCGTTTCTACGGTGGTCATGCTACGCGTGCTGTTCTTTCGATCAAGTCTTCAGTCAGGTCTTGTCCAGTTCGTCCCGCCATCTTTTACGAGGTATACCGCGACGCCTTCTGGCTGTGCTAGGGCTCTAGAAAGTGGCTATTTTGGCCCACAGCTTATTGGGCATGCGCCAATCACGTCCCACTTCAGCTTCGCGGCTTTTTGAGCAACGTAATAATTGTGTAGACATTGTGTAAACTTTACATCTTGATAATATTTGTGTAGATGTATGAAAGAAGAGTTTAAGTTGTTGTAAATACGAATAAAACACTCCTATAAAACACCAGTACAACTCTAATTCGACACGTCGCATGACTTCGCATCTTTTGTCCCAATAAACACGTGCGTGCCTTTTCCCTCCCTATTATCAAATATTGCGTCTTTCCTGACCATAAACAAAAGAGCGCCATAAACAAGATGGTGATATAATCTGTGGGAACCGCGATGTAGGGCTATATGGGGCAAGGGGGCCCCTCAATGGGCCACGTGGACATTTACGCAGTTTATTTTTATGTGAGCTGTTATGGTAGCTGATTGGGGACAGATATTGTTTATGGCCTGTTATGGAGAGATGAAACGCTTTCTGTCCTAGTGATGGCGGCGCCATTGAAAATTGGAGATGTCAAAATTAAATGCTTTGTATTTGACAGATTCACAAATGTTTTCAAAACAATTACAGACACACACTATTAATTGTTACATTATTGCCACAATATCACAATATTTTTTGTTTTTTTGAATACTGCTTTTTTTTGCGCCAAATACTTCACCTCAAAGAATGAAGTATCAGTCCATATTAAAATTATAAATTGCCAACGGAACTCAAGGGAGAACTGTCTGAACAAGATCCGAAGTTTTAACAATGAAAACTGATATTCCTTTGTCTCTTTACTACGTATTTTACAACAAAAATATCGTTTTTAAAAACTTTTCACCGTGGACAATCGGTTGTGAACGAGTATAAAAAAGTTGCTGTAGAACAATCAGTATCTTTTGTTTAAGTTTAAAAACCCATTTTTATGGAACTACAAGTTTTTAGAGCCTTAGAGCATTCGCCCTCGGTGACTTTTTAACTGACTTCTGGCGGAGGGTAGGTATTCCACCTGCAGTATCTTTTCTAGGGTTCCGTACCCAAAAGGTCTAACGTGAATGCTAGCACCCGATGCGTCCAAATTGCGCCAGTTACCATTCGGCGCCAAAACTACATGCGTTGGCAACCGAGCGGACTTGTAATTGGACACATACTGTTGGTATAGAGATTAGCCAGGCCAGCGTGCAGGGTATGGTTAATAGAACGAAGTTGTCATCTGATGGGTATAATCTAGTTGGGCACTTAGTACTCATTGACATTTTTAGGGTTCCGTACCCAAAGGGTCAAACAGGACCGTATTACTGAGACTTCGCTGTCCGTCCTTCTGTCACCAGGCTGTAACTCATGAACCGTGATAGTTAACCAGTTGAAATTTCTACAGATCATGTATTTCTGGTGCCGCTATTACAACAAATAGTAAAAATAGAATAAATATATATTTAAGGCTACCATACAAAAAAGTAATTTTTTCGCTCTTTTTTATAAATAATGGTACGGTACCCTTCGTGCGCGCGTCCGACTCGCACTTGGCCGGTTTACGCTTCCTGCGTACGTTTATGCTTCCTGCGTACGTTTATGCTTCGGTGTCTCTCCTATCCTGCAGGTTTCAGACTATCAGCATTAAATCGATGCTCTAAACATTTTGAAATAGAAACCGAAACAGCAGAAGTTACGACAGAACAAATCAGGAAAGTTTCACCAGTTTTGTACTATTTTTACTGACGTGTCGCTTTTAAAACGAGGCGTTTGTTTTCCAAACAGCGGACGTGGAAAACTAGTAAATAAACTAGACGTTGATTTGGATTTGGAACGTGTGATTTTTACGGAATTAATTTTCTTTATCGTGTGATTGGTTAGGGCGTAACCTGCTGGCCTACCATAACGTAGCAGTACTGTTTTACTCTTATTCAAGTGTGGGAAAGAGACGAAGCTATACAAGTTGTCTAGCGCCATCTCTTTCCCACACTGGAAAAAGAGTAAAACAATAATGTTTTATGACGTCATGGTAGGCCATCTAGTGTCAGAGTTTTTATGCCACCTATGGTCTTTTGACTTGGCTTTCATTCCTTCGAGAAATATCTTTCTTTCATGTTTGGTTTCCTCACGATGTTTTCCTTCACCATGTAATGATAGTGAAGCAGGAATGAGTCGTTGTCTTTACCCCTGGGTATCAGTAAACTAAGAAATACCAAAGACAATGGGTTGGGATTTGGATGTCTGAGATTTAGAGTGCATATGCAGCGTCTCCCTACAAGCAATGGCCCACCTTCCATCTAGTACCGCAGCGGCTTTCCCTGACAACTGCGCACTTATACCTTACGACTGCATCAATAAGCATACTTTGCGTAGCTGAGCTTTGAGCCAGACATATTTGAAATATTTATTATAAGCCATCCACTTACTAAGAAATATATAACGTCGTCTTGAATTAGTAGATATTGATAGAAAACCTTTTCAAAGAAAAGATACTTAAATAAAGTTAAGTTACCTGCATCTATACAAAAATTATAATAAAGTGTCTATTTGTAATGGCAATATAACAGATTTTTACTGAATTCTTATGAAAGTATACACGGTATTTATAACAAAAAACCATTTTTTCCGTTTTTGTCCGACTATTTATTAATTTTAGAAAAATAATAATTAGGGTTCCGTGCAAAAAAAAATAAAACCCTAGAATGTTTAAGAAAATATGATTCAAATATGGAAATAATATTTTATTTTTATTTCACTCGGACGAAGGTCGCGGGCAACAGCTACGTCTAAATTAACATCACACACGAGGAAAGATTTGATTGTTTGTTTGTTACGATTAACTCTTAAAACTATTTGACCGATTTTAAAAATCTTTGACAATTAGAAAGCTACATCTTTACCGAGTAACATAATATTATATCGCAACTTTCGTGGACAAGTCGCGGGTGAAGTGCTAGTTCATAATAATAAGGTTAGTCTCGGTCTCCATAATGAGACCGCCACGGAATGTACTAACAAGTGTAGTTTTTTGTTCATTACTATTTCTTTCCTTCTTTCATGTGGCTTTTTGAATTTCCTTGTTTATTCCTAAGGGAAATTCTTTAGTTGGGATAAAAAATGTGGCTTTATTTTTTAGGAGGTGGTTTCGTGTAACAAAGGAAAAAACGGAATAGTTTTATTTTTGCGTCGAAAATAGCGATGAGGTGTCAAATTAAAAATAGGAAGTAGAAAGCAAGGTCTGATGTTTTCTTCGCATCTTCAAAATACATGCAAGAATACCAAGAAAAAAAATACACATACATAAATAAATTCGCGCCTATGATATGCCTAATTAAGTTTCTTCCAATATATCTTCCTCGTATGTATGTAAATTACATTTCAAAAATTTTTTTTGCAAAAAAAAAAACCGACTTCAAAAAACCCTAAACGCACTAAAAAGTTAAAAATAATACTATAACCTACCTATATTAATAAACCTAACCTAACCGACGATTAACCTATTATAAAATTTAATAATTCTTTGGAGTCGGTGCCAAGCAATATAATTTGAATTAATTAATTAACTAATATTTAGAAATTGTAAGATGTTTTGTTTTTCTGGCCTTAGTCTGTCTATATAGTCAAGCAGGTATCGTATATTGCTTGGCACCGACTCCAAAGAATTATTAAATTTTATAATAGGTTAATCGTCGGTTAGGTTAGGTTTATTAATATAGGTAGGTTATAGTATTATTTTTAACTTTTTAGTGCGTTTAGGGCTTTTTGAAGTCGGTTTTTTTTTTGCAAAAAAAAATTTTATTTGTTATTTTTTAGTGACATATTTTAAATCTAATAATAAAATATGGGTAGGCCTAGTAAAGATGCGTCTCGTATGAGAAAACGGCGTCAAACTGAAACTGAGAAAAAGGAAAAAGGACAACGATTAAAAAAAAATAGGGAAAGAAATGATCAACGCATTTTGAATAAGAACCCTGATCATCGCGAAAACAGACTGTCAAAGCAGAGGACCTACATGTTACGTAGGTTGAATAAGGAAAGTCAAGTCTGTGGTACACCTGGAAAATGCATACCGTTACGATTACAACAAGCCAACAAGTCAACAAGAGTTACGGTGCCTGTCTCTTGGCTTCATCATCAGATCTGATGGTAGAATGGTTCTCATTGAACGCAAATATTTCACTTGTTGTAGAAAATACTAAAATCGCTGTACGTTTTCCTATGAAATTTGAAGAGTTCCCTCGATTTCGCCAAGATTCCATCATCAGATCCCGACTTGGTGACTATGGGACCAAATGGAAAGCATAGGCTTTGAAATAAAAAAATAATTTTCCAAATCGGTTCGTACATGACTGAGTTATGCGCGAACAAATAACGCAATGCAGAGTAAACGAAAAGTTAGAATATTTAGATTTTGGTTGATTTTTTCAAAACCGCTTGTCTGATTTCGATAAAATTTTCATGGGACCATTTGGAAAGTATACGCTTTCCAACAAAAAAAGAATTTTTCAAATCGGTTCATAAACGACAGAGTTACGCGCGAACAAACATTAAAAAAAAAAAAAATACAAACATCCGAATTGAGAACCTCCTCCTTTTTTAGAAGTCGGTTAAAAAAACATCCGAATTGAGAACCTCCTCCTTTTTTAGAAGTCGGTTAAAAAGGAACATAACAATAAAAGTGATTTATTCTCATAATCCACTAAAGATTTAGGTCCACAATTTGAGTGTTTTCAGACTCATAACAATAAATTTCGATATCTTTGTTCATTTTTCTGTGTTCATTGAGCCACAAAAAATATATAAGTATTTTCTCCGCTATTAACACTAAGACAACATGATCGTATATCAATGTCTTCCGTAATAGCTGTCCTGTCTGTAAGCTCACACCAACATTTGGTGTTGTAACCCCCCTCCCCTCTGCCTATGAAAACTATCGTGACATCATATCGATGATGTAGTTCAATGTCACGTTTTGGGTACGTTCCTTTGACAGTTATTTTACCTGTGCAAGCTGCATTCCAACATCAACCTTAAAATCCGAAAATAAAGATTATTAGAGTTTTGTCAGACTTGTCAGTGATGGCAACCTTACAAAACAATTTTTTTTCCAAAAAATAAAACAAGCGAAAATAGGAACTGAAAAGTAAAATACCAAATTAATTACATAAAATAGCGTAAAATGATGAAAGCTTCATTGATCACCTTGATAATTTGTTTGGCGCCGCCCGCCTCATTTGTTACTTATACAGATACTGTTAGCCTGCGTCATCCCACAGCTGGGCAAAGGCCTCTCCCCATGACTTCCAATTGTCTCGATCCAGGGCCAATGTGAACCACTGGTCGCTGGTCTTGTCTAGCTCGTCCCGCCATCTTTTACGAGGTTTACCGCGACGCCTTCTGGCTGTGTCAGGGCTCCAGATAATGGTTATTTCGGCCCACGGATAATTGGGGATTTTTAAATTTATTTTTATTCACTCCAAGGCTTATAGGTGTAAGTGTCATCTGAACTACATAATTATTTTGCTACAAGCATATGGATCGTTGTGATTTTGAAAGCGATACAAGGGCGGAGGTAAATTATCTGTGACAGGACTATACGGTGCAGCCCGTTCTAATGTCACTCGAATGACATTGTGAAGCGTGCTTTGTTGGATAACATTCAGCCAATTATTGTTCTCCCAAATTAGTTTGGAATTCGGAAGACCTCATTTTTTAACGATCCTCCTAAGATTTTACTAGGTTAATGATCACCTGGAAGTGTGCCGGGACTGCGTCTGTCTGTCTGTCCTATATTCGTGACGGTGTCACGTCGTCGTGACATGTCTCGCCACATTAGTGACAGAACTTGACGGATGAGTCGTCGTGAGACGTTTTCTTTTCTGCCGGATAAAACTTGAGACAGTACTGTTCTATGTATGTTTAAAAATTAGCAGTTACGTTAATGAGCTAATATGTGCATCGCACATATCTCTTACTTATGTTTTCTTTATCAATGTTATTTTCCTAACACCATTATTTATTTTCATCATCATCATTCTTCTACCCTTATCCCAATTTATTTGGGGTCGGCGCAGCATGTCTTCTTCTTCCATACTTCTCTATTACTTTTCATCTCAGCAATCACCTTCTTTCTAGCCATATCATCTTTCACACAGTTCATCCAACGATTCTTTGGTCTTCCTCTACTCTTATAGCCATCTACATTAGCAACAACCTCAACCTTAACCTTGCTAGTAAATTAAATAAATCTCTATTTAAGAATTCTTTTTTGCAACCATTATAAAGTCTTTTAATCTTGATGCCTGTCAGAAACAAATATTATGTAACATACTACAATTAAAGCTGACATTCGGCTGTGTTCACTCACAGTTTGACAACTATGAAATTGAGTAACCGAAGTCATTAGATTCATTTTCAGTGTCCTGCATATTGGAGCCATATGTTATACGCTCAAATGATACCTAAATGGTCTGTCTGAAAATGAAACTGCTAATTTCGCGAAAAGATATAATCTCTTGGCAAACAAACTATCCAAAAAAATTACAATACGCGTCTAGCGATACGTTGTTTGGCTTTATTAGTCGGGCGACAGAAATAAGCGACGAGCGAGTTTTTGATGACTCGTTCTAGTTGTTGTAAGCGATATCAGGTGGCCTGCCATAACGTCTTAAATCAGTATTGTTTTAATCTTATTGCAGAGTGGGAAAGAGATGGCGCTAGACGTTCTCTATAGCTCCGTCTTTTTCCCAACCTGGAATAAGAATAAAATAATATTTATACTGAGATTTTTCAATGCATAAAACAGTAAGTGTTTTGTAAGACACTTTTCTCATTCACTCGCCCAAAAATATAGAATAACCCGGTGAACAAATATTTTAAATACATAATTCTGCTCACGAAATTCTTGAAAATATTTACGTGAAGAAAAATGTTATTGTAACGGAAATAGAGCATCTTATCGTTATTACCGGCCATTTATTTGAGCATTCCTAGTTGCCTAAACTTTTAGAAAAAGTCCTAGTTTTTGTAAACAAGACAGTTTTTATCATAAGAAATTCTAATGTTGAAGAATTTATAGTGGTTTTCATCGTCTGCACGCGGTTGCCAACGTGTTATTTATATAAAAAAGTTTTTGTCTTATTGGTACAGCGATTGCAAGGGCGAATGTTGGGCATACGGTCCTGAATTCGAGACCCAGGTCAGGCAAAGTGTTATTTTCATCAGCTCAGAGTCTGCATCTGTGCCCGGTTTCAAAATCTGGCTGATAATCAGCAACTTTTTGTACGTCAAAATTACAAGAGACAGTCCCCCAAAACGCCCGCCCTTCGCCACTTCCTAGTGTTTTAGCTGGGAAGAAGAAGTGGTGTTTATATAGCAATAGGCTCGCCCCAATTACATGGGTCTTAAACATAACTGGCAAAAGTTGGTTTACTATCAGGTACACTTCTGCCACTTTATAGATTTCATCATCGTCTCGACAGCTACCAAAGTGTTGAACAAAATTACAGAAGTTGCGAAAAGTTTTGAACGAAGGACACGTCTCGTTTTGATTAACTTTGATATTGTTTTGATACCGGGTAAGTCGGAAACTGTAATTAATTATTTTAATATCAATTTGATGCCCCAAATTGTTCATTTAATACAAAGTAGAACCGGGTATTGTTGACACAACAGGTAGCGCTAAAAGGTAAGTAAGTTTTAATTGCTTTGCTTGATTTATCTAGAATTATCAAAAATATAGATATACGAATTTTAAGGCAAGTTTAGAAAAGTTGTATTGATACTATAAAGGCTCCTGCAGATAATTTTTCATAGAAATTGTTCTACTAGAGTCGCGGCGCGCTGTTGTGTCGCGCTGTCGCGTCGTACCTGTCTGCTCCCAGCCTTAAAACGACAACGCTTTGCGTTTCTGTCTGTAGTCAGAGAGACAGTGTATGCAAACAAACGTCTTTCTTTCAAATAACAGCCTTCCCTAACCTTTGAAAACACTGAATTATTCACATTTCATCAAACACAATCCCAGAGCCATTACATTATTCACGTTATACATAAAACCCGACGGTCGAACACTAAGGGTTCCGTAAAAAAACCCCGAAAACAATACAATTATTGTGTGAACCTATTAATTAACAACTTCATTTTATATTCATAATTTTACGTTATACCGACCATTTCAATACACACCCTGTGATAATTTGGAGTGTCTACCTATTACGGTTTAAAAGATACAGCCCTGTGACAGACAGACAGACAGACGAACAGATGGACATACAGCGGAGCCTTAGTAATAATATGTTTCCGTAATATGGCACCCTTTGTGTACGGAACCCTAATAGTACCCGCAATCAATAGCAAAAAAGGTCACAAAATACCCTCATTTAATTAATCAAGGAACCCAATCACTCGAATACTGAAGATAGGAGATAAAATCCCGCTAAAAACGGGCAAAAAATCATTACTCTCCTTTTCGGCTTCCAAAGTCGGGTAAAAACGACCTTTTTTGTGTAATCATGGACCCAATTTGGTTTAACACGGATAATAATCTGGAGGGTCGTATGGGACAAAATGTTGTACCTAGGAGTATTTGTGGCGCTTTATATCGAGTCTAATTGTACAGTAATTGCACAGATTCTACCACCAGCTGTGAAGTCAACGACCGACATCTCCAGCAGTTCTTTCCATCCGTTCGCTTCGCATCCTTTGTTCTGTCTACTGATGTGAAGGAAAGTGAAAATTGCCTCCTCCGCTATTCGTGAACGGGCGCTGTCAGTTGTGACTGGTCATCTCTTAGCTGCCACGATTTATTTTAATTACTTTATTTTTGAATTACTGATTTAATATTTTAGTCATCAGTAGTTTTTGTCCATGGAGTTTCTTGCCCATTCTTCTCCATAGAGATCTACGCTTTGGAATGGGCAGCTACAGTACTTTCACAAGTTATAATGCCTTGTGACTGGGACTGTAGCATCGCGTTTTTTTTTTTTGTTTTTTGTCTTTCAAAAGTGCCTGTTATGGTCTAATTGAAATTAATGCTTTGTGTTTGATTCTTTTCAGAATTATTTCGTTGATAGAGCACAGTCAAATAGTTTCTCTAGGACTTTGTCAAGCGTAATTGTCTCTGCGCTTGTCTGGTAGTGGCCGCTGTTAATGCTGGCTTTGGTGCAGCCGTGAGGCGTACAGATGTATTCTCGTTTGATTAGATTTAATTTGTAATTCTTTCTTGCGATTTGTTATTGTGTGCACTTGTGGCGTGTGCTAAATTTTATTTTCCATTTTTTTTTAGTTAAAATAGCTGTGAAAAGAAATGATTGATTGTACACATTATTATCGCCGTTTGATACCTTTTGCGTTGTTCGCGTGGCCATCTTGTTTTGTAAAAAACAATTCCATGGACAATTTCACAACGCAACGTTCGCCCTAGTTAGGACACGGGCTAACACTGGTAACACTCAAATATCCCGGTTAAACCAATTTAAAGTTCTTCTCTATTTGACTCTCGTTTAAACTTTGAAATGAACTGCGAAAAGACATATATTTTAACTAAGAAAACACTTCAAAGGAACTCGTCAGTTAAATTAGTTCTTTCCTTCCTTAAGCAGAAAATGGCTCTTTTCACACTGCTTTGATCTCAGTTTTATTTTACAACAAGCTGTCCGGCGCAACTTCGTTTGCGTCACATTTTCCCCGTTTTCGCTACATTTTTCATTGGTCGTAGCGTGATGATATTAACCTATAGCCTTCCTCGATAAATGGGCTATCTGACTCTGAAAGAATTTTTCAAATCAGACCAGTAGTTTCGGAGCCTACCTATTCAATGCAAACAAACAAACAATCAAATCTTTCCTCTTTATAATATTAGTTTAGAAAATGGTTTTGCTATGTTGTACCTTGATTTTATTCGTAATATTATAACAATATACCTTTTTTTTTTTTTTTTTAAGTTTTTTATTCAATATCTGTATAGTAATAACATATAAAAAGTCTGCCAAACTGCAAAACAGTTTGTCGGCAGTAGTTCTCGTTTCACAATAAGTATTAAAATACTAACAAATTTTGAATTTTATTGTAAATAAGAAAAAGAAAGCAAGATAGAAAGTAAGCCTACAGAAAAAGGACATTTTCACATTTTAGACCCATGGACAATTGCCATTGTCCATAGATGCTGAGTTAGCTATGGGCACAATGAGAGGTAGTGTTTTTTAAGAACAGTTTTAAGTTGCTGTTTAGATTTAACATGCGATATCAATTTTGGGGGTAGCTCATTCACCAACGTCGGTACTACATACTTTCTTGTACGCCTGCCAAAGTAGTTTTTAACTTTAGGAACAGCAAGTGTCTTCTTTTTAGATAAACGAGTTGGGTACATATACCTACGTTCCTCCTTGTGATTTTCGTTATTATATTGTTCAGTCAAGATATTAACCTTGCTTTTGAAATGGACCGGAAGTATTTTACAAATTTTGAACAGCTTTTCATAATTTTGATTTAGACTTTTTTTCGTTTTTTTATCTACAAGTAGTTTGAGTAGCCTTATCTGCAAGATATTAATTTTATTTAAGTGTGTAGGGAACGTAAGGCCATATCCACCCAACCCGTATTCAACA
Source organism: Cerastis rubricosa (assembly GCA_949152445.1). NCBI lineage: Eukaryota > Metazoa > Arthropoda > Insecta > Lepidoptera > Noctuidae > Cerastis > Cerastis rubricosa. Next base: position 17,654,557 of record OX424537.1, on the reverse strand, counting down.
ACAGAGTCAGCCAGCGCATAGTATAAAGTATACAATACTTTTCTGTTAACAGCATGTTTAAGGGTCTTTAATTTACCCAGAATGGATCGTAGCTTATTGCAAACGTTGTTGACATGAAGATTCCAAGTGAATGTGTTATCTATTACTAATCCTAGGTACTTATAGGATGTAACTGTTTCTAAGTATGAGCATTGACAGTTCAGTTTGTTTTTATGCAGACATTCGTACGAATGACCTTTCACTCCCACTGTCCACAAATTATTTTTATTTTTTTGATACGGTGAGTGAATAATCATGCACTTAGTTTTACTTATGTTTATTATAATGCCATTATCATGTGCCCACTGAACTACACTGTCGAAATCGTTTTGCATAGTTTGCTTTATTACGTCAATATTATTATGGCTATAAACCAGGCAAGTATCATCAGCATACATAAATGCCTTACATTTTTTCAATACGTTAGACATGCTGTTAACGTGCATAATATATCCTAATGGTCCATATACTGAACCGGTCGGAACTCCGAATTGAATGTCGCCCCGTACACTTTCAGTTCCACTGACACATACTTTAAGTGACCTTTGGTGTAGGTACTCGCTAAACCATGCATTCATGGGGCCCCTAATGCCACATTCATTCATAGCCTGCAGCAAGCCGCCGTGGTCTAATGTATCAAATGCTTTTTTGAAGTCTATAAAAATAACCATAACTATTTTTTTTTCGTTTAGTTGATTATTGACTTCATCTGTAAATTTCTCAAGTGCAGTAGCAGTACTTCTATTGATTCTAAAACCGTGTTGGACATCGTTTAAGATACTATTGTTTTCTAAAAAGTTAGTTAGTTGTTTAACTATAATTTTTTCGACAATTTTATTTACTGTGTTAAGTATTGCTATAGGTCTATAATTGCAATAATCCTGATGGGATCCCTGTTTATATATAGGCCTTACTATAGACTTTTTAAGTTCTTCTGGATATTTAGACTTTTTAACACTACTATTGATAAAATAAGCTATTACTGGACTAATTTGTTCTTTAATATGTTTTAAGTCTTTAATTCTAATACCATCTGACCCCGGCGACTTACTGCAGTCTAAGTTTTCTATTACAGATTTTACGTCTTTTGGTAGGACCTTTTTAAATCTAAAACTTACATGACAGTCATTTACATAGCTCATCCTGTCCAAAAAATTGTGTTGACATTTATGTTTAATCATATCTACTTCTTTCGTAAACGTTTCACAGAAATTGTTACAGATATTTTGCAATGTTTCATTACTAAGTAAATGCTTCTCTATTACAGAATCTACCCCTAGTTTAGTCCTACCAAGCCAACTATTTATATTACTCCATATTTTTCTCATGTCTCCCTTACAATTAATTATGGTTTCACGCCTACTTTTATTTTTGGCCATATTTATAAGCTTCTGTGTCTTATTTCTGCACCTAGTGTACTGTAACCGTTTATTGTTATTTTTAGGATCACTTTTCCACTGTCTAAATAACATATCTTTGTCTTCTATAAGCATGCGTAACTTATCCGTAACCCACGACTGTGTTTTGCGTTTAGGGCGTACTGCGTTATCTATTTTAGAGCTATTATAAATATCGCCAAAAATCGCAAACATTTTTGTGTACAATTCGGTTGGGTCTTGTATTTGTAACAAAGATGACCAATCTACATTACTAAGTTTATCACTTACAGCTTTGTTGTCGTACCTCGTCTTACTCACACATGTTATGTCTCTTTCTTTATCAATAACAGCAGAGATTCCCGTTAGATAGTGATCGGCCACCTGGCTCGTGAGAGTGTATGCGTGAACGTCGCTCGCCCCGCCACTCACATTTCGCATGAAGACGTGATCGATACAAGACGCCACTCGCTTCTGTCCGACAACCGCCTCGCGAGTTATGTCGTGAATGCCGCAGTGAAGTCCCAACTCTGCTAACGTGTTTAAATATCTGTTTGCCGAAGAATCCAGTGCACTCTCTAACAAGTTAATATTGCAGTCCCCTACCAATATAATATCAGTGTTCATAGGGAGCGCTCGTATAATCTTTTCTACTTCTTTTGTAAATAGACCTTTATTAGTGTGCGGCGGCCTGTAGATTACCAATAGATAAGCGTTGTAAACATTTTTAGCAAGGTGGCCGTATATCAACTCAAACGACGATGCTTTGTAGTTTTGTAGTGGGCTGTAATGTAGACAATTTTTCACATAAATAAGTATGCCTCCTCCTCGCTTTTTTTCTCTGGTTTGCGAAAACATATTAAAACCATCGATCGTGTACATGGAGACTTCATCCTGTCTAATATTTATTTCCGTGAGACACAACACATCGAGTTGATTCAAAATCTTTTGCAGAAGTACCTTCAACTGATTGAAATGTTTTCTTATTGAACAAATGTTTATGTGTATGATTTGTATTTTAGTTTCATTTGTTGTTATGTAGGTAGACCATTTATTAATATCTGTAAATTTTATATATTCAATATCCTGTAGTTGCGATTGTTGATCAAAGTTTATCACCATGATGTAGTTTTATTGTTGACACTATTCTTTAACAGTTCGACACGATATTGTTATTGCATTAGATCTTGTCTTTTTGTATGTATGTTTCTATGTCACCCTCATTCCGAATATGGTAGATTTTTTTGTCAATATCGTTTTTTTTTACAAGAATTTTGGCATCCTGGATCCATATATATTTATAGGTTTCTTTAAGCTTTGTCTTTGTCGCCCAAAATAGTTGCCTGTTTTGCCGGGTTACATGCTCATTTATGAAGATTCGTGATGAGTCATTGTTGTTTAAAATCATATGATTTGTAATGACTGATTTTCGACTTTTAAGCCATTCCCCTCTCGCGATTTTTGTACGTAGTGTCACAACTATGGGCCGAACCTCTTTCTTTTCGGATCCTACCCTCCATGCACTTTCAATTTCGTTTTTATTTACTTTTAAGATCTCAGCACATTTTTTTACCACATCAACGGTTTTTTCACCTTCTTGCATTTTTAAATTCATTATTTCAATGTTTTTGTACAATTCTTTCTGTTCCAGATATCCGATTCGTTCTTCCAGCGCTTTGTTGCATTTATCTAAATTGATGTTTCGCTGTATTAGATCCTTATATCTGTTTTCCATTGTCTTGTTATTTTCAATAGTATCCCTTTTAAATGTCTCCATTTCATCATGCTTGGCGCTTAGAAACTGCAGTGTTTTTTCGAATTCGATATTGGATTTTTTTAGGTCGCCTATTTCAGACTTAATGACCGAAACATCCTTTTGCAGCAATAACAAGCGTGAGTCTTGCTCCTCCTTTATCGAATTCAGTAGAGAATTCATTGCTCTGACCTCCTTTTGAACAGCTTTCAGTGTAACATGCAGACTGTCAGGAGAACCAGGCTTATGCCGTCTAGATTCTTGAGTGATAGAAGAATCGCTATCTGATTCCGCGCGATTTTCACGTTTGTTCTTACCCTGTCGTGTTCCGACCCATTTCGATGCAGGTGTTGGTTTACCCTTAGCATCCGAAGCTGACTTGTCAGAAGACTGGGCCTCCTCCACTTCCACCGAATTGGGAGTGCGCTGTGCCTTTGGCATGTTTAGTCCTTATTCGAATTAACAATCAGACCAGCCACAGTAGCACAACGTAAGCTCACACACTACTTTGCACTTATTTACGTACGCAATTGCACTGCGCAAGCGACACGTTCGCTCGCTCGCACGGTCAACGAGAACTATCTACTACCTAGTACACTACCTCATTGTTCGAGTGATTGCAAGCGCAACTGCTGAGCATAAGGCCCTCAGTTCGATTCCCAGGCCGGTCGAAGTCTTATTGAATTTATCATCAGGAATTTTCTCAGTTGCACCCACAGAGTCTGAATTCATGCCCGGTTGATGGCAATAGGCTCACCCCTATTACATGGACTTAAACGTAACTGGCGAAATGTGGGTGTAATATTAGGTACTCCTCTGCGTTGCCCTTCGGGGATTTTAGGCGTGATGTTTTGTCATGTACAAAGTTTGAAGACTTGTGACATACAGCTCAAAGACAGGTGACTGAGCCTGTGTCCTAGCAATGGGTTGATACATGAACATGGTCTATTTACACCTTCTATACCTACTTTGCAGAGTAGCTTAGCTTAGCTTAGCTAACTTTGAGAGCAGCGGCGGCCCAGTGGTGGGAGCCCCGACTTAGGTTCGAACGCAGGCAGGCGCATTACTTTGTGTAAGTTATTTCATCACTGCTGCTCTTAAAACGGTGAAGGAAAACAACGTAAGGAAACCGGCATATCCTAGAACTATAAATTCGAAGACTTTTGACATCTACCAACCCGCACTGGGCCCGCGTGGTTGATTAAAGCCCACTCCCTCTCATTGAGAGGAGGCCTGTGTCCCAGCAATGGGAACATAATAGGCTGATGATGATGATACTACTAATTTGTAATATTCGAAAACTTTCAGAATAAAACCGTTCTTACTATTGCATCATACATTTCTCTTAAAAACGATTCGGGTACATAGCAACACATTTCTATATAAAATCACCCACATGTTATTTGATATCTTAAGAGCATTAGAACATATAAATCTTCACGCCTTGACGTAAAGGAGCTCAGTAATAAAATAGCGAACTCCGATGCTAAGAGTACAGTCATGAGCACCAATATGTAAACACTTAGCAACGTTAAAAAAAGATTATCTCTTACTGTTCCGATTAAAATTTCATGTATTTTGGAAACATAGTATTTTAGAACTCATATTATTACGAAATATTTTATTTATTTTATTAAAGGGGCCTAGCTATAAACATTACAACGATTAACAAACTAGTTAATAAAATAACAATAAAAAAATCAAAATTAAAAGTCATTTATTCAAATTAGGCCAATAAACATCACTTTATGATGTCAAAATTACAAATGACAGTCTCCCAAACCACCCGCCCTTCAATAAACTATAAAAAGGCGTCAAAAAAGTCCTCCTCAACGCTGTCAGCTGGTAATGTGCCCAGAAGACTGGCAGCATTACCACGTTGTATGGCAATACTTAGCCTCTGGCCAAAGTAACAGCCAGCACTTGGGTCACGGGAAGCGTCAACTAGGCGTTTCGAAATTTCCTTAAAAAGGCTCTGAACACTCGGACCCCACGGCCCCATTACGAAATACATTTTATCTCAGAGTTACAATCGTTATTTCTCGCGGAAATCTCTTTTAAATTTAGGAATGTTTAAACATATTGGTGCTCGTGACTGTACTTTGTATGATAGATAGGGGGAACGTAAAAATAAGAGTACGTTTCTCAATACCTCTGAGTACGTAGGTACTGAGTTTATTTTCAGAGAAGATAAGTACTTGAGAGAAAGAAAGAAAGAAAAAACTTTTATTGGTAAGTACATGCCATAAGTACACACAATATAAAAAACGGAAATATTAAAAAAAAACTTAAAACTAAACAATAATATTAATATTGTGTGACTCACGGCTGCACCAAATAAGCCTAGTTCAGCAAAATGCCGGACACTAATGCCCGACGCTGGTTTTACTTAGTTTTATTTTAAAATTAAAGTCGAAAAGTGACGATTTTCTAGGTACCAAGCGCTTACTAAGGTCGATGCGTGGAATTTGTGACCATATATCACATCATACTGAGTTTCCTCCGTGCCTCGGAAAGCAGTTTAAGCCGTTGGTTTTGGCTATCTTTTGTAGATATTTGGCAGTCGTTACCTCCATACCATGGTCTATCTGACTGGAAACACTTCGCCCCTTACATTAAACCGCTTTTTGTAATAAGCCTGAATAGTGAGAGCGCTTCAGTCAACTCTTGTATCCGTGTTAGTTTCTTCATGTACAGAACCCTGAAAACAAAATATGGTGATGCTAACACGGACGGACAAGCAGACAAGCAACGTTACTTTATAAAGGATTAAACTTACCCTTAGTAAAAGCCAACGGTTCATTCACCTGTTAATGGCCTTTGAGAATAATTAATTTACCTGTCAAGATGTTACCTGTGGACCATTTGCCGCCTAAATTAGAAGAACGGGTAAAATCTCCATGGTTACTCATTTTCTTACATATTTTTTGTCTACATTCTATCAACGACATAGCTGCATGGTCCTTTTTACCCGTGACCATGGTCGGAAGAAACGCCGCGATATCTTCTTTTGTCAATACAATTTCCATAGACAATTTTAATTTTTAGAAAAAGTCAAACATGGTATATATACGATTCTCACACGACACCGCTCGTCCACAAAATATTCGCGGTGAGCCGCGTGGAGAGGCGGTGCGCCGCGTGGAGAGGCGGTGAGCTCAGCTCAGTCGCGAGGTCGGCGGTGTGACACTGCTCGTTCGCAAATGTATTCACGGTGCGCCGCGTGGAGAGGCGGTGCGCTGCGTGGAGAGACGGTGCGCCGCGTGGAGAGGCGGTGAGCGCAGCTCGTTCGCGCGGTCGGCGGTGTGACACCGGTCGTTCGCAAAAGTATTCGCGGTGCGCCGCGTGGAGAGGCGATAAACGCCGCTCGTCCGCGCGGTCGGGCGGTACATACGTGTGTTAGCCATCAACGGTTTTCATTCAAGCTTATGCGATGTAAGGTTTTCTTCACCGTCCGACCACGTAGACGAGCCGTGTCTGGTGAGAATTATGTTGACACAAAGCTTATGTCTAATCATCTGCCTAGCCTTTTACCAATTTTACATGGAGCTACTGCCTATCTGATCCCAACAACGTATTTAGTACTGGGTCATGATGAGCCCCCACTTTAATGAGACTGGTTGTCAGACTTTCGGCCCCCTTACTACCTGAAACGACTATCAAAGTTCTACATATTACAGCTGGGAACAACGACTTAACGTGCTATCCGAAACACGGAGGAAACTCTGTGTGTAATGGGAGATAACCCATCCATAGTCCAACCTAGGTAAGCTCGGCTTAACCTGAAGATTCATCCGAGCGGCTGCTATAATTTAGCCATGAGCTCCTCGCAAAGCTTATGTCTCATCATTATATATATTTCAGCCGAAAGACGTCTACTGCTGGACATAGGCCTTCCCCAAGTGTCGCCACATTGACCGGTTCCGTGCGAGTCGCATCCAGCGGATCCCCGCAACCTTGACCAGGCCATCGGTCCACCTAGTGAGAGGCCTTCCAACGCATCGTCTTTCAGTTCGCGGTCTGCATTCCAGAACTTTTCGGCCCCATCGGCCATCCGTTCTGCGAGCAATGTGTGCTGCCCACTGCCACTTAAGTTTGGCAATTCTTCGGGCTACGTCGGTAACCTTGGTTCGAAAACGAAACATTTCAAAAGTGATGCCACTTTACTAGACTTTATTCTAGCCCTACCTGTAAATAAATTCGACCTTATTTCTACTACAGGAAAATTAAAGAGTCCCGGTTTCCGGTTGATAGTTTTTATGACGTCATTTCCCGGCAGTAAGTGTACAAGCTATATTGTTTTTGGTTCGGAAATGGTCTCTATTTTCGGAAGGTAACGCGATTATTTGGGTAGATTAAATAGTAAGCAATTTGTATTTTACTTGAATTGTTAGGTTATTAAGCTTTTATGTGAGGATTGTAAGGTCAAGTTCGTTATGTGACTTGAACTTGATATTTTATTGTGTGACCTATAACTACTATACTTAGAGTTTAGATCTTTAGATTTTACCTACTAACTTGCTCATTTTGTCATTTTGTCTAACCTTTCCCAAACTTTATTGGGGTCGGCTTCCAGTCTAACCGGATGTAGCGACTGCCTATCTGAACTCCAAAACCCAGTAAATTGGTAATATGATACCCTTGGTAAGACTGCGGATGTCAGACTTTCGGCTCCTGACTACTCGTAACGACTGCCAAAGATCTACAAATGATAGCCGGGACCAACGGCTTAACGTGATTTCCAAGGCACGGAGGAAACTCGGTATGTATAGAGGGTCACCCATCCACGGACCAACCTCGGCAAGCACGGCTTATCCTTGAAGATCGACCCGTGAGGCTGTTATTATTTAGCCACGAGCTCCTCTCTACTAACTTGCCATTCGGTGAAATACTAATTTACTTCAATGTTTCTGCACTGAAATTACTTAACGGATTTAACGAAACTTAATACGCATTAGCAGGATACTTATATAAAAAAAGATAATAAAAAACATTATCGAAATGTCTTTAAAAAAAAGTATATTGTTAATTTCTGTTTCTATACATAATTTATAATCGGTCTAATTTAGCTGTAATACTATTTTTCGTTTTTTTTAGTCCACCAGCGTGGCGGTGTGCTGCGGGCGCTGCGGCCGGCGCACGCGCCCGCACGCCGCCTGCGACTCCTGCCACCCGCACCTGCGGCACCTGCCCGACCTGTGCGCTGTGTGCCATCAGGTATGTCGCAGCATACTTTTTTGTCCTGTGTATCCTGCTTATGCGTATGAAGTTACATTAAAATCGGGTCAGTCATTTCCGAAAATAAGGACTTGAAAGTTAGTATGAAATGGCGTAAACGCTCCTAAACATGGCCACATCTTTCCAAAACTTGTGCTATAATAAAGCAAGTGCCGATAAAACCCGTGTTCTTTCAATGAAGATGTTCAATCTAATACGGTTACAACTTTCAATGGTTTGTTCATACTTGTAACACGTAAAAAGGCGGTAAACTTTTTACGACCACTTTGATGGCTACCGAAGTACGGAATTGAAGAGTACTTCTTCTTACAGTATAAGATTTAATAAAACACGGTTTTTGTGGTAAAATTGCGCTGGTTTACCTTAAACGCAGTGAAGTGAAAATACTTTTTTGGAAGAGCTATTGAGTGTTTTTATTTAAATATCTGTTGTGCAAAATGTATTCTTTCATTTCTTATTTCATGATAAGTTAAAGCAGCCATGGGAACCTCCCTACTTTAGAGAACAGGGATTAAAAAAATGAAGCGTCGTCATTAAAATCCGTTCAGTCATTTCGGAAAATAAAGACTTGAAAGTTTGTATGAAACGCCGTAAGGTGTACTGCGTATAACCCAAAGAAAAAAATCCGAGTCTTAAGAAATAATTACAAACACTTACATACATAGATTAATGCTAAAATCATAACCTTTCCTTTTGGCAACACCTTAGTCGAATTAACTTAAATCTATGTTAGAAGTAAAACACTGCAAATACAGGGCATAATTGGAGGCTCCAGGCGAATAACCATATTATGCAATAGCTCGGCGCACTATTACAAATCCTCTTATTTGGGAAAGGCATAATCCTGCAATGCATAGTGGGCTTAGTCCTGCTATAATGAGCCAACTCACAATCTCATATTAATTCAGCTAAATACGACAAACTAATCCAACATTCCAAATGGGTTTGTAACTTCCCTGTAAAAGAGGCACAATACATCCAAAACTACGCTGAGAACAGATTTAAAATTAATCAGCGATAACTATTCAAAATAATTTTAATTCTAAAGAAAAACGGCTCTAACGTTTTCGATAAATGATGCAATACAGGTATGTTCTGGTAGAAAAATCGATCTTAATCTCTTTAGTCACCCGAGCAGAGGTCGATCGCCCTGGTAGTATTATACTTTACACACAAATTTTCAAGCAGCTAGGTAAAATCTGCAGCAATTTTCTACTAGGTGAAACATAACTTGTTAATTACCCGACTAATTCCCGGTGTTCCCGTTTTATTCGGGATTCATTAATTCTTGTATATTGCGTAGCGTTTTACGGTTTATGGCCTTTCGCCGTTTCCTATATCTTTTTAACCGATAATGCTTTCCACACTTGTCTTGGCAGACAGGAAGAAAAAGACATTTAATCCACTGATTAGATCATTAAACACAATATACTTTTAAACCAATTTAGTTAAAAAAATCACACGTAATAATAAGTTATAAGTAGCATACGAAATGGGTTTTCGGTCCCATGGTAAATCCCGGTTCTTCCCGGTTTTCCAATGGGAGAGAAAACCGTTTCGTATGCCCTAGCTTAGAAGTAGATAAGATTGGTATATCCTACCTGACTAGCTCAGCGAAAAAGAACTCGGAGGTCACATTTAAAGTCTAGACATTTTCTTGGTCAGGCAGGTCATAATATGAGGATCATTCAGATAAGTGCCTGAGATGGTCTTTAGAAGAAATAACCACACATAGATTTAAGTGCACCTACCAGTGAGTGCAGGCATGCAATATCTTGTTTTTTTTATTTATCAAAACAATAAGAACGAAAACTATTTTAACTTATTCGAACTATTTAAATTCTTATCAAAGTATCGGCTAATTGCATTTCAAATTCCCCGATTTGTAAAACTTCTGTCATGTAATTAAGAAAATATCGCCCAAATACCGAAATGAAACAAATATTTTGTACTAGCTTTGCCTGCGGCTTCGCCCTCGTTTATGTTTATTTTTTATTGCTACCTGCATAAAGCTCACTGTAATTTTGACAGCGATGCAACGGCAGGGGAAAAATAACTGAAAGGCCTGCGTGCGTCGCCTACTACAATCTGTTAATACCTGGGATTGAGAACAAATTAAAGTTGAACACGGCGCAATCACTCATCATCAGGCTAACCTTTTCCGAACTACATAATATATGTTGGGGTCGGCTTCCAGTCTAAGCGGATGCAGCTGAATACTTGGATTTTACATGGAGAGACTGCCTATCTGACCTCCACAACCTAAATAGGACTAGGTAATACAATATCCCTTGGTAAGACTAGTTGACAGAATTTCGGGCCACTGACGGTACTGAGTACGTGGTAAGCGTTTCCGCGTCGGTGTTCCTTACACCCCGCATTATATACATAATTGTAGTATTAAAACAAGTATCTAATAAGCTAATTAAAAAAACAAACTAAAACGGCTGCTTGAAAACGGGGGTTAATGATAACAAAGAACAGTTTTATCCCCATTCTAATTCCAATTACAATACAAGCTGTAACGTTACATAAAACATCGGTTTTCAAAACAATTCCGGGAACGCGGGACTTCGGTACCGCACTAGTAGAATACTTAGGTATCTGTCCCACCGCCGCGGACGAGGAAGCGGGTAACTATCAAATATTTTCTTGTTTTAGAAAAGTACAAATAATTGTGGATCCCGTATCAGTAGAAGAAATAACACAACGATTATATTAATAGTTGATGATATTCCCATAATGTGGGTATCATCGATGTCGCGTCGAGACCCAGGCGAAAATTGCATAAAATAAATTAAAAAAAGCGCAAGGAAGCACACCGTGGTGAGAAGTGGAAGGAATGGGGGAGGACTTAGCCCAGGAGTGGAACAGACAAGGCTAACAAAAAAAATCGGGAAGAAAATACTCTGTGTTCGATAACAACTGCAACATGAAACTGCTCTAAATTGTGGGAAGACGCCGGAATAATCCGACTTATCCATACTAGCTTTAAACAGAGGATATTTTTGAGGGATCTGGCTGTTTGTGTCTGTGAGTTTAAATGCTTGTAAACGTACCCACGATACAAGAAAAGTTCCTAGTCTGGGGCAACGTTTTTTAAAAAAAGAAAGAAAGAGAAAAGATATTGGAAAGCATAAAATGAGGCCTTTTGCCGTGCAATGGCACAGGCTGAAAATAAAACATAATTATTTAATTTTTTTTTTTAATGTCGAGTTGTTCGTATACTGTTCGCACCGGCGGCGGCGCGGCGGCATGCGGCAGTTGGACAGTGGCCTTACTAGCGAAATTCTTAACATGACACGTGTCACGTATTTTCAGAAATGTTATTATTAAATTAAGAAGTTTCTTAAACACATCACAACTTTTGTTAAAGTATTTTGTGCTGGTGGCGTTTTATCAAGTTAATGTATTACGAAATTAAAAATGAATTCCACAAAAGTTTTCATGTATGTATTTGTGTTTGAAAAATAAAACAATGCTCGGTCAAATCCTAGGTAATAAAGTGTTGTTTTATTAACATTGTGGGATTTGTAGAAAATGGCGGATAATGTTGTAAAGAGTCTGGCAACAGGAAAATTGATAAAGAAAAAACTTTTCTGTGAAACTAACCTTTTTTTAAAATAATTTACACAATGTTTTTTACCAGTCGTTTCCTAGCTAGAAGTTGCTAACACTTGATTTCCAGTCTTCTGTGGAAACCCAGAAGGAAGAATTAGAACATAATAATATATAGGGTGACTGGTAATTAGTGACCGATGCTTAAACACGTGATTATACTCATGATAACAAACAACTTTCCCAAAGAAACATTTTTTGACTGACAGTGAATGAGTATAAAAAAATGATTCTTTGAGAAAGTTCTTCTTGAGAAAGGTCTTTGTTATCATGAGTATAATCACGTGTTTAAGTCACCCTATATGTATAGACTATTGTTTATGTAGGTACCTTCCAGTTGATTTTCAATATACCAAGGAGAAGGGGTCGTAGATATAAAAGAAAATCTATTGACTTTGAACATTACCGTACCTATCTAATATTGAAATGGAAATCGAAAGAGTTATCCAAGTCAGTTTTAAAAACTAAATAAACTTTTGCTATCTATTCGCATTTTAGTAATCTATAAAGTTGAGCAAAAAAGTACCAATAAAACTACGACTAAGCCATCAGTATCGAGGTGAATGAAACTATTATAAGTTGGTTGTAGAGGTCAAATAAAAGAAAAAGAAATAAATGAAAATGCGTCGAAAAAAGAACGAAGATTCCAAGCCTGATAGACCTTATCACAAATTATCTGCAACACTAACATAATGAAGACACTGAAATAAAATTGGACGAAGCAAGAAAATGTAACCAATATTAACGATAAGATCTTTTTGTTAATTCCACGAGGGACTTGTGTTCTAAAGAAAATGTTGCTATCACCACAATTGTACAGAACAAAGAAAATCACAAGGCGTTAACAAACAAACAAAACGAATTGAAAAAGGAAATTACGAAACTGATGAATACAGTTTCATTGTTGAATCATGGAACATTATCGAAACCAGAATACCAGGAAAACATGGGCATTAAAAAAGCCATATATCTTCCTACACATTATTGGTAAACAAAAGCACAATGTCAACATGTATAAAATTTATTTAGTAGATTGGCTCCGTTCCAACTCACAATCCAAAACAGAGAAAACAGATATTAAAGATTTATTTACTTATTTACCAATAAAAATCATCATAAAATATCTTTCGGAAACTAGAGAGATTGATATTCATTCTAAATCAATCGGAATGGCAACAGTAATCGGTAAACTAGAGATGAATAGCAAACAGTAGTCGGTAAACTTGAAATTAATCGATTATGTTCTTTCTATTTCGATCCCTGATCATCGGTAAATTTCGGATGAAATACGCTCGAGAATCGATTCGTATTTTAATGATAGATTGGAAGACGTTTCTACGAAAATTGAATCGGTTGTTTAGAGTATAGTATTTTTTTTTCCTTTAACCTAATTTGACCTTCAATGAAGATTTCAATGTTTAGACTCCGATCTTTATTTAGAAAATGTTTTAGATATTCGCAGCATAAAAAGTTTTTTCACGTTGTTGCATTGGAAAATTGGTTACAATTTACAGAAAGATTATAAAAGATTAAAGACAGTTCGAGAAAATTCTTACACATTTCACGTATTAAGATAATATGTACCCAGTAAGACCATTAACTGGATAGTGGATGGTGGAGTATTCAGCTGCATCCGGTTAGACTGGAGAGGAACCCCAACATACATGAAAAAAACCGGCCAACCGGCCAACTGCGAGTCGCTACATTTCCAGTTCCGTACCATCATTTATAAAAACCTTAAATATTTATATTATTCTGTTTTTAGTATTTGTTGTTATAGCTGCAACTGCTATATCTGTAGAAATTTCAACTGGCTAACTATCACGGTTCATGAGATACAGCCTGGTGACAGACAGACGGACGGACGGACGGAGAGCGAAGTCTCTGCTAATAGGGTCCCGTTTGACCCTTTGGGTACGGCACCCTAAAAATGTCAATGAGTACAAAGTGCCCAACTAGATTAAACCTATCAGATGACAACTTCGTAATAATAACCATACCCTGCACGCTGGTCTGGCTAATCTCTATACCAACAGTATGTGTCCACTTACAAGTCCGCTCGGTTGCCAACGCATGTAGTTTTGGCGCCGAACGGTAACTGGCGCAATTTGGACGCATCGGGTGCCAGCATCACCAGTCACCACAGTCAGCTGACAACTTAATGCGATAATGGCAGTGGAAGAAATTAGATTTTGAACTAGGGCCATTGGGATCGCAAAATAAGAAAGAAAAACTAGTTTACACTACAGCTTGATCTCATAATTATATTATTGTTAGTTTTTCTCTCTCTTTACTTTGTTTTATTTTGTTGGTTTATATGTATGTATTTATGTATTCATCGTTATATTCTATTTGTAAATGTTTTCTTGACCTATTGTTATGCTGCACCTACTATGTTTTCCCCCAGCATCACCCTAAGGTAGATTGGTAGAAAACGCCCAAGGCATTAAGTCCGCGTTTGTGCAGTGTTTTGTACTTGTGCGTAAAGTTTTAATAAATAAAAATAAATCGTGGAAGAAGAGGGAGAGGATGGTCAAAGAAAAAATGAATAAAATTTGTGAAGAATGATATGAAAGAAAAAGGAATAAGTCAAATTATACCGGCTAACAGGGGAGAATCGAACAAATCGTGTCTCCCAAGATAGAATACATCAAATAATAAGGGACAAACGTGTCTACAGTTCTCAACATCTTACCTCTAATGCAATCGCAAATCGCAACATATACATAGACACCCGTGTTTATAAACAAGTTAAGACACGAGTTTATTCTGTAGTTTAGTTACTTGAAGTTAGAACTGTCAAAGGTTAGAATCCTTAGCTTTGCTTTCTTTAACGGTTCTTCCTTCGTTTAAATTCTTGTGTATTGCATAAGTAGGTACTTTAACTCAAGTAATTACTTTAACTTGATTTCTGGTAAGGATTTAAGACTCTGTAAAGACCTTCAAATAATCTGTTTCTACAAAACGATCGATTCAAACCCTTTACCAAGCAAGGCTCCAGGAGGTCTACTCTCTTTCTCCGAAACGTAACTTCGGCAACGAACGAAAATTAAACGTAGTTACGCTTGTGCCCCTAATCTATATCGTTTACGGACGCACACAAGAAGTTCGAATTCACAGACAATTAACGTGAACGAATGTATTAAATGTTACTGTGTGCGTCCGCAAATGATATAGAATAAGGTCACAAACGTAACTACGTTTAATTTTCGTTCGTTGCCGAAGTTACGTTACGGAGAAAGAGAGTAGACCTCCTGTTCCCGAGCCACAGTGTCAACGCACGGCTTACAAATGCAATTACTAGAGACCCAGTTACGGATTGCGGAAACCTTAGTAATTTCCAATTAAATAATAGTATTATTGCCGGGAGCAGTCGTAATGATCCCGGTTACTTCTACCCCGATGACATCGTTTAGTTCAGTCGTATTGTTAATGTGTGGTATCTGTGTTTGCGCAGGACATGATTCGGTCACGTTTGGGATCGGGACTGTTCCTTAAATGGTAATGTTGTTTTGGAATAGGTAACAGTTCCTTTATGCAACTACCTATACAAGTACTATGAAGGGGCAAAGTTTGTATTTTTAGGGGGCAATCTGCGGAACTACGGATCCGATTACGAAAATTCTTTCTCGTATGGACAGCTACATTATGCCCGTCTTATTATAGGACTAAGATCTACAATTGGCAGCCGGGACATGCTTGTCAAGGCACGGAGGAAACTCGGTATGGAATGGGTCACCCATGCCCGCAGGACTGACCTAGGCAAGCGCACCTAAATCTGAAGATTGACCCGTGCGGCTGTTATTATTTAGCCACAAGTTCTTATATAACACGACAACATAAAGCTACATTTTTCTTTTAAATAAAACTGCTCCTTATTATGTATTACTCCTGTACCGTGGGTGCGTTTTCAAACATTTAATTCACATCACATACACAAATAGCCAGATCCGGAACAACTATTGTAGGTCATACAAATATATGATCCGTGCGGGGATCGAACCCCCGACACGCAGCGCAGCAGTCGATCGCTCAACCACTGCGCCAACCATGCCATCAGTTTTGTCAGTGTTTCAGCAATAGCTACTGATTATGATGGTACTAAAGTCATTTTAAACCTTGTTCTAGTTCCTAACTACGAGTACAAACTAAAAAACTGTCCAAACACAAATAAATGAACATTCAAAGAGGAGAAAACGAGCTCTCCTCAAAAGTTTCCGTTCCTCTTTCCCTCTTTGAGCACCGCAATCACACAAATTGCATTACCTACTGAAAGTCCTCCAGCTACGTTAGTAATTTCAGAGAGGTTAAGGAAATTGTCAGACTCTGCTCTTTCAGATCCCATTTTCAAGATTAGTGAGGATTCAAAGTTTGAAACTACTTACTCGTCGTTTAAATTCTACTTACGTTGATAGTCTGTGCTTCAAATATGAATGGAAAATATTGTAGAATCAAAATAAATGTACTGAAAGCTTAATGATATTATTGGCGAACAACACGCCTGCTATACCCCAAAGGTAGTCAGAGTTGTACTTATGCACACCTAAATTTTTCACCAGTTATATCAAATTTCTTGTAAACTGGCAATCAAGTAATACCACGGTTTAAAAATAAATTACCTTTTTTTAAAAAACTTTTATTAAACCGAAAAGAAGAAAATTAATTAGGTTTAGCTATCAACATTGAAGACCTATAGAAAGTTTCGTGTCCGTGCTATTAATCGTTCAGGAGTTTTCTCGTGAGGAGGCGATCCTGGCTGCAGAATCAAGTCTGTCATAAAAATTAATTGTCACCAGAACCAAAGGTGTGTGAAAATTTTCAGCTCAATCGGTTGGGGGGAACTGGTTTTAAATTCAGTTGCAAGATTTAAACAATACAAAGTAAATAACTAACTAAATGACAAGTTAAATAAAAGCTTAAAATAAAAGCGTGTTCCATATAAAAAAAAAACAGTTCCTAGTGTGATATCCGATCCCTCGGCCTCATCCCTATACCATAAAAAAATAATTACAATACAAAAAAATGTTACATTAAAGTTAGCATGACTGTGAACACACGCAATCAGAATATCAAACAGGCATCGAACCCTAAACCGCAGCGTTGCGGTCGAATCGACCTGCCACGCGCGTTGCACCTCACTTCATGATTGCATAACGCAGACATTGCCATATTGTCTGGGAAATTATAGCATAGTATCAATTGTAGGTATAAGGTAATGAGGACTAGACTGGTCTGAGACTTGACTGGATTTAGACTTTATATACTGTGTTTTTAGACAGCAATGGTGGCCCATTGGGCTCCTACTTACGAGTTATTGGTCGTGGGTTTGAACCCAAGCAAGCGCCTTACCTTGTGTAGTAATTTTTTTATCACCACTTCTCTCAAAACGACCATTTAAGTCTCATGTAAGTAATTGGGGTCAAGCCTTTTTGCCATGAACCGAGCACAAATCCAAACTTCTTAGCTGCTACGGAAAAATTACTGGATGGAAAAACTCAATAACAATTTGCCCTACCCAGGAATCAAACTTGGCTGACCTAGGAATCGAACTCATGACCAAATGCTCCGCAGTCCCCCTTGCGACCACTAGACAAGGAGGCAGTCAAATTAAATGATGTGACACATTTAATTTGAGAAGTCCTACCAACTCATAACATGACATGGCTGACGTTGGCCTAATTAACAGTTTAACCACTTAAAATTGGGCTCATCCTATAATGTAAAACACAGTGCATGGAATCACCACATCAGCAACGTGTACCAATAAAATTAGTGGCGCCGGAAGTGGGTTAAGCGCACAACTTGTGTCATAGTGCCAGATTCTATACGTCATTTGTGTTGAAGTGCGAGCATTTTTTTTATTTTTAGGAATGGCATCTTGCAGTTCAACCTGTGAGGTTGTCGTCTGCTCGTCTGCTTAACCGGACTATCCTGTGGGTGCCTTAAGAGTAAGGCCTCCAGCCAGGGCAAAAAAAACTTACAAACTAAGCGACTACACGCTAAGAGCACCCCCTGTGGGGTACGAGCCTCGGCTTAGGGCGTCGCTGGGGGAGGACTGCATGGGGACAGGCTGGATCTGAATGATATCATTATTTAGGGGCTGATTTAAAACTACTGGCGAAGTGCGGGTAAAAGTTGAAAGCGTCTCCTATTCAACTCTACTACTGAAAAAAAATTGAAAGTTCTATCATGGGTGATAGAGCGAGGGACACACTCATTCGCATAGTTCATTGACCATAATGACTGCATGGCGTCCAAGGACTGGGAAAAGAAATGTTACTCGTCAGGCGGCGACACAGACAGGGAACTGTCTCTTAGTAAAAACCAGGTTAAAGTTGCTAATCTCCACACAAATTAGCACAAACCAAGGCTTATACCCAGAAGTGGGTGAATTCAGGCTGCGGATGATGAGTGTGATAGTACTTCGCACATACATATTTGTACGCGTATATAGGATGGTAATTAGTGACCGATACTTAAACACGTGATTGTACTCATGAAAACAAACAACTTTCCCAAAGAAACATTTTTTATACTCATTCACTTTTATCACAACAACACAACAGCCGTAGAAATTCGCGCGTGCGCCTGTGACCTATCAGCTGTTAGCCGCATGACGCCGTTCTGTCTTATTACTATCGTACCGTGCCACAGTGGGTACAAGGCAGAGCATCGGCATCGCAACTCCGAATGTTATTGTGATAAAAGTAAATGAGTATAAAAAAATGTTTCTTTGAGAAAGTTTTTTTGTTATCATGAGTACAATCACGTATTTAAGTATCGATTACTAATTACTAGTCACCCTAAATAAGAAGAATATAATCGTACTGAGAAGAAGAAAAAAACATGCTGCGCTGACCTCAAATAAATTGAGATATGGGCATGAGAATGGTGATACCAACCCTATTGAGAATTCATAGAACCCACGTGTAACGAAAAACATAAAAAATAAAATCATCCCTTAAGACTTAGAAATAGATAAGAAACATGTCGTGTCCAGCTTTTACACTGGCAGGGTAATATGTCCAACAAAAGATAAGCGTTTGACAGTTAAATGGCTCAATCAAGATTTGGCTGTTGAATAGTAGTTTTGTTCAATCTAAGAAAGTAATAGCATTTTGGTATCTGAGCTAGAGAGGAGGAGGAGATGATTTCCCATCCGTAAAAAAGGCATAGAGGACCTTGTGAGCTTATATAAAGGTACAATAAAAAAATATAGTATCTATCCTTTATTTATAAGTTAAAATTAGTAACTAGTAGTTTTAGCTTTTTGGCAGCTGAAGTAGAGAGGAGCATAAAAAAAGTACAATTAAAAAAGAATTGTTATCCTTAACATTGAAATTTTCAAGTGGTAGATTTTGTGGGCGTTCACCAACTAACTTTTATATTTAGTTTTTCCAGTTCCTAGCTATGATTATCATTTTATATTTCGAACATGTTAAGAACAGAGTATAAATTGAAAAGGCACGTTTATATTTTCAACTAAATAGGTCAATTTCATACGGGGTGAATCCCGACACCGAAGCTAAAACGGTTTTCACGTATTCATTCATTATGGATCATAGAAAGCTTTCGTAGGTTATAAAAAAAAACAGCTGTTTCCAACAAAACTGCAATTTTTTACAAAATGTGTGGAATTGCAGTTTTTAGGGTTCCGTACCCAAAGGGTCAAACGGGACACTATTACTGAGACTTCGCTGTCCGTCCGTCACCAGGCTGTATCTCATGAACCGTGATAGTTAGCCAGTTAAAATTTCTACAGATTATGTATTTCTGTTGACGCTATAACAACAAATAATAAAAACAGAAAAAAAAAAACAGTATTTATGGGGGACTCCCATACAAAAAAGTGTTTTTTTTTTATAAATAATGGTACGGAACCCTTCGTGCGCGAGTCTGACTCGCACTTGGCCGGTTTTTGTTTTTTAAATCTATCCCCGCACGGTACAAATATTTTTATGGCCTACAGATTTGTTCCGGGTCTGGCTGCTTGTGTATATTAGTTTAAATGTAGAACGCACCCACGATACAGGACAAATTCCTTTAGTGGGGCAAGTTTTAAAAAAGAAAAGAATTCAATTCAGTGGGGCGTTAAAAATGACGGACTGATTATGTGGTTGCCGTTATATTAGCATCGATGTCCCTTCCACCTTCACTTTATATTTTTGTGTTTTCCTGCCATTTTTACACATTTCTGAATTCCTGATCGCCCAAAAATTTCCTTTTGAACGTTACTTGAATAAACTTCCCCGAGGAAATATTAAAGATTAAAAATATCGTTTTCAATACCAAGTTTTCGCTGGAACGATCTTTTAGAAATTCTGACAATACGGTGCTCAGACCGGCAAACCTAAAAAACATTCAAATAAGTTCTTGCCAAACAGTTTCCATCTTTATTCCATAGAAATAAGAGCTGACATTGAATACTAGAACAGCAATCTTAACGCTGCCGGGAAGGTATCTCCAAATTGCTTTTACAGTTACAGCGAAGGAATTCAAACTTTATTCACGTTTAATTACGGTTGGTTTGAGAAGTGCACTTGTGATTTGAAGATGTTGAATGGATGCCACAATTGGACGAGCGTATTGAGCATCTCTGAGGACTCAATGTCGATTGATACTTCAAAGGATGTGTTATTGGTATCAATGTGACCATTGAAGTCTGTACTACGGTTTCTAAACGACTTGATAATATTATGTGAAATCGACGGCCACTAATACATTAGTGTCTACCTACTGTCCACGACTTCGTCCGCGTTGAAGATAATTATTGTAGAGTACTTCATCATCATCATTATCATCAGTCTATAACGTTCCCACTGCTGGGATTCAGGCTTCCTCTCTATGTGAGGGAGTGGGCTGTAATCCTCCACGCGGGGCCAGTGCGGGTTGGTAGATGTCACATGTCTTCGAATTTTTAGTTCTACGACATGCCGGTTTCCTCACGATGTTTTCCTTCACCGTTTTGAGAGCAGCGGTGATGAAATAAATTACACAAAGTAATGCGCCTGCTTGGGTTCGAACCCACGGCTTACTGATCGTAAGTCGGGACTGCCACCACTGCTCTCCAATACAATTTGACTAGACATAAAGCGCCACAAATATTCCTAGGTACAACATTGTTCCATACAACCCTCCAGATTATTATCAGTGTTAAACCAAATTGGGAGAAGTTCAAAGCTATGGAGGGGACCATTGTCCAGAAGTGGGTCAATGCAAGTTGAAACTAAAAACTAGTCGAATGCTGACCGAGTACTTAGTACGTATGGGACGCCATTTGTATCCATTCGCTGTGGTCGTGCAGAACTCGCCTCGATACTTTGTGCTCTTTTTGTAAGGACAAACCGTCGACCGACGTCGATCCATATGTCGATTTTCCTACAGTAAAATCCATTAAGGGTCAAGCCCTTAATTTGATTGAATGATTTTATTGTATGAAAATCAATACCTAGAAATTGAAGAATCGACACGAAAAGATGTCGTTTGTCTTGGTATGGACATGTAATGAGGAGGGATGAAACTCATGTGACTGAAAGAGTGATGGGTCTGAATGTTGATGGATAGAGAGGGAGAGGTAGACTAAAGAAAAGAGGAATAGATGGTGTGAGGAATGATATGAAAGAGAAAGGAATAAATCATGCCGTGACATCTGACAGGGGAGAGTGGAAGAATAAAACGTGTTGCGCCGACCCCAAGTAGAATAGGACAAGGGTAGGAAGACGATGATGTATGAAAATCGCTACCTACCATTTACGTAAGCTTTAACGCCATTCACGTTTCTATAACGGCTTGTAAACTCGAAATAAATCCCCTTTACCCAGTGCTATTTTCGTCGGAATCGACACTATTTGAAAATTGTTTTGTTTTTCGACAAAAATAGCTCAGTAAATCAGCAGGTTAACAGTGTGTCATGTATTTTGGTAACGTTCGATAGTGTATACCCTAGTGAGCAGTTTGTTTAGTGTTTATTGCAATAGATGACGGTATATTTAGGTAAGTCGTACGTAAGAATGAGGTAAACGTTTAAATTGTTCACGTTAAAGGACTGGTGATATTTCCTTTTTTTTTTCTTTTTTCATGAAAAGTTTAAAAGGCAGATACAAGAAACAAAATTTCGTACTTTATAGACCTGAGAACGTTTTAGGACGTGCTTAAAGTATTCATGATCAGTACTATAATAGTGTTGTAAACGTTTACAGAACCCCAAATAGGCCCTAGTTTTATCGCTGATTTAATGTATAATCATTACATAAAGGCTCTCACGGTGATAAATCAGCTCTATAGTTGAAATGTTGCAACGTTTATGTCACAAATTTGCACTTTAAAACTAAACAAAACAAGTTTATAGTGCTACTTTGCACCGTAAATGATTCCAGTGATCTTTTTATCATACTTGTTCGCCAGTTCCCCAAGCAAATAAAATATATCAATATAAGTTATGCTTTATGTCATTTGCCATAACATGTTATAATAATGACATACTACAAAGCATTTATGGACCGTAACTCTGCCATTACTTGCACTTGCGAAAATAATTGTATCGGTAGAATCAGTATGCTGATTTCAAATTAGACAATGCGCCATCATAATTTTCGAATTTTCTTTAAATTTAAATAAATAAAATTAGGACTTGTCCCGATCATGGCTGCTATAGTACACATTGGTTCCAGCCGTACTGCTTATGTGCTATCAGCAGCAGAAAACAGCGGCCATATTTTCACCTTAATCGCTTTAGTCTCGTAGCAGTAACACAAAGTCACTTTTAGAACTATTTAGAATTTAAGTTATTTAGCAACTGCACCAGGAGTCGCAATGGTACTATTTAGTACTATAGACGAATTTTCATAATTTTTTGAGAACTAGCCCTATAGCGATGTTGAAGGAGCTTTTAAGAAGCTAAATGTTTACGTAACTATTGTGCAAGGTACTTTTATAATGCTGATTGATCCTGTAATAGTGTTTTTGATCCTGCTACAATACTAGTACTGTAGAAATTATTTTGACGCATTATTTGTGCAAAATAGATACATAAAAGTGTCAGTAAGGTCGCCTATAATACTAACTAGTGACATAATCGCTTTTTTCATATCTATTACAGTGCAGCACTTTAAATATTCTTTTGTATGGTCCTATAAGCGATCTAAGAACTAAATTATGGATCCTAAATGCTTTTTAATCTTATAGATCCAAAACACTCTGTCAAAAACCCTTATAGTATACGTTGTCACAGTGGTTACTATTATACGCCTACTATATCACTGTTTCGAGCTAAATCGCCTTGGTTAAAGAACCGTTTGTTACTTGGGGATGTAAGTGGCCACACGATGTGAGGAGCTCGTGGCTAAATAATAACAGCATCTCGGGTCTATTTGCAGGTAAAACCGCACTTGTCTGGTTTGGTATGTGTATACATGGGTTTTTAACCCATAACATAAGGAGTTTCTGTTCTGTGTGGTGTCGGACGTAAAGAATAGCACCATCCCATATCTTCACGTGGGTGAGCTAAGAGGCGACTAAGGGACTTGCCAGAGAATGGGCAGCAGCGTTCTCTGTGTGCTTTTGTGACAACCGTACTGCGATCGCCAACCCGCCTGACAAGCGTGGCGATTATGGCAAAACCCCCCACAATGTCAATGTGACGACACTTGGGGGAGGCCTATGTCCAGCAGTGGACGTCTTTCGCCTGAAATGATGATGATGAACTGTGTTTTGGAAGTGAGATAGGCGCAGTGACTCCATGTAAAATACTGGTATTCAGATGCATCTGGTTGGACTGGAAGCCGTCTCCAATATAGTTGTGAAAAAGATAGGCAGATGATGCAGCATTACCTGACCCATTTTTCTCTTTTTTGCTTTGTGAGATGGGTCAGGTAATGGTGCGGGGCACTGTACTTAGCATATGTTATAAGATCTATGTGTACTTCTGTTTTAGAATCAGCTTTAAAAACGAATCTATGAACATGATGCTATATATTTGTTTCATAAGTACGTTTTGTGTAATGATTTCGTACATTATTTTGTTGGTAAACTGACACAAGCTTACACGAATGCATATGTCGCAGTTGTCATGATTTATTCCGTTAGACACGGTCATCATGTGGGCAGAACATGGGTTCCGTGCTATGAAACACACAATACACGAGGTACACTGCTTTTGTCCAACTCACTTACTACTCACAAATTACTTGAAATTACAATCCAACACAATAACACTAGGCACCATGAATCGGGGAACAGTTTCGGGACGTCTTGACTCCGCCACGGTCAGACACAGACTGTCCGCCTCACAGCGAACTCGAAACATCACGACTCTGTAGAAGCGCGCTTAGGTGTGGGTAGACTGGTAAGTAGGTCGCGTGCTACCTTTGGCGCGCTTGCCGATTCATTTTCTGTCCGTACTAATGACCGGATCCTACACATAAAACCCTTAGTATTTGTTTTGTATACAAAGTAACAAGTCATATATTTTTCATATTTTATCTTTCTTATCGTTTAATGCATAGAAAATATACATCTGACGATGAGTTTTGACCCTTTGATCACACTTAAGTAAACGTACATTTCATGCTTTTAAGCGGGTTCCACTTATATCTTTAAACAGATTAATAATACCGGTATTCACAGCGTAACCGATCTCTCAAACTAACACTTTACCTATTTGTGTTTATACCCAACGGGACTGCATACCTATACAGCATGTATAAACATAGACCATCAAACAGAATAACTTTGTCTATGGGACTGTCAAAAATGATCTGGCATTTGGGCTGAGTAGGTATTGAAAGTATGAGACAGCAGGTTATTTTTTTTTTTTCAGAATATTTAGGAGCTCTTGGTTAAATAATAACAACGGTTCGGGTCGATCTTCAGGTTAAGCCGCGCTCACCTTGGTTATCCGTGGATGGGTGACCACCCATAACATACCGAGTTTCCTCTGTGCTCGGCACGCTGATCTGTTGGTCCCGGCTGTCATTTGTAGATCTTTGCCAGTTGTTCGAAGTAGTCAGTGGCCCGAAAGTCCTACAACCAGTCTTACCAAGGGGAATCATCATAGTACCCATTTATACAGTACTAACTGGCCACTCATTCCATACCGAGTTTCCTCCGTGCCTCTGCACGTTGATCTGTAGGTCCCGGCTTTCATTTGTAGATCTTTGCCAGTTGCAAGAGGTAGTCAGTGGCTCGAAAGTCCTACAACCAGTCTTACGAAGGGGTTTCATCATAGTACCCATTTACCCAGTACTAACTGGGTTTTTGAAGTCAGATTGGATGTCATTCCAAGTAAAATACTAGTATTCAGCTGTAACCGGTTGGACTGGAAGCCGACCCGACTATGTTGGTCCCATGGAGGAAGTCACTTAATTTTATGGTCAACACCACATCCTTAAATATGACCATACCTTTCCGTTACATGCTGTATATGAATGTATGTATGTTTGTACGTTGTATTATCGAGAACGGCTGATCCCAGTTGACGGTTTCGTAATCCATGACACATGATGTAGTCGGATTGATTTAAACGAAACATTCTTTGCCTTAAAAGGGAGCTGTGTGAAGGGACTATAAATTGTAATTGTGCCTGTATTAGGCGCTTTATTCGAATATTTGGAGCGATATCTTTCGACTTATTTTTCTGATTGCAATTATTGTATGGGTATGGGAAGTAAAGGGTTTGGAAATTATGGACCACATGGCTTATTGTCGTATTTATCCAATGTCTCGCAGATGGTGGCGCGTGTTGGATCATTCAGTTCTTATAACAGTAGGTCTATTATAAAGAAACCCATTCGTTCTACGTGCTGGAAATCTTCCACATGGACATGAACTGCCATGGCTGACCTGGAAGTCTTCAAAAGACTCCAAACCTAGGTTTGCCAAAGCAAAGAAAACCTGCTCAGATGGAGATTTATTGATGACTTTGCACTGGAGTGTAAATGTGGTGCTGTTGATGGGGCGCTTAATATCGTGCCCTGTGTGTATTGTTTGTTTATTTATTATTATTAGTTTGTATAATTTTTTATGTTGCTTTTTTATTATTTTGTACCCTTATTGTTCTGCTTTTTATATTGTTTAAGTAATTAATATTTTATAATAATAATTCATTAATTGATTGATTGTCGTATACTGTATTATTTTTAATGACTTTTTTAAAATTATTTCCTTCTTATCAAACTTTTTGTACCTACCTAGATAATAAGTAAATGATGTGGTTGCCTATAATTGGAAGCGCACACTTGTATTGTCCTTGTGTATGTTAGCATGCATGTAATTGTGTAGCCTCTGTTGGCGATCCAAATAAATAAATAAATTACAGGAACTGATGATGGCTACTGAAGATGGAAAACTCGTAGTCCAGATCTTGGCAGACTCAATTATGATTGCCATGGACACACACTAAGAAAAACAGAATGCTAATTTGAATAAACATTCTTCAACTTCAGTCATTATTCATCCGTCAGAAGTCCGATATCATCATCATCATCATTTCAGTCCAAAAGACATCCACTGCTGGACATAGGTCTCCCCCAAGTGTCGCCACATTGACATTTGGGAGGTTTTGCCATAATCGCCACGCTTGGCAGGCCGGTTGGCGATCGCAGTACGGTTGTTACAAAAGCACAGAGAACGCTGCTGCCCATTCTCTGCCAAGTCCCTTAGTCGCCTCTTACGACACCCACGGGAAGATATGGGAAGTCCGATATAAGTATCCATTATTATAATTACAAACCTTCGAACCAATCACGAAGTTTCTAATATCTATATTTATACATTTAATTTCTATTTCCGTTTGGATAATTACGAAACTGTTACTGTTGATCTCATAACGGGATATCGAGTCGTGACGATGATTTTTTTTTAAAGAATCGAGTCTTTGTAATCGATATTGTTAAGTATCAATTTCCCTTGATCTCGGTAGTATTTAAGTTTTTTTTTTTTTGTTTATTGGTAGCTAGTAGGTACAGGCAGATCAAACCACAACAATCCGTCAAATTTCTTTAATAGATTTTTAACTTTATCATTACGGAATAAGGTTCAAGGTTGTTTGGGAAGAATTGTTTTTCTTTTTACCTCGTGAGAAGTGACAGGTTAATAGGTCAATTTAGAAAGCATTCTTTTTTCGAATTAAACGAATTGAAGTTATTTCGGTCGAATTCTGCCGATACATAATAATATCACGCTTGTAATCCCCGAAGGGTTGGTCAGAAGTGTCCGTGTACTACACCCACATTTCGCCAGTTATGTGTAAGTCTCATGTTTTTGGAGCGAGCCTTTTGCCATCAATTTGGCATGAATCCAAACTCCGGGCTTTTATTGAGGAAGTCTTGATGATATAAACCCAGTAGTCATGTCAAATTCACTTACACTTTGCTCAACCTGGAAATCTAACTCAGGCCTTGTTGTTCTGTAAAGAATTTTCGAATAAGCCTGAGAAATCTTTTTTTTTTCAGATTGTGCGTCAGATTAATGTTCTTTTTAACCGACTTCTAAAAAAGGAGGAGGTTCTCAATTCGGATGTTTGTATTTTTTTTTATGTTTGTTCGCGCATAACTCTGTCGTTTACCAACCGATTTGAAAAAATCTTTTTTTGTTGGAAAGCGTATACTTTCCAAATGGTCCCATGAAAATTTTATCAAAATCAGACAAGCGGTTTTGAAAAAATCAACAAAAATCTAAAAATTCTAACTTTTCGTTTACTCTGTATTGCGTTTTTTGTTCGGGCATAACTCAGTCATGTACGAACCGATTTGGAAAATTATTTTTTTATTTCAAAGCCTATGCTTTCCATTTGGTCCCATAGTCACCAAGTCGGGATCTGATGATGGAATCTTGGCGAAATCAAGGGAACTCTTCAAATTTTATAGGAAAACGTACAGCGATTTTGGTATTTTCTACAACAAGTGAAATATTTGCGTTCAATGAGAACCATTCTACCATCAGATCTGATGATGAAGCCAAGAGACAGGCACCGTAACTCTTGTTGACTTGTTGGCTTGTTGTAATTGTAACGGACTAACGGTATGCATTTTCCAGGTGTACCATAGACTTGACTTTCCTTATTCAACCT
Source organism: Cerastis rubricosa (assembly GCA_949152445.1). NCBI lineage: Eukaryota > Metazoa > Arthropoda > Insecta > Lepidoptera > Noctuidae > Cerastis > Cerastis rubricosa. The sequence goes on along the minus strand of OX424537.1, from coordinate 17,626,467 downwards.
ACGTAACATGTAGGTCCTCTGCTTTGACAGTCTGTTTTCGCGATGATCAGGGTTCTTATTCAAAATGCGTTGATCATTTCTTTCCCTAATTTCTTTCAAACCGTTGTCCTTTTTCCTTTTTCTCAGTTTCAGTTTGACGCCGTTTTCTCATACGAGACGCATCTTTACTAGGCCTACCCATATTTTATTATTAGATTTAAAATATGTCACTAAAAACCAACAAATAATTTTTTTTTGCAAAAAAAAAACCGACTTCAAAAAACCCTAAACGCACTAAAAAGTTAAAAATAATACTATAACTTACCTATATTAATAAACCTAACCTACCCGACGATTAACCTCTAATAAAATTTAATAATTCTTTGGAGTCGGTGCCAAGCAATATACGATACCTGCTTGACTATATAGACAGAGTAAGGCCAGAAAAACAAAACATCTTACAATTTCTAAATATTAATTAATTAATTAATTCAAATTATATTGCTTGGCACCGACTCCAAAGAATTATTAAATTTTATTATAGGTTAATCGTCGGTTAGGTTAGGTTTATTAATATAGGTAGGTTATAGTATTATTTTTAACTTTTTAGTGCGTTTAGGGTTTTTTGAAGTCGGTTTTTTTTTTGTTTTACTTCTTCTCGACTAGCAAAACAATGTAATTTAAACCATAACATCCATCACCCACAAAACTATATCTCGTTACCAATAACATCAAAGGTCAAACCTGCCCATTAAACTAGATATGAATTAAAAGAAATTCCTTCACTAATTGATGTTCAATGCTCATTCGGCTCTAAAAACACCGCTAAACATACATAGATAATTTATCTTTAATCTTACAAGGAACCATAAATCAATGTTGAGGAACATACATTACCATTAACTCCATAGAGCACTCACGATACTAAACTCCTATTAGTAATCCATCGATAACTATTTTACGAGCGCCTCTTAACTTTTTCTAAGTGATCCGGCAATGTACTTAAAATAATTCGATACGGTGTTACTACGTCAACCGTCAGTCCTGTGACGTAACAGTTTGTTCGAAATTCGAATCGGTTAGTCCGTGAAATATTTGAGGCTTTGTTATTTGAATTTGTGTCTTATTTGTTTGGAGTTTAGGTGTGTTTTGAGTTTTATTCGTTCCGGTTCATTGCGTAATAGGGATGTCAAATACAAGACTTTGATGATGGGAACAAGAGCTTCATAGTTTAATTAAAATGACAGAAGTGATTCATAGTAATTTGACAACAAACTCCTTGACAACTAAAATAAGTAGATATAACTAATTTGGTTTTACCGCCCTTGCATTGTTATTTTTTACTGCTAACTATTATTATAATGGCAAACCTGCAGATTGAATGAATCCCCTGTATCGTAGTTTTTTTTTTAAGTAAACTCCAGGTTCGCCAACATAATACCTGGCCGTAAATAAACTGTGAAAGGGTAACTGCTGCTTTTGATTTAACTACTTAGCGTGGGGTCTTCGATTCAAAACCAAGGCATGACCGGTGTTACCCATTAGCAGCACTTAGTCCTGCTTTGTGCCCGTTAAACAGCTATAAGACAACTTAGTACTTTCATGGCACTTGTTAGGTATACAACATAACTGGTGCAAATGTGGATGTACACACTCTGCTTACCTCTTCGGGGACTACAGGCAAGATGTTATATTATACTAGCTGTCCCGCGCAACTTCGTCTGCGTCACATTTTCCCCGTTTTCGCAACATTTTTCATTGCTGCTCCGCTCCTATTGGTCGTAGCGTGATGAATGTAGTGATATAGCCTATGGCCTTCCTCGATAAACGGGCTATCTAACACTGAAGGAATTTTTCAAATCGGACCCGTAGTTCCCGAGGTTAGCGCGTTCAAGCAAACAAACAAACAAACTCTTCAGCTTTATAATATTAGTATAGAAATACAGATTAGATTAGATGTTAGGGGTCATACTTAAATCACGTGAGGTTCGAAAACGGGGCGAGTGGGTAAGAAAAATCACAATTAATAACTATGCGGCGATACTGTAAAAAAACCCCAGCAAGCGAATTTGTGTCAAAAATAACCGATAAACATATTTTTTTATTAAAACTATCAGATCTCTTCGATGCTAAAAATATACGTGCTGCTGGAATAAAATCTCGTGAGATTTTAGGCTACCTGCTCTTTAAATATTTATATACGTCGTGACGTATCACCAAGGGGGAGGGGATTTAAGAGTGGTCTAAAATACCTCACGCCTTAAATGTAACACAACTGGCAAAATGGTTGACACACCTGTGCTGTTACCCCTTCAGTGAAATACCGGCGTGATGTTATGTTCTGAATATAGAAAGCTTTTGAGAGGAAAATCTTTGTTTTTCACCCGGACGTAACGACAGATGCGAGTAGCCGATGACATCGGAACTTTGCACAAAGAAACATTACGTCACGAAAAACGGATATTTTTATCCGTCGCCATCCTTTTTCGGATACTGTCCAACGAGACGGATCCAATATATGCGTACCCAATTTGGTCGAGTTTGTGTATAAACTTATTGCTGATACCTTTTTTTGTACTCATATTTTTATTTTTATTATACTTTTATGTCTTTTGCTTTGCTTTGCTTTTGCATTTTAAAGCTGTTATTTTCAGGACTGGCAAACGAGAAATGGGATTTCGATAATTTAATTCAGATCCTAAAATAGAATCTTCTATTCTATCAGAACACCATCGGGCTATGTCGACGGAAGAATTGACAAACTGACACATTGACATTGTCTATCTGTCATTATGTCGATTCTTCCGTAGACAAAACTCGTTTCTACAGTGGTCATGCTACGCGTGCTGCAATACGTTTTGGTGGCGAATGGCGTTTTTTGGACGACAACGTAACCATTGGTGTCCGACTCTTACTTGGCAAAGAAAATGCATTTCAAAAGCTAGAACGTTATACCATATTTTCTTTTTGATTAACCAAACAAAATGTAAAACATAACTGCGTTTTCACAATACCAAAACTAACACAACATCTTCAATTCCCAAAGGTATCCCCTAATGGCGTCAGGCTACTCGTAAAACTCTCTCCAAATATAAAAACACATAGAGAGACGAGTTCATTGAGCGATGCTTCATAAAACGTCATATTTTACGAGCTAAAGTTATGCTTACGACAGCAGTGGCGATGGATTGATGGTTGGTTTGGGAAAGGGTTACAGCAGAAACTATTTTTGAATAATATCACCTTTATATTGTGGGCTTGTGGCTAAATTTTATCAGCCATACGGGATTTTAGGGATTGTTTGTCAGTGTGTGACTATATCAGTCGATATTTCTATATAAGCACTGCAGTCAGTTTATTACTGAATGAGATTTATTCCAATTAAACCCAAGGAGAACCTTCCGAACCTTCCTAAGGGACTTGCCAGAGAATGGGCAGCAGCGTTCTCTGTGCTTTTTTTTGTGACAACCGTACTGCGATCGCCAACCCGCCTGCCAAGCGTGGCGATTATGGCAAAACCCCCCAAAATGTCAATGTGGCGACACTTGGAGGAGGCCTATGTCTAGCAGTGGACGTCTTTCGGCTGAAATGATGATGATGATGAGAACCTTCCGACCGGGCTAGTGCGCAGTACGTCATCCGCCGTTCATAAGTCTCGCTCACATATGCATTTCTGCTTACCTTGCGTTCTATCTATCGTGCACGCTTACATGTGTCCTTACAGGTTGATTGAAGGTTAATGCTTGCCGGGGTTTGTAGGTGGATGGGTGACCATAATGACATACCGAATTCCGTCCGGTCTCAGAAAGTACGTTAAGCCGTTGGACCCCACTGTCGTTCTTCTTTTCTTTGACAGTCCTTACAGGTAGTTAGAAACCGGAAAGTCTATCAACCAGCCTTACCATGGGTTATCCTTTTACCCAATAACTTTCTTCAGATTCTCTAGGTGCAGAGACAATACGGGGGTAAGGGACAGCGACGTACAATTGGTTACCATGTATTCAGTACTTAAACTTCAACATAAATAATAGAAATGTTTAAGAGCGTTTACGGGTTACGACATTTCATACAAACTTTCAAGTCCTTATTTTCCGAAATGAATGAAACTTCGCACGCATAAGCAGGATAGTAAGATAGTTTTTTGTGACCAATGTGGTCTAAAAAGTTACAAAAAAACTATATCGAAAAATAGTGTTACAGCAAAATTAGACCGATTATAAATTATCTATAGAAACAGACATTTCCAATTCTTTTTTTTAAAAGACATGTCGAAATCCTGCTTATGCGTAAGTTAAGTTTCATTATAATCGGTTCAGTCATTTCGGAAAATAAGGACTTGAATTTGTTTTGTAATGCCGTAATGTGTAAATGCTCTTAACCGGCAATTTAAAAAAAAAGTCGGTGTGTCCTTCCACTCTTTACAAGTAACATTATCCCTAACAATTCTCTGCAGCTTAAATAATAAATGCTACAATTAAAAAATACAATCTGGAAGCTGCGTCCGCGCTGAACAATTACACTCAAATGAAATAAGACAACGCTATGCTGTGACGGTATTTACCATTCATCCACATTTATGGTCAGGGTTGCCATGACGGATTAGAAGGTTTAATAGTACAATAGAGTTAATTGTTTGACAACAGCGACTTGAAAAAGATGCTATGTTGAAGTCTTACTTACTTAAATCATCATCTGCTTAGCCTTTTCCCAAACTATCTTGAGGTTGGCTTCCAGTCTAACCGGATGCAGCTGAGTACCAGTCTTTTACATAAAGCGACTGTCTATCTGACCTCCGCAACCCAGTAACTGGGTAATACGATACCCCTTAGTAAGACTGGATGTCAGACTTTTGGCTTCTGACTACTCGTAGTGAATGTCAAAGATCTACAAATGACAGCCGGGACCAACGGCTTAACGTGCTTTCCGAGGCACGGAGGAAACTCTGAATGTAATTATGGTCACCCATCCACGGACCAACCTCGGCAAGCACGGCTTAACCTTAAAGATCGACCCGTGCGGCTGTTATTATTTAGCCACGAGCTCCTTACTTAAATACTGGAAGAAAATACTTTATGGATCTTCAGCATTACTGAAGTGTATTTTTCAATGCTTTGACTAAAGAATAACCAATTCCAGTTCGCAGTTCAAGGTGGCGATGATGTCAAGGAAAAATGTAACAACATGTCAAAACTAGGTACATTTTATTTTAGTTTTGTGCCTTCACAAATATCTTGGTCGAAATGTACTATGACAATACAGACCCGTTACTGTCATTCTTTGCGATCCATAGACATAATTCATGGACGTCTAAATCTTAAATTCTCTGACAGATAACACACAGCCTAAGGCTCAATTTACATTGCCGCATAATGAAAGTGATTTTTGCTTACAAATTCTTGCAAAGTTAAAGACTTACAAACTTGATGGGAGCTGCTAACTGTGAGAATTCCCGAGAATGCGCGAGAGATCTCCGAAAGACGTATCTTGTCTGTATGTTACACAATTAACATAAAGTTCATTTTGCTTTGTAAGATTTTGTTACGAAAATTTGCTTACATTCCAAGACAATTAAAAATAAACCTGAGTCTCTTGGTCTAGGAGTATGTTTTTGTCCTACCTTTTGCACAATTTTGGATTTCGACCTACGGCCAATACGAAAATCAGACATCCCTAAACACAGCAATGACGGAAAACCAGGGTTCGTAGTCATATCTGAAGGGCTTTCGTTCCGACTACCTTTAATAAAAACTATCAGAAGTTTGTTAACTGTTATGATTTCATTTATTTTTATTGATATTTCAGTTGATGACGATACTTTATATCGGCAAAGTTGGTATCTAATATAATAACGTTATAAAGGCGAGTCGAAAGTTAAAACGCGTTCAATGGATTTCAATAACGATTAACATTAATGGAATATTTGGAATTTATTGAGATCAGAAAAAAACACTTTGCTTGGAAGAAAAGAGAGATGAATTAAAACATAGACCTTCTAGAAGAGTCATGATTTTATAGAAAGCAAGTGAACCCTGAGAAGATGGACAAAGAGATGTACGCAAGAAGACATGCTGCACCCATTCCTCACAACAGGGACTAGGGCAAGAAACGATCACCAAAACTATGCTGTACTGACTCCGCAAGCAGGTACTTTTTGTGGATTTAGCAGTCCTACATCATGACTTAAAATCCTTTGTCCCCAGCTGGGAAAGAGGGCGTCCACATCCACAGTAGGCCTCCATCGTGAACGGTCTTCAATGTTGCGACTCATCTCACTACTCGCCAACACGGTGCCAAGCCAAGTGTGTTGAAGACGAAGACGCGATGTAAGTGGAGCTGCACAGGACACATCCTCCCGAGAGATTCCGATCACGTACCGAAAAACGAAGCCTGCCCGACCTTACATCATAACAACAACAAAAAACAAGGGCCTTTAATTAATTAATCGCAGTGTGACAATTAGCCCGGTGACACGGATACGATTCCGTTGCTCCGGTTGCGTGACCTAATTGTGACCCGACCTGCGTGTTACAGGATTACGGAAATGACTCGCTCCTATTGACCGCTGCTATCCTAGTACCTGGCTGTTAGTAAATGTTTTTGTTGTTGTTGATAAGTGACGGTTTTACCAATTTGCTTGCTGGAGTGGTTAATTTTAATTTGTCTTCTTTTTGCTACGGGTTATTCTAAAATCACATTCGAAATGTGGTGCTGGAGGCGGATTCTCCGAATTCCATGGCCAGCCAAACCCACAAATGTGTCTATCATTTCCCAACTTGATATCAAGGCCCGATTGTCTACAGTTTGCCTACAGCGTATGTTAAGATATTTCGGCCACATAATGCGAAGGAAAGAGATAGCAGCCTTGAAAAGCTGGTCATTGTTGGTAATACCGAAAGCAAGAGAGCACGAGACCGGTCGCCAACACGATGGTCCGACCAAGGAAAAGAGGCTATGTCCTCAAGCAAATTTCAGCAGGTGGTGATGGCAACTTTGGACCGGAGTCGATGGGGGCAGATTGTTCATTTAAAGGGGTCCAGAGACCACGATCCTCAGTAATGAGGAATCGATTGAAGAAGAAGACCATTCTAAAATCGCTGCCCCTATTGACCACTGCTATTTGGTAGTTGACTGTTGGTATATATTTTATGCTAGCTTCTTTCTACGTCTGCGTGAACTTGTTTATTTACCGGTACAAAAAGTAACCTGAGTCCCAAACTAAACATCCAAACTATCTGTACATACACTCAAAATCTAAAATCAAAATCTATTTTTAATTTACATAGGCCTACAGAGGCACTTATAAAACGTCGACAAAAGGGTACCCGGTTCGGGTTGGTCGTTTCCTATGGAGAAGAAGAACACTTTTGTATGTAAGTTAAGTACCTCTGTTACTTCGCACTTTATATAGACTGCCAGCGATACTCACATTTGCGCATATTGTGATGCTGTCATAGGTTCCGTTACATCCATGCATGATTAAAAACACATGAAGTTAAATACGAATTACCATCCATACAATTAGGTCCTTAGAACTTTCAACAACAGCCTCCAAACTTCCCTTTTAGACTTCAAATTGAAAAATGTATTAATTTATTCAACAATGCAAAAATGCCAGAGTTGGAATTTCGTGAAGTTTTTTTTTTAAATTACCAGTTCATTAGCTGAACCCAAAGTTGGAAGTTTGTTCTAGTGAACTAATTAATTAAAAAGGTTCAGTTTTTCAGTAAGTAGGTAAGTGAGAAGTTGGCTAATAGGCGAAATCGAAGAGAACACTATTTCCTAACTTTTTTCGGTTCAATATTTCCCCAATTATGTTTTGAGTTCCAACTAATAAGGGGTGCCTTCAACCGGCCCCAAATATTAACTAAGAAATTCACATAACATAACATAATATAATATCACGCCTGTAATTCCTGAAGGGTTAGTCAGAGGTGTACCCATTAATACACCCACATTTCGCCAGTTATGTTAAATTCCCACGTAAGAAGAGGAGGAGCTCGTGGCTAAATAATAACAGCCGCACGAGTCGATCTTGAACGAGGTTGGTCCATGGATGGTTGACCATAATTACTTACCGAGTTTCCTCCGTGCCTCGGAAAGCACGTTAAGCCTTTGGTCCCACCTGCGTCTTTTGTAGATCTTTGACAGTCGTTACGAGTAGTCAGAAGCCGAAAGTCTGACATCCAGTTTTACCAAGGGGTATCGTATTACCCTGTTACTTGTGGAGGTCAGATAGGCAGTCGCTTCATGTAAAATACTGGTACTCAGCTGCATCCGGTTAGACTGGAAGCGGACAGCAAAATAGTTTGGGAGAAGGCTAGGCAGATGATGATGATGGGATAATTCCCACGTAATAGGGGCGAACGTATTGCCATCAACCGGGCACAAATACAGACGCCGTGGCTGCTACTGAAAAATTACTGATGGAATATCCCAATAGCGCACTAAATAACAACTAAATACTTATTACGATGCAAAAGATACCTCTTTTGATATAAATCAAAGCTGCTACTAAGTAGCTGGTATTCCCTAATGAGATGCACAATCTATTCAACTTTACCTTTAGCTACACATTTTCCTTTGAAAAAGCTGAGCTTCGTAATATTTCTGCAAACCATTGAGTTGGAGAGATTGAAAGGAAATATTTCTTAGAAAAATTAAATTCGGTAAAGGAGAGTAATTTCCATCCCCCCATCTCGGAAAGAGTATCTTTGCTCTTCGATATCTGAGTGCAGAAGCTGTTTTTATACGCTAGAGGATAAATTAATTGAATTTAGAACATCGTGTGCACTAAGTTTGTGAATTCAAAATATCATTAAACCTATTTACTTCTACCTCCATGGTGCCGAATTTATCATACCTTTTTTAATTTGTTAAAAACTGACACTCGGAACCTTCTTGGTGTCGTTACTTTTTTTTAATTTGCTTTGTGCACGCCATTTTCTTTTCACGTCATATTGTTAAAACCTTAGATTAAAAACAAAAAATTTGAATTTGTTGACACTTCGCGAGACCAGAGGGCTGGCTATTTCTTTGGGCAAAGAATTAGCATTGCCATTCAACGTGGCAATGCTGCCAGTCTTCTGGGCACGTTTCCGGATGACAGCGATGGGGAGGAGTATTTTGACGCCTAAGCCTCCTATTGTTTTTAAGTTAGTTTATAGTTAGTTAGTTTATGTAAATATTTAGTTTTTAAATTAATTTATCCTTAGTTAGTTTATGTAAATATTTAGTTTTAATAATTACGATTACAATATGATTACAATTTCATTTCAAAACAAATAAAAAAATTTGAAAACAAGTGAAAAACCTAATATGAGCCAAAAAAATAAAAAACCTAATAAATGACCCAAATTCTAGCGACGAGGAAGTTAATTTAACGCCAACAGAATTGACTGAAACTGTTAGTAATGCGCAAATGAGCTTTCTCCCTCAACAATCACGCGAGAAATATTTGAAACAGTACGTACGATATGTTATTATTCAGCCACGAGCTCCCCAAACATTGTTGAACTTGCTATGAACATTGTCAGAGAAAACTGTATCGTAAAAACAAGATGGTGTTCTAAATTCTGATTGAGGCCACGAATCAAATTATGAAATAAATAACTAAGTAGTTAACAGACAATATAAGAGTTATTCACTAATTAAAGCTAACGAAGTTCAGATCGGAGAGAGATCAGTCGGAAAATCTATATTGGTCTCTCTGTGCTAAAGAATGTTCGCATCGAAAGAATTTGTAGCGCGCGCTTTGTGCAGCGACGGCGGCGCTGTAGATCCAACTTCAGAGAAACACGAGGTGTAATTACGAATGGAAATGCAGTCTATGCCTTGTGACCTAAAAAGCTGTATCTCGCAGGCTATTATTGTAGGATTGCTACTTTTAAAGGTAAAATATTGGGGTATATTGGGTTACATATGGGTATGTTGTCCTATTTGACCCACACGTTGACTGGTAGAGAATGCCTTTTGGCATTAAGACCGCCTATGTACCACCAATGTACGTGAAGTTTAAATAAATAAATAAATAAAATCCAGTCTATTCACAATTATTATAATCAAACTGATCGTTTGACAGTGATTCAATTCAATTCAATTCAATTCATTTATTGGTGTGATTTTTGGTACATTTTACATGAGATCTTAATAATAAAAAAAGTTCCTCAAAAATCTACCTTAAAGGTGTACACTCTTTCAAATTATTAATAATTATTATAAAAAAAGAATAATCAACATATTAAATTAAAATAAAATAATTACAACAAACCACAACATAACATATGATAAAAAAGTATAAGCAAATCATTAACAATTGAGAAAGGTAAAATTAAATAATGAATGGATATAAAAAAGTAATACAATGTCCAAATTAAATAAATATCAATGTCAAATAGCTTACAATTTATCATTAAGGAATTCGTCAAGAGTATAATAACATTTTTCCAGTAATACATGTCTTAATTTGTTTTTAAATTGAATAATATTTAAGTCCTTAATTCCATTTGGTAGATGGTGATGCAAAGTGAATGCAATTACAACCATGCATTAGGTTGGTATTGAATTGTTTCCACTGCCAAGCTTACAAGATGATAGTGTTCTTTACTCTCATTGCAATAAGAGTGCTTTTTGTGTTGCAGCTGACAGCGATTACATAATTGTGCAAGGACTGTAACAGAACTGTGTGACGTACGGTAAAAGAGTTACACCTCGTCAATCTATACTAATATCTATACTAATTTGCTTGAACGCGCTAATCTCAGGAACTACTGGTCCGATTTAAAAAAATCTTTCAGTGTTAGATAGCTCATTCATCAAGGAAGGCTATAGGCTATATATCATCACGCTACGACCAATAAGAGCGGAGCAGCAATGACAAATGTCAGACGAAGTTGCGCGGGACAATTTATGATAAAAGAATATTATACATACTAGCCTTTATTTATTTGAGAGGCTTGTGGCTAAATAATAACAGCCGCTTGGTTTGATATTTAGGTTAAGCCGCGCTTGCCTAGGTTGTTCCGAGGATGGGTGACCGCAAATCACATACCGAGTTTCTCCATGTCCCGGCTGTCATTTGTAGATCTTTGACAGTCGTTATAGGTAGTCAGTGGCCCGAAAGTCTGACAACCAGTCTTACAAAGGGTATCGTATTAGCTGGCTTGTGGAGGTCAGATAGGTAGACGCTGCAAGTAAAATACTGGTATTCAGCTGCATCCGTTTGGACTGGAAGCCGACCCCAACATAGTCGGGAAAAGGTTAGGCAGATGATGACTAGCTTATATTTCATAATTAGGCTTTATTTCCCAGTTCAAGGACAGAATGCATTTTGTGATTATCCTCGAAAATCGTAACAGGCCAGCACTTAATTTACAACCGTATGTCACCACAGATAAACAAACGTAAACTTAACCACGTAACATTTGTAAACTATTAGCTATGTCTGTGAATGAACTTTTATTGCCCCAGACGCCATTTTTAGTGACGCGTCAAGTAAAAATAATCATCTTTAAAAGAATTTATGGAATGAGTTTGAACTTTATTTTTATTAATAGAAAGCTCCAACTTGTTATTTTTTCATATTATTACATTTATTCGCTATTATGATATTTAATTAAAAACCAGCAAAATAGAATAAGAAAGTTCAAGATTGTTATAGAAATCAAACAATATTCCTAGTTACTTGCCTGTTTCATGAGCACAAACAGTTGATTGACTTCAAACTCTCCTTTTGAACCCTTGCAACCCTTGCCTTTAATCTTTTAACGCCATTGTCACATATACGTGACAAGCAAGCGCGTGCGCTGTATGCCAACGATACAAATATATGTGACAAAAAATGTGGTGCACTATAACAATAAGCAATTTAAATATTTACTTTTGTGTGTGTTTATTTATATATCTTTAAAATGTGATCTATATTCCCAAAATATTAAACAGCTCATCAAGAAATAAGTTTACACTAATTTTGAAATCCTTTTTTTTTTTTATTTGTAAGTGTTTGCGGTGAATTTGTGGCTTGGCGTGGAGGGCACGCGCGTGCGTTTATGCTCTGGCTTTCATAAGGTTAAACCACTACTTCTATGCTAGACGATCGAATTATTTTAGGTTACCTACTCACTTTTACTGATATACATGACATATATAACAGCACACCTGTAATCCTCAAAGAGCTAGGTAGAGGTGTACCTACTTAAGTACACCCACATTTCCCCAGTTATACAAAAAAAAAAGTACAATACAATCCTTTATTTCAGGCAACTAGGCCCATAAAACACAATACATATATAAGCATAAAAACACTAACTATAAACTAATACATACTTTAAAAACTAAAACTTAAGTTACTGAGTTACGTTAAGGTCCTATGTAATAGGAGGTGACCCTATTGGCATCAACCGTCTATCATAATTACTATTGCCCTCGTAAAACAAAAGACTGTCACTCACTCTCAAAAAAATTGTTTAACCATGACCAGGGCCTCAAGTCTGCTATTTTTATAAATATCGTCATTCCAACACGATCCCATTGTCATTTTGCTAAAAGTTCGTAATCTGCTAATTCATAATGATCGATCATTGGTCGGTCAGTGGTTGGTCAGTGGTCTCGTAATAGAATGGTGTTATAATGACATTGTTGTATTGCCATTATTATAAAACCCGTTAGTAGAAATGATTTTCGAAAAACTACTACTAAATTTGAACATTTATTCATGCCAGATTTCAATTATATATATTTTTACATATTATTTATTGGTGTTATGAGCAATCTGAAGTAGTAAGAAGTTTGTTAATAGCAGAAAACATTAAATGTGAAATTGGAAAACTCAATATTTTATCTGTTTAGCCGTCAAAGTCAAATATGACATTACTGTTTACTGTACTGACGTTTATTTGTTTTTATTATTTCTAGCGGCCGGTGTTTTCGTTTAGTTTCAAGTGTTCTAAATGATCTCTAAAAGATTTATTGCAATACAAAATGGTGCTAATTGAGAAAATTTCGGCTCTAATTGACTTTTTAGAAAACCACCAAGACCTGCTTGGCTACTGCAGCCGCACCAATGAAGGGCGAAGTTTTAAAACGATATTGGATGCAGTGCGCCCAAATTTTATACTCGTATCGGTGGACTTCCCAGTGCCCCAATAAAACGCCGGCAGCACAGTAAGTACATAAATCAGTATAATATTCAACGCATTATAAAATGATAAATGTATCATTATTGTGATTTTTGCACTTTTTTAGTTCTACAATGAATATTAAAGTAAAATATACTTTTTTTTATAGGTAGAGACCATGCAGCTCTTGAAGCTGGTCAATCAAGGCTGGACACTATTGAAGCCAGGAATGCCGAGGCAACTTTAAAACAAGCTCAGGCCATCAACACTGGCTGAAGCCATTGATCGACTGAGCTCCACCACAGAAAAAATGGCGCACCTTATGGGACACTGTGTGCCAAAAAAGGTAATTACTGTGGATTTACAGATTATTCACTGATACGAAATGGTTTTACCCAAAAGCGGAACTTCTACTCATTGTGTGTTCAACAAACATACCCACAATAAGTATTAAAGAGCATTGAAAGCAATACAATATAAATTATAATAATTTTATTATAACCCCTCCAGTTAAGCTTAAAAGCTTGTGTTAGGTGTAGGCTCACATCAGTAGTAGTACATCGGCCAGAATTTGACATCTTTATGTCTGACTAAAGTTTTCTGAAGTATGCAAGAGGTAATTTTGTCAGATTATTTAAAGATAAATGAAATCTATATTAGGAGGAGTCTATGTCCAGCAGTGTATTCCAAATGGCTGTAATGATAAATAATTAAATGAAACAATGTTTTTTAAAAAGAGTATTCATTTATTTTAAATCATATTTTGTGCAATACTGTGGATCTGTAACAGAGTTAAATCATTTTAATAATAATTAAAGCATTTTCGCACTCCACTAGAATATTGAGGTGGGTTTAAATTACATACCTACTAATTTAATTTATGCATTTCTCCACAGTTTGTCAACAAGAGCCTGCTGCAGTGCCCAACCTTCAAGAAGATACCGATTCACCCTTCGATGGTCTTGATAATTAGGTGCTGCATAATTAATTTCCTCCTAAATTAAAAGACTGATTAGTTAAATGTAAGGTAAAATTTGATTTGTTATTCAAATGATAATTAAAATATTGAAGATCTTTTTATTTTGTATGAAGACTGATTTTGATTTGTTATTAATATTACATTAGATATTGTAACTTGGAATTGTTTTACTAGATATATGACAAAATGTCTTTTAGTTTTACGTACTATATTTACATTTCAGATTTCAAGTCAAGTTTAACATTGTTAAATAAATATTTAGTTATGAGAAATAAAGAGTACCTAATTTAACTGTTGTTTTTTTAACATACTAGTATTATTTAAAATTCCAACTCCATTAAATTCCAAAATAGTGGAATATAAATCACATATCTGTTGCAAGCCAAGTTATTCTGCATAAACTTCGTCAGGTGGCAATGCTGCTCTTATTCTGCATAAACTTCGTCAGGTGGCAATGGTGCTCTTGCCATGTTTGCAATATGCAACATTCATTCACAATCTTGCCTGCAGTTGTTGGACTATAATGTAAAGCACGTGCTGCAAGCAAACACCTGCAAAAAAACAATTTACTTTTATACAGCCCCATTTAACTAAACGTCTTAACTTTTATATACTTACTGTTCTTCAATTAACCCCCTTACTGAGTCCTTTCCAAGGCAAAACGTTTTTACAAATTCCGCCTCGGGAATATCAATTATGAAGGTATTCATTCTCGTTCTCGTCATGCGACGGGCTTGACGACGTCTTCTGCAGTTCTGCATTGTGCCAACCAATCTTCTTTCTCTAACATCCACTGCGTTGGCTAGCTCGAGAATCGAAAATATTTGCTCGTAATGAATACATAGGTAGTCTACATTCAATATTCCACAAACACTTGAAACACGATACTCGTAACGATAATAACTATAACCAAAGTATTTAGAAGCCGCTTGTTAGTAAACAACTCAAATTGACACTCCGAACAGTCTGAGATAAATGTGAGGGAAGCAATGACTGCACAATGGCGTTCTAATGGTAGTTCAGTGGTCAAAGGAACTGTCAAAATTTTAGCAGATTACCGCTAGAGTCAGTCATTCATTTGTCATTAAGTACGAGATTACCATTCTATGCCATGTCTTTCAATGGATTGTCAGTGGTTGTCCATTGGAAAGTCATAATGACGCCATTATATTAGTAGATTACCAAACTTGTCAAAATCAACAATTATGAAATCAGTGATAGGCCATTCTGACACGATTGTAATAGCAGACTTGAGGCCCTGGGTTAGAACACAGGAAACTTTATATCCCTGTAGGAAGTTACTGTAAGATAACTTCCGACCCCGACCGAAACCACGGGAAAAACTAGTAGTCTATAGCAACAGAACATTTCCACAAATCAGTCAGTACCTTCGCCAAGCAACTTTAGGAGCTAATTAAGTTAATTACCGGAGTATCGAAAGATTAAACGGTAGATAATTACTTTGGTTCTATTTGTACGGTTACCCTAATTCATTGGCCTTTGTCGTACTTTTGTTAATATATTCTGTGTATAATTAATATAATTTTAGTGAAGGATATTAAATTGGTCTTTTCTTTGTTACGATTTTAGAAGGGTAGAGAACTATAGTTTTACTATCGACCAACTTTTGCCCTCCTTTCGTCCGCGTGAAATTTAAAGAGAATTAAGAAACAATTTAAAAAGAAATATATATATTATACTAGCTGTCCCGCGCAACTTCGTCTGCGTCACATTTTCCCCGTTTTCGCAACATTTTTTATTGCTGCTCCTCTCCTATTGGTCGTAGCGTAATGATAGCCTTTAGCTTTTCTCAATAAATGGGTTATGTAACACTGAAAGAATTTTTCAAATGGGACCAGTATTTCCTGAGCTTAGCGCGTTCAAGCAAACGAACAAACAAACTCTACAGCTTTATAATATTGGTATAGATTCCCTACTTCAATCGAATTTTGTTAACAATATCAAGGGTTTAATTATTTTTTCACGGATCCCTAATTACTTTTTTCTAATATAATATAAAAGTATGAAGTATTTGAAATATTTAAAAAGATCAAGTATCCGAGATCCAATCTTCTTTCTATGAAACAAAAAAGTCATTGACTAATCAAACAGAACTAACGAATAAATCTATCAATAAAATCTATCTACCTGACAAATAGGGTGATTGTTTGCACACCTAAGAGAATGGTTCTTTGATAGAAAGCAAATATTTGGCATACGTAATTCACTCAAGCAAATATACGCAGACGGACTCTACTAGTTGGTTCTCCATAAAGAATCGCAAATAAACATCTGGAAATATGCTAGAAGATAAATGGATGCAATAATAAATCGTTTAAATGTGTTTGTTTGAGCATTCGCTTGATAAAAATGCTATAAAGCCGTCTGGAGTTAGGAAAACAAGAAAACACTAATATGAAAGTACGATGTTATTTTTTGTTGTAAAGAATGACGCAGGTGCATTATTTTGGTACATCATCTTCCTGCCCTTGTTCTATTCTATTTGGGGTCGGCGCAACACATTCTAATTGGGGTCGGCGCAACATATTCTACTTGGGGTCGGCGCAACACATTATACTAGGGGTAGGCGCAACACATTCTAATTGGGCTCGGCGCAACACATTATACTAGGGGTAGGCGCAACACATTCTACTTGGGGTCGGCGCATCACATTATACTTGGGGTCGGCGCAACACATTATACTAGGGGTAGGCGCAACACATTCTAATTGGGGTCGCCGCAACACATTCTACTAGGGGTAGGCGCAACACATTCTACTTGGGGTCGGCGCAACACATTCTACTTGGGGTCGGCGCAACACATTCTACTTGGGGTCGGCGCAACACATTTCTTTCTTCATTCTCCCATGTCAAACGTCAAGACATCATTTACTCCTTTCTCTTATCATATCATTCCTCACACCATCCATCTATCTTTTCTTTGAGCTTCCTCTCCTTCTCCATCCATCGACATTCATTTTTATCACTCTTTTAGTCATATGTGTTTTAGTACATTAACACGTTATTTTAACTTTCATGCAAACATCTTCAGCTTCCATTAATGTTTGGTGTCCATGTTCTCAATTGTAAGTTTTTAAGGTTCGAATAATTGAGTTTGAACTTTCCGCCATTTTGTTTTTAAAATGGCGGAATTAACATAACGCATTGAAAAGACGGGTCGCCATCGCGCCATCTCTTTCGAACGTAACCTGTTCAGGTCGGGGTTCCCCGAGTGCCGAGCTCGCTTCGCTCGCTCTTGCATCAAATGTAATACTTTTATTTAAATAATTTCACTAGGTTAGTCTAATAAGATAGTTATAAATCGCTTTCATATTACTATCTTCCGGGACACGGCCATAACTATATTACTGCGACATTTATATTTAACAAAATTCAAAAGCATCGTTCTCCTATTTGTATTGATTAAAGTTTTACGTTTTCACGAACATAGTATTTGGAAAACCATACTATTAGAAAATACTCAAATTAGAAACCGTTATTTCAAGACAAAATCGCTTTTGAATTTTGCCAAGTGTTTATATTTCATTGCTTGTGACTGTACGCAACCACACTTATTATTAGCCACACAATCACCATTAACTAGTGAACCAATTACTCCACCATAAATAACATCAAAGCATAGTAACCCAGTATAACCGGAACCATCGAAATATCTTGACCTGTAACTATTTTACCTGCTATCGAGTATGGTTCGTACAGCTTCTTGTTTCGAATTTATATTTTTTTTTTTGCATTTCAACTTTAAAGTTCTATGAATTAAGTTGATTTTAGAGTGACTGATTACTATTTAAAAAATCATAGCATTATTTGAAGCACTGCAAACAGAATATTATGAGTGGGTATTAAAGTTCTTGTGCAAAAGCACACACCACAGCACGCATAGCATGACTACTGTCGAACCGAGTTTTGTCTACGAAAGAATCGACATAATGACAGATAGACAATGACAGTGTGTCAGTTGGTCGATTCTTCCGTCGTTCTTTCTACGGCGGTCATGCTACGCGTGCTCTTTGTTTAAAAAATGTTTGGAAACTTAATGGAGAACGCAGTATACTTATTTACTGATGGGTTACACATCGCCATCAAGGAGATTAGCCATATGTGTAATACTCTTTTGCTTGTGCATCTATGTTCCAATTAGGAAGAAGTGAAATGTAAATAGTTCTTACCAGCTGCTGTCCGCGACCTCTTTCGCGTGGAAATTACACATATTCCACAAGTATTTCTCAGGTATAAATAACTCATATAAACTTACCTCTTGAATCATTCGGTCTATTGATGAAGACGGCGCAGACGGCGGAAAGCGACGTAGATAGTTTTATACTATATAGAGAAGATTTATCTCCAAGAACCTGTTACATACATACCATGACCAACCATTGACTAATATACAGGGTGTAACGGAAAGGGTATATACATACTTAAGGATGTGCTACAGACCATCAACTGAACATGTTTCTCCATGGGACCAACATCGTCATAGCGAAAAAAATATTAGCTGCCCCATACATTTGGGTCGAATAGGTATTGAAATTTTGTATTGGGCAGCAGATAATTTTTTCGATAATGCGATGTTTGTTTGTGGAGAAACATGTTCAGTTTGATGGTCTGTAGCACACCCTTAAGTATGTATATACCCTTTACGTTACACCCTGTATAATATTATATTAGTCAATGGTTGGTCCTTATTACTTATTTCGAATTGTGCATGCCCTTAGTAAGACTGGCTGTTAGACTTTCGGGCTACTGACTACCTGTAACGACTGACAAAGATCTACAAATGACAGTCGGGACCAACAGCTTAACGTGCTTCCGAGGCATGGAGGAAACTCGGTATGTAATGGATGATCCATCCGTCCACGGACCACCTTCGGCAAGTGCGGCTTAACCTAAAAATTGACCCGAGTGGCTGTTACGATAAAAACCTTCTTTAGCTTTTATAGAAGGTGTTGTTTTGCATCCTCGTCAAAATTCAGGAGGTTGTCACAAAAGACATAAATAATCAATTAAAATTACGGTACTTATTTAATTATTAATAAACGCTGATTTTTTTGGTCGTTTATGTTTGTCAGTATTTCAGAATAACCCCAATAACGTGGTTTAGGGAATAATAAATTAACGAATAAACGTTTGAGATTCTTTGTATTTGTGGAAGCGCGGTTATAAGGCGAGAATCAGATCGCCCGTGTTTAAAACACGGGTGGTTCACACTTACCGATTTCTTTTAATAAGAAAACAAAAAATTACCTACCCATTTCATTATTGATTCGGGACGAGAATCATCAGCATAGTTACCTCCTTGAATTTGACGAGGATGCAAAACAACAGCTTGTATTTGCGGCTATGAGCTCTACCAGTAGTAGTGCAACATAATACTTAATTTGCTCGATATTTAACCAGCTTTTTCCAAGGTAAAGGATAAAGAGTCATGCGCTCTTAACAACGTCACAGTGCTGTATCGTCTCGAAATCTTGATGTCAAATGGTTTAGATAGTTCTAGTGAGACGTCGCAGTGACATTTAGATCTATTTCTATCTATAGTTTAGATTTCATTTGTCTGATAAGAATCAGACAGATGAAATCTAAACTATAGATATTACCAATAAAGATATTGGTGTGCACAAAACTACACTAAAAAGATGGCTTATGATTAAACGGACGGATTGATTTTCCTCTCTCTCTTCTCTCTCTCTGTAAAGGAAACCTAATGACTGTTGGAGTACCTAAAGGCACTGCCTCACCGTAATGTAACAGTCCAAAATTCGATTTTGAGCATTTCGTTACAAATAAACGCTCCGCACCGTGAGCATTCGAATATTATCATCGACATCATCATCATTTCAGCCGAAAGACGTCCACTACTGGACATAGGCCTCCCCCAAGTGTCGCCACATTGACATATGGGGGGTTGTGCCATAATCGCCACGCTATGCAGGCGGGTTGGCGATCGCAGTACGGTTGTTACTAAAGTACAGAGAACGCTGCTGGTCATTCTCTGGAAAGTCCCTTAGTCGCCTCTTACGACACCCACGGGAAGATATGGGATGGTGCTATTATTTACGTCCGACACCATACAGAGTACTGAGTTCGAATGTTATGCAACGATCCAACTGATCCCAGATTATATTTTCTTCAGAAACAAGTGATTTTAAGAAACAGGTTGCGCACTGTAATGCTCGCTTCTCCTCACTCACTATTGTAATGCTCGAATCTGAACTGTTACTAGGGCATGAATCTCATAATATCGCAATATCAGAATCTTAGAACGCAAGTTTCAAAATCAAAAGTAAAATATTTTTATTTCACATAGGTAGGCCTATGTGAAATAAAAATATTTTGGTTTTGAGTAACGCCGAGCGCAATAGCGCTCTTAATTAATAAGTACCGCATAATAATGAGAAATATGTTAAACAAATATTTCTAATAAATTGGTATTCCTAATTGTTGATTTTGCTTGCACATTGGAATTATGAAAAGTTTTGTGATGCTTATGCATAATTATGAAGTTTCATTAAAATCGGTTCAGTCATTTCGGAAAATAATAATTTGAAAGTTTGTATGAAATGTCGCAAGACGTAAAAGGTCTTAATAAAAATTTCTTAAAGAGTAAATCTCTTTGAAAGCGTAAAAATTAAAAGTACCCCGTTCCTTATTTTCATTTAAGAATCCATTTTACAGACATTGGTGTGGCTTACAAAAAAAATAGAAGCACCGAATAAACTGGGATATTTTATTCCCAAGCTTATCTTCTCACTAATAAATTTTCTAGTACTACTTTTACCGTAAAACCTCAAGAGATTTAAAAGAAAATTAGTTGAAAGACGTTGTTTATGTGAGAAGAGATTACAGAGTGGGATTTTTCACGATTTTTTTAACAAACGATTTGTTGGAAATTCTATGCATATGCACTACAAGCGAAGCTTTTCTGATATGTTTGTGCATTCAGAAAGTCGGCAACGTTGCAAATAGTTTGTTTCATCATCATTTCAGCCGAAAGACGTCCACTGCTGAACATAGGCCTCCCCCAAGTGTAGCCACATTGACATAACATGGGGGGTTTTGTCATAATCGCCACGCTTGGCAGGCGGGTTGGCGATCGCAGTACGGTTGTTACAAAAGCACAGAGAACGCTGCTGCCCATTCTCTGGCAAGTCCCTCAGTCGTCTCCTACGACACCCACGGGAAGATATCATCATCATCATCATTTCAGCCCAAAAGACGTCCACTGCTGGACATAGGCCTCCCCCAACGCCACATTGACATAAGGGGGGTTTTGCCATAATCGCCACGCTTGGCAGGCGGGTTGGCGATCGCAGTACAGTTGTTACAAAAGCACATAGAACGCTGCTGCCCATTCTCTGGCAAGTCCCTTAGTCGCCTCTTACGACACCCACGGGAAGATATGGGATGGTGCTATTCTATACGTCCGACACCATACAGATAGTTTGTTTGCTTTTCTGATATAGGACCACAACTTATAGCTATTTTACAAGCAGTTAAAACTAAGTCTTGGTGTGCACCCATTGTATAAAAACTTGTTTGACGCACCCTTAAGGTGAGTCCACATATAACATGTTACAAAACATAATTATTTTACATGATTCAATAGATACTTTATGTAATGAGGCGTGATGTTTCATAAAACAAAAGTTTACAAGCAATGTACCAACAGAAATAAATATCAATCACCATTACCGACCATGTACGCATCACCGCACTGCGCTCCAAAACACCAATGGCTCCCTGGACAGAACCAACGACCAGTGGTCCACATTGGCCCTGGATCGAAGTATTTGGAAGTCACGGGGAGAGGCCTTTGCCCAGCAGTGGGATGACATAGGCTAACAGTAACATTACAACAAAACTTGACACAGACATCTAAAAAATCTTTCGCCTAAAAATCATATCTGATTAATATGCTTGTTACTGGAAATCTAGGAACTTGCCTGGATTTAATTCTAACTTATTGAATGAGGACTAAATTCGATAAGGTAACTTTAGACACATCATATTTTAGTTCAGAACTTATCGGACAATTTAGTTTGTTAGTTGTGAGAGAAATGTTCGGGACTAATCTCGGAAAATCAGCATCCAACTGCACAGTAATAGTAACACACTTTCTTTCATAGTCGGAAGGATTTAGAAGGAAGTTCGTAATCCATTGCTATTAAGTTAGAAAGATTGGACTGCTCGACAACGTTAATAACGCAATGGATATTGTTGAATTGTCAAAATTTATATTTATAGCCTTCGAAATGCCGGGGGTTATTGGAAAGTGTCTTTGAAAAGACGACCATAATATCCATTCAAGTGATAAAGAGAGGATCTTTAATAAAATGGGAAAAATATATAAATAGTAAATGTTTCATTTGCCGTTTGAATGACCTCTCATTAAAACAATTATCAAAATCAAAACTTATACCAAGAATAGAATAGAATAAAACTTTATTGTACACCAAAAATGAAACATAAACGGTTTTACAATACTGCTTATAATATGGTTACAATGGCGGCCTAGTAAAAAGACCGCAACATTGCCACGAATGGAGCTTTGCAGTGGTCATCTACTATCCGGCTCGAAGGACCAAGGTACGAAGTGAGGTGCCACATTGACAGGAGGATGCTGAGGGTAAACATGTGTCAAATTGTATAGAAAATCAAGATGGCGGTTATAATTCTGACAATGGCCGCACGCCAAAAGAATCTTGCAGCATAACAATTTACACGGTAAAAGTATTTAAGAGCACGCATATTCTCCTTTTTATTACAGCTTTATATTTTATCTGTAAAAGTTCCTGTCAACGCCACAGACTGAAACGACAAAATACTTGTGGATCCTACTAATTTTAGAGTGGCTATAAAATGTGGAACGTGTCATTAAGTAGTCGTCAAATCAGGAATCCAGGATTAAAAAACACCGCCATACCGCCGTGTCCTCGTAGCGGCGATTGGCGGCGGCGACCTCTCGCGTCCGGCCCTGGTTCAATCCATGGTCCGGAGCGAGAGGGAATGGGAAGCCGTCGCCTCCTTCTGCGAAGCAGTCATGCTAGCGAAGGAGGTGGCGGAACGTGAGAGGGAGAGAACCTCACGTCCCAGCCGCCGCGGGAGACGCCCCGGGCGTCGGGGGGCAACCAGTGGCCCCCGGCCACCGTAGGCGCGGGCCTGTGGACGGTGAGTAATGGGCTAGCTCACCGTCCGTCCGTCTTATGACGACAGACCGTGCCGACGGCGCGTTCGTGTTCCACGCGCGCCTCAAGGAGATGTCAGCAAATCGGAAGGGGTCCGAGAGGGCCGATGCCTGCCAGGGCTGCGGGTTGTTCGAAAGAGATACCGTGCCCCTGGAACGCAAAGGGCTAAGAAGGAACATGGATGGGTTTTAGTCAGTCAAGTCTGACACTCCCTTCCGCACCGCCCAGAGCGGAAGAAGTCATTTGATGATTTCCCATCCGAAAAAAAAAAAAAAAAAAAAAAAAACAAGGATTAAAAAATCTACAGAAGCCGACAAGAGTTAGGAAACCGCTGTTAAAGCAGGGTTTATCATTTTTAGATTCCACACATTTAATTAAACCCATTTCTAATACTTACTTCTAAGTATTTTAATAGAGCAATAGTCTGACTTCAGATTTTTGCTTGGTGTGCACAAAGCCTAAAACAACTGTCTGCCTGAACTGTTGTAACAGGTAGCTCAGAAGATTTATTCGCCATTTTTGTTAAACCATAACCTAGATTAAGTCATATCACTTATTCTAGTTTGTGAAGGATACTGTTATACTGATTACCCTGCTCCCATGAGAAACAGAATAGTTTTTATTCCGGTACCTAATGGAATCATTTTCATCCTCCACGCGGGCAAAGCAAACTGTTTGAAGTCTGGGGTTGCCTTACCATTTAGGCTTTACTCGTGGCTGGAACTAAAAAACATGTGATATAGAATCCAAAAACAACAACTACATACGTAATACAGTGCTGCATGCGTCTTACAGCACGTGGCCCTAAACGGAACTAACTCAGCCATCTCGTTTTGTCAATACAATTTTCATAGACAATTTCACAATTTTTTACAAACAGCACCCTCCTGTCAACGTCACTCAAGTGCCAAAAGAATTATGCAGCTGGGTTGGCACGTGAGTTGCTACCAAGATCAATTACCTTACGGTATCACGCATCGCGCCCTCAATAACTGATAAAGTGATAACCCTTGACTTCAAGTCACCATTTAGAGACGCATCAATTGTCTATTACCTATCCATATCTACCTATATATGCACCCTAAATATAACAGTTGACTTTAGACCTTAGTACCTTGTGTAAGAGTGTGGTTTTGAAAGTGGCGATATTAAAATAAATGTGCATTCCAAATGCTCGACTATTGTATTTGTTGACGCACCACGATTTATTAACATTACAGTTTTAGTTCGAACAGCTAATATGAATTTGTAATTGGATCGACAAAATTGTTAATTTACCTCTTAGTTTATCTACAGTTTTAGTATTATATAAAGTCTTAGAGGTAAATTTTAAGTTTGGATGTAGGAGCCTATGAAGCTACATGTAATGTAACAGTCCAGATTCGAGCATTACAGCAGCGAGTGAGGAAAACCGAGCATTACAGTGCGCAATCTATAACGATACTATTTGTAACAATAACTTTTTTTTTATTCTTTTTTACGCTTCTATACAAAATCGAATCTTGGATTGTTACACTAAAGGCGAATTTAATGTACCGGTGCAGAGCGCTTATAGAAAATAAAAATAAATACTCAGGTGTGCGTAATGTCTTAAACTGGCTGGTTTACACTGTATGTGTTAACTAAATATCGTATCGTAAAAGAACGAAACATTTGACCCATATTCCCCAACTCCCCATAGAAGCATAGAGAGTACACTGATATATTTAAAACAGAAAATCAGTACATTACACAGTTTACTTTCAGTTCGCAGGTAAATAAACAGATGAACCGCAAAAGACATGAAACTGCGTAAAACAGCGCTTTTACAGATAAATATAAACATGACTGTAACATTGAAATATAATACTTTGAGGTTTTATAACAAGTAAGGATAGAGTCTCGAATTATCTATGGTAAAAGATTTTCTCTACTTGTCTATTGCTTTTTTTCTTTTTATGCATTTTGAGATATGTATTTGTTTTCTACAAGTCTTGTGTCAAACATGTATCATCAAACACTGTTTTAAGATCTTCCGTTCAGTCATTGTGAATTATGTATCATACATGTATTGAGGTTGGTTTAGACTTGTATTGTTCACTTTTTTGTTGTCCATTTTGTTCACATTTTTCATGACGTAATTTTTACAAACTTATTAAAATTGTTAACGGTAAACGAAGTTATGCCATTTTTTATGTGTTATTCAAAAAGTTAGGTACTTTATGTTTAAAATTACACAAATCTCATAAATTCACAATGTTCAAAAGTTTTATTAGAGCAATGACGAATACGGAGTCGAATACACCTACTTATCATCATCATCATCATCATCATCATCAGCCTATAATGTTCCCAATGTTGGGACACAGGCCTCCTCTGTATGAGAGGGAGTGGCTGTAATCCACAACGCGGGTCCAGTGGGGGTTGGTAGATGTCACATGTCTTCGAATTTTCAGTTCTAGGACATGCCGGTTTCCTCACGATGTTTTCTTTTACCGTTTTACCTACTTCATTTATATATTGTCAAAACTATTGCTACATCAATTGTCATTCTATAGGGCAGTTAATTAGTAACATAAAATAACAAAGTTCTCCCATAGGGCATTCCCATGGGAAAGATAGCATTGACATCGTTACGTGTATAGCCGTCTGTGGCCAGAATAAATAATAAAACCATACGGGAGGCCCCACACGTATGGCCCATTATGGCATATTGCCTTTCGAAGAACAGCTATAGAGAGTCCATCTACAGGATAATTTTTTCAAGTGGATGTGGATAGCCAAATCCGTAACCATGAGGAATGGTGAAAAATACTTGAAAGAGTCTCGAGCCCGAGTTTGATAAAATTGAAACTGCACCATTAGATTTTTGAAAAATCAATATTCCTACCCAGGAATCGAACCCATTAATTTCGGAAAAAAACACATACTGTATTAATACACCATTCGATACTGTCAATAATGCGGATCAAATTCTGTGAACTAATGACATACGGCAAAATAAATATATGATGCCCTATCCTTGCAGTCGGGTAAAAACCATCCCAACTACGCTAGTTGACGAAATAAACCAAAACATGTCAATCACTTCCTCGTTGGTCTAGCGGTTGCAAGCGCGACTACTGACCATGAGGTCTTCGGTTCAATACTCGGGTCAGGCAAAGTGTTATTGGGTTTTTGCATAAGGAATTTCACAGTAACAGTCACGATGGCTGGATTTGTGCCCGGTTCATGGCAATAGGCTCCCCTGGCAAAACATGGCACTTAATCATAACTGGTCTTTGCCTGTATGGTGTCGGACGTAAAGAATAGCACCATCCCATATCTTCCCGTGGGTGTCGTAAGAGGCGACTAAGGGACTTGCCAGAGAATGGGCAGCAGCGTTCTCTGTGTTTTTGTAACAACCGTACTGCGATCGCCAACCCGCTTGCCAAGCGTGGCGATTATGGCAAAACACCCCAAAATGTCAATGTGGCGACACTTGTGGGAGGCCTATATGTCCAGCAGTGGTCGTCTTTTGGGCTGAAATGATGATGATGATGAATCATAACTGGCGAAATGTGGGTGTAGTATTAGATACTCCTCTGGCTAACCCTTCGGGCATTACAGGCGTAATGTTACGTTATGTTATATAATCAACTTATACAAATTATACGCATGTTAAACATGCATCAAATTATCGTCTACAAATAAAATGGTTTCGTTAAATTCATAACTACATAATTGGATAATTTATAGTAGCAACACGCTAACGTATCAAAGATGGCGACGAACGTTTACATCTTTATACCAAATTTGATAATTTGTTTACTTTAACTACATAAATATTATATCCAAACTAGTATTATAAAGAGGAAAGATTTGATTGTTTGTTTGATACGATTTAACTCAACAACTACTCGATCGATTTCAAAACTTCATTCACCATTAGAAAGCTACATCTTTACCGAGTAACATAGGCTATATATGTATATCACAATTTTCGCGGGCGAAGTGCCCGTCTATGCTAATATGATTTAGAGGTAACAGTTTATAAGTTTGTATGTAGGGGGTAATCTTCAGAACTACTGATCCGATTCCGAAAATTCATTCGCTAACGGGAAGCTACATTATCCCAGAGTATCATAGGCTACATTTTAAACGTTCCCATTGTGGCCCATTTGTGGCAGCCCCGACTTACGAGCAGAAAGCCTTGGGTTCGAACCCAGGCAGGCGCATTACTTTGTGTAATTTATTTCATCACCGCAGCTCTCAAAAACGGTGAAGGAAAACATCGTGAGGAAACCGGCATGTCCTAGAACTAAAAATTCGAAGACATGTTACGTCTGGGCGCACTGGGCCCGCGTGGTGGATTACAGCCCACTTCCTCTCATAGAGAGGTGGCCTGTTTCCCAGCAGAGGGAACATTATAGGCTGATGATAATGAAGCGGCACAGCGCTAGACGTAAGTACTTTTCTGCAGTATCACACTCGAGAACGCCAGTGTAATCAATGCACTCACTACGTTTATCAATTCAAAGATTATATTCCACTTAGCAGAAACAAGGTTACGCCCCAAGTGCAAAACACTCCGATAGTGGAATGAAAGACAAAACAAGGAAATAAATGGGAGTCGAAACCCATAAGAAAAAAAAGTATTAAAACATGGAATGGGTCTCACCTGCTTCCAAATGCGCTTGTTTTTTTGCTTTTCAGTCGGGTTTTTAAACGACTTCAAAACAAAAAAGAGACTTTTTTTTTCGGGAAACCAGTAATCAATTTATTGCTGTTTCTCTTGATAATATATTTGTCTACAGCAGTCATTGTGCCGATAGTCGTGTCGGCCAATGGCTTGATAGCCAAAAGCTTCGACCAACATCTGCGGAGTCTTTCGCTTGACAGCTGGATCAAGGGCTTGATTCAGAAAGCAGTACTTCTGGACACGGCACGGATTGTCAGGAGGTTCCTCTCTCAAGAGCCCTGACCACCGGTAGCCCGGACCCTGTTCCCGATGCTGGTGGGCTACTATTTTTTATATTTTTAAACGTTTTTTTTTAAATAATTTTGTAAAAATATTTAAAAATATAATAACTATGTAATGAAAATGAATAAAGGAATAATATATTTGTCTAAGGATTGCAAAAATAGATTTTGAAGATCCCTATTCCAAATCACCTCTGATTGGACCTTTAGCCCTGAGGCCTGCGCTTCGTTGATTGGCACCAGAATAAGGTTATCATGTGCCAAAGATTACTACAGAATTCAAATTGAAAATTATTTGGATTTGGCCATATGCACACATCAGAAACTGATATGATTGTGCACTAGAAGGAATTTCAAATCTAAATTAAAGTATGAAGACTGTGTTGAGTATGAGTTTTGAAATTCCTCTATAGTTAAAATAAAGGAATACCCCGCGCTGGGTGCCTGAACAAGACCGTCACCGAGGGAAGAATTGATAGCATGACGATTTGAACTCGTTCCTGACTGATTGAAAAAAAGAAAATTAAAAGTAAAACAGAACTGGCTATTCAAAAAAAACTTCAAATTCGACTTACCGATAACTAACAGGCGCCCTCAGGTTGACCGAGGTCTCCCACGTCTGCATCTGTCTCCTCTTATCTCCTTCACGCCAGCTCGCGTAACTCCTCACGAACGTGGGGACACCACAACCAGACACATTCACAAAATCCACCGACACATCCATAGTATCATTGAAAAATCCAGTATCATTAACAAACTCATTAAAATCAAAGGTACTATTAACATTTGAGGTGTTTTCTAACACGGAATGATTTGAAGGTTGGTAGACCCCGTTGTGTTTTGGACTAGAATACACGTAGACTCTGTTTAGCTCCGAATCGTTCTCGGTTTTGATTCGGAGGCTCTCGTGGGTGGTGTTAACGCGGTAGTCCTCGGCGGAGGTGTACCACGCTTCTAATACTGCGATGTGTGAGTCCAGGTCTCGGCAGGTGAGGCGGAACTCGTTGTCGTGACATTGCTGCTCTTCCACTATTTCTGGAACAATGAAGAATTTAAATTGTTAGATGATTAGCCACTTTCTACGGCACACAAATTAATTATTCTCCTTCTATTTTGTGTTTATTATTTTTGTTTAATATTTCGTCGATATCGAATTGGACTGTATGGGATTTATTGGGTTCTGTATGGTGTCGGACGTAAAGAATAGCACCATCCCATATCTTCCCGTGGGTGTCGTAAGAGGCGACTAAGGGACTTGCCTTAGAATGGGCAGCAGCGTTCTCTGTGCTTTTATAAAAACCGTACTGCGATCGCCAACCCGCCTGCCAAGCGTGGCGATTATGGCAAAACCCCCCTTATGTCAATGTGGCGTTGGGGGAGGCCCATGTCCAGCAGTAGACGTCTTTCGGCTAAAATGATGATGATGATGAATTGGACTGTCATATCACGTAGATCGAGAGACGACAGCCTAGTGGTCGCAACCGCTCTGCTGTGGATGATGGTCCTGGGTTTCTTTCTCAGATGATTGGGAGTGTTATTTGGTTTTCTATCAGGAATTTCTCAGTAGCAGTCATGAAGTCTGGATTTGTGTCTGTTTGATGGCAATGGTATACTTTTGGTTACTGGCCTATTTCCTAGCATGATGTTAAGTTATGTCTATTTTTAAAGGATATCTTAGACAAGTTGACATTATCCATCTAATTTGTGTCATTTTCGCATGAGTACTGGTGATTGTTATGGCTAATATTGTATGATCGAGTCTTAATAGTGGACCATGAGTTTCTCTGTGACACCTTGCTGCACCTCCTGTGGCCTCTAAACATCAGGGGCTGTTACCACCACCTCATCATCAGCCTATAATGTTCCCACTGCTGGGATACAGGCCTCCTCTCTATGAGAGGGAGTGGGCTGTAATCCACCACGCGAGCCCAGTGCGGGTTGGTAGATGTCACATGTCTTCGAATTTTTAGTTCTACGACATGCCGGTTTCCTCACGATGTTTTCCTTCACCGTTTTTGAGGGCAGCGGTGATGAAATAAATTACACAAAGTAATGCGCCTGCCTGGGTACGAACCCACGGCTTACTGCTCGTAAGTCGGGGCTGCCACCACTGGGCCACCGCTGCTCTCCGTCTCCGCGTTCCTGAACCTATAGCTTCCAGGTTTATCAGAAGATACTCGAATACACCTGGAAGCTGCAGGTACAGGATGTTCATTCATACAACTAGTCTCAATTCCAGTCGCTCATTACTACTACCTAACCGAAGAATCTTTCAACAACTCTTTCTCTAACGCCCAAATCCTTGAACAGCTCTTACCTCCAACCCATCCGAAATTACTCCTTTCATAAAAACTGTAATTATTTCTGTTTCATCACGTTCTGGCTATTAATAGGAGAATTAAGACGATCCGGTGGGGCCTAATTAACGGCTGGTACGTGACTGGCCTTTTACTTAATTGTTGTTTAGGGATTCTACATTATCTGTTGTTACATATACTCTGAACTAGGCTCTGAAGATGTGTATTTGAATATTGTTAAGAGGAAAAGGGACTTAAGAGTCAAGGGCATAGCCCGGTAAGTCGTTTAACCGCCGTAATCTGCCTGTTTGTCTACCACTTTAGATAGCTACAGGCTTTTTTTTAGGATGTGAAATCACCAAATGACTTTTCCCGTTCTGGGCGGAGCGGAAGGGAGTGTCAGACTTGACTGACTAAAACACATCCATGTTCCTTCTTAGCCCTTTGTGTTCCAGGGCCACGGTATCTCTTTCGAACAACCCGCAGCCCTAGCTTAGCCTAGGCTTGACTAAGAGAAAGAGTAAGATTAAGCTGAAGTGGGACTGAGCTGGCCATATCTGCCGCATGCCCGACGAGCTGTAGGCAAAAATAACCACAATGTGGAGCCCTGACAACAGCCAGAAGGCGACGCGGTAGACCTCGCAGGAGATGGCGCGACGAGCTGGAGAGAGCCAACGACTAGTGGTCCTTATTGGGTTCGGATCGAAGGATTTGGAAGTCATGGGGAGAGGCTTTTGCCCAGCAGTGGGATGACTTAGGCTAACAGTAACAGGACTATATAAAATAGACTCGCAACCGGCGTGTGTGTATAACCAAGTGTATCAACGCAGACCAAGCAAAATGAGTAGTGTGAGTAAGGATCGTAACTGGTGGCGTCTTATAGATTCTGCCAGCCCCCACGGGGAAATGGGGCGAATGTAATGGCGTGGCCCGTGTGTGAGTGGGTTATGTATTTACAAAACAAACTTCATCATTTCAGCCCGAAAGACGTCCACTGCTGGACAAATGCCTCCCACAAAAGGGGGGGGGGGGGGTTGCTATAATCGCCACGCTTGGCAGGCGGATTGGCGATCGCAGTACGGTTGTTACAAAAGCACAGAAAACGCTGCTGCCCATTCTCTGAAAGTCCCTTAGTCGCCTCTTACGACATCCACGGGAAGATATGGGATGGTGCTATTCTTTACGTCCGACACCATATAGAACCCACACTTCATTTTTAAGTAATACAAGTTGAAATGATTATTCTCATAAAAATCTTCAAAGCTTAATGGTTTTTTTTTTAATATTCTTCGGAATGCGACAGAAAAAGTTACGCAATTGGAGTGCGGATCGTCGCCGCGTCGGTCATGTTTTCATTATTACGATTGTCTGTAGGTACTTACGTATGTATTACATCTATAATAAAATAAAAATAGCCTTTATTTACACTGACCTCAATACATAAACAAGTAGTAATATTAACTCTAACTTATTTTTATGTTTGTTTACTCTACATTGCCATCATCAGCTACCAGGTCAGGCTGTCTTGCGACATAGGCCTCCTCTATATCCCTCCACTTATTCCTGTCCAAAGCAGTTCTTCGCCAACCTTTTGGCAGATCATCCTCCCATCTTTTTACCTGTCTTCCTTTACGTCTTTTTCCGTTTCTTGGATACCATTCTGTGACTTTCCTGGTCCATTTTTCCGTCTTGCTTCTCATCATATGACCTATCCATTTCCATTTCAGAGTACTGGTTTTTACTCTAACGTCGGCCAGTTTAGTATGCTCCAAGCAAAAAAGCAGGGATCAATGAATACGTGCAAGACCAAATTAATGTCAAATAGAACAAAGGTAAAGATAGAAGTGGAAGAAGAAGTGATCGAATATGTTGACGAGTATATATATCTGGGACAAATTATAGCTGTAAGAGATCTATCCACTAAAGAAGTAAACAGAAGAGTGAATAACACTTGGCAAAGATACTGGTCTCTTAAAGAAATATTGAAAAATAAAACTGTACCCATTTCAGAAAAAAGGAAGATTTATAACACCTGCATTCTTCCATGTCTTACTTACGGCTACCAGACCTGGCCATTGTCCCGAAAAACTGAACACAAACTGTGTGTATGTCAAAGAGGAATGGAGAGGAGCATGATGAACCTAAGACTACAAGATAAATGGAAAGCTACGAGAATTACATCTATACAAATGTATAAAATTGAAGTGTCTGTTTGTGATATTAAAATAACCGATTTTTACTACATGCATATGAATGTATGTAACGGTACATACATAATATATACCAACATACCATTTTTTACAATTTTTGTCTGTGTGTCTGTCTGTTTGTTCCGGCTAATCTCTAGTACGGCTGAACCGATTTTGACGGGACTTTCACTGGCAGATAGTTGATGTAATAAGGAGTAATTTAGGATACTTCTATTTTAGAAAAATTCTAAAATTATTACAAAAAAAAACTATTTTGTTAAATTCCGCGCGAACGAAGTCGCGGGCACTGCTAGTATTATATATGATTCATAAATTAATCGATAATATAGATCAGTTCTGTAGATAGAATATAATTTATTGTACATCTAAATTGTTGAATAACACTTATCCTAAGGGTCTTATCGCTGATAGCGGTATCTAGCATGAAGCACTTGCACAAGTTAATCAAGTGTTGAGATTGGTCATAATTGCTGATTACATAGGTAGGTACTCCTGCGCTCACTGGCGGTCAACCCCTTTTCACCCTTATGCCTTGAGTTATAAGGTAAAAAAAATATATTCTTTTAAAATCCCGCGACAAAAAATCTCTAAAAATCCAAGCGTCGTCGTAGCGTCGGGGTACCGCGAAGTAGACCGCTTAGCACAAGCACAAAACAAAGCGGACCCCGGACGCAACGATGGATTAATTTATTTTTTGTTTTGTTAGAGGTTCTTTTGTGTCAGCATTTTATTTTTCTAAACAGTTTATTTTTACACTTGATTAATAAATTCTATTAACCCTAAACAGCTCAGGTGCACAAAATAACCAGTCACTGGACATTATAACACACTCACTTTATTAATATTCATAGGCAATAACGGAACAGAAACAGATGCCCTTAGCAAGTTTATTTTGTAGGTAGCTATACATAATATTGCCCACTGCTACGCTCGCGTGGTGGTGTGAAATTATTCCACGTCAAACCAGGATAAAAGTACTCTATGCAGGACATTCTGCACTCACCCAGCTGACTCACGGACATAGCGGAAGTGATAGCAAAAAGAAAGTG
Source organism: Cerastis rubricosa (assembly GCA_949152445.1). NCBI lineage: Eukaryota > Metazoa > Arthropoda > Insecta > Lepidoptera > Noctuidae > Cerastis > Cerastis rubricosa. Next base: position 17,592,692 of record OX424537.1, on the reverse strand, counting down.
GAAGTGGGCGGGCCATATATGCCGTAGACTGGATGGAAGATGGGGAAAGAAAATGCTGAAGTGGAGACCACGGACGGGACGGAGGAATGTGGGAAGACAACCGACAAGGTGGACAGACGATCTCATTAAAGTGGCCGGAAGAAACTGGATAGCCATGACACATAACCGCCAAAAGTGGAGAAATTTGGAAGAGACCTACACTCAGCATTGGGTGGCCATGGGTTGAAGAAGAGAGAAGATGCAGGACATACGTTACTTTACTTAGGACACTTAGAGTACTTTCCCTACGTAATTGTCCAAGAGTCCAACAGTACAGTAAAAGTACTACATGGAGTACTTTTGTACTCCATGTAGTACTTTTACTGTACTGTAACTTAAATCTAACCCAGGTCATGATCTATCCGTAAGCCAATTTTCATAGAAATCTGTTCAGCTATTAAGACGGGAAGACGTGACAAGCAAACAAATAAACAAACATACTTTCATATTATACCAGATCAGTTATAGGTTAATGGCGCCGTCATTGGTGATTTAAAACTTTTATTAAGTTTGATGATAGCTTTGTGACCGATCGCTTCACGTTTCAAACGATTTGTTTACTGTCTTTTGTTTTAGAAACGAACCATTGGACGATAAGTTCTTGACATAAAGAATCAACACAGTTCAGTCACAGAGTAAATAGGTTCTGTAGCGTGTCTGTCACAGTGTTCACGTTGTAGGAAAGTTAGTTCGTGTAGAAAGATGAAGAAGAGTTCGTGGCTAAATAATAACAGCCGCACGGGTCGATCTCCAGGTTAAGCCGCGCCTGTCTTGGTTGGTCCGTGGATGGGTGACCACCCATTACATACCGAGTTACCTTCGTGCCTCGGAAAAGCACGTTAAGCCGTTCGTCCCTACTGGCATTTATAGATCTTTGACAGTCGTTAGAAGTAGTCAGTGGCCTGAAAGTCTGACAACCAGTCTTACCAATGGGTATTGTATTGCCCATTACTAAGTGGGTTGCATCTCTTAGCTGCCACGGTTTATTTTAATTATTTTATTTTAAAACTTTATTTTAGAATTATTGATTTCGTGTTTTACTCTGGACGCTCTTAACTTGCCCGTATTTCTACATCGTTCTCACATACTAGTAATTCTGAACAAGAATTATATAACCAAGATTTTGTAAAATATTTTGATTTAAAAGAGTGTCCATGAAGTTTCTTGTCCATTCTTCTCCATAGAGATCTACGCTTTGGAATGGGCAACTACAGTACTTTCACAAGTTATTATGTCTTGTGACTGGGACTGTAGCTTCGCGTTTTTTTTTTGTGTTTTGACTTTCAAAAGTGCGTGTAATGGTCTAATTGAAATAAATGCTTTGAGTTTGAGTTTGTTGTGGAGGTCAGATAAGTACTGGTTTTCAGCTGCTTCCGGTTAGACTCGAAGCCGACCTCAAGATAGTTAGGAAAAGGCTAAGTTGTGACGTGTCTAGAAATTGGCCGTCTAATTCGCCCGAGACCTGGGGGGGGGGCTTTTTGAGGAGTAGCTTTTTTTTGTGTTAAAAAAAAAAAAAGTCAGTTTAAAGGATATATCATGTACCTACTTATAGTATAAAATAATTGGTATCAGTAACTATAATTACCAAAATTTTTTTTTACAGCGCGAAATAGAATAATTTCAATCGATACGGGCGAAGTCGCTGGCAAAACCTAACGACATAAGACCTCTCTGAAGTTGGCATGGCAAATATGGCAGGCAAACAAATAAAGTACAGGATAATTAGCCGTTAATTAACCGCTAATTAACCATGGAAACCAAAAATTTTCCGCTCGCCGGAAAACCCGAAAATCGATTTGTATGCCAACTTCAGGTGAAGTTAGCATGCAAACATTTTAAAATCGGTTAGGAAAGACCTAGACAACTGTACCAAGGGTCATAATTAGCCGTTAATTTGCCGCAAACTAATCGGGAAAACTAAAAAATTCCCGCGTGCCGGAAAACCCGAAAATCGCAAGATATCTCAACAAACAAAAAATCACATTTTAAGTTGCTCTCGTGATTATACAACATGTATGAAACACGTAACAATCAGCTATGTCAATTCTAACTGATTTTACAAATATTGCATGCTAACTTGTAGTGTAGTTGGTATGTAAAGCGATTTTCGGGTTTTCCGGCATGCGGGAAATTTTTGGTATTCACGGTTAATTTGCGGCTAATTAACGGCTAATTATGAGCCTTTGTACAATTGTCTAGGTCTTTCCTAACCGATTTTAAAACGTTTGCATGCTAACTTCCACTGAATTTGGCATACAAACTGATTTTCGGGTTTTCCGGCACGCGGGAATTTTTTGGTTTTCACGGTTACTTTGCGGCTAATTATGAGCCATGGTACAGTTGTCTAGGTCTTTCCTAACCGATTTTAAAATGTTTGCATGCTAACTTCACCTGAAGTTGACATACAAATCGATTTTCGCGTTTTCCGGCGAGCGGAAAATTTTTGGTTTCCATGGTTAATTAGCGGTTAATTAACGGCTAATTATCCAGTACTTTATTTGTTTGCCTGCTATATTTGCCATGCCAACTTCAGACAGGTCGACATAAGTACACTGCAACCCAACGAAAATGACTCACTGTCGTAAAAGTCATTCGGGATGTTGATGACTGATAAATTATTTACGATCACTTGTATTAGAAATAAATCATTTATTACTTTATTCCCGAAACTCTTTGACATCGCACATGTGATTTCCTGTCTAAATTACACAATTTTTATTCGGCACAGAATTTGGCCATTTTTTTTTTAAGTTTTCCCCCCCACTAGGAATTTCTCCTGTATCGTGGGTGCTTTTACAAACATTTAAACTCACATACACAAACAGCCAGACCCGGAACAACTATCTGTAGGCCATACAAATATTTGTTCCGTGCGGGCATCGAACCCGCGACACGCAGCGCAGCAGTCGATCGCTCAACCACTGCGCCAACAGTGTCGTCTAATTACTAAGTATGTGGATATGACACCACAGTGTGTGTTGTGACTCCTCATTGGCCGAGTGGTGGCAAACGCGACCGCTGAGCCTGAGGTCCTGGGTTCAATTCCCGGGATAGGCAAAGTGTAATTGGTTTTTTTTTAAATCTAGAAATTCATTAATAAGTAGCCACGGAAGATTTGTGCTCGGTTGATTGCAATAGGCTTGCCCCCTATTATTGGGACTTAAACATAACTGGGAAAATGCGGGTGTACTTGTTAGGTACGTCTCTGTTTATCCATTCAGGGATTACAAGGCGTGATGCTATGTTAACTACTACTACCACTGTGCAATTCGTACGTATAGGGGGTGAGCCTAATACCATGCGTGGAAGAGTAACAAACATCATCATTATGCACAGCCCGAATTCTCCCACTGCTGGGTATAGGGCTCCCTATTCTTGTGCTAACTATAAACGGTCCTGCGCCAGCCTCATCCAGGTTTTTTCCCCGATGGCAACTATATCGTCTGCCCATCTCGCCGCCTGATGCATGATCTTCCTTACTGGTTTTTTAAATTATGTGCCAAAATAAATTCGAATGTTTTGAGATACTGCTTTTATCTTATGAGGGTTGAGAGCTTGTAAGCTGGCTGCTAATTAGTATGTCATTCGTAGTTATGAATGATTAGCGTCGCTCCATGCATCAGCTCGTGCTAGAAATGATAAGTGGCGCTACAAATTTCCTGTTAATTTAATGGAGCTTATGGTTACCGTTCGGATTGGTCCGGACTAACATTACGTACACACGATGACCAATCAAGCTATACAAAACCAGTACACAGTACTGGTCTCTCATTGTACGAAAAGCTCATACAACGCGAGGTCAGGTTATACTGGATGTGTATAGCTTAACGTGTCGAATCGACATGCCGCATGGTTCTGAGTGTCTGACAATTTCACAACAAAAAACCCAATATACCCTTGGCCCCTGGTAGTTCGGTGGGCCCCTGACAATGTCATCCGAGCGCCAAATGTTGGTGCATTTGGCGCAGAACTATAAATGCTGACCACATTTAACTCAAACTAAAATTTCAATTAGACTATATTCATTCAGAGAGCAGCAGTAGCACAGAGCAGCAGCCCCGACTTACGAGCAGTAAGTGCCGTGGGTTCGAACCCAAGTAGGCGCCTTACTTTCTGTAATATATTTCATCCCCGCTGCCCTCAAAAACGGTGAAGGAAAACATCGTAAGGAAACCGACATGTTCTAGAACTAAAAATTCGAAGACATGACATCTACGAACCCGCACTGGGCCCGCGTGGTGGATTGAAGCCCACATAGAGAAGAGGCCTGTGTCCCAGCAGTGGAAACATTAAAGGCTGTCGATGATGATGATAATCATTACGGGTACTTTTGAATGTCAAAAATTTCCTTATTCCACGTAAAAGGACTTAACAAAAAAACGAGGTTTTAGTACAGTTTATGTATCAAAGAAGTCCCGGTTTGTTCGTATTACGTATATCCTCATTGTTCCGTTCCTTGCATAATTCAATGGGCCAACATTCCCTCACGGAGGGCCCTTTATATTGTTAATGTATGCTAGCAGTATTGTGCTATGCACACCTTTATGAGACCCTTTTTGACTTCATTTTGTACGCAATGAACGTATTTAAGCCCTTAAATTGGTTGGTCTATCTGAATTTTAAGTGTTTTTGTGTGTGTGTGTGTGTGTGTTAGTTTCTTCGTTTAGCGTTTAAAACGTGGAAATAGTAGGTAATGACTAATGATTTGGTACATTCTCTCGATTGCTTTCTCTAAATTGAACATGGCTGAATTACATTGAAATAATTAAAGCTTAGTTTTTGTTGTAAAAGGTGATTTTTTCACCCCAAAAAAAAAGTCGTTTCCATGCATATTTTTCGCGTAGGGTTACTTAGTTTGATGTACAGAATGCTTGGTTGCCGACTTCGTTGTCCGAATGGTCTGTTTACACCTTGTAAATTGCAGTCGAACTTGACATGAATGCATCCCGATATTGAACATTGTTTTAAAGGTTTTGACTTGAAAAAAAAACACGACGACTAATACATTTTTTAATAATTTAAATCATCATCATCATTTCAGCCCAAAAGACGTCCACTGCTGGACATAGGCCTCCCTCAAGTGTCGCCACATTGACATTTTGGAGGTTTTGCCATAATCGCCACGCTTGGGGGGCGGGTTGGCGATCGCAGTACGGTTGTTACAAAAGCACAGAGAACGCTGCTGCCCATTCTTTGGCAAGTCCCTTAGTCGCCTCTTACGACACCCGCGGTAAGATCTGGGATGGTGCTAGGTATTATTTACGTCCGACAGTGGTGTCAATACCGACACCCATAATTATTATGCTCTGTGTGGACAGAGCATAATAATTTAAAAAATTGCTTTATATTTTGATTTTTTACTTTTTTTGGTTAATGCTGAAAATAAAGGAGGCGGCGAATTTCTGGTAGGCCCCGGGCGGTAAAAACCCACGCTACTCCACTGTGTGAAATGCAGCTTTTATACTATAAATCTTTAAAGACAAGAATAAAGAAAACAACCATGACAGAAAGACTAAAATATGAATTTTGTAGCACCTACCCTTGATTGCTAAAATTTGCAAATCTAACAAATTGCGAACGTACGAAACTAATGCAATTTAATCATGCACAGACCAACTGCGCAGTGCATCATCCAACCCTTATTCTTTGTCTCTTTCACACACACCAATTCCCGTAATTTGCCTCTCACTCCCACACAACACCCCATCGCGTTGCGAATTTGGATCAAGCGTTGCCATGACAACGATTCAAAACAACGCTGTTACTATGCACCAGTTACTATTGACCTGTCGAGCAACTCAACTTGTTCCAACAGACACTAAAAACAGAAGGGATTATCAAACAAACAAAGGTCAATTTAAAGTGGTCTACAATCAGTTCTGATTACTGCAAATGAAACTTTAAGAGGACGAATTAAAGTGCAATTTAAGTTAATTCGTTATTGGAGGTGTGATGGACGACGTTTTCCTTTTTGGGGAGACTTGGGATACTATGTCCCTGTTTATCGGCTAGGGAGTAGGTTGCTGCTGACTCTTTGGACCCTGTTCGAAGGAGATAATTGGTACTATTACAAGGAAAGCAGTCGTAACAGATTGTCCTGTGTTACAAATTAATTTTACTTCTTGTTTTCAATTGATTTCTATCTGACAGACCTGGTAAATGCCTTTACCTACTAGCTCTTGCACTCGTCTCCGCTTGCGATATGGTTGGAAATTATACCAGCGGAACTTTTTAATATGACACTCGGGGTACAGTAGTTCTGAAGATTAGGCCCTACATCTATACTAACCTCTTTAGAATATTAGTGTTGAAGTACCTGCAATAGCTCATAAGCCAGATATACTTACTAAGATGCGTTCACCAATCAGAGAGATAATTTCAAGTACCTATGTCTGTACCGACGCCCTATTAAAATGGATCTCATTTAAAACCTTGTCATTCTAAACGAAAAATACTAATAATATAAAGAGAAGCTCGTGGATATATAGTAACAGCCGCACAGGCCGATCTTCAAGATTAAATAGCGTTCGCCAGGGTTGCGCAGGGAATGAGTGCGCATTCATCATTACATACCGAGTTTCCGCGTTTAGCATTTGGTCCCGGCTGTCATTTGTAGATCTTTGGCAGTCGTTAAAGGTAGCTAGTGGCCCGAAAGCCTTACAACCAGTCTTACCAAGGTGTTTCATCATAGTTCCCATTTAGCCAGTACTAACTGGGTTGTGGAAGTCAGATAGGCAGTCGCTCCATGTAAAATACTAGTATTCAGCTGCATGCTAAACTGGTAGCCGACCCCAATATAGTTGCGAAAAGTCTAGGCAGATGATGATTAACGAGATCCATATAATGACGTTATACACTGATGCACATTGATAAACCACTACATTAATCGATAAGATTAATTTGACCAAAACTAATAGTGATAAACATTTTCGTAAGGTCATCATCATCAGCCTATATTGTTCCCACTGCTGGGACACAGGCCTCCTCTCTATGAGAGGGAGTGGGCTGTAATCCACCACGCGGGCCCAGTGCGGGATGGTAGATGTCGCATGTCTTCGAATTTTTAGTTCTAGGACATGCCGGTTTCGTCACGATGTTTTCCTTCACCGTTTTTGAGGGCAGCGGTGATGAAATAAATTACACAAAGTAATGCGCCTGCCTGGGTTCGAATCCAGGCTTACTGCTCGCAGGTCGGGGCTGCCACCACTGGGCCACCGCTGCTCTCTTTTCGTAAGGTGGTTGACTGATTATATTTATTTTAGAATTATCGCCACTGGTATTGCATAAGAATGATGGATTACACATCGGGGAATACCTGACGCAGTATGTTATTTGTCAGCAGAAACAAGCATGGGTATATTTTGACGTTTGAATAACTGTCAGTGGGAAAATAACACTCAATCAGTAATTTATTCGATCAAACAACTAACTGATCCGAAATATTATTCTGATACAATGCTACCAGATCTATTGACAAGGGGGGCGTTGTTAGTCAACATTAATTTATTAAAGTTTTAAACTCATGGTTAAAGAAATATTTGTCAATAAGAAATTACAAGGATTTCACTTACTTGTGAACATTTTGGAACTTAAATATAGTGTTTCACATGAACTTTGACATATAAGCTAAGTACACTTTTTCTTTATAATTTAAGACACTCAGAGTTAGCATCCCGTTTGTGAAAGAATTTTCGGAATCGGATCCGTCGTTCCGTAGATTACACCCTAATACAAATAAACACCTGTTTATAATATTAGTATAAAAAAGCATTGTTATGTTTTAAACCTAAGTCATCCTTTGCAAAATAGTACAATAAAAGCGTTGGTTGATAGTTAATATATATTTATTTGACACCCCTACACCTATATCATAATCAAAATCAAAAGTCTGGCTCTGGTCAGGCTAATAATCAGCACTTTTTGAACGTCAAAATTACAACAGACAGTCCCCCAAAACGCCCGCCTTTCGCCACTTCCTAGTGTTTTAGCTGGGAAGAAGAAGTGGCGGAACAAACTCCCCAGCAACACATCTGTCTGTTAGGTTAGAGGAACCAGATTCTACACAATAGTGTTCAAGTTTATTCAAACAAAGAATCCATTACATCAAATTAATGTCACATTTCAGCTAGCACACAATATTAAACCATAACCAGAAAGGAAAGTTAACATGAACGAATACGAACCCAGTTATTTACACATCAACCATTATATTTAATTATACAACATTATTTTAACCCACCGACATAATTATTACATAGTTTTTAAATCTAAGTGCTAATTGTACAAAAAGTAGGTAAACCGTATAAAATACAAGGAACACATAGGATCAACAAGAATACTCCCTCTAAAAGTTTCAAATGGCAACTTTGAACATTATAATAATTTATTAAATAAATAAATACATAATTATATGATTTGTGAGAGAGAAACAATAGCAATGATGTAATTTTCACTATTTATACAAGATGTAAACCGACCTTACGAAGCCGTTAACCAAGCATTCTGTTCTGTACCCTTCGCAAAAATGGTTGCTGGGAAACGACAATTTTTTTTCGGCTGAAAAATCACGTTCTATGGTAAAACATAATAACATTGTGTTGGAGGATACATTGAATAGTAAACGGGTCATAGAGGCATTTAAAGTAAAGCTTAAAAAAATATACTTGTGAAAAATTTTGTACTCTGACCTGCAATATCTTCGTAACTAGAGGGTTCCCATATACTGAGATAAAAAAAATGTTTGCAATGACGGGTAGAACAAGTGCGTTGTGGCTTCGTTAAAGGTCTATTTACTCGGACACCTTTTATTCCAAAGTATAAGTCAAGTAAGTTGCCAAAATGCGAAGCAAATACTTAATTAGAGCTGTTTTCTTAAATTCTAGAATAGTAACTGTGCAGAAATAATATTTGGTTATATAATTTTATATCTTGAAGCATTAGCTGTTTATACACACCGTTTGAAGCAGTTTTCCTCCAAAGAAGCTTTTTGGATATCGATACAGCAGGTGTTGCAGTCGCCGGAATACACAAATATTTCTGAGACATCCTAAACAGTAGTTTATACTCAGATGAATTTTTATGCTGCTCCCAAAACTGAAAAGGGTCATCTTTTGGGTCTATGTTGGGTATTTCAAATTTCTGTACTACTATCATAGGCGTTTCGCTAGATGCTGTTTCTTGTTTAGTTTTTTTCAAAAATGCGAATAGGTCTACATCCTTAGAGTCATTTACAGGTCCAGTTTCATTTGATAAGTGGTTAGAAGTTGATGGAGTGGGTTCCGGTTGGTCAGGAGGGTTGTCAGATGTTAAAGAATTTCCTACTTTATGTCCATATATTTCTTTAATAACTTCTTGTTCCACAGCACTTGCTTGTTCTGTAAGGCCCGCTTTTGAAAATCTGGGATCTATAAATGTTGCTTTTGTAGCCACCAGTTCCTTCTCGTAAGGTCCGAAGTGGGAATCAATTGCCCCCAAAAGTATATTCTTAAAACTTTTTGTCCGATTAGTGGAAGGACAGTATTCCTTTATGCTGCCTTTCAAACCGAAAATTAATAGAATAATGCTAGACAAGGTTGAACCATACCCCTTAGACAGCGTATTGGTTGCAACTATAAATGGCTTCAAAATTTGAAGGCATTCAAAAAGTTCTGGTCCTTCTTTGGGACAGGGTTTAACTTTCAAAATCAACTGTTCTAACACCATATACTGAATATGCCAACAAAAAGGTTCATGTTTCTTTGTATGTATCGTCGGGTCCGAACAAAGTTGGTACTTCTTCTTAAATGTTTCATTAATATCTAACAAATAAGTTAAGCATTCTAGAAAAACTAAGCGAAATCTAGCAGCTGCACAAAATATGTGTGGTATTTCTTTCTCTCTACTCAAAGTGTTAATTATTTGTAGTATATTTTCAGTTATTTCATGCCCAGTAACAAAACACACTATTTTTTCTAAGATGCCCAATTCCATAAGTTGGGTTTTCAATTCTAGTTTTGTATTTGCTTCTGCGCACAAAAACTGAGATTTGAATTTACCTTGATGAACGTAATGTGCTGTCACAATCAACATTTTCATCGAACAATTGTCATAATCATTCCAGGTGCCCACTGTGATCGCGACATGATCTACCGACTGCAACGTTTCCTTCACGAGCATTGATACATTATTGTATTGTTCGGGAATTAGTTCTTCTAAGAATGTTTTTATGGTCGGCAAGACGTAATTCGGATTTGTTACTTCAAAATACTTCCGGCAGCCTTTTCTATCCAGTATCCAATAAGGTCCCAAATCCTCGCAAAACCATTTTACCAACCTGGCGTCCTCGTTTAGTTCGTCTTGTGTTTTACTGTAGTTCGGCTTTTTGGCTGGTGTTGGGCCATTGTTGGTTTGCGCCATTTTATCTTTAGTAATTAGTGATATTATTTACGGAGAGTTTAATTGATAGAGTATCTTTCAATAACAGCACTTTATTTTCACTTATTAGAACTTCTCCGGCTTCCACAGCACGACTGTTATAAATGATGTCAGTATTTCGACTAGCACTGCTAGTAACAACTTGTGGTTGTTATCATATATTTGTAGTGGTTATTGATTATTAGTTAAGCTATCATACAATATCTGCAATAAAGTTGTATGACTGACGCAATTTGCATCGAACGACTGGCTGCAAACTGCATAGTGATAGTTATCCTTTTGGCATTTCCTTGAAAGGTTTTGATATAGGTACTTAAGGACTGGTTTCTGAGTATCCGTATGGGCACAATAATCTATTCAAGTATTTGATAGCATTATATCACGCATGTATTCCGAAGGGTTAGTCACAGGAGTACATCCACGTATCACCAGTTTGATTTCAGAAAATAAATCTATTTTCCTCCTTCGTTCAATATACTTAATTCAATAAAATATAGGTGCAATGATTTGGGTTCAACCTATAGTCCCATCTCAAAAATTCACCCTGATTGTTCATAGAAAAGCGAAATTACCATCTTACGAAGGCATTCACTTACACACTCTATCAAAAACAATCAAATCCAACCTTCATATATGGGTAGGTATATTTTCTAATAAAAGCAACCTGTCGTTCCCCAAGGCACTCTAAGAACAATACACGTCAAACCAAGCTCTTATTCCGACGAAAAATTTAAGGGATGTGAAATCAATTCAATGGAACTACGGCGACATATCAAACGATAAGTCCCAGCATTATCTGACCTCTCATACTACGGAGAGCTTAACAATACAAGTTCAGCTAAAACTGGAATTTATAGCCTGATGTGGTGTTTACAACAAATACCTACTCTACTAAGGGTGCAACCCTCTAGACAGGGGTGGAGACAGCGTTTTGGATAGCGTATGTTTCCATTGTTTCTAAATCACTGAAACATAAACTAGAAAAGCCTTATAAAATACTTTTAAACTTTTTTTAAAAAATTGTTCAATTACTGTTCTAATTTGGATGTTTAGCTACCAAAGTAGAATATTAACTAACAATCTGTTCGAGATCTTTAAACTATATGTATAATTTTCTCAAAATAAACTATATAATTAGGGACATCTTCCTCATTCTGCTACTATTAAAGTCTCAAAACGACATCAATTATAATTTTACGGTTCATCTCTGTTTTAACACTAAATTAGCTACAAAGCTCTTAGTTGGAACTCAGTAATGAAATCTGAATGTATTTAGTGTTATTCACTCGGGACTCGAAGACGTGTGACATCTACCAACCCTCACTGGCCCTGTCATAGAGAGGACGCCTGTGTCCCAGCAGTGGGAACGCAGTGATGATCATGATGATGACTCGGGATTTGTTCCCGAATTATCCAAGCCAGATCTTAGAATTGATCATCTCATGATGTGGCCGACCATCATCATTCTCATGCCCCTTATGCCAATTTGTTTGGTGTCGGCGCAGCACGTCTTCTTCCATGATTGGTTCCCGAATATCAATGTTATAAATTATAGAATGGATTTATCCTAAGCTTAGCGTTAAACGGTGATAAATACCAAACTGGGTAAGTCAAATTATTATGGCTGACATTCTTTTGTTCAGCTTCCGTTTAAATATTTATAAGCATTCGTTTGACTACCGACTACCTCCTTGGTCGTGCGACTGTTAAGCATGAGGTCCCTGGGTTCTTGGCTTTTCAAATAGGAATTTCTCAGTAGCAGCCACGGAGTCTGGATTTGTGCCCAGTGGATGGCAATAGGCTCACCCCCTATTACATTAGACTGAAACATAAATAGGCATACTAACATACTATAATGTAGGTGTACTATTTAGGTACACGTCTGTCTTACCCTTCGGGGATTACAGGCGTGATGTTTTGTTAGTACGGAACTTGGAACAGGAAGCTCGGAGCCTGACAACCAACTTTACCAATGGGTTTCGTTTTACACAAATTACTGAGTCAGATTCAGCAGTTGCTTATATCCATTCTAGTTACATAATTATGCACTTGCTTAATATCCATCTAGTCAGATAGGCAGTTGCTTAATATCCATCTAGTCAGATAGGCAGTTGCTTAATATCCATCTAGTCAGGTAGCGAGTTGCTTAGTATCCATCTAGTCAGACTGGAAGCTCTCAACAACTCCAACATATAGGGCAAAGGATAGGCAGATGACGATGACAAATTTAAATAAATTTATTTTTTATTTTTACTCAATTTTATATGCACATCCAAACCATTTTCACCCTAGTTCAGAGTAACCTTGTTCTTAAATCTTTAAGATTTGCGAGTACTTTTCCTACGAAATTTTGTTTGATTGATAAACTTTATTGCCTCTTTATACACAGTTCGTTTAGTAGTCAATTCATAAGATTACCAACACCAACACAATTACATTAAGCATATAAATTCAATGAACAAAACCAATTTCATCTGTCTTTGTGTAATAAACTAATGACTGAAGTCAATCCAAGTTTTATTGTTTATCGTTAGACCACTATGTCGTGCCGTATGCAATTGTGTACACCTACAAGCGAGAGTGACCCACTTCGCCATAACTTCTTTATAAACACGAACGTTACGGTAGAAATTACTTGTTCTTCGATTTTTCATCAGACTATTGGGAATTTATACATTATTATTTTGATTAATAAGTTTTTGGAGATTGATATTTTTAATTTTTACAAAATCGTCCTGTTTGACTTAAATTAAATACAAAAAAGAATAGAATACAGCAGTCTATTTGCTGGAAGAATCTGTCTGCAGACAAAAAGATTTAAAACATTTAATATAATTATTTGAATGTTTTGGGTTCAGTTTAATCTATACAAATAAATAAAATTGAAATGTCTGTTTGTAATATTAAAATAAAATAACCGCTTTTACTACATGCATATGAATATTACGCGGTACATAATTATACCATTTTTAAATAACATTTTTTACAATTTTTGTCTGTCTGTCTGTCTGAGCTAGTTAGATAGCTGTTGTAATAAGGAGTAACTTAGGCTACTTCTATTTTAGAAAAAATCTAAAATTATTTTTATTCTAAAAATAAAAATGCAAATATGAAAAAAATACTAAATAACTTTTTTGTTCAATTCCACGCGGACGAAGTCGCGGGCACAGCTAGTACCAAAATAACATTTTTGTCTGTCTGTCGGTCTGTCTGTTTGTTCCGGCTAACCTCTGGAACGGCTGGACCGATATTGACGGGACTTTCACTGGCAGATAGCTGATGTAATAAGAAGTAACTTAGGCTACTTTTATTTCAGAAAAATTCTAATATCTTTATAAAATAATTAAAGTGCAAAAACAAAAAATAAACTAAATAACTTTTTTGTTAAATTACACGAGGACGAAGTTGCGGGCACAGCTGGTAATAAATAGTAATATGTGATCCCGTATTTGTAACAAAATTAAAGTTTTTCATTATAATACATATGTAGGTATGTATTGTCACTGGGTTTAGTATTATAATACATATATTCAAAGTCTTGGGTCTTGTTGTTCTATTTCTTGTTTTTCAATGTCGAGACTCTTTTTACACTTGACTTTGCCTGAAATTGCCACTATTATGTTAGTTATGGACCGGTTGTCAATAGGAAAACCTCAAAATTGCTTGAAATTTTGAATTAAAAAAAATATTTCAACAGCCATCTGTAATTCTGTCTGACACCTTACTTAATCCATGGACTTATCACTGCTAGCTATTCTATTACTGGGGCGTTCTATATTACCTACTCTAAAATTCTTAACCATTCATTTTGGTGACGCGTACGACTAACTGATTGAGTAAAAATAAAATGCGTCAACGTACAACTTCATAATTAATGACTTTAAAGTTAAATCGAATAATTCGCTTTCGAATAAAATTAAGTGCTGGCAACGTTTCGAATATCGAGTGGGAATCGACAATCGAATAAACTATTAATCATCGCGCCCTAAAATCGGGAGCCACTAATGGCAACACATCAAGGTGTGTAACATCACCTTAGCAGGGTTATTCTGCAACGAAGTGATAAATGGATGGTGAACTGACATAATATCATCGATTTGAAAAGTTTTTAGTTCATTCACAACCTTATTGCTAAGAGGATAAAGGTAACTGTGATGGAAAATCAACGTGACATCACTGTGAAAGGATTGTAATTTATAATGTTGCAAAGCCTTTGGGAAGAATTGTCACTTTTACAATATTTTTTCAGCTTGTTAGATACCTTGTAAAGATGTACGCACACACGTTTTGGTCATTCATATAAAAAAACATAAACATGACCTCTGATGTACATAAAGTAGGTAACAAAGCAATAAGTACAAGTAAACTTTTCTGCATTTTATTTCTAAGTTTTTCGCCTGTGAGTCCTGTGACACAAGACCGACACGTCTGTTGGGACAAAATACTGCTCACATTTAGAAGAATTTGTAGCTACATGAATTAGTAATGACACTTTCACGCCAGATTCTATGAAGGGGTACATCCCACAACCACTTTTCGTCTGTCAGTAGAATATGCACCCCTAGTCATTAGGGACTTAAGAAAAAGAGGGCTTATTTTCAATTTCCATCTTGCAAGGCACCAAGCCAAACATAGACAATTGATATATCAAAACTCAAAAGGTTCTAAGGTTTTTTTTTTTTAATGAAAACTTTTTCTTGTTAGTGTCTAATCATTTATAAAGTAGGTAATTAATGATTTGTACAAAAAAAAAACTATCATTTAATAAAAAAGAATATCGCAACAAATTTTATACACGAAATAGCACGGTAGAAAAGTTATTTTTAATAATCTGTCAAAAACTTATTTAACATACAGAGGAAATAAGCGAAAACTAAAAGCAGGATATTTTTAGAAGAATGTTCCAGCCAAGGACGCTTTATTCTTAAACCAATGACTACGAAAACGAAAGTTATGCCATCGTAAACAAGATTAGTAACCGAAAGAACCGACGCACAGCGATGACGTTTTTATGTGAACCATGGATTTTACATCGATTTTAACGTAAATTATAGGCTTCCTATGGTTAAGACCATATTAGAAAGAATTAAACAGACATAATAATAAATTAACTAGGTAAGCCTAATACAGTATGTATCTCTCTAATCTTTAATAAAAAAAAAATGACAGCACAATTGAGCGTAGTTCAGCAAAAATGTACCAAAGTCATAAAAAAAAACTCACATTTCTTAAGTAATCATTTTGGATAGTAAACGCTGCTAATTTGTTCCAAACATACCTTTTTAAAGATCGAGTGTTGGCTCATAATGGTAGAAATCAGAACTACAACTAATTAATAAGGTCAATAAATCTCTAAAACCAAAGGTTGCAGAATAATCCTGCTTTGATTTCATCATCAAGAGTTTTATTAAAATATAAATCGGTGCACAAATAGAACTAGATGAATAGTCAAATATTTGTAGGAATTCGTCAAAGAGCTCGTGCAGGCAACTACGACTATTCAACCAACACAATAGATGTTTCTCCCCCCCGATATCGATTTCCGAATCGTACGGGATACAAAAAATAAAACCCTCGGCGGATTAATCGCAGCCTGTCATAATTGTGTATGAAATAATCATCTGCGCGAAATTCGTACGGGGTCTTTATCTATGAGGGGTTAAAAGCTATTTGTCAGCCGCGTCGTCGCTAGCTCGAATTCAAAAGATACGATGATTTGCAACATTTGTAATTTGTAGTGTTTAAACGTTTAAGTTTGCATTCCAAATTATATTTGTCGAAGATAATTGAGTAACTAGGTAGCTATATGGGTCAGTACGACAGTACAGTTGTTGCTTTTTATCATGGCAATTGCGGTCATTGACCCACCTACATGTTTCCTCGTTTTTCTGTTTAATAACTGAAAAAAAAACCTTTTCACGTCCTGAATCCACATCTATCGTGGTCTTCATCATTTTGCTCCAATGAAAACGATACAATCATTGTTATTTGTTTTGGTTCGTGCAAAGAGATATTAGGCAAATGACAATGTCCGCTATTGCCATTTGCAATGTTAAAACGCAAGATCTATAAATATTTGACGGATTTTATCACTCATAGCGGCCTCAGCAGTGTGTCTATTTTTTATGATCGATCAGTAGCATCAGCATCAGTTTCAGTCACACTTTGTTTTGTTATTGAATTAATTATTAAAATAAACTTTTTCAGTGTATATTCAAGACAAATACTGAAAGAAAGCGAACGACTTGTTCATGTTTTTTTTTAATTGTTCCAGAAATAAGTACTAAATGTATAAGTATAAAATAAAGTCAAACATAAAAGTTACATAATTATACATATTCATTACACAATACCAACTTGTCATAAGTAAGAAAGTCAAAGGTAGGTACTTTGATTATTATCGAATCGAATAGTTGCGTGCGTCTAGGTGTGGCGATTTGCGAAACCTAGTCACGAAATCAGACCGACATTAATGGCATGAAACTTTATTGATAGGAATTGGTATGTCAGGGGTAGGACACCACTTCATGTAGGAGTATTATTTTATTTGAATGTTACCATAATGTGCGGAATAATTCATCTACGTACTGAAGGTTACACAACGAGCCATCGCTTTGTAATCCATGGTGCCAGGCCACTTATTCCAGTTGCCAATGTCCTTTTCCTCCCCTCCTCTTTCTTCATTTTTAACGTTTCTTTGGGCGTAATGGCCTTGCTCTGTTGTGTTCTACTTGATACGGAGAGTAGTGGAAATCATGTTTATTTCTATTCCTCGGCTAATAATATCGTTGCGGACAGATAAATTGTTACTCCAGGACTTAGTCGACCTGCATTGTCTCGACGCTGTTTCTGGCGGCAGCCACTTTTGATTCTAGTTTTCAGGAGTTACAGTGATTTGAGAATAGAGTAGTAGTGTGAAAAAAGAAAAACAACTGCCAGTGAGGGTACGATGATAAAAATGACAAAACTGTACTACTCATTTTATATTGACAAAAGCTACTAAATTAGAATTAGATTACGAACGTAAATTAGGTACTCGCAGGTGGTGACTTTTCTATTAGCAGGACTTTAAAATCCCAACGAGCCCGCTTTACAAGTTAAAAAAGTAATAGGGTAAAAGCTTAAGTTACCCTTACCCTCTCCATCTAGGAAGCGATAGAAATAAATCTAATTCTATGCGAACAGAACCATCGGGCGTCCCATTATCACGGACGAGCATGTGCATCAATTATTTCTCATGATATTCCCCACTCCTGCCACTAAGTCCTTATTAGCATAGATAAATATACACGGAGCTTTTAAAGGGTTGATATTTTACTTTCGTTAAAATTGAACCCTTAAATATCATTTTTATGCGAAGAGAATCCTTTTTTTCAAAGCTTCGTTTCTAGCGAATCAAAGCGCTCTGCTGTCAGTTGTTTACGTTTCCTACTATTATTTTCCTGAAAGATTTAGTAACTACCGGAACAGAATAAGGGGTTGTTTATGCAAAGGGAACAGGGGGTGGATTGGGTAATCATGAATGAAACATACATGAGTCCGATAACTTTGATTTTTAGCTAGAATTCCGAAGCTTTTCGTGATCGAGCTTTCAATTTTTATAAAATAGCACCTATAATTAGTTATGTATGGTTTAATTTACCTATAAGTCCATCCACGTCGCCTAGCCACAACACGAAGCACAGCAATCCTACGTGCACACATCGCGCGCGGGCCTCCCTCAACATTTTTCCGAAATCACATCCTTCAAACACATTTTCCACTTACAAACAACTATGAACTAATAACTTATCACACGATTATAACATTCTAAGGGATTAACGGTCACTGACACAATGTTTTTTTAATTGGATTTAGGGTTGAATGGCAGCGTGCGTGAATACGCGCGAGAAATGCATGGGCGGGCGACGCGAACACTCCATTCGAAAGCTTACGCGGTACTGAACTAGTCGCGCGACAATATAGTGCAGAATTACCCGACCGCGGGCTCGTAGACTGCTTGTACGTCGTCGTAGCGCTTGGGAAAGCCCGCTCTACAAATTGATCCGTTTTTCATTTGACACCCTTCGTTTATTTAATTTTAATTGATGTCTTCATTTGGTGCGCACGTTTGATTAAGTAGCCAGATTATAAAAGGGCAGTTTATCGGGTAATAAATTACTTTTTAGTTTGTACTTATTTACCATATTTTAGTATTCAATTATGCGTAACAGCTTTTTGTAGTGTCCGCCTGGACTTGGGTTGTATCAAACTAAGTAGTATTAGTATTTAGGTACGGATACTGCAAGATTTGTATATAAACAGGCTAATAGGGTCCTTGGCTTTTATTGGAATCCGCATAAATTGTTTTCCTAATTATCCAAGGTTGGTGAATAGCAATTGGTTATCGGGGGTCCAGGAAGTATGGTTCTTTGAAACTCTAATGATGGCTGCCATCAACCTGAAAAACTCCAAGGATTAACTCGTGGAAATGGTGTGGGTTATGTTTACCTATTTTTCTTACGACACATAGGTAATTTTGAACTTGAACATGTAACTGTTCATTGGTCCCTAAAAAAAATAAAGGATCACTGTATACTTGTTTATATGGGATAAACTCGTATTGAAGGATTGACCAAGATATTGATATTGATTTTTTGTTGTTAAACCAAGTCGATAAATTGTTTAATTGATTGAATAATAAGTTTATTCAATTAAAATGCTTGTGCTGCAGGTAATTACTATTAACCCAAAGGCTGTTCAAACAAGCAAATGGTCACTAAAATTTTCATATTCAAATTAATAGAATTTCCTCCGTCTATAAACGACACAGCTTAAGTCCTGTGGGAATACGAATTTAATATTCAAGCCGGTACGTGTAATTACCAAATAAAGTACTACCAACCAACTGAAACGTATTTTAAATTTTGTTTGTAAAATACCTATGGGTGTGAGAAAGGGCATTGACACTTTTCGTTTTTGTTATAAAAACACAATATAAGTCTTAATTGGCTACGTGTACCTATCTGCTAACAGTGAAGTTACTTTAGCTCTATAAACCAGTCACGGAAAACATTGTGAAAACCCTTGACAATATCCAAGAACAACAAAGTCGGAGACATGTCGGTATTAGACATCAACCCACACTGGCTCCGCTTGGTGGACTAGAGCGTTCGATGTTCTTGATTTTTTTATTTTTTTTATTGACGTGGGATGTGGGGACCTCTCGCAGATCAATCTGCTAAGGTTATTTCTGCTCAACCGGGCAATCCTGTGGTGACCTCAAATGAATTTAAGGCCCCCAGCCAGGGCTCGAAGTTCTTAATGATAACAAAAATCATAAATATCAATGTCAGTTTACGTGTATTTGAACCCGATTTGCCGCTTCCGCGCGTATCTAGACTTAAAATTAAAAAAAAACGGTCACAATTATTGTGTAAATAAAATAATCAACAAAACAGATTTTTAAGCTATTGCATAGTTTTTATCGCGGGCTTTGAGCGCGGCGAATTTTATTGTTCATGTTTCTTCTTTAAGCTTTTATTTTCTTTATTTATTCAAATAAATTAACAAAGGAAAAAGGACTTTTCGCAATAACTTGAATTAATATTAAAAAAAGAAACTTGAATTAATATCAAAGAAAAAAATATTGCATGTTATAATTACATAAGTAAATAAAAAATGCTATGCAATAGCTTTACCGCGGCAGTCCCCGAGTGCCACACGTATTTTTTGTTGGTTACTGTTCATTTTGTAGAACCAGAATGATAGTTACGAAAATGTTTGTTTTTGTGCGGTTTGAGACAACAACCAAAGAAATCAATAGTTATGGATCAGCAGGGATAATTATCAAAAAACGCTTGATAATTTTGAACCCTGACTAGAGGCATACATAACCGACATTAGCCTCCGTGGTGGACCAGAGGCCCAAAATTTAGCCCGCGTGGTCGCCTTGCCCCTTCCGGTGGCAACTGGGATTTCTTCTTTGTTATTTTAAAAAAATATCACCTCGGGAAGGAGGTGACAAATGCCAGTTGCCAACGGAGGGGGCAAGCTGGAGGTGGCGAGCGGGACTAACCCGTATTTTATTACAGGTACTAGGGCCTATTTCCCCTCACAGATCAGAAGAAGGCTTGAGTCTCACTCAGCAGTAACAGCAGGAACATTATATGTTTATGCTTTTGCTTACCCATATGCAAATGTTATCGAACGACTTAAAATAAGTAGCTGTCACCGAGGTGGTCCGGTGACATTGCATGCATCCAATTAACCCAATCACTTTTTAGTCCACAACTATCGGGATTCCAGTGTCAAACATTATTAAAACGGATAAAAGGGCCAAACGATTTAATGAAGGTATGGATGGCTATAGGTAACCGGTAAGGTAGTGCCCATTGCGGCTTGGCATGAATTTGACATATAGATTTAACAAATGGATGGCCTAAAGAAGAGGTGTAGTAGGTGCAGAGCAGCGACTAATCCATTTTTAGGGTTCCGTACCCAAAGGGTCAAACGAGACCCACTGAAACATCGCTGTCCGTCCGTCCGTCCGTCTGTCACCAGGCTGTATCTCATTAACCGTGATAGTTAGCCAGTTGAAATTTCTACAGATTATGTATTTCTGTTGCCGCTATAACCGTGCTTGCCAAGGTTGGTCCTTGGATAGGTGACCATAATTACATACCGAGTTTCCTCTGTGCCTCGGAAAGCACGTTAAGCAGTTAGTCCCAGCTGTCATTTGTAGATCTTTGACAGTCTTTGCGATTATTCAGAAACCAAAAGTCTGACATCCATTACTAAAGGGTATCGTCTTACCCTGGGTTACTGGGTTGTGGAGGTCAGATATGCAGTCGCTTCACGTAAAATATTGGTACTCAGCTGCATCCTGTTAGACTGAAAGTCGACCCCAAAATAGTTTGGGAAAAGGCTAGGCAGATGATGATGATGGTTCGTTTCTGATTGATTTCGTTGCGGGATCAAAGACAGTTAAATTGTTTCTACGGGATTTCGTCGAGGTTCGTCTTGCCTGGGCGCTTTTCTGGCGGTACCACTGTTGATTCTGGCTTACAGGAGTAGCCAGTTTCAAGGGCTAGAGAGGCATAATATGCTTGTCCCGAAAACAAATCGTTTAAATGGCATTCATGCATATGCAAACAAAGTTGTTGTTTATCATGCAACGTAACGAACGTACCTACGTACGAACGTACATATTTGCGCAATATGTACGTACGGTGACCAATCAAGCTATACAGAACTTGTTTATGCAGATCAGTCATTTTACGAGAAATCTATAAAAAGCGAGGTCTTGTTATACTGGAAATGTATAGCTTGTGTCGCCGTGTGTACTCGGCTTTAGCTAACCATTTCGGTTCTATTTTGTACGTAAATGAGAACGCGAAAGGGCCCGAACATTCCCATCACGTTTCTTATGTCCTGTGATATAAATTCATCCTCGTTGGGCGATATACAAGGAAAGTAGGCTCGAGTACTGTACATATAAATTTCTTATGTATGCCTTATAGTAAACGGGGCATACAAAGTGTGAAAAACCATCACGTACGCGTCAACCAAGCACTCTGCGCATCAAACTAAGTAACTACGCAAAATTATTGCTGGGAAACGACTTTTTTTTGGGGTTGATAATAATTTTTAACCGACGATAAAAAAGGAATTTAAAACGTATCTTTTTTACGGTAGGACTCAATGTTGCGCTGATGTATGAATTGAATACTACAGGGATCGTGGTGATATTTAAAGTAAACTTATCACATTAAAAACTTGCAAATACTTAATTAAATTAAAAAATTGAACTTAGAGCTTCAGTATCTCCGTAACTAGAAGGTAGGTTCAGAACGAAAAAGTGATGAGAAAGTGTTCCGGCTTCGTTACGGGTCTTTTTACACCCACTATATTCTGAGTCGTATGATCGAGGCCTTTATAGTTGTTTTACATAGGAGTATTCTGGTGACCGGGGGATTCACCAGAATCCTTGAAGGGTTGTCGAGTAGGCAGAGGTATAAATAAAAGACACCTGCTTATGGTACTCACGGTTCTTTTGACACGAGTATATAATTCACACGCACAACACAAAAAAGTCAGTAGGAGTACAGAAACAGATAGTAAGATAGGGCACAGTCACAGTAAACAAAAGAACACACGATATAGTTAATAAGGCGAAATATGGAAACAACATCAATTGAGATGGCACAGGATGGTTCCTACAGACCCCCGGGGGGAGTGATGTAGCGACTCTAAAAAAAAGAAAAATACAACCAAAAGTACTACATTGCCATCTATAACAAAACTGAAGAACTAACATGGCTTACATCTCGCAAGCAAAGTTATCCTCGACTTAAGACTTTATTAAAAAAACCCGACTACTGTCAGGCAGTAACCTACCTGGTCGGAGGATCCTCCCTTTTCTAAGGAGTATCTAGGAACTTTACACCCTGTTCCTCATACCTCTAAACTGGTGACCCCAAAATAGACGTCAGCACAACCTTCGAGCAACGTGCCGTCATCATCATCGACATCACTCCCTCAAGCTTTCGAGCAGCGAGTCACACAGCCAGCCAGCTTCAAATGGGTATCCCTAACCACCAGCATGCAGCAGAAGTGCATTCCTGGTCAGCACACTCAGACTCTCACCAAGCGACCTTGGCACAGCACACTACAGTTTCGGCCGGTCGAGACCTTCATACCTCCGGGTCGACACCTCTAGCTGTCTGCCACATCGCGGCGCTGTACAACATCCGACGCACTGGAGCAAACGCAGCGCCGGGCTCGTCTCACTGGGGTTCGCACCACCACACCACCGCAGACTGTTCCGCCTCACCGTGAACAATGTGGTAACGAGCGCTCAACTGGCCCCGCAAAATACTACAAGATGACTCACTTTACTATCGACCTCCGGTCTCCGAGGGCTGAGTGATTCAGTGCTGTAGTCCAACTTACAACAAAAAGTACTACAGCGCCATCGATTTGATAGATGGCCTGATATCGTGTCCTGGGTGTCCTGGTGCTTGCACATCACAGGACCGCATGGACGGTACTGAAAGTGCCTAACTCGTCGCCAAATTTTGGGCTGATTCAATTTAAATTGTCATCGACACGTTAAGATGAAAAAGCGTCATCTATAACAAAACTGAAGAACCAACACGGCCTACATCTCGCAAGGAAAGTCATCCTTGACTTAAGACTATATAGAAAAACCCGACAACAACTGTCGGGCAGTTGCCCACCAGACATAACAACCGTCTGGTCGGAGGATCGTCCCTTTTCTATGGAGTATCGAGGAACTCTACACCCTGTTCCTCATACCCCTAAATTCCGATGAGGAGCTTACAAAAGTGTATTTGACTGTTGTTTACAGTTGTGTTATGTTTAATGTTCTCGTGGTAGTGTGTACATAACATAACATTACATCACGCCTGTAATTTTCGAAGGGTAAAGTAGAGTACCTTGATACCTACCTATTTTGTCACTTTTGTTTAAGTCCCATATAAAAGGGATCGAGCCTATTGCCATGATGTGCCCGGTTGCACAAATCTGGGCTCAAAACGGCAAAACAATTTACCCGACTTGGGAAGCGAATCCGGGACCAACGCTTGTGACCACTAGTTCCGCAAAGTGTGTGCCGCGGCACACTGGTGTACCGTGGTCATAAGTTGGTATGCCGTGGAAAAATAAGGTCTCTAAATGTAATGGCAGCTGATTTAGAAAAAAAAAAGGGCTGGCTTTGATTGTTAAACACTTGAAGCTTCTTGCAAAGAAACTGAATTTCTAATAACCTAAGCGTGATCTACGTACGTAAGGGACACCGACGCGAAAACGCTTACCATGTCCTCAGTACATATCATTCTGAAACCCCCCAAATTGAAAATGTTCACCAGTAATTAAAAAAAAACAGCTGTTCCATACATTTTGACCGTGTAGGTATTGCATTGATATTGTAGAAAACAGCAGATTTTGGGGGGTTCACGGGGATTTACTATGACGTTTGAAAGCAGTATCGTTTTATCTTATTCCAAATCTGGAAAAGAGACGGAGCTATAGAGGACGACTAGCAGCTTCTCTTTCCAACACCGGAATAAGATCAAAACAATACCTACTGCTTTAAGACGTCATGGTAGGCCAGCAGGACGATGTACTGATTAAGTGGTAAGCGTTTTCGCGTCGGTGTCCATTACACCCCGTTCTACAACCTATGGACTGAGTTCGAAATTTATTCTCCGAGAGTATCCTTACGACACCCACGGAAAGATATGGGATGGTGCTATTCTTTACGACTTGCCAGAGAATGGGCAGCAGCGTTCTCTGTGCTTTTGTAACAACCGTACTGCGATCGCCAACCCGCCTGCCAAGCGTGGCGATTATGGCAAAACCCCCCAAAACATCAATGTGGCGACACTTGGGGGAGGCCTATGTCCAGCAGTGGACGTCTTTTGGGCTGAAATGATGATGATGATGATGAGTATCCTTTTTGGACACTTACTGATTAACGAGCAAGAAGAACTGTCGGAAAATAAAATGGACCGCATTTAAAAAAAAAAACGAGCTGAGTTAGAACAGTTTTGGTGTGAAAAATAAATGTACTCTGCTTTCCAAGCATGCTATTGCAATTCTTTTGCTATTTGCAGTGGCCTACTTATGTGAATAAGGATTTTGAAAAACTATAAAAAGGAACGCCTCAGGACGATCGATGAAGAGATGAGAGCAGCCCTGACAACGAAAACTCCGGACCACCTATGCTCAATTAAACAAGCTCATATTCATATTTTCTGCAATATAAAAATTGGTTTGTTTATTATGTTTTTTTTTTCATATATGGTTTACCTCGAAAATTTACCGATTTCCTAGATGTACCATTTTTTTTTACAGATGGGAAATCTTCAAACGACTGGAATGAATGAGCGGAAGGGAGTGTCTCACTTGTACTGACTAAAACCCATCCATGTTCCTTCTTAGCCCTTTGTGTTCCAGGGCCGCGGTATCTCTTTCGAACAGTCCTGCAGCCTTGGCAGGCATCGGCCCTCTCGGACCTCTTCCGATTTGCTGACATCTCCTTGAGGCGCGCGTGGAACACGAACGCGCCGTCGGCACGGCCTGTCGTCATAAGACGGACGGACGGTGAGCTAGCCCATTACTCACCGTCCACAGCCCCTAGGTTCCTACATGTACCTTGAACACAAAAAGTTTGCGGAACACTGGTCTAGACCAACGTGGCAATTTCCGTCTTCATAACACACCTTCGATCATGGCTCCGATTTAATCAAAGTAAAAAATAACTATAAAAAAAAATATCTCTGTATGGTGTCGGACGTAAAGAATAGCACCGTCCCATATCTCCCCATGGGTGTCGTAAGAGGCGACTAATGGACTTTTCAGAGAATGGGCAGCAGCGTTCTCTGTGCTTTTGCTGTCTGCCAAGCGTGGCGATTATGTCAAAACCCCCCATGTTATGTCAATGTGGCGATACTTGGGGGAGGCCTATGGCCAGCAGTGGACGTCTTTCGGCTGAAATGATGATGATGATAAAAAAATAACAACAAAGCTTCTCTTAATATACATTTATTTTGTGGCGTTATTCATAATTACTAAATTAACTGCTAGTTAAATTACACATACATTAAAAATCAACGATACATCTTTACAAAAAAGTAACAGTTGGCTTTTGTGTGGAATAGGCAACACTCGAGGCCAAAAGATTCGAATCAAGGAGGAAGAGATCAATTACATGCGTAGATAAAGTCCTTTCTAGGGTTCCGTGCCCAAAGGGTCAAACGGGACCCTATAACTGAGACTTCGCTGTCCGTCCGTCACCAGGCTGTATCTCATGAACCGTGTTAGTGAGCCAGTTGAAATTTCTACAGATTATGTATTTCTGTTGCTGCTATAACAACAAATACTAAAAACGTTTAAGTGTTTTTTTGCTCGTAGTTATAAATAATGGTGCGGAAACATTCGTGCGCCAGTCCGATTCGCACTAGGCCGGTTTTTTTTACCTCTGACAACAGCAACCTAAAAGCAACCTTATCAAGACGCAAATAAAGGTCACTATAATTTTGACAGATTTATCAGTGATAGCAACCCAACAAAAACACGCGTACGTGCAATACACATAAAGATTACTGTCATTTTTGACAGTGATGCGTAAATTATATTTATTTTGCAAGTAGGTTTTTAAAAACACTTTTACTTTCTTTTTAAACTAATTGAGGCCGGTTTTTCGTACCTGACTACTCTTAGAAGAAACAGCCGAAACAAACTCAGACGTCACAGTCTTTTTAAAGTCCACACATTGTTCAAGTCATATGAGGACCATGCAGATTAGCGTCTGAGATGGTCTTTTGAAGAAAGAACCTCACAAGTTTGAGTGGACCTGTCCAGTCAGTCAGTGCAAGCATTTGTAAATAATCGTGTAGCTCGACTCATACGCGATGGTGATGGAAAAAACAGAGGCAGTCATAAGGACTGTCGGCAGAAGTGAAAACTCAGAACAATGGAATTACTGTGTTCTTTTTTTGATTTTTTTAATCATTTAGGCCACTATACCACGCGTCGCTAGTCGGGCGCAATACGTCACGAGCATGTCGAGGTCATCGGTGACGCGAACCCAAGAATTTTTGCCCTACCCAGAAGATTTAACTTCAAAAATAAAAAAGAGGAGGAAATGTCTCATTTACTCCTACTACCTTCTAGATCTTGTAAGGTGTGTTCTTATCTCATTGATATGATTATTTAGTGAGTTTTCTATTGCTATTATATGTCAACGTAAAAGTGATACAAGGATCTTTTAGCACTCTGGTGAACATTATGTGCGTTGGTTTACATTTGCGAAATGTATTGAAAAACCAAGATGGCAGTGTTAGTTCTGATGTAACCAAGATTTTGTAACATATTTTGATTAAAAAGAGTGTCCATGGAGTGCCCATTCTTCTCCATAGAGATCTACGCTTTGGAATGGGCAACTAGAGTACTTTCACAAGTTATTATGTCTTGTGACTGTTACTGTAGGTGGCTTTTTTTGTTTTATGACTTTTAAAAGTGCCTGTAATGGTCTAATTGAAATAAATTATTTGAGTTTGAGTTTAGCCACGCGCCAAAATATCGTTATGCTACATAAACAGTAGAAGTAAAAGGTATCAAAATTCTATGATATATTCTTGAATGCATTATTTTTTTGCAGCCGTTATTTAATATTTTACCTCCGATTTTCCAATACAGTGATCTTTAACTTGTTGCTTTAAGGTTTATTTTTGGTTGCTCAAAGAAGTAATATAATTGTGAAAGCAATGTAGTATCAGATTATGGCTAAAATATAAGTTTAGACTACTACCGTTAAATACGAGTCGTTTAACCCAAAAACGACAATCCTATTACAGTTGCCAGGTTATCACAAAAATTTCAGAACAAAAATAACGTATTGTAAACATTTTTAGCGACAATTGTAAGAACATTTCCTTAAGAAGGCCCTTCCGGCTCCGTCTAACTTCAACGCGAGCATGGTTGAAAAGCATGTTGTTTCATCCAGCGCAATGTTTGCTGACTAACGAGCAAGTGAGAACGCGATAACATTGAGCAAAAAATAGTGTTCGAAAACTTGGTACAGGAAATACGTGGTTTTGAATAACTCTTACAAGTTTGTGAAATAAATAGTTGTCATTTACAATTTCCATTACATCTGCAAGGTTTCTATCATGATGTTTTCTTTACTTTTACAATATATGAGTTAATTATGAACGGCCAAAGTTCAGATAAAAATTGTGCAAAACAGCCGATTTTTGGAGGCTCATACTGAAATTGTGTCAACAAATTTTTATTTTTTGCTTTCGAAGAAATCTAGATATAGTGTGTATAAGATACCTATTAGTTCAAAAAATTCAAAGAACGATGCGTTACAACGACATAATCACGTACGAGCGTTTGTATGAAAAACTAGCTTTCCGGCGCAACTTCGTTTGCGTCACATTTTCCTCGATTTCTCAACATTTTTCATTGCTGCTCCACTCCTTATGGTCGTAGCGTGATGATATGTGATGCCTTCCTTGATAAATGGGCTATCTAACACTGAAGGAATTTTTCAAATCGGATCAGTAGTTCCTGAGATTAGCGTGTTCAAGCAAACAAACACACTCTTCAGCTTTATAATATTGGTATAGATATAACGGGTTGGCCGTTCTTAAAGATTCTCTGAGTTTTGACAATATTTTTTTATAAAGTAAGATACAAACAGTAAGGCAAATTATGTATATCAACTTTTCTATATAAAATAAGGTCGATTCATTTATAAAATTTTACAATCCTTACGGGCATCACATATAACAGTAACTCTTAAAAGGATATAATTTAATTGATATTACCAAAATGCATAAAATGAATAACTATACTAAACGGAAATACTTGTAGCTATCGCGGTCATAAAACGAGCGACAGAGACGGTGAACATTTAGTACGGGATTTCTTAAAACTTTATTCACTTTGACCATGTGTAAGACAGAGACGGCAACATGTTTCAGTAAAATCAGAAGCTAAGTAATGTTTAAACGTATCGTGCCATCTCGGTCCCGCATTTTATGACCGCGTCAACCAACGTTGGCGATTACCTACAGTGACACATGGAACAAAAGTTAGTATTTATGTTTTAATATTGTTGGTTTACCATCGTGTTCTAATCTATGTTACTTAAAAAATAATATACCGAGCTCTTCTTGCTCGAGGTTACATTAAATCAAGTATTGGAGTCTCAAGAAATTAGGGCAACTATTAACTATTTTTTGTATAAATTCCGACCTTATTTTAAAAGAATTACGGTAGTTATTTGTTTTGCAAAGACAACTGAGCCGCCAGGTTTTTGCCGGCCCTTGAAAAAACGAAAAGATATTATGGCATTCCAATATTTAATAACCACGTGATGTATAGAGTTCCGTACCCAAAGGGTCAAACGGGACCCTATAACTGAGACTTCGCTGTCCGTCCGTCCGTTTCTCACCAGGCTGATGAACCCTGATAGTTAGCCAGTTGACATTTCTACAGATTACGTATTTCTGTTGCCGCTATAACAGCAAATATTAAAAACATAATAAAATAAATATTTAAGGGCTCCCATACAACAAGTCATGTTTTGCTCGTTTTTATAAATAAGGGTACGGAACCCTTCGTACGCGAGTCCGACTCGCACTTGTCCGGTTTTGTAAATGGGATGTATGTTTAACGTTTTTCTTCGTCAATGTATACTTTTAAAGTATTTTTTTTAGATATGTTTGCCCTCACACTGTCTAGACAACTAACGCAGTTCTATCAGAAAAAAAAGACAGTGTACCGACCTAACGAGAAACTATACAAGACATAATATCTAATTAATTTTAAATTAAACTGACACCTATATCAAAAAGATACTTTAAAATCACATATCATCCTGTCACTAGACATTTTCACATACAGATTTTTCTACCTGCAAGGGAACATCGTACACAAAGCTTAAGTTGCAATAGGTAACCAGAATTCAAATACAACTAGAAAATGTCTGCGCTTCGGTAATCTTCGCGTCTGCGAATTGATACAAACTCCGTGTTTAAGTAACCACCCACAGAGGCATAGCTTCCATGTTTTGTTTTGGCACCATTTTCGTAGTGAATGTTTTTATGAGGCTTTCTCTCTGTTGGGGTATCTACTCCGATCGCACCAAGCAACTGTTGAAAAGTTTTTCAGGAATAGTGGTGTTAATCTCTGATTGAACCATGGTTATACAAAATGGGTAAGTACTGTCATGGTTCTAATAGTGACCGCTCTATATTAGATGTTATCATCACGTGTTCGTGTTTCCAAAGATACACGATGATTGCCGAAGCGCACAATTTTACTAGGAGATCTGTTAATATTACAAATACCTATATAACCTATAAGATGACAGCACTTACATGCTGCAGCCAATCAGAACGAGTTCTATTGCAACTTCATAATAATTATAGCCAATAGATTCACAGAATAGAAACCCACATTTTAAATAAGTCCTTGATAGATGACAATTTTATTGGACAAGATGATAAGATATTTTATTCCCATTGATTTTTATGAATCCTTAAAATATTCTAAATATTTATTTATTTGGGATTCAAGAATAAATAAAGGAGTTTTTTTTGCTATGTGACGGGAACCAGCATGCGCCCACATAAAATCAAAGGTAATACTTATGCTATGTTTATATAAAAATACAACGTTTTTCACGCGTATCTACCCCCATTTTAAAATGAACCTGATTTCACGTCTAAAAATATGGAGCTTTTAGAAAAAGAAGACGAACTTAATAAGTAATTTTATTGAAACCGCTTCTTTTTGCTAGCCCATAACAAGTGCAGATTAATAATTAGTTAATAATATAAATATTCATTTTTAGAAGCCCCAATTAAAAAAAAAATAACTTGCTAAAGTGGGTATCCGTGAAATCAGGCAGTTCTACGACAAACATTGTGTTGTTAATACGTAGCCTTAAGAAGTAATGCCAAACTAAGACCGAAATCTATAAAAGTTACTTAGCACTTCCCGCCTCTATCTTGCATGTGTATTTCAACAGTTATGCGACGTTAACAGGAATAACGCTAAGCCATAGTATGCTAAGTAACGTTTAGAGATGTCAGCCCAAGTCTGCAATGCTAGAACATTCTCAAAATTATTATATAAATCAACAATCTTCTATATAATTTTCAGTTCTTTCTTTAATAGTGAAACATGATGCATGAAAAACAAAAAAGGCGAAAGTAAAGGATTAATTTAACAATTTATGTGATTTATTGAGCTAAATGAGTTTGTATAAAAATGGAAATCTCAGTCAAAGGGGCTGGCAGATTTTTTTATGAAGCGTGGCCTACCAAATTCCGCCGTTTCAGCCCGCCATTTTATTTTATTTTCAAAATAAGGCCTTTTCTATATCTATTGTCAATACATTACGTTGATCGATGAATGAGAAACTATGAGTTAATTAAGTTCTGATTATTCTAAAGCGCTGATAAGGGTATAAATGGAGTACTACGACAGACTCTTAGGTACTTCACACATACATTATGAATAGTCTTCCATTAACTATATACTCCGTGTCCTAAAGTGGTAATAAATGAGCTATAATATGACCATCTATCTTATAAACATTATAATCACATATACCAAAAAACAATACGAAACCATTCGTCAGAAAGTCCACCTTTTGACGGACACACATTTTTTTTTTGTCAACTGCTGTCAGCTTATACTGACCAGTCCTTTTTTCAGTACCGCTTAAATATGACCCATACCGTCTTATTACAACACAAGGTAAACCAAAGAACCATTTTTTACATTTTGAATTTCAACTGCAGTAAAGTTCTTTATATAAAACTAAAAAAAAACCCAGCATAAGTTGTCAGTTTTTACAAAGAAGTGTTTTTCAAATCAATGTCACGTTCGTATTAAAAAAAACTATCTCGACAGTTGTGTAAAAACAGATCTTGTGCTGTAATAACACAATTTAAGTTTTAGAAAAAGTTCAGCTTTGTAAAGCACCATCAGAACTTTTCCTAAAGCTGGATAAGCTATATAAACTAGGTACTGTATAATTCTTACACCATTACTATCTAAAACCATTTAACCGTGGTACCTACGTTTACATTTGGGGAAGGAACTCGATCGGGGTAGCGAACTTGAAGTCTTCGGGGAACAGCTTGGCTGCGAACGGGTACATGAGCTTGTAGGCCTGACGGATGGTCACGTCAGCTACACCGGCGATGTCGCCGATTTCCTTCTGACTGCGTTTGTCTTCTGACGCCTGAAATAAAGATATTACGTACGGTTAGTTTGTGTAACTTATCAAAATAGGAATTAAAACATCTCATTTATAAAAAAACGCAGTAGGTATAAAATTAACCTGCAAAATTCAAAGCAAATTTTATTAATATTCTTCCCCCTACCCTACCCTTCCTAGTAGGCCCTGTTGGGTCTACTTGAATGTTATCAGGCTATAGGAACAAGATTACACAGACAACTGCCGTCTGTCTGGGATATACTGAATGCGGATGCTGGATACGCAAAAAAAGCGATTATAGCCTTGCGCGTGACCGTTGAACTGCCAGTGCCAAGTCATAGGGCACGAGTTCTGTCCCAAGGCACGCACCTCTGATTCTTCGGATTCATGTGCATATTGCACAATTATCACTAGCTTCGGTGAAGAAAAACATCGTGAGGAAACCCAAAATGTCTCAGATATTTCGAAGGCATGTAAAGTCAAGTCAGATGCCCATGGACGGGATAAAAACTCTCGACACCAGGCTGGCCACTAACCACACGAAGAAGAAAGAAACACTGGATGCGGCAGGCAGCACATCATCATCTGCCTAGCCTTTTCCCAAACTATCTTGGGGTCGACTTCCAGTCTAACCGGATGCAGCTGAGTACCAGTATTTTACATGAAGCGACTGCCTAGCTGACCTCCACAACCCAGTAACTACAACCCTGTGTGTCCCTTGGTAAGACTAGATGTCAGACTTTTAGCTTCTGACTACTCGTAACGAACTGTCAAAGATCTACAAATGACAGCCGGGACCAACGGCTTAACGTGCTTTCCGAGGCACGGAGGAAACTCGCTATGTAATTATGGTCACCCATCAACGGACCAACCTCGGCAAGCACAGTTTAACCTTAAAGATCGACCCAAATACAACCCAACTAAAAACCCAGAATATAAAGTGTAAATCCAGTCCAGTCTCAGACCAGTCTAGTCCACATGTTCCTTATACCTACACTTGATACTAATCTATAATTTCCCAGACAATATGGCAATGTCTGCGTTATGTAATTATGAAGTGAGGTGCACCGCAGGTGCAACGGAGGAAACTCGCTATGTAATTATGGTCACCCATCCACGGCCCAACCTCGGCAAGCATAGCTCAACCTTAAAGATCGACCCGTGCGGCTGTTATTATTTAGCCACGAGCCAGCCTTAAAACCCTTTCAAAATACATCAATGAAAACTCAAAACAATTACAGAATTCATTGAAGTCTGTGTTTATTAACACAAGTTTGATTAGTTTGATTATTCTTTTGATTTTATATCTTTGTCCTTGTCCTTAAAAACGTTACATCAAAGGTAGCTTCACAGTCAAGTAATATTTACTTCGAGAAATATTTATTTTTAAATATTTGTTTTATTCAGTGTTGAGTACTGAGTATGTGCAAATAACACAGACAAGTGAAGGTCACTTTTGTAGTTGCCAAAAGTTTTAAGAATATTATTTGCATTAGGCTTTTGACTAAATGAAAGGTCAAATGTTTTACCGCAAAGAAAAAAAACCTTACTAGGTTGAAAGTATAATAAACAATTGAATGGTACAATTAAGATTAAGAGAGCAGCGGTGGCCCAGTGATGGCAGTAAGGTGAAGGAAAACATAGTGAGGAAACCGGCATGTCCTCGAACTGAAAATTCGAAGACTTGAGACATCTGCCAACCCGCACTGGGCCCGCGTGGTGCATTAAAGCCCACTCCCTCTCATAGAGAGGAGGTTTGTGTCCCAGCAGTGGGAACATTATAGGATGATGATGATACAATTTATGCGACAGTTGCAATAATGATGATAATATTCCACATTTTCTCGATATAACTTCTAATTGACCGTTCTATTACTCTGCAACTCATCATCATCATTTCAGCCGAAAGACGTCCACTGCTGGACATAGGCCTCCCCCAAGAAGGGGGGATTTTGCCATAATCGCCAGGCAGGCGGGTTGGCGATCGCAGTACGGTTGTTACAAAAGCACAGAGAACGCTGCTGCCCATTCTCTGGTAAGTCCCTTAGTCGCCTCTTACGACACCCACTGGAAGATATGGGATGGTGCTATTCTTTACGTCCGACACCATACTCTGCAACTAACTTAAAATAATTGCTATCAATAATAAGTAGGTGTCATAAAGTCACACCTGTTATTCCCAAAGGGCTGGGCATAGTTGACCATTGGTACACTCACATGTTACGTTTAAGTCCCATCGTTTTATAAGGGGCAAGCCTATAGCAATAAGCTAAAGCTAGTGGATACTTTATAAAAAATTTATTGATTCAGCTGTGCAGTTCTATGTGATTGTTTCTAGCGATAACATCCATCCATTGTTGTATTCAGAAATTCATCTATTCAAAATTGGCGTCACATATTACAAAGTTATAAATATTTCCAGACAGTAATAAATAGCCTGCATTTCTAAGAGTGGTTTAAAACACATTTTTTTTTTTCTGGTCCCATGTGATAAGAGGTGAGCCTATTGCCATCAATGCCCACAAATCTCGACTCTGCGGCAGCTACTGAGAAAAATCCTGAATATATTTAAGACCTTAAAAATTTAATACTACTACTATTTTAAATTTAATAAAACTATGATACCAACCTGCGAAGCCATGTAGATAGCAGCAGCGGCCACTGAAATGGGACTGCGTCCAGACACAATATCCAGCTCCCCGGCTTTCCTTGCAATGTGCGTAGCTGCCCTCTGCACTGAATTCGGCAATCCCAAGTTTGAGCAGAACCGAGACATGAAGTCAGCTGTGGTGATAAGTTCCACAGAAGTTTCAAGTGCCTTCAGGATGAGTTTGAAGCATCTACCGATTTCCTTCTTGCTGATTTTGCTGACGGCGCAGATTTCCTTGAATGTACGCGGGACTCCCTCCTGACGACAGGCTATATAAAGGCAAGCAGACGCGATGGCGTCATTCGCTCGCCCCTTCAAGTTCTTACCATCGTGGACCTGTAGAAACAATGATAAAAGCTTTAGTTCAGGCCTTGTGGTTATGAAAGCACGTCATAAATAGTGTGCAATGGAGAAAACCTACACTCAGCATTTGAGATTGAACAAGGCAGAGAAGATAATTTTATAAAACTTTTTTGTTTATCTGTCCAAAAGCAACTAGAATAATTTTTTTTGTTCAGAATATCCCTTTCAATTCTTTCTTCAACAGCCATAAAATTGTTTATTACGCACAATAGATAGAAACTGTATTTGTTTTGACAATGTATTTTATGACATACTTTTGTCAAAACAAATGCAGTCAGTTTGACCTCAAATTACCACAATAAACAGTTTCAATACTACTTCAAAATGCATTGTTGGTACCCTTCGACCAAGTGCTAATTCTTGTTCAGGTGTCACGTATGTAAGGTCAACAATTACATGTGGAAAATTAACATTATGATGGAAATTACATTGCATGTATTTCATAACCCAATATATTCTTGAAAATTGGCTTTGTCCATGACAAATTGTATACATAAAAGCATGACTTTTGAAACAATACAATGCAAACATGAAAGGCATTGTTATTGAATATTTTTTCCTTATTTTCCATTTTTTATGCAACCAAAGCAGTGTTCTTGAAGTTTCCAAATTCACAAATAAAAAGGTCAAGTTTTGGTGATCGTCGTCTTTCTGCCTTTGTGGGTTGGCACAAAGTTGGGGTTATGATGATGAGTTTGCCATTACCTCTTTTTCTTTCATTTCAATTCTCACACAATCCATAAATCCTTTCATTGGACTTCCGATTCCTATCCATCTTTCAAAATTCATCACTTTTTTTGTCACTAGATATGAAACTAATGCAAGCAGCATTGAGTTTGGAACCAACTGATTCAGCAATACATAATAATGAACATGATTCAATTTGTTACACAAACATGACCTTGGTGGCACATGTGAAAGAGAGCAATACTTGCGGTAACAGCTTACTTTTCTTTTTTTCTTATTTCACATAATAATAGACAGTCATGATTGTTTACAGAGCAAATGATTGATTTCATTATTAATTAATCCTTACCTGTTTGAACAAGTTGTTGGCACGATCAACAATAGTCTTCGGTAAATTTATCCTGTCCGCCATGGTGCTAATTTCCCTGAAGGCATTAATCAAAGCCCTGTCTGTGCTGCTAATATTCCTCCTATTCTGATACTTTGATACTCCGAAACTGTCAAATGATGCATCGCCCCTGCCCGGCCCGATGATTGTGGACAAGTCACCACCAGAAAGAAGTGGGTTTTCGGGCCCACCAACACGAGATGGGTCCACTCCTGATTTCTCGTTGCTGAATGTACGCCATTCTGAACCCACATCAATGACTCTGGAATGAAAATAGTATTATGAAATAAAAAGGACTCAAGTAATGAAGAACTGCAATTCTTATGTGGAGTGCATATTGCTTTAATTTATGTGGCCATCACACATGTATGATTATAACATTACATTTTGTCCTAATTCCAATGCACATACTGGCCATCCAAGCATGCATAGATAAGCTGTATTATTAGTTACTTTATGGTGTGCAGAATAAGTATGATCATGTGCTAGTAAGTATAACAATATGTTTGGCAAGCATACCTGCAAAATCCAGCCTATAAATATTAAAAAGAACATAAAAGCTAATTCTTACATCTGTATAGCATACCACTTAAGTTCATTTGCGTATGTGTGTGTGATAAAAACAGCTTTAATTGTCAGTTCCTATGCGCAATTCTCAAGTTTCCACATTGCACAATTAGTGAATTATTATCGACCTCGAAATAATAGAAATCAAATACATCACTCGCATTAGTTCAGCAACTTTGTTATTATTACGACACGGTAAACTGGTGGAAAGCTCAGTGCGTTTCGTAAATATTGCCAAACAAAACATTTTGTTACGTACCTGTCGCCTACTACGAGCCCGCATTCCGAGCATATCATGTCCCCAGCCCTGTAATCTTCGATGAGCGGTGCATCTGGGTGCGCATAGCACACCACCTTATTCGTCTCAATCCTAAAACCACAAAAGAAAGTAGGCTCATCATTCATCAACAAGTAGAAATCAAACCTTTGGGAAACAACTTCGCCGTGGTCTCTTGCTACACTTTATTAGCACCATCGCAAACTTACGTAATATCATAGTAAATATTAATGATATTCGACTGTACAATACATAAATATCGCCGATAATAACGAAACAGGAATTAAATAAATTAGAAAAACAGACCTCGACGTGCTCGCCATGATTGATTGTCAAGAAGATACCATAAACAATTATCGAACCTTTTTCAGAGTTCGTAAAGTTAGCATTGGACACTTACTTTTCCATAGACAAACTAGAGTAGAAGACATTCTCGACACGTATGTGTCGAACTAAAACCAGTTTTTTGAACAATTTACTTTATTTTCTGCATTATTATTATATTTAAATATTAAAAGACGCTGCAAAATTACCTAAAAGTTGGCTAATTTATACTAAAGGTTCAATAGCGTCGTCATGCTGTCAAAAGAATGACTACCTTCTGACAAACTGCCTATCCTTTTTATTTTACCTAATAACAGTATTAAAATATATGGATTTAATTTCACTCCTTGGTTTTGTTGGAGCCTTTGCTAAATAATCATAAATATACGCTATAACATTGCACATGCACAGCAGGCACCTGACATAATGACAGGAAAATACTTACATCTGCCATCGAAAATCGAGGTTTCTTGTAGTCATTCAGGGTCATTGCATTAATTTAGTGGTAACACAAGGATAACTTGCAAAATTATTCGTTGGATAGGTTTAAACCGCAAAACATTGGGCTTTCGTATTACAAACATTCTGGAATTGCCAACACATTATACACAGCGCACAGTGGGTCTCGGTACATATTCTCATTTTATTCACGCACACCTCATAATTCAACGGTGTGATTTTTGCCATCTTTCAAAATATACTGAGCGTTCGGTAACATGTCTTAACATCACGCCTGTTATACGCAAAGGGACCAGCAAGACAGTGTGATTTACAGGATGTTTGGTGCATCGTGTGCCAAATTGAAATAGTCGACTGGAGGGGTCATCTGCTATCCTTTCAGACCCCTTAACAATTCTCATGCCCTGTGGGTTATTTTTTCATCGACTTTTTATTGTTTTATTAAAAAAGTCCCCATATTTTACATTCAAATACAAATTTAAAAAAAGTATAAGTCGTAGACTCTGAATTTTAATTTTATTTAGATTTTTATTGTATTCCAGTACTTTTAAATTCAAAATTAGTGATTTTAGCCATCTAGTTTTTTTTTTAATTTACTCCCAAAGTTTCAGAGCTGTCCATGTTAATGGCCGCGTGCATTACGTCATCGCTGACGTCGTTCGGCCGGCCGACTTAAAAACTCTTTTAATAAGCTATTCGATTATTAGGTCGCTTTTGTTTTTTTTTTTATAGCCATGTAGGCTATAAAAAAAAAACAAAAGCGACCGGGATCTTCCAACTCCCTCAAAAATTTTCTAGTCTATCCTCTTGCTAGTGATGTGCCACATGCCATAAAAACCTATTTACAACTTTGTGAATTCGCTAGAATTGTGAATCGAGTCACCAAATATTAAATTCCAAATTATGATTAAAAAAAATATTTTTGCTTATATGATACCTGAAAAACATATTAAATCTGTTATCTCACTCTTATAACGTAAAATCTGTCTCGTATCTCTTTTTTGGGGGAGTTTTCAAGCAAAAATGCATTTTTTTGTTATTTCTAGAACAAGGGGGGTTCTAGAAATAAAAAAAATGCATTTTTAACATTTATTTTAATTTTGTTCGACGATGTGTTTCCCAATGCGTGGATTAGTCGCGATGGCCCTATTGCATGGCCGGCACGTTCCCCAGACCTAACTCCGCTAGACTTTTATGTCTGGAGACGTGCCAAAGAGCTGGTATACGCTACGAAGGTTCCGATTAAGGAGGTACTTTTTTTAAATTTGTATTTGAATGTAAAATTTGGGTATTTTTAAAAAAAAAACTATAAAAAGTCCATGAAAAAAATACACAGGGCATGAGAATTGTTTAGGGGTCTGAAAGGATAACCGATGACCCCCAAAGTCAACCATTTCAATTTGGCACACGATGCACCAAACACCCTGTATAGTACCAATCCCCCAAAGTTATTTTTATTAAGCATATTATGTTGTAAATCGTTATTAAATAACAATTATTATGAAAACTAGTAGTAGTAGATTATACATTCCTAGTAAAACCGTGTTGACACAAGGCGAGTAAGTATTGCTTATACGAATATTATTATTATGTTTGTTTGGCCAATAACATACAACCATCAGCGTCTGCTGAACACGAAGTCCAGTCATAGGCAAACTGAAGTAACATTGGGCTTGTAAACAATTTTTTCAATAGCATTTCCGTATTTGGAAATGTGAAAATCAAATTATGTAGATATTTAAGTGTACCGCTAGATAACCGCCAGGTGTTATACAATGGGAACTTCTCATGCTGCTCTTATTTAATGAAAAACGTGAGAGCCACCTCTGCTTCGCACGGCACCAAATATTGGTTTAAATCTTTAAGCAGGAATCAACTATACACATTCAGAAAATAACAGTTGGGTGACACATGATGAGAAAGGTTAAAGCTTAATAAAATTGGAAATCCTGTAATAATTAAATTACAGAACGGTCTACCCAATTTTGGCTGAAATCTATACACGTTACTACGCCCTTATGTAAATTTTCACAAACACTACCAACTCCAAACTAAATTCCCAAAAAAAAACTCAATTGGATTATCAACGTTCAACTCTGCGCTGAGAGTTAAAATGATGTCGCCTTATGTTACTGCAAACGGACATTAGGCTTGCTTATTCTAATTGAGAATCTACAAAACCATGTCTATGTAATAATACATTTAGGTAATTACAACCAGTTTTACTGACATAACGCATAACACGTTACTAGTCTATCGTAAGACTCTATTAATACGTAAAGCGATGTTGTAATTAGTAGCATATTAGATTGATAGTAATTAATAATTAAACCAATTCTTTGTAAACTAATACCTTATTACAAAAATCGTAACGATAGCTCGATGTTTGATGTCAACAGATAACGTAACAATTGAACATCGTTATTTCAAAATTCGAATGAAAAAAAGAGCGATTCTGACACGTTTCTTTCTAAGGCAGTGGGTCAATGAGTAATATAGCATTTTGAGCGTTATTGGTAACCTTAGCTGTTGAATGTATTGAGCGTTACAGATTTACAATAAGGTCAAGTTTTTTGCATAATAAGGCCAACTGTTATGATCTATGGTTATCCTTGTTTTTGACGTGCATGTGATATCTGGATGTGGCAAAGAGATTTAAAATACTTATATAGCGGACATTTGGAATAGTGTCAAAAAAAATTTAATCTCGAGCGTCAGTAGCGCTACCTAACGTTGAATATAGTATAGGATCCCGCCATATAACGACCTTCACCGAGCTGCTTATTGGATGAAACTTATTTTATATTAAATTTAATATGTCAATAAATATATTGCATATGGGTTGCCTAAAAAATTTCAGTCAGGAGATTTTTTTTTTTTTTGAAACTTTTCACCGGTTTGGTTAATAGACAAATTCCATACCAATCGAAAGTATATAGCCCATAGAATATGCAAACGTTAGGTTGCCTTTTCTTTTCCCGTCACAACTCTCGGGTAGGCAGGTTTAAACAGGTAAATCGATACTAGTAACTTGCACCGGTCTGGTTAATGAATTAAAAAAGGCAACCTAACGTTTGCATGTTTTATGGGCTTTACACCTTCGATTGGTATGGAATTTGTTTATTAACCAAACCAGTGAAAGGTTCCAAAATTTTTTGTTAAAAAAAAAATTATTAATCATATCCTGGACTGAAATTTTTTAGACAACCCATATGCAATATATTTATTGACATATTAAATTTAATATAAAATAAGTTTCATCCAATAACCAGCTCGGTGAAGGTCCTTGTATGGCGGGATCTTAGGCCAATAGAAAAAAACATGAATATGAAAAATATTTGAATGTAATTAAGCTATTACCCGGTAGATCGCGCTAGTTAACCACCTCGGCTGCTCAATTTCAAAACCCAGTAAGGAACATTTTTATCAAATTCTGTTTGTTAATTTAATTGACTTAAAATTAAAGTGCCTTTATGCTGTAAAAGACATGTGACATTCCAGAAGACCGCTTAGTACAAGCACAGAACGAAGCGGACCCCCGACGCTACGACGCTTGGATTAATTTATTTTTGGCTTTTTAGAGGTGTTTTGGTGTCGGGGGTTTTTTAATTTTTTTATTTAATTTTTCGTTTCATTTTTAATTTAATTTTTTTTTCATACGGAGCCAACCGATTACGACACAACTTTTCAGTCACCGGCGCCACTTCAGACTTCCTCCTATGTAAAATTTCTTTTTCATTACTCATACTCAGAAAGTAGGTCTGAAGTAGCCTGAGGAGCGGGATGAAAGTAATACTTTTCATCCCTAGGGAGAATCGCTTTCAACTGACAGATGTCAAATTATTAAAAAAAAAACTAGTTTATTTACACATGTTTATTGAACCATGTTCCAACTTTCTATGCAGCCACGATGTAAAATTGAAATAACTTAAAGTTAAGTATTGATTAAAGAATATATATTTTTAAATAACTTTATTACAATTTAGTTTCAACAATTTCTATAAAATAACATAGAGTTGGGCAAAATATTTACAATTTTTTCAATGACAAAAATGAAAAATAATGACTGAATAGCTAGCTGGCCACAGAAAAAAAACAAAACAGGTGGGAAAGCGGCAATCCGAAATAAAATTTACGATTTAATTGTATAAATATAATAATTTTTAATTTAAAATTTTTCCTTGAGCTAATTAATGTTTTTATTTTTACTTTCCTTGTACGTAATGATAAGCACAGTGTTTACCTCGGGTTAAAGACTTATTTAGTCCCTCGAACTATTGGCGCCCTCACTTTGTTCAGACGCCAAACCCCGTCTCGGGTCTAAATAAGTTACTTTCGCCCCTGGGATAACAATGTACTATTTTTATCCATTCACGTAACACCACACATTCCCCTTAGCGTTCTCATCTCAGCCACATGCAAATGCTTTCCATTCATCTTCTTTGTGGCCCAACATTCTGATCTATACAATCTAACTATCGTTTTATACATATTTTTCGGGAATCGTTTAAGGGGAATGCCGTAGTCGCAGATTGTCGAGATTTGCAATAACGCAAAGCGCAATAAGGCATATTATGTGTTCCGTTTGACGTCCGAAGTCCATTATGAGAGAGTGCACGCTTCGTTCCGTGAACAGCTGCTAGATGTCCTTACTTTCCGCCTCGTAATCGCACCACTAGCGACCCCCAACGTCAAATCTTTGAACTACTTTCAAAACCGCATACAAGCCGCCATGATGAAGTCTTAGGTCATTGTTGCGTCGTTTTCCGAAGTGCGCAGTTTTGTTAGATTGACAGTTATATCGAATTAGCGATATTAGTTATTACTATTTTTTTTTTATATTTTTGAATTTTTGAGATCAAAGTAGAAAGTTCATAATATTAGTATTAAAATTACTTTTCCGTCGCGTTAGCTGTGTTTATTTTATACAAAATGAACGGTGAAACTATCGCGCCAGAAGAAACTTCGAGGAAAAGGACACGGAGTTCGAGTTCTTCATCATCATCAAAAGGAGGTGATACGGTGTCATCGGAGAGCGATGTAGGTGATCCAGCGCCGCGCAAACGGCCCCGTCAGGCACGGGGGCGCTCCCTCTCGCAAGATTCCGAACTGGATCGCAGGTTTGATCTACTATCCCAACAGTTGGTGAGTCATGTCAATAATGTTTTAACAAATTGTATCATGGCAAATAGTGCTCCATTAGCACAAAGCCTACCCGTCACGCAAAATTACATTGGCACCGCTTTGCCTTCAACATCGACTGTTTCTACCCACAATTTACAAGAAAATTTCTTACGTCCGCCGCAGCTTACCCCTTGCACAGAAAATATTGCAAATCTAGACGTTTCGGTTAAAGAACCTAGTGTACCTAAAGCAAATCCAGAACGTGTAACGAAAATAGCAGAAATGCAGAGGTTTGACACCCCGGATTGGAATGCTGTACGTTACACAGAAGTACAGAAAAAATATGTAGCTTTCCCCAGTTTTGTCGAATTGAAAGTGAACGAAGAATTGCGGCGTTTTGAAGATCCATTTGCACCATTAAGATGGTTTCAAATGGAACGTAGTTTTGCGGCGTTATCTAATGCCTTTTTAACTCAAAATGAGTATGTGAACGCGGCATTACAAAAACTTATTGATTGGTCTGCTAGTTGTAACGCTCAATTATCTCCAACTACCCTCTTTGATAAACTAAAAGAGTTATTTGGTGCTGACTCATCGTATAAAACGGTATCGCATGACATTCTCCAAATTATTTGCGGTAAACGAGCTGAAGTTATAGAGACGCGACGCCGGTCGTTATTAAAAAATGTTAAGAGCAAATACATACGCGACGACATAGAAAAAATTCCACCCTCAATCGAATACATATTCAATCCTCAAAATTTATCAAACTACCTACAAAAGATTGGGGGTGTAGAAAAATTAGAAAAACAAAATAATAGTGCGGGAACTAGTCGTCCGATATCTATAGAGCCTTCGACGTCTTTTCAAGATAATACTTTTCGTTCGCGACAAAACAAACCGAAGCGAAATGACAAAAAAGACAACAAACGAAATTATGATTTCTCGTCAAAAAAGAAGGGGGGGCGAAAAGATAAGAACGGGAGGCGAGCAGGACAAAAGCATAAATGACTATTTAATACCGAGTTTTTGGGGCGGTTGTCTTCAGCATTATATAGAAATTTGGAATCGTTTCGACCCTCCAAAAACTATTTTAAAAATGATTTCGGGAGCTCGTATCCCCTTCAATCAAGCACCGCCCTTAATTCTACCAACTTTGGCCAACCTGTCAAAATTTCAAACCCCTGTTTCGGAAAAAATGACACTAGAAATTCGGAAGATGGTTCAAGAACGAGTGTTAGAGCCTGCTCCTTTGAGCCCGTCGTTCATTTCTCCTCTTTTTATAATCACAAAGAGCAATGGAAAAAATCGAGTGATATTCAACTTGAAAGCACTAAATTTATACATGGAGCCAAAACATTTCCATCTTTTCCACCATCAACAAATGCCATCGTTTCTGCAACAAGGCGACTGGATGGTCAAGCTGGACCTCAGCCAGGCCTATTATCACCTTCCAATACGCACAGAACACAGGCGTTTTTTGCGCATCAGCTACGGTGGTCAACTTCTGCAGATGACGTGTCTACCATTCGGCCTGGCTGCTGCTCCCAGAATGTTTGCGAGCATAACAAACTGGACAGCAGAATATCTTCGCACAAAAGGTCTGCGCCTCGTCGTGTACCTAGACGACTATTTATTAGTCCATCAGAACAAGGAAGTACTCAGCACGCATCTAAACATAGCTGTACGCTTCTTGTCCAGTCTGGGGTGGTGTGTAAATCACGAGAAATCGATCACCAGGCCAACGAGGTCGATCGAATATCTCGGCATCGATTGGGACACCCAAACAAACCGCAAGTCCCTACCACCAGAGAAGGTAAGAAAGATTCAACAGAACCTCTCGACCAGACTCGCAGCGGGCAGTTGGACCCTCAAGCAGGCGCAACGCCTCTTAGGGCTTCTCAACTTTGCGTCCTTCATCACCCACCGGGGAAGGATGC
The DNA here is from genome assembly GCA_949152445.1 of Cerastis rubricosa. Classification (NCBI taxonomy): domain Eukaryota; kingdom Metazoa; phylum Arthropoda; class Insecta; order Lepidoptera; family Noctuidae; genus Cerastis; species Cerastis rubricosa. The sequence continues at coordinate 17,547,710 of OX424537.1, read as the reverse complement.
GTTGCCGTGCGCTGCAATGTCACCTAAAAGTACTGCGTCAAAATCCTCTCGAAGCAGTACAACTGACACAAGACATTCGCCAAGAACTCGAGTGGTGGATGGAAAATGTAGGCCTAAAGACGGCCATTCACACAGATGTGCTACCCACAAACTTTGTCATCACGGACGCTTCCGACATTATGTGGGGTGCCCTGGTCAACAACAACAAGGCACAAGGTACATGGCAACCCCACCAGAAAAAATGGCATTGCAATCTCAAAGAAATGTATGCTGTAATTGCCGTGTTGTCGAAGGAATCCAGAGCCCTCCGGGACTCCAGGATCATTTTACAGACCGACAACAAGACGGTGGTCTCGTACATTCAGAAGGAAGGTGGCACAAAATCACACCGATTGATGGAGTTGACGCGGGAATTGCTGACTCTGACGGACGACCTCAATGTTGTACTGATCCCTCACCACTTACCAGGGGTTTACAACACCGAAGCCGACCACCTGTCGCGAAATCGCGCCGGCAGCGAGTGGCACCTTCAGGTGGCAGCAACTTCAAAGATATTTCAGACTTGGGGAAAACCGGAAATAGACTTGTTCGCGTCTCAAACCGCACACGTCGTGATAATTTACGTTTCTCTCGATTCTTCAGACTCCAACGCCTGCTATCACGACGCGTTCAGCAGATACTGGCGATACGACCTCGCATGGGTGTTCCCACCGCCAGCGCTGCTTCCAAGAGTTCTTCACCACCTAAACTCGGCATCGGGTCGGTACATCATAGTAGCGCCCAAGTGGAAGAAACCCTTTTGGCGACCAGACCTGAAAAATCGAACCTTGGCACGGCCCCTCAAGATCAGAGACCTGAAGAAGACCTTGGTGGACACGGTGACCGGCCTACCACCAGCTCATGTCAACGATCTGCAGTTGGAAGCCTGGCTCATTTCGGCTGGGACACCATGACAAGAGATTGGTCTCCACAAGAGAAAGATCTTCTTTTATCTTGCTGGCGAACTTCAACTCTTAAAACATACACACCTATTTGGGGTAAGTGGTCTTGGTGGTGTAGTCAAAATAATCTAAATTTTCGTACGCCAAGTCCGGCTGATGTTGCGAAATATCTAGCACATCTATATCTTAATCAAAAGTTAGCTTACAGAACTATTCTTGTGCACAAGTCCGTTATTGCATCTGTTTGTGAAACTATTTCAAATATTAAAATTTCTTCTAGTCACATTGTAAAGCACATTTTGAAAGCAATTTCAATTGCAAAGCCGTTGCCACCTAAGGTACCCACGTGGGACGCCAGGGTATTAATTACTTACTTAAATGATAATACTCCTTGCATTAGTAGTTTGTATGAGGTGTCTAGACGAACGGCGACTATTTTATTATTGTGTTCAGGACGTCGGGTACACGACCTTTTCCCTCTTGCATATTGATTCAGATCATTATATAGATAATGGGGATTCCATAACTTTACACCCTGTGTTCGGGTCAAAAACAGATAGCGCGTCTTTCCAGCAATCCAGTTGGGTTTTGTTGGCATCCCAAGATCAAAATTCAAATCCAGTATTTTGGCTCCGCACGTTAAAACTTTTAGCAAAGGAAAGACGGGGTTCATTAACAAATTTGTTCTTAACTACTAGAGATCCCGTTAGAGCAGCCACACCAACTATAATTGGGGGTTGGGTAAAACGTGTTCTATCTGATGCTGGAATAGAAGCCTCTCCAGGTAGTTTTAGATCGGCTGTCTCCTCATTAAATTGGCTAGAAAATTATCCTATAAATGAGATATTATCTAAGGCAAACTGGAGGCATGAATCAACTTTCAGAAAATTTTATCGTAAAGAAATTAGGTCCAGTAACGAAATGTCCTCGCTGCATTCGTTATCAAGATTATTTCAAGTCCCCAATTGATTATAAGTTAACCGATGTTTTCAAGTCAAATGATTCAAGTCTAAATTACTCATGAAGATTTTGTATGGATTGCAAGTGATTTACTTATGTTTTTTACTTATTATACTGCCAATTATTAAATGGCTAGATTTTGTTTCATATTTAAAACCTATGTAAGAACCTATAAAATGGTGATTAAAAATAATATTAGTTTATACATCACATTGTTGCTTTTCATTCATACAATCCACCAGGAGATAACAAACACTACTCTCATAATGGACTTCGGACGTCAAACGGAACACATAATATAAAAATTTTACCTTCAAATAAAATTTGTATTATGTTTCCTAAGACGTCCGAAGTCCAGGTAAGGTCTTCCTGGTGCATAACTACTTACCTTTGCATCATTATGAGCCGAACAATGACCTAAGACTTCATCATGGCGGCTTGTATGCGGTTTTGAAAGTAGTTCAAAGATTTGACGTTGGGGGTCGCTAGTGGTGCGATTACGAGGCGGAAAGTAAGGACATCTAGCAGCTGTTCACGGAACGAAGCGTGCACTCTCTCATAATGGACTTCGGACGTCTTAGGAAACATAATACAAATTTTATTTGAAGGTAAAATTTTTATATTTTCTTACAAAATATTTTTCTGTTCATCAAAGTTATGTCACTGAATGCCACCTGACAAGAAGACGTGTCAATCCAGACTGATCGTTTTTTTTAATGGCATCTCGCAGTTCAACCTAAGAGGTTGCGTTTGCTTAACCGGACTATCCTGTGGGTCTGACCCACGCCACGGCTGACCAAAATATTACTTATAAATTAGAAAGTTATAAGTAATGATTATAGATTCAAATTATTTGTTACTTTTGGTATTGCAATAATTACCAAAATCTAGAGCTTCAGCTTGAATGCTTTATATACTGGAGCTACCAAGAATGCTTGATATTTTATCTCGTTATTTACAAAATAAATCTAACACAAAACCCAAACCAAAACATCTATCCCTGCCTCACCGGTATCATCACAAACACTGTCCAATTGATGATCATGACCTAACATCTCCATTTCATCACTTTCATCCTCACAAACGTCGCATCATCCAATTAATTTCGTCACAGTTTCGTACGTTTCTTGCACTAGTCAGCCAGCGGCCATTGCATTGCAAAAATGTTAACTTGCATCAACGATTGCATTTGAAGTAAGGTCATTTAAGTCGGCATGCCGAACCTAAACACAGTTAGCACCCAAGGAAAACTGGCTTTTAATTCAATTAGAGAGGCATTTGTATGTTTGGGCGGTTAACTCGGGCACTTATGTTCTGAGGACCTCAGATAAACTGTCATTTGATATTAATTGGACAGCTTTGGCACCAAAAATGTTCCAAAAGTTGTTAAAATAAGCTAAAATGGAATAGCACTGTCGAATAGATAAACCCCGGGCTTAGAACAAAGAAATCGGGCATTAGGGCTTCGTCTCAACAAGTTTGATGTTTCATACATTTTTACTTACGATTTCAAGAATTAATCGAGTGATGCTGACGAATAATTGCACATCTTATTCGAATTTGCACGTAGTTACGTGCCAATCTGTAGGAAGTTGCATTCGAGAAGAATCGGCGATACAAAACGGCAAAACATGATGTTGCGGATTTGGATACTTTTGATTTCAAGGTGATAAGTATAAGTTTTATTTGACAGTCTTTTTCTATAATCTCCATTCCAATATTTAAATATATATCAGCCTATTAGGTACTCTCGCTCTGCAGAAACAATTCCTCTTCTCATACAGAAAATGCGTATGCATTGATAATGGTTTGCTCCACGCTGATTGGCGAATTCAGGTAAGACACAAAGAAATTACTTATTACAATAGTCAACGACTGATAGGTTCTTGTTCCCCCCCCCCCATATTTTTTCTTCTATGTCGTTTTCTCGTCCACATACGATTCATATCCAAACCAACGTCATAGTCATCTTATTGTCATTCTGTACCCTTTGCAACTATCAGCGTGCTAACCTAAGTTTGTCAGACTCTGAAAGCTGAAAGATATTGCCTCATTCTGTTGTAAAAAGTTTGGCCGAAAATTCTCTCTATTTCATAAAGGACAAACTAATCACTTCATTGAATAGTATTCAAAGGAATAATAATAAAGATCTCAACATTTTGACACAAACACACTGCATTTTTAAGATGTATAATATCACACTGGCATTCTACAACTTTATATTGTTAATTTCATCACGTACATTTAAAGCAAAATATGCAAATTATCCGATAAACTGATGATGTAAAGGTTTATTCACAAGTTTCATAATTTTTCGCACATTAATTCCATAGGAGTCAAGACCTCGATTGTACGACTCATTCATTAAGATACGATATTTTTGTGTTGACATCGGAGATGTAGAATTGTAGATCAGCAATCAACAATTAACTTTATTCCTCTTTTGTATTAATTGGGATGACATTCTTTGATTGCTGAATGTTTTAAATTGCGAGGAATTATTTATTTTGGAGGTCAGAATTGTCCAAAATGAGGGGTTCCACAAGGTCCGATATATTTCCGTCGTCCTGTTGCACAATTTGTTAAATCACTTGACAGACTTTTGTCCAGAAAGACTAGAAAATATGTCATTCTATCAGTGATGGAAAAAAATATAGGATTGCTGACTACTTCTCAATTGCTTCTTATCTAGGTCCTCAGCTCCCTAAGGTGAACCAAATGCAAAATTAGGTCTCTATTAACGTAGCCACATACTAGGCCCAAGAGCATTAAACAAATCGTACCATCGACACGAAAGAAGAATAAGAACGTATCCATCGTACCCTTTCTTTAATAATCATGACGTTGATCAATAAAATTTACCCTGGCGAATTTTATTATTTATTTAATTTTAGCAGGCAAGGGGAACCTTAACGAATATTTATTGACGTGGACAGTTTGAGTTCAAATAATCGTCAAACTGTCATAAATAGACAAACCAATGAAATTAAATAACTCTAGTTTTTAGAAAACTACTTGTTTGTAAGTTACTTACGGATTTCGAAGATTTTAGCTTGTTCACTCACTAATTACGTTAACTATAAGAATAAGAATAAATTAAGCCATTGTTACAAACATTTTCTTAATCTAACTTACCGCTACGAGTATCGTAATCGTAACAAGTTATATTTATAGTAAAAAAACAGAGGTACCCAAACTAGGCTGCGCCTGTATCTTGGGGGCCGGAGTTCCGATATCTTAAGTTAAAACACAATTTGTTAATGTGTTAGTTAACTATACTATTGATAAATCCATTTCTCTTTTGACTTGAAACTACGGTTACAGTAAACAATATCAGGATTATCGGTCAGGTAGATATTAATGGAAAAGGGCCTACAATAGCGATAAAGACCATGCGAGCGAAACGGCTGCCATTGTTTCTTTTAAACTATGGAAATTTTGATTCATTCAGTTCGTTATTGTTATTAAATCTCTTAAATTGAATGGTTAACAACTTAGGAATAAGTGCCAGGTATGATATAGATTTAATGACGGAGACGCTGTACGGTGACCGGCGTTAGTTCCGATTTTGCCCACGTGTCTTTCGAAATTAGAATATAGGCAAGAAACGTAGTCCCGGAGTTAGCAAAGTTTTTGCATTCATAACAGAGTGTTGAACTAAACGAGATACATACAGTCCATTGACAGTTATTTTACCTGTGAATTTGCATGTTACAATAGGGTTGCTGTAACGTTGCGGCCACTGACAACTGTCCAAATTACAGTGATCTTTATGTTCATTACTATAAGGCTGCTGTCGGTTGGTGCTTTCTGAACTATGGTTGGACTTTACCTTTGTACATAATAATGTACAGACGTCAGCAGGTCAAGCTACCCGAAACTGTCAAATTTTCCCATTCAACCTTGAACCGTATTCTTAAAAGATAAGGTTGAAAATCTATTAAAGAAATTTGACAGATGGTTGTAGCTTGTTGTGCTGGCGTTGTACCTATGAGAAATTACTGCAAAGTATTCCAGTAGGTCATGCAGAACTATGCACGTAAATCAATTTGATAAGATAATAATTCAAAGGGGATAATAGGTTATCTGCAGTGTTTATGTCGCTATTAATAATATAAAGGACAAAGGTTAAACCAATAAGGGTATATTATGACGTAGGTTTGAAGGAACTTTGAAGGTATTTAAGCACTGTTTAGCAAAATCTAACTTTGTAATTACTTGGACTATGGCGTGATGCAAGGCTTTGATGGTTCAACCTTCTATTATTTTGTTTGTTGTTTTATTTTAGGTTCGGGACTACATTATTTCGTGCGAACCGCCGCGCCGCCGAGGCCTGCGGGCGTGATATACTGAAAACGGAAAATTGGAACTCGCAAGAAAATGACAATGAACTGCCGTTTAAAGATTGTTTCAAGTTAAATATTCAATTGAGTTTCATTCAATTCATTTATTGGTGTATGTTTTGGTACTTTTTATATGAGATCTTAATGATAAATAATAAGTTCCTGAAAAATCTACCTTAAAGGTGTACACTCTTAAACATAAGTAGTAATGATTATAAAAAAGAATAATCAACATATAAAAATAAATAATTACAACAAAACAAAAATAACTTAAGACAGAAAATATAAGCAAAACATTAACAATTGAGATAGGTAGGTACATAAATAATGAATGGAAATAAAGATAATAATACAATGTGAAAATTAAATAAATATCAATGTTATTGTGTATTCAGAATAGATTAATTTTTCTTGGTTAAGGAAACAAAATCTCATTTTTATATTACACTACTAGCTGTCCCACCAACTTCGTCTGCGTCACATTTTCCCCGTTTTCGCAACATTTTTCATTTCTGCTTCGCTCCTTTTCTTCGTAGCGTGATGATATATAGCCAATAGCCTTCCTCGATAAATGGGCTATCGAACACTGAAATAATTTTTCAAATCGGACCAGTAGTTCTTGAGATTAGAGCGTTGAAGCAAACAAACTCTTCAGCTTTATAACATTTGGTATCCAACTAGGCAAACCAACTTAAATGACTATTATATGTAAATAAGGCTAAAATACAAAAAAATATACCGTTTTATTGCGAAAAAATATAACGTTTTGCATTGAAATAAACACAATGGCTTGTGAAATTAATTATAATAGAAAAATTACATCATTTAAATACAATTTAGCAACATATGAATTAGATATACCTAGGTCATAAAAAATGGCTCGCAGGCCGTTCTTATTTTTATTTAATACTTATGTGACACGTACTTATAAGAACAGCCTCTAGAGTGTCGAAGAACAGCCTCATCGTATAAATCATAGTCCCTTAAAAGTTCACATCTCAGGCTTTCTTACTTGAGATTAATTATTAATCGAAACCATGAACGAGACTTAGAATCCTATAACAGCGTTTAACAGCGTTTACACCTTACGGCATTTCATACAAACTTTCAAGTCCTGATTTTCCAAAATGACTAAAGGACTTGTGGAGGAGCTCGTGGCTAAATAATAACAGCCGCCCAGGTCGATCTTTAAGGTTAAGCCTTGCTTGCCGAGGTTGGTCTGTGGATGGGTGACCATAATTACATATCGAGTTTCCTCCGTGCCTCGGAAAGCACGTTAAGCCGTTGGTCCCGGCTGTCATTTGTAGATCTTTGACAGTCGTTACGAGTAGTCAGAAGCTAATCCAGTCTTACCAAGGGGTATCGTATTACCCAGTTACTGGGTTGTGGAGGTCAGATAGGCAGTCGCTTTGTAGCGACCAACAAAAAGCAATTTACTACAAAAAGTACTACAGCGCCATCTATGGCACGACGGAAGAACTAACATTAATTTCCTACATCTCACATGCAAAGTTTACATCGACTTAAGAGTATATAGAAAAACCCGACTACAACTGTCGGGCAGTTGCCCGCCAGACATAACACCTGTCTGGTAGGAGGATCCTCCATTTTCAATGGAGTATTGAGGAACTTTACACCCTGTTCCTCATACCCCTAAAGCTTCATGTAAAATACAGGTACTCAGCTGCATCCGGTTAGACTGGAAGCCGACCCCAATATAGTTTGGGGAAAGGCTAGGCAGATGATGATGACTAAACTGATTTTATTGAAACTTAATACGCATAAGCAGGATACATAGGTCCTACGTGTTACATTAAGTAAGTACGTAAGTATTAAACAAAAACATATGACTCGTTTCCACAGTGTCGTGCGATTCGCCATTTTATTTTATCAATAGAATATCCACACACAACTTCAGACATTGTTTATCCTAGCTTCGTCCTGACAGTGAAAGAACCATGCTACACCCCTGTATTCCTATTTTAATTCATGTAAGTGCGCGGGAAAGTTGTATTGAAAAAATAGTTGCCAGGCATTATTTTCAAACACCAAGAAAAAAAAGTTAATTTCATTACGCTATTGAATTATTTTTTAAGAAATAAGTTGCATACAGTCGGCTCAACCTTGACTGCCGGTAACTTGGCATTGCCATCTGGCCTGGCGAGTTATTATGAATTTCACTGTTATGAAACATTGCGTTACTGAAACTACGTATTGCTAAAGAAATGTTGCGTCGATCTCTAAAGGCACCGAGATTCAGACGCAATCAGATTTTTTTTTTTAATTTCGGTTAACGAAGTTTTCAGAGTCTGACTGAATATCGTTTTAAGTTTTTAACCGTTTTCGATCGGATCTTTGGCAGTTAAAAAAAAACTGGATATTGATAGCCACATATCTACATATAGTAAGTACATGGATCAAAGGATTTTTGCTTAGAACTTTTTACCTTCTGAATCCTCGACCTGAATTCGCGTGGTCTTTGGGCCCAACTCATTTCATATAGGAATCGTAATGTTTTACTTACTCGATTCAAAAATAACGACAACAAATGCTGTCTTTAGTTCGTACTCCATGTTCATAGTTCACCTAGCGCTGTCATAAAAAAACGGCAAAGTGTGCAATTTTTGATCGGATTTCGTTTTTTTTTTTATTCTTGGGTATAAAAGAAATCGAAATCCGAGCAACTAATCCATCAAGGATTTATTTGATGGATACCCTAGGAACTTTGCCTAGGAACCAGTTTTCTGGAGCCTTAACATATATGTCATCGACTTATTTCATCTTAGGCCCATGGCACACGGCGTATTTTAAACGCGCAGACGACGCGCGTTTCACGATCGCCCCATGTGCTTGCTTACAAGGTTGCGTTCAAATCTCGTTTGAAGCACGTATACGCGCGTCATCTGCGCGTTTAAAATACGCCGTGTGCCATGGGCCTTAGGGAACCAGAAATCCCACAATTCAAAAATTAAAATTATTATACCTAATTGTGTAATATTTAGTCATAATCGTGAGTCGTGTTAGACAAATTTGCGCGCAAGAAACACAAAAACGTGATCTTTTATTACACATACATTATTTTGCTGCGTAAAATAATTCGGAATAATGATATGTATCACCTTCACTTCAAGATAACAATATGATTCATCATTACTTCATGGAGACGAGTAAAAATGCGAACTTTACACCTAAAACAAAACATTGGCGGTTATTTTGGAAGAACCTTAGTAATGGGGTTTTCCTTAGAGCAATTCTCAGTAACAATCAATTAAATTAATTTATCGGGTATATTAATACTGCAAGATCTACTGCTAGCATGAGTTCCTGGATTCGATTCCCGGGTCGGGCAAATTATTATTGGGTTTTTCTGTCAGGAATTTCTCAGTAGCAGCCACGGAGTCCGGATTTGTGCCCAGTTGATGGCAATAGGCTCATCTCGGCTCGGCTCGCCTATTTCATGGGATTTTAACATAACTGGCATAATGTGAGGTACTGTCGGCAGTATGTGCTAACCCCTCAACACTACGGCCGAGGAGGTCAGGGGGTAACTACTTAATGGAGCTGTGTGTACCTAAACGCCTCTGCCTAAGACTTCGAGGACTACACGCGTGATGTTATGATATCTTTGTTTACGATTTATTAAACTACATGTACTATTAAACTAAAGAATAGCTGTCGTAACGTATAATACGTACTTATTATATTGTGGGATCATTGATTCTAAGTACTGTTATTTTCACTACCTATTAAGATAAATTGTATTTTTTTATCTAAACAGCGCGCAAATGATTAAATGAACTACGTTCTTTTCAGTTAATTTACACAATTTAATAATTCAATGTAAGTTACTGTGATTTTGACAGTGACACAAAGTCAGAGGTAAATTATGTGTGAAAGGACTGTAATGAACTGCGAAACAGTATGTCATTATTTATATGAGACAACAAAGCGTCAAATTCTTTTTATAGTATGACCACTTTACGTGTGCAGTTCCGGGTAGCGTTGCTTGTTAAGCAAAAAACATCGATATGTCAAATTTGGTACATTATTTTAGTTTTTTGTTTTCCCGCCTGCACAGATAAGTTGGTTGAAGTGTAGGATTTTTGCTAATTCGCGGTCGTGTCAGGCTGTATGCTAAACAAGGTATGATTCGCGATCGTAACACATAGGTATGTAAGTATTTTCAGAAGCATAATCATTCAAATCATAAATACAACCCTCGTTAGTTCCGAAGATTCCCATTGCAGACTATTTCATGAAAAAGTCTTTGATTGGGATGCTGAAATACTCACTTGCAAATTGGAAAAAACAAAAGCAAGTTTGAATTTCACCTCAGTTTGAGTACAGTAGGAGGCAGTGGAGGCACGAGGTAGTGGTAACGCTTTCACCTTGAGCAGGCGTAGCGTACTACGTCTCTTCAATAGTTTATCAGGCCACCCTATACTGGTTTTGTTACCACTGACATGCGCCTCTTGTACCTACAGTAAGCAGTAAAGTTGTTACCTACAACAGTAACAATTTACTGTAGGTACTAGATATTATATATATTATATTAGGTGTGTACGTTTATGTGTTAATTTAATGTACCTGTACTCGTACGTGACTATTATCGTGTTTTTTCCAAGTGATGGGCTGTCAGCACAGCCGTTTTACATCTCATGAAAAAATGTGGAATTAAATGCATCAAATTACTAATGAATTTAAAGTCTTTTACACAAAATTATTCTGATAACAGCCACACCTTTATTAACATTTCCACTATCTCTCAATCTTGGCGTCTTTCTTTATCTTCATTAATAGGTAAACAAAAAGAAGGTGATGATTCATAGCTGTGCACAAAAACTTATGTAATTTATAATATCTATTAACAATTTGGTGACTAATTTTATCTTTCTGAAGATAGACATCGACTTAAAAAGGATTTATATCTTTCATCATGGCCGGAATGTCACAAAAACTTTTGGGATGACATATGAGTCACAAAAAAGAAACTAAAACACTTTTTTTTATATGCAACCTTATGGCTGTCACAACATTTTTTTCGAGCATCAATGGCCAGTTCTTTTAAAAAGTAATGTCAAGTTTTTATTAATATTACATCTGAGACCTTGACATTAGGAAATGCCTTCGTGCAACCTTTTCTTGCTTTATTGTTTATGAAATTAAATGTTTTTTTTTGGTATGATTTTCATAAATTGTTATAAAAGTTGAGTACGGCTAAGTTGTGAATGTAGTGTAATTATTTTAATATTCCTCTTGTTGCTAATTAAAAATTTCAATAGCACAAATATTCATTCTTGCTCAATTTGAAATTTCTGGCGTATTCCAAGGCATACGTCATCAGTTCCCGTTACTTTCCTGCTCCCGTTATGTACGATGAATTGATGAAGATGCGAATGTTTAAAAAGTTAGTCATGTTTTAAACGCCGGCGTTGTCTCTGAGTCACTTCCTCCTTATCGATAACACTGATAAGGAGGTTTATTTACAATTTCATCCAGTCATCCATGTAGGGGCTTCTGATGAGTCGGGGGTGTGTTATCTGTTAATGTGATGTTTTGTTGAGTAATAATACTTTTATGAGTTTTAATGTATGGCAGGTTATCCGATAAAACCTCCAGTTGCCATAACACGAGGATTTTTTTTGTATGACACGATTTTTGTTTTTGTTTTGCACAATGAGGTGATTTGTTGTCTCATCTAAATAATGACTCAATTTGCGACACAGATACTTAATTATTTTGAAAATTGCGCAATTTTTTAATTCTTGCGTAGACATTTACACCATGTTTTCTAAAAAAAAAACCTTTAGCCAGGTACATTTTTGAGAAATGATTGTAATAATGACTTATTTACACAGTGTTGGCCTAGCACTTCACCGTCCATCGCTCTATCCATAAACAAGAAAGTCATTAAAAATGTCATTGATCCCTGGGATCCCCCATTTGTTAGAATTTGTGCTGTGGGTTTTTTTGGCTATTGTATGAAATCGAGGTGCCCTGAAATGTTGGTTTACATTATCTGTGGAGTAGATGTCACAGTCCTTGTATAACCCACCCACAATGTAAACCAATGTATGAAGTAAGAATTAAAATAAGTAGTTACTTTATAATTAATTACTTCATGACTCACTTCAATGGAAATGTTTGTAGGTAAATCCCAAACTATCTACAAAACGTATTAAACATACAGTGATGCGATATTATTATTATACTCGGTTGGGAAATTACTTACCAGGAAATACCGGATTTAAACACTGCTAGTGACGTTTTATCAGCAATTAAAATTATACTCTTAAGAAGGCGTCCATTAATTACATGAAGCGTTTAGAGGGGGAGGGTGTCGAGCCGAATCTCACCCAATCTCACGATAGAAAGAGTGGGGGTCTCGGAAAATATGACGTAATTTTTTTTCTTGCAAGAAACAGTGTAAAATTGCGTAAAAACTAGGTTTAAGTAAACAAGTTTCCTCACTAAAATATGGCAAAATTCAACACAATAATATTTAATAACGTACTCTGGAGCCCTGACTGCCGGTAGCTTGGACCTTGTTCCCGACACCGCTGCACCGGCGGGCTACTATTTTTTATAGGGAAATAATAAACCGAGCGAATAAAATAATATATGGACGACTGTTGATGAGATACTTTTATATACTAAACCGAGTGAAAAATTCCTTTAATTTAATTAGATTAGGCGTGATTTTTGTTGAGCAACGATGGCCCAGTGGTGGCAGCCCCGACTTACGAGAAGTAAGCCGTGAGTTCAAACCCAGACAGGTGCATTACTTTGTGTAATTTATTTCAGCACTGCTGCTCTCTAAAACGGAGAAGGAAAACATCGTGAGGAAACCGGCACGTCCTAGAACTACAAATCGAAGACATGTGACATCTACCAACCCGCACTGGGCCCGCGTGGTAGATTAAAGCCCACACCCTCTCATAGAGAGGAAGCCTGTGTCCCAGCAGTGGGACATGGGCTGATGATGATGATTTTTGTTAACACCTAAGTCTAATCTAAAGCTAAGCCTAAGCCTATTTATTTATTCATTAGTAAGTACCGATATATTTAATTAAAAAGTAATAATTAGTTACGGTCCGAAAATGAAATCAGTTAATAGAATGATGACGTCACGTTACACTGACATGGTTTTTTGTTAATTTGCAGTTAATGTGTGACAAACCCAGTAGCTTATTATAGTAAATGGTAATTTCTTCGGGTTTTTCAATCAATAATATTAAATATCGCTACCAAGAAATACTTGGAGTTTATCTTTAGACTTAATAATCAAACGAATAGGCTGGAGTTTTCCTATACTTAATTAATTATACAATGACGTATTGTATTAATAAACAAAGTTTACATGAATAAAAAATGGTTTACATAAATAGAATAAACGATTAAAAATATATATAACTAGCTGTCCGGCGCAACTTCGTTTGCGTCACATTTTCCCCGTTTTCGCAACATTTTTCATTGCTGCTCCACTCCTATTGGTCATAGCGTGATGATATATCGCCTAGATGTCCTTCCCCAGGTTGAAATCTATCTTCTTGCCAAATTTCATAAAGTCCCGATCAGCCGTTTAGTCGTGAAAAGGTAACAAACAAACATACAAACAAACAGAGTGACTTTCGCATTCATAATATTAAGTATTACCTTCACACATTACGTCGTGCGTCATTTCTAACCTCATTCATATTGAACAATTGACAGGTGTCAAACTACGAAATAAATAAAAAGTAGGTATACAAGCGTTATATCCAATTTTATGCAAATAAATAATATAGAATCGAATGCTTACGTCATTAATACGGAATTTAGTGTCGGAATTTGTATCGTAAGTATAGAAATCTTTATTGTTTCCCTCTTTCTTCAACTCACCTCACCTCTTTCTACTGAACTCTACTTCTACTGACAATTCGTCTTGGGATATTACTAGACAAAAAAAACTAGACTAGAGAGAGACTAGATAAATAAACTTTGCTTGATAATATCTCTTGCGACCACGATACCAATGACAATATAAAGACTGCCAAAACTGTCCCAAAACCCTGTCATAAAACTTATCGTTCATGTCAAAAGGATCTAGCACTCAAAAATATTGCTAAAGTAGCACGTAGGTATTATTAAAGTTTATGAGCGTAGCTAAAAGCTGTACCTTATGAGCCAAGGGCAACCGGTGGACCTAGTCCTAGGTACACTATTCTAGCTAGGCACACGAACCATGCCCTTAATAGTAAACGGATTTAAGCAATAAGCCCTACAAGGAATTTAGATTGAAACCTGTAAAAGTCTTGCGAAGATTTTTGGGCAATAAGTACATCTCTTGGCACACTTTGTATTTAATCATTTAAATACTTGATTTGGTTGTCGAAACTAGAATCGAAAGGATCCACCAAAGGTTAAGAGGATATGCTATATGGAGGCACCAGTACCGGTCATGAAGCAATCCTTGGAGAGGCCTATGCTTAGGGGCCTAAAAAAACCGCTTTCGCAGAATCGCATTAGGATAATAATATGAATCTCAAATCGTCGTCCTCCAGCTGAAATATGACGTACAATATTCATTGTTCACGACAACGCTTCTTTCTAGCAAAATTTTCATCATTGTGGTGTAAGTGAAAGTCAGTCCTCTGACTCCTATAGATTAAAGCAACATACTTAAAAGAATCACTGAAAATATCCAACCATATTCAGCATATTTTTGGCGAATAAGAGTTGCTGCAGAGCGGACCGTCAATGCTGCCGCATTCCCGCTCTAGCAAATGGCGGTTCTGAGCGACAGAAAAAGATAGAAGCATGGAAAAGTGCGATTCCGTGCTGCTAGTTGAGCATCAACCCTAACTCCACAGAGGGAAGGCTCCTTTAATCAGACAGGTATTGTTTCTTGTCTGGGAAAAACTCTGCTTGCACGATGTAGCGTGACGTCAGTTCAACTCAGAACTGATGCGTTGTTCGAATTACAATGTAAGTGTGTACTTACACATACATGTGTGTACATGAAACATCTCTTTCATCACAACAACGGGATGTCCCTAGAAATGCACAACACTCATCAAAGATGATCAAATTACGGAACTACGTCTAAACTAAAACGTACATAACAGATTCCTTTGTGTAAAGTAAGTAAATAATGTATTCCCCCGTATTACGCAATACACAGAACTGAGCCGTAAGCACCGGTTTTCAGTACGTTACGTAAACGTCAGGCGTATTATTAAAACGTGATTAAAACCACTAACAAACAATATTGTGTAAAGTTCTTCATTTGCTTGTTGTGGCTGTTTTTCGACGAAGGGTTGAGATGAAATGCCATCCCAGTGTACTCGTACCTACGTAACGGATACAGAGAATGTTACTCTTCTTGAGAAGCGCTATATCGAGTACGTACGGACGTTGGTCGGGGTCGTGGTGATAGTGAGTGTGCTCCATGGGAGCGATGGATTCAAAGTTGAGTTACTCGTCCAGGTTGTTCTCTAATGCATTGTGAATTTACAAAGAGGGTTACTCTTCGTTCAGGGTAGCATGATAACTTAGTATTTTATTAAACCTCAATTTTCTCTTTGGAAGGCAAATACCTTGCTTTTCTCATTCCACTTCTCTATACATAAGGCTATTTGGGACCAGTTTTATGGAAGGAGTCCAGCTAACCCCGTCTGAACCTGCTAGTTGCCACGATTTTGCCGGCCCTGTGAAGGTTTCTGGTGTCGTGCGTTTGGGTCATTGATAGTCTCACATGCAGCAGGTTTGTCCAGTACGATTCCATTTTGACGGGGCAAGTTACCGAGTGGTATGAGCTACTTTTGTGAACAGATGATAGTTTTCCTATCCCTGTCTTGAAGTTTGATACCCAGAATGTTCGATTCGATATGAAATGTTGGGAATTAGTTACCCAGAACTGTTTACTGCGATCAACAATCCATTTCTCGGTGTTATTTCCTCGTCTCGTCATGACCGATACGATTTCTGAGAAACCATGCTCCATGTTGGGTAGTGGACAAAAGAAGACGCGTGCAGACATTGTGAATTACACAATGACTTGAAGTGACGTCAACCAACGTCACTTTGAGAGATCTTGATCATACCTAACTTCTCGAACTACTGTACAAGGTGGAAATTGGAATTTCATGGAAAATTTTAATCGGTTTGTTAAAAAAATATCTGCTGTTTCTTACAATAATACGATACCTACTTGGTCAAAATGTATAGCTCAGCAGATTTTTTTTTTTTTCGATGAAATTTTCTGTGTATATCCCGTAACTGACAATGCAAAACCAAGTCATCATCATCATCAATTCAGCCGAATGACGTCCACTGTTGGACATAGGCCTCCCCCAAGTGTACATAAGGGGGGTTTAGCCATAATCGCCACGCTTGACAGGCGGGTTGGCGATCGCAGTACGGTTGTCACAAAAGCACAGAGAACGCTGCTGCCCATTCTCTGGAAAGTCCCTTAGTCGCCTCTTACGACACCCATGGGAAGATATGGGATGGTGCTATTCTTTACGTCCGACACCACACAGAACTAAATCAAAATCAAGTCATTTATTCAAATTATGCTGTTAATCAGCACTTATTGAACGTCAAAATTACAAGAGACAGTCCCCCAAAACGCCCGCCCTTCGCCACTTTCTAGTGTTGACAGTGTAAGTTTCCACTGAAACAAGTTCAGAGGAGGAAAGAGACTTGTAGATTGGATTTAATCCTAAAACCTTACTTAGGAGTATAAGAACAATTCCAAAAAACCTCCTGAATTACGCAACACAGAATTCTAATAAACAAGCCGAGTTTTCATTACCCTTTACGCAATGTACAATGAAAACTGTTCATAACAACAAGGCAATGCTGTATATACAAGTTTATGTACCTAGGTACTACTGTGCCATGTGTTTTCCTGTCCACTATGTCACACTGTAACGTAGAATCTGTCACTTTACAATTGTTAACGATGCCTCGTAGGCGAACGACGTCATCACATAATTGCTGTTCTCATTTGTTTCAGGGGTTCACGTACTGATGAGCCGTCATAGACAGATTTGTTAGAAAGTAACGTAACATCATGCCGGTATTTCTTGATAGGGTAAGCAAATAATAGAGGACGGGTAAGCAGAAATGGCCGTCGTCTATGGGTTACAAAACCTGGGCCTCAAGTCTGCTATTACAATAGTGTCAGAATGGCCTATCATTGATTTCATAATTGTTGATTTTGAAAAGTTTGGTAATCTACTAATTATAATGGCGTCATTATGACTTCACAATGGTCAACCACTGACACTCCATTGAATGAAATGGCATAGAATCTGACAGACAAATGACAGATCATTATGAATTTAGCAGACGAACTTTTAGCAAAATGACAATGGGATCGTGCTGGAATGACGATGTTTATAAAAATAGCAGACTTGAGGCCCTGGTCTACTCTGTAAGCACGAAACCGAAAGTTTTGAGCCGCTTGCGGTCTTGCCCGTATCTTCGTTGACGGACTTAAAGAGTAGGATCCCAATTTTCTAAATGGAAAAACCTATGAACAACGAGTTTTTAATTTGGATCAAACCCGAGATTCTATATTCGTCAGTTGGTTAGTTGTGATGGCGACAAAGTAAAAACGAAAAGTCTACTAAACAAAGTCTATACATACATAATACTAATATTATAGAGGTAGATTAACTAAATTTTGTGTAAAAGGAATTTAGGATGTCTATAAACTACTCATCTGATTTAAAAAAAAAAATTCAATGGAAAGATTAACTATTAGCGAGTGCCATTGGATATGTTTTTTAGAAGCGGATGAAATCTCGGGGTGCTGCCCAAGATTTACAGATTTAATTTTTTAGTTACTCAAAAAATATGAAATCATTAAAAGTCTCTCTATCGTTTAGGGTTTAATCTTAATCAATAGGTGCTACAGCTAGCAACATAATTATCTTCTAATAATCTGAAGGGAGACCCCGGTCAACCAAGTTGGAAACGCTTACTAAATGTAGTAATCTGTTGTATTGTAACATGTAAGGTGACTATTTCTGAAGAACCGTTCGGGGAAGTACCCGAAGATTTAAATCGAACAACAAGTGCATTTTTTTCTGGTTTAAATACCTTTCAGTTTTTAGGGTTCCGTACCCAAAGGGTCAAACGGGACCCTATTACTGAGACTTCGCTGTCCGTCCGTCCGTCCGTCCATCCGTCTGTCACCAGGCTGTATCTCATGAACCGTGATAGTTAGCCAGTTGAAATTTCTACAGATTATGTATTTCTGTTGACGCTATAACAACAAATAATAAAAACTGAAAAAAATAAAAATTTAAGGGGGCTCCCATACAAAAATGTGTTATTTTTTTTCGTTTTTATAAATAATGGTACGGAACCCTTCGTGCGTGAGTCCGACTCGCACTTGGCTGGTTTTTTATTATCTTCTAATCTCTACTCAAATGATCATCATGTTTCTCCTCCTCCTCATCCCCTTTTATTTGGGGTCGGCGCAGCGTGTCTTCGTCCATACTTCTCTTTACTAGTAAGCTCAGCATTCACCTTCTTCTAGCCATATCATTCATAAGAGCGTTTACGCCTGACGACATTTCATTCAAACTTTCAAGTCCTTAATTTTCGAAATGACTGAACCGATTTGAATGAAACTTCATACGCTTAAGCAGGAAAACATTTTCGAAAAATAGTAGTACAGCTAAATTAGACCGATTAATAATCTATAGAAACAGAAATTTCCAATTATTTTTAAAGATATTTCGAAAATGTTTTGTGGTAACTTTTTAATGTATTTTGCTTATGCGTATTAAGTTTCATAAAAATCGGTTCAGTCATTTCGGAAAATAAGGACTTGAAAGTTTGTATGAAATGCCGTAAGGTGTAAACGCTCTTAACACAGTCCATCCATCGTTTCTTTATTCTAATTATTTTCTCACATTTTCCTTATTCGTTCGCATTACATGTCCATACCACGACAACCGATTACCACACAACTTTACAGTCACATAGACTATAAAGTAAGTATTAAAAACCGGCCAAGTGCGAGTCTTACTCGCACACAGGGTTCCATAGCTCCAAACAATATAATAACAATATTTTGAACTGTCATTCATTAGTTAGTAGTATTAGTTAGTAAACTTCCACACAACCGCAAAACTAAATTTGTTTTTCATAGTATGTTTATGAAAAACAAAGTTACTGCTGCAGTTTGATGAAAAAGTCCCATATCTCAAAAACTAAACATCTTATCTTATTGAAACCAATTTTCGTTGATAGTTTTTTTTACGTTCTACAATCCAAAATATTTTCAGAATTTTCCTCCTCTTACTTTAGAAATTATAGGGGGGGGGACACACATTTTACCACTTTGGAAGTGGCTCTAGCGCAAACTACTCAGTTTAGAAAAAAATGATATTAGAAACATCAATATCATTTTTGAAGACCTATCCATAGATACTCCACACGTATGGGTTTGATGAAAAATTTTTTTTTGGTTTTCAGTTCTAAGTATGGGGACCCCCTTAATTTATTGTTTTTTTTCTATTTTTGTGTGAAAATCCTAATGCGGTTTACAGAATACATCTACTTACCAAGTTTCAACAGTATAGTTCTTATAGTTTCGGAAATAAGTGGCTGTGACATACAGACGGACAGACAGACAGACAGACAGACATGACGAATCTATAAGGGTTCCGTTTTTTGCCATTCGGCTACGGAACCCTAAAAATGAACGCTTCATTGGTACTTAGATAAAAACGTCTGTGAATTACTCTAACAGATCTCAGTGGCGTTTTGTAGTTTCCGTCAACCCTCATTTGATTCATTATGAAATAATTCGTGACGTAATACTAATCGTTCTAGAACATTAAGGAAAATCGCACGTGTTTAAAAAGGGTTGTTTTATTATGTAACACATTGTAAGGGGGAAGTATAAAGCCGTTTTATAAGATTGAATATCACCTTTTTGATTTCACTCCTTTCTTGCGAACTTTCCGGGAAGTAATGAATGCCGAAAAACGTTTGAAAGTTGTTACATAATGACTTTGTATTTTTTTTTTCATACATATCTTTTCGTGGAGTTGTTATGAAAAGTTACTCAATTTCGGGGAAGTTTCGTAAAAGAAGGTTCTAGTTCATTCGATTTCGATTCCTAGGGCCTGCGAGTACTAGGGACTTTTAGTCAGATGCTTATGTCGCCTTTTATTTACTTAAATTGTCAATTGTTCGGTGCCCAAAATCCGACTCCTGTATTATGGACCAGTGTGATACCACTGATACCAGTCTTAAAATAGGATCATTGTTTTAACCATATAGTTCGGTACGGGCCCCCAAAGGGGCTCGACGAACAAACCTCCGCTGGGTTGGTATCGGCCCCGAAAGGGGCTAGCAATTAAGTCATTCGTCATCCTCATAATTTATGGAAATATTTAATTTTCTGGTTATCAAATACTATGAGTGTGCGTTAATTAAGAAAGTTGGATAAAAATTTCATATATCAACGCCAATAAAACTTCTGTAAATAGCGCGCAAGTATTTTAATTTACCCTTATAAAATTCAAGTGCATAAATACGGTCATCGCCATTTTGACGGCTGTGCTGGTCGAGGCTAAAAATCATAAAAAATGTGGTTTTAGATCATTCGAGCTCCACTATATGGACAATAATCAACTTCTCATTTATTTATGCGGCTAATTCATCCATAGTTCAATTTAAATAAGCAGTGGTAATGATGAATTTTGAAATCTAAAGTCGAAGTTTCGCGCCAATCTTGCGTGTTTACATTTTTATTTTTCACATATAACACACACACGCGTATAGATTCGGTAACAAACACGACAAATATCATTCCAAATATTATAAACCGTATGTAAATGCCCAGATCTTAGCGTTATTTACTAATACTGGACCAATAACACATAATATTCATTACCACCGCTCAATTTGTATTTTGAAATAGACGACCATTTTTTTTTTTTAATTATTGTGATGTGTGAAAGCGATTATTCCAATCGATTATTTTTTTGTAATCTTCGATCAACTCGAGTAATTAAATTGAGAAATTTAAGAAATCGATTGATGAAAATTAAAATAAATTTATTTTAAGTGTAAAATACAGTAAATATTTATTATAATGTTTTTAGGCTTTTGTAATGGTAATCTTGATTGTTTTTCGTACATTCCGACCCAACAATAAACAGCACGGACTGATATTATGACTAAATTCGCGCCGATTTTTTTATCCATCTCAAAATTTAAATTTGGAATTCGTTCGCTGTTCCAATTTATATTGTAGGCATTTAAATTTACTATTATAGATAATTTATTGTGAATTTTGTTTTGAACTATCTGAAGATTGGTAGAATGCACAGGATCTCGCTAGGAATAGTAAAAAATAATTATGTAGTTTGATTATGGTTAGGAGGTTGGGTTGGTTAGTGGGTATTTACTCTTTACTTTATTTATCAGCCTGTTCTGTCCCACTGCGGGTAAAGGCCTGCCCATGTCTTTCCAATTTAGTTTATCTTTTTTCCAATACTTTTGCTCGACAATATTTTTTTACACCTACTTAGATAGGCTAGGTTTAGGGGTTTTAAAGAAACCATTTTAAACAAAACTATCTTTGGATAGTTTTGTTTAAAATGGTTTCTTTTTCATGATAGTAGTATAGTATACGGTAAGACTCTCGAGTAAGAGTCTTACTCGTATATTTTGTAGACTCTTGATGGTTCTGGTTCATATCTATTGCTGTTCATTCATGTCACTCGGCCCTCGGCCTTTGATAGATAACCTAAAAATGGCAGATTTAAAATACCGCGTTACGTTAGGAAGCGGTTTACCCTCCCATAAGAACTATCACTTCAAAAACCTTTTTAGACTGGACAGTGAACCGCTTTGAAACCATAAACTAATGTTCCTTGAAACGGCTTATGAATTGCCGATTGTCAACCATCATCATCAACTGTTGGGATCGGCTTCCAGTCTATCCAGATACAGCTGCATAACCGTATTTTAAATGGAGCGACCTGCGACTGCCTATCTGACCTCCTCAAACTAGTTAGTATCGGGTAGTACGATACCCCTTGGATGACTGGCTGTCATACTTTCGGGCCACTGACTTGCTGTAACATAACAATAACCCCATCATACGATACACAATCTTGGAAGAATAAATATAATTTATCTTGTTAGAGCATAATAATTATTTACTATGCCTTCCAAGATCCCGGGCATTCTTTAACCAACCTTCAGATATTACACAATAAAATTCTTAAAATGTTATTTATAAAAATTAAAATACTTATTTTAAATAATGAGAATTGCGAGCGCATTCTTTATTTAAATTTTGAAATCGAAAAAAATCGGCGGGAATTAAGCCTAATCATTAAAATGTTGACTTGTTTGTTTGACTTTTTGTTTTTTTGGGATTACTGTCTTCTTATTACTATTCTTATTATTAGTCGTTCTTATTACTTAGAAGTCAACGTTCATTAATTAATTATAAGATGCTTTTGATCTAATAATTACTTAGTGAAATGATTAAAAAAGATGGTTATTAAGACCAATTTCAAGATTAAATAATTATTTAAAATTATACATAAGAGTTTTTATTCAGTCTCAACTCTTTTTTTTTCTAACTCGATTTCATTGCGATTATCGATTAGGCTGAATGCAACTAATTAATCGTAAATAAGAAACCCGGGTTTTCGGTCAGCACTAAGAAGTGTTATGTTACAACAAAGTTTTCAGAAATATTTGTCTCACTTTGATTGGGTTTTTTTAAGAAATTGTGTGTGAATAATGGCAAAAATAAGAATGCAGATAGAATTTTACTGTTTTTATTTTGCCCTTCCGAATTGTTTTAGCAAACTATAAGCATGCTTATGTACATTATTTCCAGCGCATATAAGGTACCTACTTTTTGGAAGGGTGTAGTAATATGTATTTTACGCATATTTGGCAATAGACTGACTCCGTTTTACCGACCTCAACACGATACTGAAGATATTAACCTCAAATTTATCGTATGTAACAGATCCCGTGACATATTTTTCACAATAAAATCGAACGCTGAAAGTTGATGAAAATTTTGTGAAATTCATGACAATTCGCATAACCCCGCCGATTCAGCTGATGTGTCATGTGTCAAAATCTTGTCGGGCATAGTGGTTAATGCCTATTATTACCAGCCAGTATTAAGTTTCGAATATTCATGAAAGTTTTCTCATTTATAAACCAAAACAGTCCTAAATATAGCTACGCATTCTAAATATAAATTTAGCTGTTCTATTAACGTCAAATAATTACTGTAAACTGTATAATTTGAACTCGTGCCTCGAGTTTCAATGTAAATTCCAAGTTATCGTTAAATTATAATAGAATAACTTTTAGTGATTCATAAATAAATAACGCAAGCGAAACTCGAAATAAACCAAAATTATTCGTGTTTAGTCTATTACCATGAAGAACATTGTTTTGAATCTCTCGCTCTTCAAGTAATAAATAAATACAATTTAGTTTAATAGTTGAACATAAATTAAAGTCAGGAAAAAAGGAGCACTTTTGTAAGTCGCCACATAATTAGGTTGGTAATATCACTCAACTTTTTACAATACCAATAAGTATTTACCTGACTTTTTCTTTTGGGTACTTGAGTTTGGGACTCCCCTGGACTGTTCGGCAAAACGTTTTATGACGTAGCGAAATTAAGCGCTACAGGCGTAGCAACAAGCTTTCGGAACATTCAAGAATTGCTACAAGAACCAGAATATCTGCCACGAAATACCGCTACATTTTTCCGTTCTGTCAATTCAAATTCCAAATACAAAATATTTTATTCTAAATAAACCCATCAGAAACCTTATACTTACCAGAAACGTCATAATCAGTTCGGATTGGTCGTTTTCTAAATTAAGACTTTATCCCTAGCCTTATTTTTAAGCTTTGATTCCGATAAAAATATAAGTAACGTAAGCAGCCAAACATGTAGGTCTAATAAATACAAACGGTATTCTTAGCCCCGAAGTCATGAGAAAGGAATGGATATTGTTCCACATGACATCACGGTAGAAGGTGACGTACAGGTGGTAGTCACCTATGGATGACTTACCTCCACACAATGGTTCATAATAATATGACGTCCATATTCACCTTCATGCAGTTTGGAGAAGTGTCTGTGTGCTCTCTTGAAAAAGGAAGGAAAGAAAGTTCTCATAAACAAGAAATTTCAGGAATTTAAATGTTGCCGGCATTAAAATTCCTAAAATTTCTAAAGTAACGCTTTGCCCAAAAGAAAGTCACTTTACATAGCAGGGTATTTATAATATCATCACTTACTTAATATGACAAGGGTTAGAAAGAGGTGTTCCTAATAGTACACCCCATATTAATAATAATAGTACACCCCACCTACATTTCGCCACTCGCCAGTTAGTTATGTTTAGTTTCGTTATGTTAAAGTCTCTTGTAATAGAGGGCGAGCAAATTCAGATCCCGTGGGCATTACTGAGAAATTCCAGAAGGAAAACCCCAGTAACGCTTTGCCCGATTGCTTTTGACCTCATACTCGAGAAATCGCGTTTGCGAACACTAGAAATGATTACCCTCCTCAGTCGGGTAAAAATAAAGATGGTATGCTGAAATGGTGGTCTGAAAACATGGTTCATGTGTCCAGGTGAAAATTAAGTGTGTAAGCTGTGGTTTTTATAGTTCCTTGGATGTTTTTGCCAAGCTGTAGCCGTCTTCGTAATTTTATTTTTTTATTTTTATTAAAAGATAAATGTAATAAATAAGTTACGTTCAAGAAGCCTTGTGTTAACTGTAAAAGAAACGTTAGGCAACTCTTGTCGCGTGTGCAATCGTCAAAGTTGTTCGACGTCGAAGACTTTTGGTGGCTTCATGCAGAACAAAGATGCTGAAATGTTGACGTAGGCGTCGGGTGACGTCAAAATGGGCATCTTACGACTTTCAGCGTTATTCGAGAATGTTTAACTCGTGTTTAGGGTGAAATATTGCTCAACTGTTTGTAAGCTGATGGTTACGCGACGTCAAATTCATTGTTAACATGAACAAAAGAAAAAAAAAAGTTGTTTTTGGCTAATTTTGTTGGGCAACATTAGAACAAAATTACATAACACGCGTAATCGACGTTTGCGAGACTACAATGGGAACTTATGCTACTTAACGATTACAAATGGGTTTATAAGTAAAAAACTCATTTATTGTGTAAAACACATTATTAAACAGCCACTTCTTAAGTTTCTTTTTGAAATGGTTAATTGGCTGCTCTTAGTTAACTTAAGAAATAAAGAACCATTATTTCGTAGTTTTAATAAACAAACGTTCGATACCTGTTTTAATTGTTAAATTAATTAAACAATTTACTCGCGGTGGCAGTTCGTGGGCCGCCTTTGCTTATCTGTAATTGACACATAACCGGTCGAAACTGGTTTGAACAATAGTCAATTGAATACTAATCGCCATATTACATTCCCAATAACTTACAAAATAAATTTATTGAGACCATTGTGGCATTTGTGGTTGGTTTATTAAAATTGTACATCATTTTAATGTTAGGCCACACTGGTTGTATATTCGTGTTTTAACGAAAGCCCGAATATGATTATGATGCGTTTCTCGATAAAGGCATGGTCGCGACTTTGGTGGCAGTTTGCGCGGCTCGTCGTGTATTGTGTGGCTCAGGGATAACACATAACCTAAAACAATGATTGTAAGCATAGGAAAATTTTGTGTCTTACTCAGAGGAAATCTTACAAGAAATGTCTAGAATATAAATAGATGACTCAGACTATTGTTGCATATTCAATAGGTTAAGACTTATGATGAATCACAAATGATAGAATTATGATTCCTAGGTTTAACGAACGACTAGTAACAGTTTTATTCTTGGTACTCACATGTCTACCTCATGACGAGTAACGCGTCATTGTCTGAGTACATGGTGACGTACCTAAATCAAAAGTAAATAAGACTAATATTTGTTTGTACTTTGGGAAAAACCTGATTTGCGTAGTCGTTACGTATTAAATTCATGTTAATAGGTGAGTACCTAGATGTGTATTGTAGAAAACTACCGTAGGTAGTTAAGTAGTTTGTTGAGATTATTTTTGCTAGTTGATTGTGGTCCTAAATGCTGTTTATCAATGTTTTTTGTTGTCTTACTAAACAATACGGTAGGTACTTACATATTTACTGTTAATATTCACTTTGCTACTCATCATCTGCCCAGCCTTTTCCCAAACTATCTTGTGGTCGACTTCCAGTCTAACCGGATGCAGCTGAGTTCCAGTATTTTACATGAAGCGACTGCATATCTGACCTCCACAACCCAATAACTGGTTAAGTAATATGATACCCCTTGGTAAGACTGGATGTCAGACTTACCAAGATTCACTTTGCTACTGTTCATAAATTACTTCAGCGGTTCATTTGACGTTATTTTAACTATCTAACTTAATTATT
Source organism: Cerastis rubricosa (assembly GCA_949152445.1). Lineage (NCBI taxonomy): Eukaryota > Metazoa > Arthropoda > Insecta > Lepidoptera > Noctuidae > Cerastis > Cerastis rubricosa. The sequence goes on along the minus strand of OX424537.1, from coordinate 17,521,009 downwards.
TTAGAAATTGACTTTACTCATGTCAGAGTAGGTCCTTTGGAAATTCGTATCTTTTTGGATTTCACTAATCAGTCATTGTTAATCCCAATATCAGGCATCTTAGCAGGAAATTGGATTTATAATCTAGATAAGTAATCGTTATTTACGCAAAGCAAAGGTTTTTTGTTTTAGTAGCAGCAGTTGACAGGGTCCTATGAAGCGTCTTCATTAATGTTATACAAGGTGTAACGGATAGGATATACTTAAGGGTGTGCATCAAACTGAATATGTTTCTCCATCGGACAAACATCGTTATAGCAAAAAAATTATCTGCTGCCCCATACAAAATATCAATACCTATTCGACCCAAATGTATGGGGCAGCTGATATTTTTTTCGCTATTACGATGTTTGTCCGATGGAGAAACATGTTCAGTTTGATGGTCTGCAGCACAACCTTAAGTATATATTTTATACCCTTTCTGTTACACCCTGTATACGTCATCTGAAATAAGAATTTTCATTTATCATTTCTTAAAGAATAAGAATTTTCACTACCACGTTGGTCGAGTGGTCTCCAGCGCGACTGCTGAGCATGGGATCCTGGGTTCGATTCCCGGGCACAGTGCTATTAGGTTTTTCTATCAGGAAAGCTACGAGTCTCTGGATCTGTGCCCAGTTGATGGCAATAAGCTCGCCCCCTTTAACATGGGACTTAAAACATAACTGGCGAAATGTCGGTGTACTGTTAGATGCACCTCTGCTAAACCCTTTGGGGGATTACATTACATACTTAATCCCCCTTTGGGGATTGTTATGTTTTTTATGTGAGAATTTTCTATCAGTAGGTAATTGAAAACTAGAAAATTCTTTGTGCGACGTTTCCTATGTATATCTCAAAAACAATAAAATAATTTCATTATCAAATCGTATTTCCTCTAACTATTTATTTCGGCAACACAATCATAATTTAAACTGTTAGTAATTCCCAGTAATTTTAATAGGAATTCGTAATATTACGTTTAGTGTAGTATTCTTACGTGTTAGTGCAGGAAAAAGGACATGAATTTGACTCGATCATACGTCATACTTAGATAGGTTGCTGTTGCTGAGGACTCCTCAGCTTCTCGGGACAAGGCAAGTAGTATACTAAGCATGTTCCAACGGTCGACTACTAAGGTGTACCATAATACTCAACTCTAACTGGGTTGTTGAAGTTAGATAGGCAGTCACTCCATGTAAAATACTGCATCCGGTAAGACTAGAAGTCGACCCCAACAAAAGGCAGGGAGATGAACTAAATTCAATCAGATGATGAACTTTTCTAATAATTACTTAGATAGGTAAGTACCAGGCCCCTCAGAAAGTATTGCGAAAAAAAGTTTTTATATATGGGAGACTGGCCAGTTATTATGTTTTTCGAAAATATGATTATTTATAAGTAAAAATAAGTAAGTTCCAATTTCAAAATTTCCCTCCACATTTTTTGCGAGTTAATTCAAAGTATTGTGTCTCACTGAAATATGGATCTGCGCCGGGAACATTTTAGAGCTATGATTTTATACGATTTCAAGTGTCGCCTGAAACCGGATGAATCGTACGATAGACTTCAAATGGCATTCATGGATGAAGGCCCTTCCAAGGCAACCGTGTATCGTTGGTATAACGAATTCAAGCGCGGTCGACCAACTTTGGGGGATGACGAAAGAAGCGGTCGCCCTTTGACGGCTGTTACCGAAGAAAACGTGCTAGCAGTGAAAAATTTAATCCAAGACAATAGGCGAATTACATATCAGGAGATTCAACACATATTGAAGATTGGATCGGGAAGCGTTCACGAGATTCTACACAGCCATCTTCGCGTGAGGAGGATAGTATCACGCTGGGTGCCGCACAACCTCACCGATGCTCAGAAGCAGGCCCGGGTGGAATGGTGCCGTGATATGCTTAACAAATTTGAAGCAGGCTCGTCTCGGCGTGTTTACGACATCGTTACAGGTGATGAGTCCTGGATTTATCAATACGACCCAGAAACCAAGCGCCAGTCGACTGTTTGGGTGTTTCAAAATGAGCCAACGCCTACCAAAGTGAAGCGATCTAGAAGCGGGGGTAAGATTTTGATCGCTAGCTTTTTTAATTTGACTGGCCACTTGGTATCAATTCCCTTACGGGATCAAAGAAGCATTAATGCCGAATGGTATACTTCCAAATGTTTGCCAGAAGTTTTCTCTGTTATAAGCAACAAGCGACCAAACACAGGGCTCCGCGGGCTACTGCTCCACCACGACAATGCACCTGCGCACACCGCACTCAAAACGAGGGACTTCCTGGACAGCACGCCAGTCAAACTCCTGGGTCACCCTCCTTACAGCCCTGATCTAGCACCGTGTGACTTCTTTTTATTCCCAAAAATAAAAAATCAGCTCAAAGGGATACAATTTTCGTCGCCGGAAGATGCGCTGGCTGGGTTCGAGCAGGCTGTAAACGAGGTGTCTGCGGCGGACTGGAAAAAGTGTTTTGAAAACTGGTTTAGGCGCATGAATCTTTGTATAGAGGCTGGTGGAAAGTACTTTGAAAAGATTTAATAAAAATATATGTACGTATAGAACAATTTTTTTTAGTTTCGCAAAACTTTCTGAGTGTCCCACGTACAGTCTATTTAAAAAAAATTCGACTGTGTGTGTTTCAGAGACAGTTTTAAAAATATTTACTAACATACCTATTAGTTTTAACTAACGAGAAACTACAACAGGAAAAAGAGATACGTCGACATTTTCCTGACCTTTATGACCTCAATTACAATCTGCTTACGTACCTCAGGTATGTACATATACGTCATACACACAAAAGTTTGTGGCTAAAAAAGTAATGAGTAAATCCCAAAACGGTGAAGGAAAACATCGTAAGGAGAGAGCAGCGGTGGCCCAGTGGTGGCAGCCCCGACTTACGAGCAGTAAGCCGTGGGCTCGTACCCAGGCAAGTGCATTACTTTCTGTAATTTATTTCATAACCGCTGCCCTCAAAAGCGGAAGCGGATTTTTAAAAATTCATTCACCATTAGAAAGCTACATCTTTACCCAGTAACGTAGGCTATATTATATCACAATTTTCGCGGACGAAGTCGCGGGCAAAGTGCTAGTTTTTAAATATAATTAGGCTTTGTTGATGTTTCATTAAATATTTTTGGAACAGATTATTGTTACAAACCTGGCGAAATTAGGGTTACCATCCGTCCGGGTTTCCCCGGATTTGTCCTTGTTTAGAGGGCATCCGGGGAGCGTCCGGGCCGGGCAGTACTTTTGATGGAGTACCTACCTACACCTCTGCGTTACCCTTCGGAGATTTGAAGGTGTGATGTCATGTTATTATTATAGTTTATTTGACTATCATTAGCATTCGTTATTTATTGTATTTGACCACATTATGACCCGACACGTGTTATCACTGTTATCAATCCACACCTACCTGCGGTTCTTATATCAGCGTCAGATGGCTGTTGTAATAATAATAAATGATAACGTAACAATATAAATACAGCCAGTAATTACTATAACTGTTTCGTCATACTGCGGCGTAGTGATTTCCGGGATGGTTTGCGGAAATTGCGTCATATTGTGTCAATTAGAGCCTCGATATGTCCTTTCTTCTTTATCGTGTGGTTACCCTGCCTAACCTGGCCCCTTATTCACAAACGCTCGGTTTTGATTTCGATTCGGAAAGTCGTATGTCTCTCGCTCGCTTCTGTATTGCCAAAACAAGATAGACATACTTACGACTTATCGAATCGAAATCGTAACCGAGCGTTTGTGAATACGGGGGCAGGTGTTAGTTTACTTTTTATGCCTCTGACTTGGCTTTACATGCCGTCGAGAAATATCTCTGAGGCATGCTAGTTTCCCCACGATGTTTCCCTTCACCGAAGCAAGTATTAGTAGGGTTCCGTACCCAAATGGTCAAACGGGACCCTATTAGACTTCGCTGTCCGTCCGTCCGTCCGTCTGTCAGCAGGCTGTATCTCATGAACCGTGACAGTTAGCCAGTTGAAATTTCTACAGATTATGTATTTCTGTTGCCGCTCTATCAACAAATACTAAAAACAGAGGGGACCCATTCAAAACAGTGATTTTTATGCTCGTTTTTTTTTTATAATGTTACGGAACCCTTCGTGCGCGAGTCAGACTCGCCCTTGGTCGGTTTTAAAATACAATACGCCCATTAATCCGAAAGATCAGAGGTGCGTGTCTTGAGTTCGGACTTGAGACCTATGACTTGTCTCGTACCATAGCTGATATTCTAGGGAACCATGACATTGACATTGGGTCGGTCAGACTGGATGGAGGGTGTTATGGTACAACCTAGGAGAAACCTCTGACCATCAGTGGAACAATAGGCTGAGTTGATTTTAACCTTGATGAGTAAAGAGCCTAGTTGGTCTAATGGTAATGGTCATAAGTGCGACTGCTGGCCATGAGGTCCTGACTACGATTCCCAGGATAGCCATAGTGTTATTGGGTGTTTCCATCAGGCTTTTCTCACTAGCAACCAAAAGTCTGCATTTGTGTTTGGTTGATGGCAATAGGCTCGCCCCCTAATACATACTGGTGAAATGTGGGTGTACCTACGATTAGGAGCGTTTTTACGCCTTACGACATTTCATAGAAACTTTCAAGTACTTATTTTCCGAAATGACTGAACTGATTTTAATGAAACTTCATACGCATAAGCACGATACATAGGTCTAAAAAGTTACTAAAAGACATTTGCGAAAAATAGTGTTACCTACAGCTAAATTAGACCAATTAAAAATTATCTATAGAAACAGAAATTTCCAAAATTCATTTCGAAAATGTTTTTTTGTTAACTTTTTAGACCTATGTATCAGGCTTTTGCGTAGGTATTAAGTGTTATTAAAATCGGTTCAGTAATTTAAGAAAATAAGGACTTGAAAGTTCGTATGAAATGGCGTAAAGTGTAACATCTCTGCCTAGCCCTTCAGGGGTTACAGGCGTGATATAAATGAGTAAAAAGAGTACTTAGCGAAAGTTGTCGTAGAGTAAATGACTGTGGGATCATCAATAATAGCTTTTACTTTAAAACCATGTTATGGATAGCAAAGTTGAGGACTACCATGACATCTTAAAACAATTTTCTTTTACTCCTTTTCCAGTGTGGGAAAGAGATGGTGCTAGACATCCTGTATAGCTCCGTCTCTTTCCCACACTGGAATAAGAGTAAAACAATACTGCTGTAAGACGTTATGGTAGGTCATCAGGGGAGAGGAACCGGAGATGTGGGGAGGGGTGTTAAATAATAGGTATATTTGGCGAAAATACAACCCACGATTAGTTAAAGTCAAGCTCAGCCCCCGTATCCACAAACGCTCGGATTCGATTTCGATTCGATAAGTCGTATGTCTATCTTGTTTTGGCATTACGAAAGCGACCGAGATAGACATACGACTTTCCGAATCGAATTTGAAACAGGGGGTCTACTCTCTTTTTCCAAAACGTAACTTCGGCAACGAACAAAAATTAAACGTAGTTACGTTTGTGACCTTATTCTAAATCATTTGCGGACGCACACAATAACATTTAATACATTTGTTCACGTTAATTGTCTGTGAATTCGAACCTCTTGTGTGCGTCCGCAAACGATATAGATTAGGGGCACCAACGTAACTACGTTTAATTTTCGTTCGTTGCCGAAGTTACGTTTCGGAGAAAGAGAGTAGACCCCCAGACCGTTTGTGAAAAAGGGGCCAGATAAATCGCGGAAATCGATTGATAGCAGCGGGGATTTCCTCTTACCTTTGATAGTCTCGCGTTGGCAATTATCTCAACTGATGGTACTCCATGATGATGCGATGATGTCATGATGATGATGATAGGTAGTAGGAATGGTGTAGTATTCCTTTCGAGAATTATGTTTTAAAAACATCTGCTTGGCACTGGCCGTTGAGATGATGACGACTAAGAATTGTGATCGGCTGCGGTCATGGCGAGAACAGCAATAACAAAGGTCATTGACATTTCACATTGGTTTTGGGCGTGCCCACGAATCCCACAACGAAACATAGCCTGTTAAAATCAAAACCCTCCTTTGTCTTTGCTGTTGTTGTCTAAAAATATTGGCTAGATTGTAAAGAGTGCGAGAGCCACTGAACTGGTTGAAGGTTGAAATACCATGTCGTTTTGTAAAAGGACTTTTTGAAATATTCCAGGTAATAAAAAAACATACTGGTCAGCAATGATAATGCTTTTACGATTTCCTTCCATTTCTAGATAACTGTGCAATGCGAAAAGAATGTTTTTTAGGGTTCCGTACTTGGGTACGGAACTCTTAAAAACATTGTTCGTCCATCCGTCATCGTGCGTCCGTCCGTCCGTCCGTCCGTCTTTCACCAGTCTCTATCTCGTGAACCGTGATGGTTAGCCTATAGCCAGTTGAAATTTCTGCAGATTATGTATTTCTGTTGCCGCTATAACAACAAATACTAAAAACAGAATTAAATAAATATTTAAGGGAGGCTCCCGTACAAATAAGTGATTTTTTTGCTCGTTTTTATAAATAATGGTACGGAACCCTTCGTGCGCGAGTCCCACTCGCACTTGGCCGGTTTTGTGTACTAGTTACGTGGTAATAGTCTAGGGAGTAGTTATAGAATTCGTTAGTAAATACCTTCATTGATTTCATTTCATGGAACGCTCGCTGAAACAATTCAGTTCTTCCCCAAATCATAAAATGACTGCAGTCGGGTAAAAACCTAATTAAAAGGAAAGCTATGATACTGGCAAGCGTACACAGCTACGAAAGTCGAATGAGTAGTTTTTTTTTGGAATACAAAGTTGATCAGTAACGTTTAAAAAAAGAAACTAAGTACATACTTACTTATTATATTAGCTTATGCCTACGACTTTGCCCGCGTAGATTTTATGTAGGTATTATCCTGTGTTCCATGCCTTTTTAACGTGTAGGTTCTAGGTATTGCAATTTCGTAGGAAACGGTTTTTTTTTTAATTAAGTCTTTATCTGCCTAGCCTTTTCCCAAACTATCTTACCGGATGCAGCAGAGTACCAGTATTTTACATAAAGCGACTGCCTCTTTGACCTCCACAACCCAGTAACTGGGTAATACGATACCCCTTGGTAAGACTGGATGTCAGACTTTTAGCTTCTGACTACTCGAACGACTGTCAAAGATCTACAAATGACAGCCGGGACCAACGGCTTAACGTGCTTTCCGAAGCACGGAGGAAACTCGATATGTAATTATGGTCACCCATCCATAGATCAACCTCGGCAAGCACGGCTTAACCTTAAAGATCGACCTGGGCGGCTGTTATTATTTAGCCACGAGCTCCTCCTTTTTTTTAAAATTAAGTACTGATTTTAAATTTCTATGTGGGGTCAGAAAGATGTTACTGAGTATGTGTGTCGGTGTCTCTTCCACCCTGAATAAGGACAGCTGCGTATGAGTGTTCCCTGCTAACCCACTTTACTGACCATTGCGACATAATAATTAATAATAAACAGTTTACTCAATGTTAGAAACCATCGGTAAGATGACACAAGGTTTCAGAATCATGGCCAATATGGTCTTATTACAGCTGACTAATATGAAGTGATTAATGCTCATGATGACTGGGTTTGCGGAGAACTGTTTCTAGAACAATTTTGAGCATTTATTTCACAATTTTCTTATGATAATGTAAGTTATAGTTGAAGTAATAGCAGGAAGAGCTATTTAATACTGTCAGCATTGTAATAGGCAGCGTTCGTTACTTCATGAGCACGACACTTTTTACGTGTGAAATGCAGGTAGTTAGACAAAAATGTTTTAATCCTATTATCGTGAATAGAATAGAATTGAATAGAATATTCTATACGTGGCTAGCAAACAATTGGCTTTTAATAAAAGGCCAAGTTTAATGAAGCATGTAGCTTGTAATAAGGTAATTAATATTTTTCTCACCTCGCAGTGAGAAGGTAATATTATCCAACAAAATATAAATATTACTTAAAGTAGGTAAGTAGGTGTGTGGATCTGTAAGTTTAAACTTACTAATTTCCTTACCGGAAAATATCACACACTTAATTTTACTAAGTGCGTCTACTGACTTCATCATAATTCCAGAAACATTTAAAATTATGCGCTTTTTGTCCTGTTTAAATTCTAAGGAAAATGCTGAACCGCAGCGTTTATTTTTTATTTTGGAATGGCTTCCTTTTCTTCCGTCTGTAATTTGAATTTAGCTTTCACTTATATTCTCGTACCTAGTAAAATATACAAAATACAAAAATCTATTATCGCTATAATTTATATATCCGTTTGTTAACAAACTATGAATCGGCATTTGCTTGTAATAGTAGTATTACGAATATAGATGAATAAAAAAGGTAAAAAAAATGTAACAAATCCTATCCCCAGACAACATTATCGCAAAAAGAAAACAAATAAGTTCCTCGATATTTACTAGGGAACTCCAAATCTTATGTTTGATTTTCCTCAATCCTTGCTTGATAAAAGATTTCCTTCTAGAAAAAAGCTATTTTATTATTTATCCATACAATGGATATTTATGTAGGAAACGAATGCGAAAGACTTGAAATGTTTATAAACAAACAGTATTTCGTCTGACCGTGTTATTGCGTTCACCTTGGAAACAAATCCCACATTTGCATGTAGGTGAGTTAACTATTAAAAAAAATATCGTGTTTGTCTCTGCATCTTATTTTTTATTTCTGGGCTTCCCAGTTCCAATTCAAAATCCATATTTAAAAAATAGAATAGGAAATATCTTGATATTTCGAGACGCGCCGAAATTCGGGATAAGCTGCCCCTGTTAAAATCTAAACAAATATGATCTAGTGGTGTAAATACCAGTGTAACCCCGGAAATAGCAAGCAGCCACTAATATATTACGTTCACAAGACTCAAGACCCTTCTTAAAACATCATCCCGTGTTTCATTGATCGGGAATGCGTGAACCCTGAGTCCCTGACTAAGTTGAGTGGACAAAGGATCGCTCGGATTGCTGGCTGTTGAATCATCAAGTTAACCAAACGTGTGCAAACATGACGTTCGGACGATGCATTAGCGTTATCCGACTCCATTGACTGCTTTGAGTAACAGACGGGCGCGCAGTCCTGAATGTATAAGGCATTGGATGAGACATGATAAGGTAATTTTTTGTTTCTTTTTGGTGATATAGTGAGACATCACTTCAAGGAACGAATTATTATTCTATTTATATATTATTATTCAAAACTTGCAGAATTTCAGATTGATTACAGCAAACACAATTTTTTGAAATATATAAAAATATCGCGTCATCTACAAAATTAAATGATCATATTTTGACTTCCGCGTCGTGCAAAAATAAGCATGAATTTATAATTGTAAATAAATATGACGTCATAGTAATTTAATGGTGTTCCTGGACTTATTTCACCACTACCCAGTAATATAGTGATTAATATGATTAATACGATAGAAATAAAAGGAAGTTTTAAGGTCTAAATAGGTATAAAGAACAGTGTTTTGATAACAAACACATTAGTCGAATGATTGTTTGCGCCCGTAGGTATCTCGAAAGGTGAGAAGTTTTTAATTTAACAAAATGTATATTTATTTTTGAAAGAGAAAAAAGCCATAGAGACGAATTACTTATACGGACCTACGTTTGGGTAATTTGCCTCTATGGTTTTTAATTTTATAATATTACTCTAACATAGCCTTGATAATTAGTTACGTATAAATTGCGACCTACTTTGCACTAAATTGTGATAAAGTTTATGAGCCAATCTTACGTTAGAGTTGAATCACAGACTGATATAAAAATCAATCAATAATTTATTCCATTCCGGGTGTTTATACTGCGTAGTATTTAACCGGAAATCGTAATTAATTAAACCACTCGTCACTACCATTGTTATTGTTACCAAACTTAATAGGTCCTAGGGTAGTCATAAATTAATTAAAATCACGTAAACAAGTCAATAAATTAAATTAAGTGGTTAGGTATCTAGTGAACTGGAAACATTAATTTTCAGGTCCCAGATTTTTAAGCGCGCCAAAATTTTACACATGCGACCAACTCAAGGTGGCCAAATTAGAATTTTCAAATTAATTATCGCCTTGCCAATGCCATGCCCAAGACACGCGTGTAATTTAAGTTAAAGGACAAACTTTGGTCACACTTCAGTGCCTAAGTCGATTCAGCAGACCGCGGGGTCTTGAGTGATATCGAATGTCGATCGATACAAGAGCAAGACTCGTATAAAGTCATGACACTTCATATCTACCCGTACATAAGTAGGTATATAAACAGATCGTAACATTTACCTAATGGCACTGGCTGAAAATGATGAAATACTTCGCAGACGAACATAACGCAATTGAACATGATTTAGATCACGTATAAACTCTGAACCTGAACTCATATGAGGTTCAAATTCTCCTTCATTAATAATTATTAGTTTATTTCATTCGTTTGCTCGTCATTACACACAACCACAAAAAAAAAGTAGGAAATCGCAATAATAAAACTGTCAATCACTTAGCTTAAAAATAAAGAACATTTTTAACTGTCATCAACAGTATTGAATTAAAATAGTAGGAATATTTTATTAATTTAATTAAAACTTGAAGGTAAATGTGTAATAATATTACCTGGCTCTTGTGAAAAATATTGAAACAAACGTTTGCGATTGCATTTCCAAACGTAGTAAATGAATGGTCACCTTCTTTCCTTTTCTTAGAAGTGTGTGTGCAGTATTGTAGAAAGAGACAGGCATACAGTTTAACTCCGTCTCTATAACGCGTGGCGTATTGTAGCGTACTACGCAAGCTGTCGGTGTGTCGACATTGGACGTTGGTTCGGTTGCCGGTCCGAGGCTTCGCAGCAAGCGTCGTCGTCAGTCTCGCAATGGCGTTAGTGAGAATAGGACGTGTGTTCGTTTAGCTTCACAACAACCCGAGCGGACACCGGCCCAAAATATTGGCCGTCTATCAGTGCATGAATTACTTGAAGATACTTCCTGTAATTCCTCACACAATAAAGCGATTGTTCGTGACCACGGACAGTCAAATTTTGGTACGATATCCACTCAGGGCGAATCATTTCAAGGTTCGTACTTTATTCGTAATTTCCCCTTACTAAATAACGTTACTAAATCGTGTCGATTGTGTCTCCTTGTTTCAAATTTTGTAACATCGTCGGTGCAGTGAATTTGCAAAAGTGTCACAAACGGGAAATTACTAATAGGTGGTTTTCGTTTTGTTGCAGATCATGTTCATCTCATCGTAGTTCCTTCATCGTTATTAAGTGTTTGTGTGTGTTTGTGAACCTAAGTGTAACGTGACAGTGATAAGTGTTAGTGATGGAACCCGGATCACCATCATTGCTGTGGCCGCTGCGCCTGAGCAAGCCCGCCGTGACCGTGCCGGTGCCGGCAAGTGATGAGGACACCAAGGCGGAGGAGCGCGCTCAGTCGCCGGTGCTGACGGATCGGCTAACGGCGGCGCCCTCGCCGGCCAGCCCCCCGGCGCCCTCCAGCCCGGCGCCTCCTCAACACCAGTTCCAAGCGGCGCTCGTCGCTGAAAAATATCTCCTTCTGGAACAAGTTGAGGGCTCCTCGCTTTGTCGGTGTGTGGACGTGCGAACTCAAGAGGAGTATGTTTGCAAGGTGAGTACCTACTTATCTGACTGACTACAGCTATGATCTAAATAGACTTCATAGAACTGTTCGAGGAAGGTTAGATACTGACATAAGTGCAATGACTCCCGGAACCACGACGAGTTATAGCTTAACTACCTACACATGCACCGAGATGCTATAAAGGAGATCGAGTTTGTTTGTAACACACAGTAAACTTGCGCTCTAAATACTAGTAGGTACATAAAGCTATCGACTTGACTCTCGGGTCCAACAACTTTATCGAACGAACTTGCAAAAGTATATGCAAATGTGCTATGTTAAGCTATGTTGATATTCACTTTGCATCTATTTGTGTTTTTATACGTTCAGTAATTTTATGATGCAAACAAATTATAGTCAAAATAAAAAACTTGGCAAACTTTCATGGAAGTTGCGAACTCATCGATCTTTGCGCGTATACGTACTTACTTTTTTTTTTCAAAATTCGAATTGCCAAAGAGTGTAATCTTTATTTCTCGCGACGCGGCTAGGATGCGTAACGTGTGCCGTGTTGAAATTGTGGCGGGTTTCAACAGACTTTGCGTGGCTTTGTTTGATTGATATAATGCGTAATCTCTTGTTTTAGATCGACCTCTTCACAAACCTAATTAGCTAGTCAATTGGTTAGATTCCACCTACATCTGCTCCCTTTGTTATCAATAATCTCTAGATCAAACATTCAAACTCAAAACACAATATTGGTATAATTACTCTCAAAGGCAATATCTAGCAAAATATTTAGAAGGGTTCTCACGGGATTGGACCCCATGTAGAGATAAGCCGAGTACTCAATAATATGCCCACATGTCGTGTCCCTTCAATACAATTATTAAACTTTACGAAAATAAACCATTAGTGACTTCTGACAGCCAGTTCTATTTAGCAATTTATTTCGTCACGTGTATCGAAAAACATTAGCCTTGTTATTATTAATAAATGTTATATTACCCCAAGAAAAGGTAATTTGAAACTCAAACAAGTATTTCTTAATAGCTCCTTGTAAGTAACTAATGGCTCCGCTGTGAGTAAATAATTCGATAATTAACTTTCAATAGTCGTTTTTTCATGAGTCTCGCGTGCATTGTTCATAGCATCTTGTTCAAAAGCGATGTCATACTTTATATGTCATGGCCGGCGCACTGCTCGATCGCACTTGTAGGCCGCAGCCATCGCCGTTTTTACAATGTCATGTGTCGACTTTCGTAATCGATAACCTAACAATAAAGGCAATTATAACGCTAACAACACGCTAATTGTTGCACTACACTAAGCCAGTTACTGCGCGCCTCGCAAACTTATCATTACGCGAGGCTATCACTCCTAACTTACTCATTTTTACATTTTAGAGCCTTACCTATCCTTATTGAGCTTTTGTGAATCATGAAGCAAGCCACAGAAACGTGTTTAAAAACTCGTTATTCCTAACGTATTTTATGTCTAGGCTTCTGCCTGCTAAATTTAGGCAATACAGGATACATAGTACCAACAAAGGCCTATACGGGTATTGTCAAGGCACAGAATAGGCACTTCCCTCGTGAGAACTTGGCAAGGTTAAAGTGTGGCAACGTTATCGTTGCTAAACGCCGAGCGTATTTACAACACCGACTATTGCCGACACGACTGCCACGTTTATGTTTCACATTCATCATGTGTGATACCGTCTCACTGCATTTGTTTTATAAAAAAAGTTAATTAACATCCATATTGACCGAACCAGACAACTCAAACTTGTAGCGTCACATGTGATCGCATCAGGTCGAGTCGAAAATAGGCTTGACCTTCTCATTGACATTGTGAAATAGACGATTTGATAACGCGCCGATCGCCGAATGTCATAGCGAGGCTAGGGGCCCCCCTCTTTTCCCCCCTCCACGAGACAACGGCTCTAACGGCATTAACCGCGAGGCGCTTATTCATTGCTGCCTTAGCAGGTCCATTAAAACGAGTACAGCAAACATAGCCTGGCATACGATGTAACACTGAGAATGTAGTACTTATATCGAATCATATCATTGTGCTGAGTGCAATCTATCTACAAACAATCGAGACGGCCGCCGTATAGGTATACGGTAATCTACTATCAGGCCCGAAGGCACCTAAGAAGCCGATTCCTGCCGGCTTACCTTTGAGAACAAGGCAATGTACGTAGTGTCTAGTGTCTACTGTAGTCAATTAGTAAATTATGTACACATCTGTGGTTATCACATTACAATACAGGCATTTAATACATCGGATTGAAAAAAAAAGAATACCAACATTTTTCATGTCAACAAAGAAAGCTACATGTGGCGCCAAAAGTAAGCCGGAGCTCGGGTGTCAGAATTCAGAACTAAATTCGTATGGACGCGGACACGTGACTTCGCGGCTAACAGCATCGTTTTGTAGGGACTAGGTAAGCCGAAGTTTATCGAGTTACGACAGTGTTTGTATGTATAGAAAGTTAAATTATATCCACTTCCCGACGTCTGATGGAGCTGAAATTTTCCACACACCTTTGTTTCTAAAATCAATACATTCTTATGACAAACATAACTTAATCTTGCAGTCAGGATCGTCTCCTCACGAAGGAACTCCTCAACGTTTAATAGCACAGACACGAAACTTTGCATGCAGGTTCATATTTTGTGGATAATCACAATTTGTATCATGAACTCATCCTAGCGCCAGGATCGTCTCCTCACGAGGGAACTCCTCAACGTTTATTAGCACAGACATGAAATTTTGCATACGAGTTCATATTTGATGGATAATCACGATTTGTATCATGAACTCATCCTGCAGCCAGGATTGTCTTCGCACGAGGGAACTCCTCAACGGTTAATAGCAGAGACAAGAAAATTTGTATGCACGTTCATATTTGATGGATAAACATGAATTCTATCATGATCTCATCCTGCAGCCAGGATCGTCTGCTCACGAGAGAACTCCTCAACATTTAATAGCACAGACACGTAACGTTGCATACTAGCTCATATTTGATGGATAATCACGATTTGTATCATGAACTCATCCTACCGCCAGGATCGTCTCCTCACGAGGGAACTCCTCAGCGGTTAATAGCACGGATATGAAACTTTGTAAATTTACGCGTTCACTTTTTATGAATAAACATAATACCTGAAGCTTGTCGCGTGAATGGTAAATGCTATAAAAACTAAACGCGACAAGCTTTTGTGAAAATTATACTACATCGGTTTAATTTTTTCTAAGATTTATTTTCTTCTTTTCAGTTCATATTCATAAAAGCTTGTTTCAAAAAGGTTTTTTATATTATATTTTTATTTTTTTATACATTGTTTTAAGTAGTTCTTGTGCATTTAATCATTCCATTACATAAGTTATGAAAAAAAGATCAAGTTGGATCCTTCGAAAATTTTTGGTACTTTTATCATGGGTGACATTTTCTTGGTTTTCGAGGTCGCTGATAAAGACACCAAAATTAAAAATAGCGCCGACGCGCGACGTAAATTTCTGTTTTTTTCGTCATGGGTGTCATTTTCGGGGTTTTCGGGTTGGCTGATAATTAAAACGAAAATTGAAAAATGCGATGAAGAAAAACAAAATTAAAATTCTAATTTTTTTCTTCGGCTTCCCCTTTCCATATTTTCACCCTTCGCCACTGTCTACTATTGTAATTTAGTCTAGAACGGATGAAGGCTTGCGAATTTGTTATGGTCCTCAAACATAAACAACTTGACTTACATTAGTACAATGGAACAGGAAATTCATCTATTCCTATTTTATGTATGAGATACTCTGCGATTGTGTTAGCTAGATTTTGAGCTAGGTTATCGTTAATGGGAGAGTCAAAGCCAAATTGTGGCTACATCGCTGTCGAGTGCGCTCCACAAATATTTTGCAATAGATATACATACCTTGTGATTATACAAATATTGATAACAGTTAAGTAGGTTAGCTCCCGTAAAATACGTTCGATGTCAAATATTATCAAGTGTTCTGTCAACATTGCGAATTCTTATCAGTACCTCGTGCTTTCGCAAACATGTCCACAAATGGGTCATGTTTTATTTTCGTACAACGCCCAACATTAATAGAAATCGAAAAAGCGCGACGTCGTGTCTACGGTGAGTGCGCTAAAATAACCAACAAACTATTTACAGTTCGAGTCAAAAAAGAAATGGTTTGACGCACGCGACGTGATTCATCATTCGTGAGTCGGGAAATCAGATTTGGAATTTGCGTTCACAATGTCGTTGACATTTGGTGGTCGATCGCACTGAGCTCTGTGCACACTAGCACACACGGATCCGTACAATCGTTCATTTAAAAATAACTGTACATTTCCATGTAGCCGACCCGCTAGCGGTTCTAGAAAGCTTAACGTGGCCGTTGCCGACAACTCTTGCCTATTCACTATTGAAAAATGTATTGCAACAATTATCTTGTCTGTTTCGTTTGATTTCTACTTTGTCGTCACCCAAGAATTCTGTTTGAAGTCGACCGGGCTAGATTTGAAAAGGAGGGTTAGCTTGCCACTCTATTCACTAAATGTTTCAACCTTGTTATTCACATTAGACTAAGCCCTTTTAAATCATGGCCGCTTTGAAATAGGACCCCTTTGAATGTACAAACGTGGATGGGAATTTTAGACACGCAATATTCAAAATATAGTATCTGTTATGCTTTGTAAACCACAAGTATGGATAGATATAGAATGAAATGATGAAACAATAAGCCAATAGTGACACGCGATGTAAAACTAGGCCAACGATGAAAGGAAAATCGTTTCGACCCCAATAACACCGCCATTAATTGAATAATGCAAGGAGCCGGCCGTATAACGTATAATTTCCCGGAAAGCACCTTCAAATCAATACCATCGACAACTGCAGCACGACAACATTCAGAACCATCCACTTCATTATCTTTCACAAAAATAGTTTGTGGAATCGGTGTGTTAATGTTAACGTTTTGCTGTAGGTGGTGTCAAGAGACTGCAGCAGCTTACTCCAAGCACACTATCGGCTCGATGGCCATCCACACGTCAACCCAATACACGAAGTCCTAGTCGGTGAAAAGAGAGTGTACCTTATCTTCCCCCGGTCGCACTCAGACCTCCACTCATATGTGAGGGCGAGGAAACGGCTAAGGGAACACGAAGCTCGGAGACTGTTCAGACAAATGGCAGAAACAGTGGCAGCGTGTCACGAACAAGGCATCGTTTTGCGGGATCTTAAGCTGAGAAAATTTGTCTTCGCCGATCCTCAAAGGTGAGTCTTTTATTATTTCACTGTGTTGTTTGAATCTAGGAAAATTTACCTATTATAAATGCCCAAGTCAGTTACAAAGTCAGTTCGTATTGCGGCAAAATTTTATCATTGCCAAAAATCTAAAGCAACAGTTCAAGCAACTGATATCGGCAACGATCGAGCCGATCCAAATTGATCGATCGGTAACTTCCTCGGTATTTTTTTACTGCTGATGACGCCCACTACAGAGATCGATCGTGAGAAAACAGATGAGTTAATAAAAAGGTCGGAAGGGAAACGGAAATGCTCTTTGTATTTTAAGTAGCGAGTCGTTTCCTCCGTGAGTCAATCGCCTTGTGCTACTGCTATAAACTGTTATCAAGTCATTCATTATGACGTATTCACATGCACTATGTGTCGCTCTAGAAATGTTAGTTGTCGTTCTCGATAAAACTGAAGTAGATATTGCAGGCACGTTGCGCCACTGGCGCCAAACATGCATTTACTTTAATATATCAGACAGCTCCCTTCTATGCTTAATCATTCGTCGTATGCCTAACTAATAACAAAACAAGTTAAAAGTCTTACTCACGACTATTGAAAAACTTGAATATTATAAAAGGACAATCGTACAATAGGATTACTCAACGCGTTTATTAATTACGCCGGTCTCGCGTCGGCCGGTAGGAACCAGCGGATTTTCAAACTTTTGAAATGTTATCTGGCCTCCATTGTTGCGAATATCTCCGGCAATGCTAGCGGCTCAAGGCGAGCGGTGTCATTGCTGCGTACAATACTGCGCGCGCCGCAATCGGGTCAAGGGTCCGCGGCAATGCGCTTGCGCACCGCCCGCGCGCCGCACCGCGTGGCGTGTACGTGTGCAACACACAACCCCAATGAACCCTTAGGTTATGTTCAAACTTCATACGGGTACCTGCCCTTATGCGATCAGGTGATCCTGAGAAACTCCCTAGACCAAGAAAATAATTTTTATGCACCCCTTCACAAGTAATTTTAACGACCACATTCCTTAAAGATTTCAAATGAATTCTATTCACCTGCCCGTATTCCGACCCTCGGTATTTGCCCGTTTTAATAAGATTCATTAATTTGATTCTTCATTCTCATCAGATAACATCTAAAGGCAAAAAAAAATGTTCAAAAAACTTGTATAACTTGTATGATACTGTTTTTTTTTTATAAAGCTACTGTAAGTCAGAATCTCGCCTATTGTAGTTATATTTCCATCAGACCCCTCCCACGACGGGGGCAACAGCCAACCTTTTGTGTACTGGATTATCTTTCTCGTCCTCTCTGAGACAATATTCAGTACGCCCACCCGAACTTGAAACTTTGCTATGATGGTTTCTTTGACCTTTTGGACTCGTCCCTAGCGACATTCACGTTGCGAATGCGAAGCCGAAAATGCCTTTGACATGACCGCCTAGCCGCAGACATATTCGAAACGCAATATACGGCACAAACGCGAATAAAACGAACTCCATCTGTGTATTTGCGCAACGGTATTAATTCAGTCCGCTTTCGAGTGGACAGACAGACAGTGGAAAAGGTAAAATTGTATCCTCTTTTTAGCGTAGCGTCATCAAAGCGAGTGTTGTCAAAAGCGTCGGTTCGCGATGCGGAACGGGAAGTACCGCGACCGTAGCTCTAATCTAAAAACTTTTGCTTTACCCTTTACGTAATAGCAGAGTACGCGGAGACTTGAGAAGCCTTTTCCAAACTTGCCTCTCAAAGCCGGAATGTTTTACTTTTGGTTATTACACGGAACCTCCAAATAGTAAAGATAAACTTTTACCGCACCGACCGGGACCGTCTGATTCTGAAATGTATTTCAATTCAGCATTAATGTACAGAGACCTCATTGAATGGTATTTGCAATAGCGTCGATAATGTCCGCTGGACATGGCGTGTACAAAAGACTCTAGTTATTGAGCAAACGGGACGCGCTTGCTCGGCTGGCGTCTGTTTTGTCTGACCGTTAATATAAATTAAGCAGGATATTGCAGATGTGTTTCCAGTTTTGCCATGTGCCGGTGTCGGAGCGGAAATATCACTTTTTGTTCTACTTAATGATAACGGACCTTTGCGTAGAGGTCAAGCAGGTAGACAGCTGTTTTAGCAATCCGTGACCCGAGGCTTTCGTTTGGCTAATGACCATGTGTGCCACTTTTTCCCAGAGGATATCCTTTATTCACAGTTAATGTATCAGATTATTCAGATGGTCAAATAAACCCCTATTAACATAAACGGGCAGCTGACCTTGTCCAGCCCTAATAAATTCTAATGATTGCACATGTCGCGTCGGTCACTATCCCCAGCTGTTGTTCGCAATCGTGAGAATGGTGTATCGGTGAAGGTGCAACTTGAGCAAGTGTCCCGCCCTTCGACCTCCGTTCTCACGTCTCGGCGCGGTATAAAGGCACCCCTGATTATAAATTCGAGTCATCCGGCGGGACGCCGCGATCAACATCCCGCGATACCGCCACCGTCCCGTCTCAAAGGTAAACAAGAACATTAATATTGATTCCGCACTCTCTTTGACGCTTTGAAGTGGATTTTCTTAACACTCGCCCCTAGTTTTTCTTGTCCTTTGAGATGAAAACAGATTTCTCCCTGCTCTTCTTTGAGATGAAAATTACGTGAAAATTGCGAAGGTTAAAAAAAGAAATAAATGAAGAAACTCAGCATAAAACATTTATGTTAGCTCAACATAAAAACAAAGACTTCCATGACTTTATGCTGTTTAATTGTAATTATTAAAATTAGAGGCGAAATTGAATTCAAACCCAGTAGTTTGTATATCCATACTTCAAAGAGATACAGCTGCAGGGGGCGGATTCGACTTTCTCTGATATCAAGTGTTACAATAGATAACAAATGAGAAGTTCGTGTGTAACTAGAAACTATCAAGAGAAATCTCGGGCGGTGTATCCGGGCGCAGGCCTTGGGGGAGGAAAACGAGGTCGCCGCGATAACGCAGGTAGAGATCCTCATGCCCTACGACAACACGCACTGGGTACGTCACAAACGTCTAATTATTATGACGACACATAATTGATACTGGATACTTCCTGGAAGGATGTATTATACCCATCACAATAACAAAACACTAACGACAAAATGTATAAAAATAAATCACCTTGACGGTGACATCACGGACCTGACGACAGAAAGCCGGATGTTTGACTGTAAACTACCTATAAACGAATTATGCATTCTTAATTTTGGCATTGCCGACAGGATGTAACAAAGCGGAAACACATTCGCGTGACAAAAATAGCCTTTGTCCGCTGTCCGCGGGCTGTCTCAGAAATCTAATTTGCTTCGCGGGTTTGTTGTAGAGCATTAAGCTAAATCTTATAACGTACCAGACAGACCGGAGCCCATTTTTGGTCGGCCAAAGTAGTCACTGGTCCTTTGTAAATAAGCTCAGGTACAAAAATTGTCCCAGGTTTATTGTTCGGGCGCAACCCGCCCACTCCCCGCCAAAATAATAACTTCGTCGAATGATTCCACCAGGTAACAAAACACAACCCGTGTTTTTGCGTAACACGGTGCTCAGGAGATGGATCGGATGATCGAATGTATTACAAACAATGACGACGATCCAGCGGCATTCGATTACGCAACTTCATATTTACTGTCTATGGCGTATCCACATATAAACGAGCTTTTGAAACTACCCGCATGATATCACCCAAAGATTTTGCCAACCGGTTGGAATTGCAGTGCAATTGAAGCCGACTCTGATTTCACCTCGGAAATATCTGGATGGTGTATTCGCACGTCTGTCGTGTTTAACGGGACGGGATATTTACGGTGCGGGCTGAGCGCGCTCGCCAGCGGATGTGCCAAATTGGTCCGCGATAGACGGCCGCCGCGCCACCCGGCAGACGCCGCTGCGTCGCATGCCGGCGGCCCGGCCACCGTCGCACACACTCACAGCATTTCCTTCCAAATCTGTTTCTAATTTGCGAACGATTCGTATGATTACTGGACCGACACGCAACCGCGCTATAATTTCAAAAAAAAGATGTGCAACATGATAACCCAAATAACGCCTCGAGGTGGTTGCCGATATCTCAGCAGCGCGCAGCGGTCGATCAGCGCCGCGTGTACCTGCGCGCCTACGCCGACTATTTTGAAAACGTTTTGAAACTGAGTTGCTAAAGCCTCGTGGTGCAAGAGACCTCCACATTACAGCGATGTATTTGCATAATACTGGGCGCTCAGTAATATAACTAAGTATACGTCAGTTTCGCTAGTTGTATAACTTATGGTGCAGTCGTACTTTGCCATTATTATCTAGTTTGCGTAACGGACCTTTTATTTCGCGAAGTGTCTGAGTGTGCACTGCGTAGTTGGCATCAGCTGCTGGTATTTTCGCGCGGGTGTGGCCGCTGGCCGCTCGTGTTAGATAAACGAGCGCGCATCGAGTGCTAATTTGTACAGCGTGATTCAGGCATGCCGGAATTCAAGCGCACTGTTAGTTCTTGTTTTGGGGCGTTTATTCGCGGCCTCGATCGCGACTAGCGCGACGTGGTGAGGTCGCGCGCAACTGTGCCAATGTCGCGCGGCCGCCGCCGACACCGCGCCGCGCCGCCTGACGCCTCCTCGATCGTGCGGAACCGATGCCACTACTGCAGCGTTTCAAAAACTCTGATGCCATATTGAGTCTTATGATAGTGACTCATCGTTCACCTTTAATGCGCAAGACATTCCCGTCTGGACGTCTTTGGTTGCTCTTCCGACTGCCATCTCAACCGTAAAATTACCCGGAATGCTTTCGAGTTCATGACGCCTACACTTTTCCCTCATTCTGAAAATAAATGAATCGGCGAGGACGACGCAAGCATTCGTCATGGCTATAAATAACGCGTGTTCGCACCTTTTTTGGTGGTACGAAAACACCGGATGCGACTACCGGACGCAGGCGATAGTACAATGCTCTCAAGCGAAAGTCGCCTTTACTTACTCGTAGGACAGAACATAATGTGTAAGCGACATTCTCAATAATGAATTACCGGACATAGGTGTCATCCATACATAAGTATGTCCGATTGTCAGTGGAATTCAAAGCGACGATGGATCGGTGTTGACGTACACCTTGCTAAACCGGGGGCACATACACAACAGGTTTATTGTTATCTAAAGGGCGGAAATCAGCTCTTCCTTCCCAGTTTTTGTTACAATTTCTTTGTCAATTTAGACTATCCTTTTGTCGGTATTACAATAATTTTGTACAATTTCTCAATTCGGCGTCGTTAATTTTGCTATCGGGTACACAGCTGAGAAAACGCACGACTAGCTATTAAATCGATCCGGTTGCGTAAAACAAAGGTCTGCGAAACCTTGTGCAAGCGGCGCGCCCGCGCAGCGCCGACATATCTGCGGATTTGCGTAACCGCGCACTTATCCGCCGATACGACGCCCGTGTGTTGTGACACGCTCCGTTTGCCTACATCTGCACAACCTATATTTAAAAATACTTTGTGCCACTTCTCAGAAAATAGGTTTTTAACTAACACGGTTCTTGTAACCTCATACTCTTCGTCTGACTATTCTGAACAAGAACAAAGCAGCGTCATCGTCATGCAAAGAGCTTCGTTCAATGTCAAGGACAATGCAAATTAATTTGACATTGACTAGCTCAACAACATCCCATTTCAAGTGCCGTTTCCGCCAAAGCACCTTGTTCTTAATTATTTTAACACTAGAATGGCGTACCATTTGTGCTACTAATCTAGCTCGCCTTCCACATATCTCATGGAAAACAACGGTGGTGTCATGATATCACCGGATGACTCACGGCGGTCGTGACTCCAGCCAGAGACGTGAACGCCGGATAAAGGCGACTTGAACTGACTAACCTCTGTCGGGAGCATAAGGCACGGCCCTTACAAAGCTCTGCAAAAAGTTTCACGGTGGTCGGGCGCACGCGACCGCTCCCTGCAAGAGATGGGTGCATTCACTTCGCACGGCCAGCAAAAAATATGCACGTGCCAGCAATTAAATAGGGACGAGACAGTATAATTGCGCCCTCTCTTGAATACCGTCGCACTTGGCCGGTCAGGGAGAACGAAGTTATGTCGAAGGTGGAATCACTGACCGTCGACACACGCGCCTGCGCGTATTTCCATTTTCTGTCGTTCCGTCCCGTTCCATACGAGTTGAGATTAGTTTTTAACGAGGTAGCAACAAAGCTCCCGTAAGTCACTGGAGCTGTTCTAAAGCGGGGATTTTATTCAGGGCTGCACTTTTTATTGTGTCGGTTGCACATTGGAACCTGCTCGGAGCGTGTGTTACGTCGTTTTGGAGGCGTCGTAGCCACCGTCGCTATCCGCGGACGCATCCGCGTCGCGAAGGTCGCTGACCGCCGAAATCATTCAGCGTAAACACAACACAGTCCAACATAACCATCTCTCGATTTGCTTGTGTTATAACCGCAGCGCTTTATCGATTGTCACAATTCGAGATGATTGGGTTTGCGAAATCAATGTTGTATGTTACCTAGTAAAATACAATGAAATCTTTAAGTTCTAACAAGAGCGTCCCCCTTACCGATAACACGTTATCGGTACGAAACGACAATGAGTTCGATGAACCTGTTCAATTCAAGAACGAGACCTGATACCGCATAAAGCTATAATAGTACTGTACACCTATTTTCATTAGACAATGGATGTGGAATTTAAAAATACTTTCTGCCTTTGTCATCATTTAAATAGAAGTCTCCAAAGCCATGAATCAGACGTGACAGAGCGATGGTGAATCCCACATAAAACAGTGGTGCACTCAATGACGTCACATAAGAGGGAAGTTAAAAAAATAAGGGTAACAATGGAGGGTGCAGGGATGAATCATAGGAAATTTCTATCGGGTCACTAGCCTCGCACCCCACGCAGCTAAATTTACGTACCCTAAAATGGCTCCTAAATATAAACTCTATGGATACCTTTTATAAATAGGTGAACATGCCTATTAAGGCCTTTGTAAATCGGTGATAATTTTAGACGTGTTTGTAGAGATTTATGTACAAAGTGAGTCGGGAGTTAAAACACGGTCTATTTATAAATCCTGAGTTGAGACGTGCTTGCTGTAGCTGGTCTTATACATAAATTCAAATTTGCTATATTCTTCTGGCTGCCAACTGTACAACATCGAGTTGCGCTACAAAAACATACAAAACCTTAAGGTGCATTAATTGCCGGAGTCCTTTTACACTCGCCAACGCACGAACAAAAATAAAAACAACACCAAGACATGGTTCGAGCACCGGGGCCTACTTATGCATGCAAAGGAAACGAGTCCGCAATAATAAAAATATTAAACGGTGATCGAGAGAAAGCGAACATAAGTTACTTGGAAGTGGAAAAAAACAGACTAGGCTCATACGTGTTTCTGCTGAAGTGAGGTGCAGGCGACTGACCCCGGCTACGGATCCAATATCGTAAATCTTCTGAGATGTTCTTGCCCCTTACTGTCAGCTTTTTCCTGTTTCGCTTCAAAGTTCAACAACTTTCGATATTCTGCAGACGACACTCAATTTAGCGAGCGAACAGACTCGTAGTGCGGTAGCTGACAGAATTTGTGTGTTTTTGTTTTTATTTTTTTTCCAAACACATTGATTCCACAGCGCGTGGGCTGGCTCGTGTGGATCATACACGTTTTACGACGAACTCATGCTAAAATAAAATATTGTTCGTTCTATTAAACTAAAAACGGAGGCGTTGGCAATTTGGATGCTCCTTATTTTTAATTCAGTATCATTCGTTTGCCACCTACATAGTAACATCGTTGTACTAACCAGTGCGCAAAATATTTAAAAGCGGGGGCGCAGAGCCAAATATACAAAGATACAGAGTAATATTATGTCCTTACAAATATTCGACCTTCGCTTAAAGCGACGCCCACACTTTCCCGAAATAATCCCGAGTTATTTGTAAGTTCACAAACTTTGCGTTACCATGTTTACCGGTGAATCGACAAGCTTGTGACTTATAGGTTGCTTATTTTCCTGTGTTCGGAAGGTTTACCTTGCGAATCTTGCGAAGCAGGCGTCTGAATAAAAAGTAAGTCCAAACCGGTCGGTCGCTGGCCAGAATTACGATTAACCCTCAATCTGCAGTTGTGATGCGTCTCCCACTAAAAATACTTACCGTCCGCCGGGATGCGCGCTTGTTTATGCATTTTTATTTTCTTTTCTTTAATTATTTTGTTCTCAAATAACTGCTGTGGAAGTAGGTTCGTCAGTCAGCACGGTAGGTGTATATTTAAAGCGCGTTATGTGTTTAAAAACAATAGTCATTATTGTTATTAGCTTGCCAGTCACGGGTGTCGCGTCTGTCCTACGGGCTTCCTGTTTTGATGCACTGGCACGATTTTTTGATACATTAACCTCGACATTATAATGTTAAATTACCGTTTTAGCAGTAGTCGCATTGGTTACAAATAGTGTTATACTTTAGACCACTATACCATTTCAATCTTCCATCTGATGAAGAGTACTTTTTGTTACGCCTGAAATTCGTAACTAACGAAGTTGGTGTCTATTTTTATACGAAAACGTTGGTAAGATTTCGTGTAAACAAATCTATTTTCCTTTTGGCACGAGTTCTGTTATTTATTACATATTTTCCTTATTGATACAAATTCGTAACAAAAACTTCTTTTATTATCGTTTACACAATTCCAGTGGCGTGCTAATGGAACTCGCCTAGATAACCAACTAATATGGTACCTAATTAAGCTTGCATGATGTCACTCACAAATTCCCCTAAATGCTGTCATTTAGTTATGTTTATCTTGTTACCACGAAGACGTGTCATTCTAATGACTATGCTCGGTAAATACCAAGTTAGAGTTCTTCTTAAATGTAGAATTGAATGATTGTATGTTGATGTTCTCATAGGTTTTAATTATAAAAGTGTTGTGGGAGCGTCCGGGGCGATCGTTCGCTAGATACGAAGTGTAGGAGCATCCTAATCTCGTTCCGAAACTCTGCCGCTGACGTAACTCGGTTCACGGTCAACAAGAGGAAATGACGCAAGCGTAGCGTTGCACACAGCCAGCCAGGGTTACAACACCTTGCCGAACACAAACTTGCCAAAAACGATTTACGTG
Source organism: Cerastis rubricosa (assembly GCA_949152445.1). Taxonomy (NCBI): domain Eukaryota; kingdom Metazoa; phylum Arthropoda; class Insecta; order Lepidoptera; family Noctuidae; genus Cerastis; species Cerastis rubricosa. Next base: position 17,494,977 of record OX424537.1, on the reverse strand, counting down.
ACGAAAAAACACGAAACAAAAACCTTTGGTGTTTTTTTTTAAGGATAGGTACTACGTCATTGTAGTAATATTTCCCGAATCCCTCTACGTCATGGGCTGGTAATGTAACTTTTTTCTCCATGGCCACGTAAGCAAACTCACGTTTAGGGTTGTTAGCGAACCGCTAACGAGACCTCATAACTTCTGTCTTCAATTGCGACACTCCTGACATTGAGAGTTTATTTATAAATAAAATAACGTGTTGTGTTCACAGACCAATACAATATGTGGTCATTACATAAACATTTTGAAAAAATCATACTAACTTACTTTAATTGGAAGTTGTTATCAAGAGATTCTGATAAGCATAATGAGATTTGATAACAAACTATTTAGGTACAAGGCAAGCTATAACAGTGTTAGAGGTCGTATTATTGTCCGTGTATCCGAGTATTGAACACATGAACAACGTTTAGTTATCAGGAACGTTTACACTGACATTGAAATGAGTTGCGCTTGCGTTGCGAAACGGTACTCTTTTCGTGTTTCTGGCCTCGCAGCGCGCCGCGTTCGAGATTGAAGAATACGTATAATAAATATGAGAACTGAGAACGGATCCGACCTCCGTTCGCGGTCACTAGTTGTGTAACTGAGACCGACAAACAATACTGTGATTTTGGAGCTGACGTAACTATACAATTTGCATTTGATTGTCGCTTGACAAAATGGAACTTGATTTTTATTGACACATTCAATATAAATTATAATTGCACATGCATATTCAATAGACAATGCCAAATCAATTTACTGTGTTGTATTTTCATAACCAGACCTCTGTTATCGCGAGGTTAAACAAATTAATTTGCAGCCTTATTTGTATCCAAAATCTGTTCATTAAGAGAAATATACAAAAGCAATATTTTATCATTAAAAACAATTTAATTGACCTGTCTGCGTGTGACGTGTCACGCAACACGATCACACAAACACATATCACTTATCCGCTGGGCGAGTTATCACAAAGCGATTCGGAATCTTAGCATCATTAATATTAAAGTATAATTTACATTGATCGCTGAGAGCGGGTCGTGACATTGTCAGTGTGATGATCCCCTGTCGCCGTGAAGTCATCGTTGTATATAAAACGTACAACAATGCGACTGGCGTCATTAGCGACACTATTTTGTACCCAGTCTTGTTTTTCTTGGTACAATCGATATGTTTGTACAGATTTCACGATAATTTGCGCAGTTAGTCGAGTCCCAGCACATTGGCGAACGCTCTGATGTAATCATTAAAGTACTATGTGATCAAGACACATTTAGGTCCACGTGCAGCGCTTAACTGCTTCACGCGCTTGCACGATGGACCCGTTCGCGACAGATTGTATCAATCAAACCTCTCATATACTCAACTCATTTAATCAGTGGCTAACATTCATTTTGTAAGCCGTGTGCGTAACTAATTCAATTTCTCTCTCGATTGTCGCATTTACGTAGCAGATACTTTAGGGGTTAATAAACAATTTATATACAAAACGAATCTGTAGAAAATTCATTCAATCTCTCGAAGAAAATTGTTTCTAACTTGGAGAAACGTGAGCGCCCAGTGCGCCCACCCAGTTTTCGGCCCTACATTTTTGAAGCAGCGACCTTCCTACGCGAGGGTTGTGCGGGGGTTTTATAGACCGTAGCACGTGACCCGTAGCAACCGCTACGAGGCTACGTAGCGTTGACGTCAGAGCGGCAAAGTTACCCCGCGAGTGGGATACCGTGTAGTGACGCACTTATTCACCTAATGATTCTCCGGCGCGTGCTATCGATTAGATGCGTAATTGTATGGATTCCAATACTGTTTGAGTGTTGTGACGTAAACGGTACACGGAAGCGTTGCGCGCGGTCGCACGCGGAGCGGCCGGCCGGCTCACCGGACCGTTGTGGAGCCGTGGCCAAGGACGCGCGGACCCCGCACACGGCCGCGCCGCTTGCGACATACACCACGGTACAGCGATGCGGCACCGATGCACCGGCACGCCACACATTCACTACATCTCTTCAACTCTTTGCACGCGTACAATTGATATTTTTTGTCAAGTCGTTGAGCAAAGAGAGTTATCTATATGCGGCATCCCGCTCAAAAAGCATTACATCAGCTCGTTGATCCATAGAATGTTTTATGATTGACTTTACTCACCTTCTTGCTGGTGAATGACACGTGACGGTGACATTGCCGCCGCGCCGCCGCCCGTCTGTTGAAATTAGCACCCACACTTGCGAATTCGTTGTTTGTGGTCTATGGATGACGTATAATCGTACTTTATTTCAACATTCATTGAAAAGATGAGTTGTTTACGAATGACGCGTTGGCAGTTTTTTTTACATCAGACTTTAGTATCATTCACGTGTAGGTAAACAGGGCGGTGACGACACGGCCGTAATTAACAATAGGATGGCGGAAAATACACATCAAAACAAACGAAACGTATCGCTCTCATGATATTTATACTCTCGTGTAAGATTTCCGCGTTCGAACGAAACAAGTTACACACCTCACATCCTGTTACTGAGAAATCTTTCATATAATGGAAATGTTTATAGTTTACAGCGTGCGGTTTTCCTCTTATTTATTACGCATCCCTCTAAATTCGCGTTAAAGTAAAATTAATAAATAAGGAAAAATTTTCTGTCGGTACGAAAAGATAAATCGGTGATTAAATGATCGTTAAACTACATACATATATACAAATCGGGCGGGTGGCCTCGGTCCGAAGACCGCCTCGATTCAATGTCAGTTGCGCAAGCGCCACTCTTCCGCCTTCCATTCGACCGCGCCGCCCAACCAGGAACGAGAGAACACTATTCAAATTTAAATCGTAACGTTTCTTGCCCTGAATTTAGTACGTGTATCTTGTATTATTTTAGTATAATAATAACTAATAATCGGTATTGTATGTAAGGTATGCTAATATCTAAGCGCGTGCAAGCGTGTATGCGCGACAAACGTGACATGAGATTGGAAAATCGTAATTAATTTGAAGATGTAGCTCGTTTTACGCGTGCGAACATCACGTTCTTATGCAATATTAGGTTATATTAACTTTTAGTTGTCACTTGAAATATTTTCTTTTATCACGATACAATCATGACATTGCATTTGAATTTAACATTAGACTTGGTTAAGTAATTAATTGATAAAATCCGAAGCGGATATTTCAAAGACTAAACATATCGTCCCCTTAATTAAACTGCGCATATTCTTACTATTCGCTAACTACGTTACATACCGAACCATAGATAAAGATACATAATAATGTATAATGTAAATATTCAACATAAAGGTTCTTTTATAATTTATTTATGTCAAAAAATTGCATCTTCGTAATTACAGCGCATCCATTTCGAGTCCAACTAGACACCATCCAATTTAAAAATCCCCGGAGCTTCGCCGGCTGTAAGATAATTAAGTTAATATACCTTTGCCATGTGGCCGGACGGTGAACACTTATTTTTAATACATTTAACTTTTTCTTTTGTCTCTCCTGATACAATGTCGGCCATCTGCCGTGTAAACTGCGCAGTTCTATTTTATTTCAAGTCCGTTTCCGGTCCCGTTACATCCGGTAGTCAAGAGTGCTTGAGAATCAAACTCATGCGCATACGCTCCCCTAATGATGAAATAGTTTTCAAGTACCATGGGAAACGGTAGTGTACCGTAATTGGTACCTATTCAAAATAAAATTTGGGATTGTGACACGGTCATTGTACTTCGGCCTTATCTACGAGACACCTAATCATTTTAGAGGTCACAACAATCTGTTATCATGGGCAGATAACGTGGTAAGGTCGCGGTATGCCGCAATGTGCTCCGTGTTCGTGTAACATAGCCTTACGGCGAGATCAGTACCTTCGTACCTTGACGTTCATTCAGGAGTTTGGAGAAAAAAAGTCAAGGTGTTCCAAATTGTATTGTTGAGCTCGTATCGGGTTAATCTTCCAACAATTGCCCCAACGACGTTACAATGCCGACTTTTTGTCGACATTGCCAATTCTATACCCTCGTCAACATCCAACACGAACAGATGTTCCAGTAAACAAATACAGCCATTATACTCCTCTCCTACGCATGATTTATTCGTTCCATATCTTCGCTGAATCGATGATGGGACGACAGAAAACTACCGACCATTGTGCAAGGATTCATCCTATTCAACACTAAGAAAACACCTTTTTGGAGCAGACAATGAGTTGCACATGTAAGGAGAAGTTACCTGCACGCACGTGTTCGATATTCGCATTCCGCACAGACAATAATGAATTATTTTCCCCCCCAACCTGTCATTTCAAAAGGACCCTCACGAATTAATCACAGGGTCGCAATTCCTGTGCCTCAAGATGAAAAAGTACTAGCGCAGTGAATCTGGCATCTCGTAAAGGACTTTTATAGCCAACAATTTCTCGAGTTTATGGCCCTGTCTATATTTGGTATGTATGCTATTTTGCTTGTAGGGTACTGAAATCTGTCATGTCTTGGCGGCACATCGGCGCGCTGTCATTAAAACAAAAGCAATTAGAAGTGAATCATCCCTTTGTTGCCACGCACGCGTTCCTATCACCTTTGGTCTATAACAGAACCGTGTTTAAAGAAACAATAGATGTTCATAAACAGTATGTTTGGACACGTGATGACAACTCTATCTGTTGAAATGCATGCACACGGCCCGATATTCGATACAACGGAAGGTCAACAGAGTTTAGTTACTATCGAGAGGCGATGTTTATTCAAATGCACTTACATACAGCCAGCTCCAACTTTGGATTTCGACATCTGCCACGAGGTCAATATTTGCCGTTTTTTTCGAACGTTCCTTTCTTTATAGTATTTCGAGTCCCCTCTGTTGGTCTTTTCATAACTAGCTTTTGTTTTTGAGGCCTGATCGAGTCGGCGGCAGATGCTAGCCAGGCTAAATGGTTGCCAACGTTTGCACGGAAAACAATTTCATTGAAAACTCTGCGGAGCTAATAAATGCGCCGGACAGGATATTACGCGATCAGAGTAAATTGCTTTTGCCGTTATTAATTTTGATAACTGGGATTCAATTCGTTTCTCTCTTTTGTAACAAAGGGAAACCATCGTAATTAATTTAATATAGTTACGCAGCAAAACAAAGCGTTCGCGATTGGCGTCGAAATTCAATTTTGAGTAGTTCCACGTAAAAGTGGGCAATATACGAGGCCGTATAACATTCCATGATTAAATTCGTTGTTGTAGGAATGGTCTTTAATCTCACATTCAGATTTTTTTATATCGACATGTGCTAGGCCATCTGTTCGGTCAGATTAAAGTTTTTTTCGATTTTAACGTAAAACATATATTGATATGAAAAAGTGACACGCAGCACATGGCACGTTATCGTCCTCTAGGTTTCTACCTGCCTTTGTTACAGACACAATGCGTGCACATCTGCCGGTGCCGCCCGCGCACCGATCTCTACTCCTGCACCTTTATGCATCTAATGCTTATTTTAAATTTCATAATCAATCATTTTCGTCTCAATCACACTGACGTTGCCAAATGTGCATAAACAATGGTATGCAAAGTAATGCCTTCAAATCCTATAAAGATCCTTTATTATGCGAAACCTCTTGATGTACTTTAATTTGAAATAGGTAAAGGGACATTTAAAGTTAATAGAGACGAAATACTGGACCAAATTAAGCGGTGGACTTGCTTTATAAATACCATTAATAGGCCTGCGAATTTCGAGGTCTACAGTTTGCTCAATAATTGCTAACCGCTTTAGAGAGATGTTATAAATCCAAGTTAGTTTACTAAATGCGAGGTCGATTTCTCACATAACTAAGGGTAAGTTTAATTGCAAACACCAAAAGCTGTCCATTCACTAAAATTATAAACCTTTTCAAACTGAAAGGGCGATTTTATTATGATTTACAATATGTCCAAGCAATTGAAAAGTGTTTTACAATAATTTCAAAAGCGTAAGTACCCTTAAGTGAACTACAATGGTTGTTGAATGAAACAAAAGAGTTGGAATGTTCGATGTTGTAGGATAGGAACAATTAATCGAGTGGTCCGGACGCTGCGATGCCAGTTGCGAAAGAATCGACCATGCAGTTGCTAAACAGTTGTGTGCTACCGCTTTTGAAATATTGTAATACATCTGGATCGTTTTGAAACTTATTAACCTGTTTATTTTGCGCTCAATTGTACTACACTTGGAGTTTCAAAAGCCTCTCAAAGGACGTTTTCATTATTCCTACAGTTACGCTCTCTAAGTGCTGGTACAAAGGGACGCCCCTAACGATCAAGTTACTTTTGTTTGTCCGGCACTAATTAAACAAAAGATGTCCAGGTTCTCTTTGTGTCTAGCCGTTGGTTGTAACTGTCGCTGACAGGTGAATGAAATGGACGACTATTCTGAGCGTATTTCAAAAAGTGCGCTTCGAGAAAAAAATTGCCCTTATTCATCAACCAGACATTGACAGACCGAACGTCGACGTTAATTGAGAACGTACATTAAAACAGCGGAATAACAAAAGGTAATGGACAAATGCAGCGGAACCGGCGTGCAGTTAGCTCATAGTAACCAACGCTCGGCGTTTTGGAGCGGAGACTTGCCGCAATAAATCCTTGATGGAACCTTAACCCACTTGGATGATTACGAGTGTGCTTGCCGAGCGCCCGCGCCGGACGCCCGCAACTCCGGCAGCGCTGTAAACGCTTTTCGGTACATTTTGTCATTTGCTTGTACACCAATATAAAGCACTTTATCATCATTTGACATATTAGCTCCCACCATTAATCTTCGCATATTAAACGTCGATTAGCAGGTGCAGATGACACCGAATTCCTTAATTTACCCTTTGAGTTTCTGGAGTTAATTAATAATTCATGAAGTACCTATGTCGTGGGAGCTGCAACGGTCGCTGCAGTGACCGGCGCGCAGGTGCGCTGGCGACCTTGCGCAATGGCACATATACTCGGGTACATATCTAGCCGCTAACAAATGTATATCGGAAACCACTTGCGAGATACTTTGTATGCGTTTCGACATCGACTGTTTATGTTCAGCGCCCTAAACGTGTCGAGATAGAATTCTTTATAATATCGCTAGAGGAATGATTCAATTTTTGAACTAATATGCACGTTCCGAAACGGTGACATCATCCATGGCAGGCGATCGAGCTCGGGTACCGCTAATGACTGCGGCTAGATGGAAATATTCTTTGATTGACGTAAAGAAATCTGACGGCCGGTGCCAAGTGGGTCAGTGCGCCAATGTCGGGCTTATCATAAAACCATCGCTGTGCTACATACTGGTTAATTATAGTGCTAATGTGAGAAATGGTAGCGTTTGTTAGTGACTGTGGTCGTGTCTCACGCATGTCATCAATCGAACGTCAGCGCTGCACCGGCGGGCGTGACGGCTGGAATACTGGGTCAAGTACAACGGTGCTTTGCCATTCATTGTCACCGGCGACCCCCCCCCCCCCCGGCTTGCGCGCACTCTGCCCCCCTCCGCGCCAGCAGCGCTTGCGCTCGCGCATCGGCCTCGCGCCCACTGAACTTGACATATCGCTTTTTAACATATTTTTTTGCCAATTATTCATGTCAGTGCTAACTTAAGTAGGTTACTTACATTTCTGCAACGTTTCTTTTTCGCATGTGCTTTGTTATGAATATTGCAATCTTTTGAGACTGGAAGACCTCGTTGAAAATTCAGTGTTAATTTCACACTGGTGTCGTTAGTTGTTGAGTAGGAAAAAATGTTGTATCTATGTTTCAAATAATGTTTCCTTCAGTTGCACAGTGCACGCATTACGTCAGCTTTGTAATTGCAACAAACAAGTGACAACACTCGTTACTTAACTCATTGCAGTCTCCAATACAGCAAGAGTTTGATGTAACGCTCTGTGTAACCTCCTCGCGGTAGGCTCGTGATTTCGCATCGTAATTTTCCATCCCGAAGGTATTACACATTAAGTGTTGTGTTGCCGAACGCGAATAACACATCGTCTCCTCTGACATCACCGAGGTCGTCGTCCGGCGAGCCTCAGCCGCGCAGCCTGCGGACGCGAATGATAAAATGCTAATGGATAGAGTACATTCACCGCGTTAGAAATCCTACTTCAGTTCCGCACTTTCTTTATTGCATCACCGGCGTGTGCCGTTTCGCCGCACTCTCTTCCGCTGCGCCCGCCAACATTGTGCAAGCGACCATCGCACCGCATCTAATACGAATTTGGAATGCGACCACTTCCAATTGTTTCAAAATCTAAATCGTTTTATACTGACAAACGCCGCTACCGATGCAACTAATACAATTGTCAGTGCTCACGATTTATTAATAATTTGATAGATTTCCGCACTTTCTTCGGTTACATCACGCGGCTTTGTTTCGCTCCCCTCGGATGTGACAGGTGAAGTTTCGCAAGTTCAGTGACCTCCCCCCGCTCCGCGGTGCATCCGCGAGCGAGATGCCCGGAATAGTGATATAATAAGTCGCCGTGTAATTCTGTTGCTGTTTAGAAATTACCATTTCCGCACTTTCCAAGTTACATCATTGCGTCTAGAAAAAAGTATCCGCGGGGTGAACGCCCGCATAGACCGGCCATCTTAATTTAATGTTGTTGATCATTGCTTCTTCGATTCGAGGGATCGTTGATCCTTACATGATCTCATAGTTCGATGTACCTTTGAGTAAAACAAAAAATAGACATGTATGTATGAGCCTTATAAGTTTTTGTGCTTACCAATCAGAAATAAACACCTGCTTTTTGCGGATTCGGATTGGAGTGGCTTAATAGAAATGATGCCACTGTTTAGAAAATACTACGCCACAGATAATATTTGGAAGCTCTGTATTAGTCATTTACTAACAAGTTGCCGGGTGTTATCTATCACGATATCGTAGCGTTGGTATCAATACTTTCATCGGCCTGGTACCATTTCGCTGAGGCGAGCAGGCAGTGTACCAATCAGAAAGTACCGCTGTTTGGCGTGCCACATACGAACCGTAGCTGTAAACTTGAGATATTACTGCCGTGCCTTGCTAACTCCGCCACGTCTCCAAACATCTTCCAATAAGTATGAAAACACAAAGGAAAGGGCATTGTCCGCGAATCCTAGAAGCCTGTTTATTTATCAACCACGATCACTCGAAACGTATTCGATCCACGTTCTCGATTCACACAATCGTACGGTGTTTGAAATTCTTCGTCGTACTGGCCTACGTTCTTTTACGCTTTCGATTACCGATTTGTGAGGATATGTGATAGTAAATCATAAATTTGAACCATCTCTTAAAATCGCACCTTTTCTCGGTATTCAATAAATATGGAAACCTGTTCTGGACTGGTTCTCATTAGCGATGTTTACGCGTCGTTTTCAGTAATGCTTAACGGTAGAAACGAGTTCTCCACTCGCGATTTTTATCCCGCAAAGATAAGTATTTATTTACAAACTTTTGACCAAAACAATTTGCATCAAGCTCTTACGTGTAGTCGGTAAGTATACAATTTCCTTGTATTGTTTACCTGGAGCACTCGTTTTACCGCTCGTTTGTTGTTGTGTCAAAGCGTTTATAAGCTGGAAAGAGCACGAGCACAACCTTTGTTCTAGATTCCTGACAATTTAATCAATAAGTAGTACATTGCAGCGTTGCTTGCTGTAAAACTTGTTAACTATAGCACACGTAGTGAACTAGTGATGTATGTCGTGTGCCGCGATGAATTCTGTTCAAGTTGTAGGGGAATGTAGTAAATGGTTTTGCGTGTCTTATCGCGGCGAGCCGACAGTACCTGCGACGACATTGGGGTCGTACGGACCCCAGTACTATAGCTATTGTTCCTGCTCGATGGAGTTCAGATAATGATCGCGGTATGTAAGCACACGCACTCGGCGCGAGAGCACTAGCGGTACCGGAGCAACGAGTAATTCTGTTTGCAAACAAGTTTTTTGTTTACCCACTTTTTATATTGACGTTGATCGTGAATAATAGCGGCGTTTAGTTCGAATCGAATTCAAATCACGCGGTGGGATATGTTCCCAGAAGCCACCTACAATATGTCAATGCTCAGCTCGTATACATATAGTCGAACGGTGCACGAGTGCTGCTTGGAGTACTCGTGCACCGCTCGACGCAACTCATTTCCATACCAATGCCATCACAATAAATGCATGTTATATGTAACACATTTTCGCAACGAGCGACCAATAAATAAGTTAGAACTAGATTGTGTAACACAACAAACAGTTCACTCATTAGATTACAAAATATTAGATTATCACTCACGTTGCCAACTAAACAAATAAACAAGTGGTGAAAATTTTAAGGTTTTTTCTGAAGATAAGATATGAGTGAAATGCTGATAAAAATCGCGATAACCGGAGCAACACAGGTCGTTACCTCATTTTATACCTTATACACGGTGCTGAAGATTTTGAATAGGAAAACAATTTGAAGCCTTCACAAATCAGAGTATTCTCGACAGATTTACCTTATAATTTCACTGGAAATGACTCAATTGTGTACCGTTGAGTATAAAAAGCTATTTTTGTCTCGTAATACTTAGGAATCGACGGAGATTAATCCTATTTGTCGTCCCACGCGTTTCTGCAATCACGAAGTAAATGTATTTCACAAGGCGAAATCGCAACATCGCTTATTTCGCGTTTTCGAAATCATCCTGCGTCATTCATTCCTGCTTTGTACTTAGTACGATTAGTCGATTACGTTGTGTTTATTGTCTTTATATGAAATGTTAAAACGGTTTATTGGTGTCAAAATGTCGCCATACCGCCTCGTGCCCATATTAATGTCTGAAGTTTCATTATCATTTTGTTTATTATTCACGCTTGGTTATATTTCGTTGTTTCTGTTTCGCTTGGACAGAAACATGTTAATTTCTGATACTGACTAGTTTTTAGCCCAAATGTAATGAGTGTTAGTAACAAGTTAGGTAGAACAAGTCAGTCGACGTGTACGAGAGACAAACGCGCGCTTGTTTCGAGTGTTGTGCAAACCACATTATGAAATGGAGCGTAAGGACCAGCGTTTAATACATTGCGATAACTATGCGAAACGTTCTGTGCCTAAGCGTCGCCGTTACAAAACATTGCAAAACCAAAGGTTTTAGGATGCTCTGCTCCGCGCATATAAATCAGCCGTAAAGTCAACGAAGCATTGTCTCGTTCAATTTTTCCATACATTTGCGCCACTCGCCAGATCCAATAGTTAACCAACTGTTTCAGTAATGCTCGGCATTGCCTCGTCAGTTCGCAATACTCTACTCCGTTCGCTACATATCGCAAGCTCTTGCGTCGTCCGACCAGCGGGCATAGCTTTCATGATTAATCGTCGTTCTAATTTCCATTGCCTGTATCGCAAACCTTACTATGTGCCAACTGCTCTAACCTATATTGAATAACATGCGCGGGCGAGCATTCATCTCGCACCTTTAGCACTTCCGACTCTTTGTAATGAAGAGGAAACGATTGCGAGTGGAACAATCGGCAATTCCGGCTGCGTACGGCGGAAGCTGCGTGGACGCATACGGATGCGGATTTGTTCTTTTTATTTATCGAGCGATCTAGACCGCATCTGTCGAGCTACAACATCGCACAGCTGCCCTTTATGGTGGTACTGCTACTCGTTATACAGCCTCCGAGCTCGCCACGCGCACCTGCCGCCAGGTGTCCTCACATGGTTGCAGGCCGACGTACGATCGTACGGTGAAACGAGACATTACTTTTTGTGTAGTTACGTGTCATCGTTAGCGTGAAAGCTATCGTCGTAACTAATCACAGTCTGTCGCACGATAATCTTATTTTTTCTTTCTACACGTAATAGTGGTGTAATGACGATGATTACTCGTCCGCGATGTGGGAGCACCAGCTTTTTACTCGCAAATTTCCCAACACTTGGAAAAGTCAGTTTAAAACGTAACAACGAGTTATGAAAGTGAATACGCAAACATGCTAGTGAGCCGGTTACCCGTTGATTCTTCGTGTAATATCCTGAACGACAGAATTCCTTAGTTTAAATTAGACAAGAGCAGTGTGTTACGCGAGGTATTGCGACATTTGGGTTGTGCACGGGGGCGGGACCCCGGCGCACGAGACTTCGACAATATGTCTCAAGCGTATCCAACAAATTGCCCTGAAAGATGAAGGGTACTGATGCAACATACTGTTTTTTCGGTGGCCCAGTCCTCACACGTGTGCTACGTCGGACGGCGAAAGTATTTCGAAACGGACAACGCAGTTATATCGGGAAGGAGTCAATGAACGGAAGTGTTTCACGAGTGTGACATGCGGCGCTTTATCGCGACTTGCGTAACGCGGGGCACACTTGCCCAATCGCGCCACACGCGGAACACTACTGTTATGCTAAGCGGCTCGTGCTGCTGCGGTCGCAGGAGTCTGCAGGAATCTAGTTAACACCACTGATGCAAGCCTCTCCCTGCGGTTAGCGGGTGGTGTACTGGTGCCGCTGGCGTGGCTGGGCGTCGGGTCGATGTACGCTTTCTACGGCGCTCAGCGTGTCTTTCTCCAGCGTCAGCGGTGCGGGCGTGCGATTGCAAAACGCCGCTGAGGTCGCGCTTTCTTCGTTCGCGACGGCCGCTCGGAGAAATTGTTGCGACACGCCGCCGCGTACACCGACCCCGCGTTAGAAAGTCGACCGTTCACCGGATTTAACACGACGTCGCGTAACGGTGTAATTGCAACGATTCGAGACGGAATTCGACGAGATTTTGGTTACTTTTTGCGCACGCATTCCGGCCGCTTTCTTTCATTACACAATGATCACGTAATAGAAGCGCGCGGGTCATCGAACGGTATCGTACGTTTCGTAAACGTCGCGAGCATCGGGCGCTCGGAGATGGTGCGCAATTGGCCAATTGCGTGCGGTAGTGCGTTTGCGCAACGGGCTCTGGAGTAGCGCCCGTTCCGCAGTCCGCGCGTTGCAACACGGGATTATTTCGGCGGAGGCGCTTGGACCGCCGCCCGGACTTGCAACATGCCATATCGCAACGTGGCTCATAATCCACGCCATTGTGACACGCGGCGGTGCGCGGACGCCGCCCGCCTGCCAAATACGGCCGCACCGCAGTTGCGCTACTCGATCTCCTTACTTCACCGACGATGAAATGTCACGGGTGTAACATCTCGCAGCCCGCCAGCTGTCTACGAGGTAGGCCGTGCCACCATTGTCACAGCATTCGATTTTTAAACTAAAACAATTTTGCAACCGATGTTCACATTAGCGTTTTCGCAAGCGGCCCAACGCTCGGTTTCAAAACTCAGTTCGACTTGCGTTATCGGCGCTCTGATAAAGCGAACTGTGCCGCTGCCAGCGCGGTTTTGAGACCTAAATTCTGGAATGTACACTATGAGTGTACACAGTTGTCATGCGATAATACGTGGTGACTCTTATTTAAGTAGGCACATAAATAAAACTCGGCATAAAACGTGTGAATCACGCAACGCCGACCGAGATAAGATGAGCAAGAACTTTAGGTCTGATTTGGTTTCGATGCTGTTATCAATCAGCTTTCATGAAACGTCCGCAGTTGCGTCACAACAGCCGACATATAATTGGGCATGGTCGGGATGGTTTCCCAACGTATCCCGGCGGCATCTCCGCGGTGTGGCAACTGGCATCGCGCTTACGACATCACATGTCCCTACAATGCGGGTTACGAAAACCTGTGACTAACCGCTGCGCCACCGAGCCGCACCGTCGACTGTCGGTTCGGAAACGGCTGATATCGAGCGTCAAAGTCGAATTATACATTGTTGGCTTGGCTATTAAAATAGAGCCTTTCGCAATCTGTGCAACTGACACATCGGCTCCGATTTGTGTACACTCGTTTATGAAGCGTTTCCTAGCGCTTGCGCAAGTATTCGTCATACAGCGGCCGCGGCTATACAAACTCGAGCAGGAAGTGCATGCATGTGTGGTGCATCTGTGTCTCGATGACTGCCATTGTTTGTTACGAAACTGTCAGGGTTGAGTTGAGCAATGGCGGCGGTTGCGAAACGCACGTCGGCGCATCCCGCTAATTGTGGGCGATCTCCCACACCGAGCGCCGGCCGAGCAGCCGACACGCTCCACATGCGCCTGATACCGATACTGCTCACCATTCATATTACTACCAATCTTAATAAACGAAGTGCGACATTGTACCAACACATTAAACTAACATAATAACATTTATTGACGATCCACTTGTAGACAAACTTGACCAAGAAATGTTAAGGAGAACGTAACTCACTTACTAACATGTACTTTTAACGAAATATTTCGTTAACACCGTTGCGAAGTTGTAAACGTGAGTCAATTTAGTAATAGAGACTGTTAAGTTTCGGGTAGGTACGTCACGAGTTCACGACTGCATTAGATATGGGGGCGGTGCACAGAGCGGTGGCTGGGCTCCGGCAGGCTGCGTGTGCGCTGTGCGTACCGCGCGTAGCGTTGCGTAAAGCCGAGGTGTCCTTTCGCCCGCGGGCCGCAGCCCGCGTCCGAGACACCGCGAGAATCCTTGGAGGCCACCGCTCGGAACACGCTCGGAAATCCGGCCAACCTTCCGACCGCGTTACGACACCGTATAACTTATTTACACGTTGCGAAATTCGAATCGATTGCAACTGCAGACATCGCACTTTAGCCTTGCCGTTGTAGGGATTTAATTAGGATCAGTTGCGCAGTCGCGAGACCTAAACGGATACGAGGACGCCATCCAGACTCAGCTCCGCTCACTGATGGATTACAAAAAAGGGCCGGAGTGCAGTTGCAGGCTGACGTCACGCGTTTCGTCAACTAGTTCCCACAGCGGATCTGTTGCTACACCGACGATTAACTGGCGGCGCCGCACGTGCCCGGCCACGCACGACCACTGCACCGCGCATCCCGCTTGCATCTACATCATCATTACTACAATCATCTGGACTTTACATAACTGTACGCGCGCACGGCACATTTAATTCGCGAGGTGTCTCACTGGCCCAGCGCATAATATTTCACTTGCTAACCGTCCGCTGTTGCGACAGTCTTAACGAGAGTAACCTTTAGCGGGAGCCAACCGCTCCATATTGTCACGACACGATCACTTCGTAAAATGTGTTCATAATAAATAGCAATCGTTTATCTAACATCTAGAAGTATCGCAACGCGTTATTAATACCGCGCTACGGTCTAATATGCCTCGCTGGCAGCTATTGGCAGTGCGATCTCCTGAGCCGTCAGCTCCAGCGAGTCTTGCGTACGTCCGCAGACTATTTGTCAAACGGCTGAGACCGCAACTCGTAGGTTTTGAAACAGCGCTCTGAGCAAACTTGATATTTATTGCCTTCAGCTTTCGGAATACGCACGGCCAATCGAAACTTACACATTTCCTCACGATCGAATGTTACAATTCGTTACAACATTTCTTTTAGACAATTATAGGGTTCGTGGCGTATAAATAGTGCAGGCTCTTCAAATCAGTTAAGCTCTCCATTCCCCTGTTTATTATTACTAAGTCGGCTAAAAATACTTGGTGCATGTGTGCGTTTAATGCATATGTTGATTTTGCTGCATCGAAACCGCCCTGCGCGCACCTGTCCTCCTGTTTGCCTTTGACGTAGTTATTAAATAAAATGTTACCAACCGACTCAGTCTCCATTCGTTCAACTTGGCAAGGGCGGGCAATACGTTTGACTCAGCAAGCCAGTAGGCTCAAAGCTCGATGCGTTCCCATGAAATCGAAGATCGAAAAGTCCCGTTTGTCGCCCGATTGGAGTTACTTTACATTCAATCATACACGACGCAGCCGGTGTAATGTTTCCAACTGTGCATTTAATAATGCATTTCGAAACGATGCGGCCGCTCTGTGAAATACGAGGTCGCGCACGGCGAGCCTAAAGCCCGATGTGATGAAACAAAACCTATTGCATCACCGAACAGCTTTATGGTTCGCTATGTAATTATTTACATGACATTATTGTTGCATACGCACCGATACACCGCCGTATCCCCGAAACGAAATTTTGCAACGTGAACGCGAACACATTAATGTATTCCGCTTTAATAATAATTAGCAGAGCACGCGAACGACAAAGCTTTGTGCACAAACGGATCCATTTCGGTCGGACAAGCGCGTATCGCGCCTGTGTATTATAGGCAAACGATCGCGATTTATATGGGTCACTGGTCATGCACGTCAAACGCATGCGAACTGACAATGTAACCGGCTAAATGGGCACTCGAATGCGACATGAATTATGTATACGAACATCTCTCATGTATGTTCCGCTCCAAAACTTCCTGGATCTTAAGACTAAATTCTGTTTGTTTTTGTTTCAGAACGACGTTAAAACTAGAGTCGTTAGAAGACGCAGTAGTTCTCGACGATCCTGAGGAGGATTTACTTCAGGACAAGCGAGGATGTCCCGCCTACGTGTCGCCCGAGATCCTCAGAGCTCATCGGACTTACTCCGGCCGAGCAGCCGACATGTGGTCCCTCGGCGTCATACTGTACACCATGCTCGTTGGAAGGTGCGTATCTAATACCAACTTAAGTCCACCCTTATGCAAAGACCCCATTGTATAAAGAGTAAGGATCCGGTCCGAAAACAAAATGTAGGTTAGCAGCAATTAAACTCGCATAACGAATGCAAAGGGCGAAGGGTGGGCGTCTTCACCTGCGAGGCGTGGGACTTACCGTTTGTCGAGATCACAAAGTGAGGGTCGCGGCGACCGTTGGCGACGGAGCCGTGCGGATGATCACCTGTCGACCGTTACGCGCCAACGGCTAACAATTATATCACCCACATATAAATGAGGCTCGTGAAATCTTCGCCGCACCTGCCGCGGTCATGTGGCGAAGACGTTGTTGCGCCCCACCTCCGCAGGCACCTGCCGTTCGCGAGCCTTTGTTTTCTACCTTTTTTTACGGACTCGCACCCGTAATTTATATACGAAATTCGGGATTTGGCTGCAATCGCCGCATCACCTGTCGCCGGAAGGGTTCCATCGTACCTGAGTTTTTGTTTTGGTTTGCAGCTGCTCTTTCTAAATGACAATCGGATCGCTATTAATTGGGACCGCGTTTTGTAAAAACTAAGCGATTAGGGGCTCTACTCTCGGCCGATCTTTTATGTTTCGGACTTATCTTTCGAATGCGATAAGCACCTTTTGCTGACTTTTTTGCTAGTTAGTGGGACAGATTCAATAGATTAGTAATGTATCATTGATATCCCATCGATCACTCTGGACTGTTGATTACCGATGATTAACCTTATGTTTTTTTTTTGTTGTAGGTATCCATTCAACGACTCTGAGCACGCATCGCTGTTCGCTAAGATATCCCGGGGTTACTTCGTGGTGCCGGAATGTTTGTCGTCGCGGGGCAAGTGCCTGATCCGCTCGCTGCTGCGGCGGGAGGCGTGCGAGCGGCTGAGCGGTGCCGACGTGCTGCGGCACCCGTGGCTGGCGCGCGACCCGCGCAACGAGCTGCCGCCGCGCGCCGCCGCCAGCCACGACCGGCTAGTGCCCGACGTGGAGCTGGACGACTGCCTGTAACGCCGCTCAGTCGGCACCTCGCTCCTCGCTCCCGGTGCTGGCATCGGGCCGCGGATCCCGCGCGTCGCGTCGTTCCCGGCTCTCCCCGCGACGCGGCCTGGATTCCTTATTTATGAATTTAACTTAAGTTATTCCGGCCTACTGAGGCTTGCGGTCGTCCTCACTGAAATAGTTCTACGCTGTTCGTCCGAATATCCAACTTTCAGTAAGAAGCACCCCAAGCCAAATATTTTGTCTCTGTCGAGATTTTAATTTAGTGATTAGGATCCAAAGGGATCAAGCGGCCGGGCGGCTGGCCCGTCCCGGACACGCGCTACTAATTTATAAACGTAGAAGCTCGGACTTGAAACAATAAGAATCGCATAACTCCACCGATGCAAAACAAACGCACTGGTACAATGCTACTGCAGGTTTATGCGGCTTTTATTGGTACTATTTCGTTCAGGCTTTTGCGAGCTGTGGTATAGTCGTAACGTTCATAATGACAGAATAAGTGAGACTGATATCGCGTTCTTGTGATCTACATGCAACCGCCAAGCGATCCATCCTTGCTGTGCATGGGACTGGGCGCTCCGGACCGACCCGTCCATCATCAGAATGAGTTATTTATATGAAGCATTCAGTTAACTATTATGTTAATTCCTCTTAAGCCTAATGTAATCATATCAATTTCACATCAATATAGATGGGTATATTGCATTGAAGTTGTTGCTGTAGTGTTAGGTAAATGACCTATGTATATTTTGTATTTATATAAAGTTATATCGTGTAATTGTGATCTCCACCGATGTTATTTAGCGATTACTTTATTGCCATTATGTTGTTACGCAGAAGTGATAGTTCTTTTGTTGCACAACGATCAGTTGCTTCCATCATAGAGTTATTTTGATTATATTATTTTTGGTTATATTAAATCGTGATTATTCGGCTAATCAACATACGAAATTATTATTTTGTTATTTTATTCAACCGAAATTATGTTTGATAGAAGAAATATATTCACTTCACCATGTACCGAATATGGTTGTAGAATTTGGTCTGTGCCATTTATTTAATTTATACGTTATTTATTGTTGTTGTAATTGACGGTGTGATGTGGGCACTCTCTTCCTATTACTAAATTATTTTTTCCATTTGGTACTTGGTGTTGAGTTTTTATTTTTGATCTAAATCTTGAGATCAATTTTAAGTTTGTTTTGTAATTAATCTGTTCAAATCAATCGGTAGTGTTACTTTGTCAAAATTGTTGAATTGTATCAATCACTTGTCTTTTTTTTTATTTTCAATCATTTTTGTTTAATTTTTGTTCATTCGGATTTATGTTGAATGGTACAGTTGAAGTAGTCAAGTCTTTCATGATCAATGAAAGTGTGTTGTACAATAGTAGCTTACTGTGTAAAATAAACTATTACTACTTTAATTTATACAAACTGTAAATAGCGCTAAGATATCATAAGAATTATGAAAAAAGAAAGAGATAGAGGGAATAAAATAATTTAGAAAAAAAATAAACAATCCTTTAATTTGACCAACACACCAACCAACCAGCTTTACAAAACAGTTCGGTTATTTTATTTATATCATTGAAATTTAGCATATCCTCAATTCTTGGAAATCGGCCGATATTGTCTTATGATAAGAGATAAAAAATTAGGCATACGATAACAGAAATATTTTTTGAAAAACAAGATAATAAATAGTACTTTTACCCAAATTACTATCAGCTGAATTTCATTGATGATATAAGAACAAAGAAAACGAGAACATACAAGTATAGATAATACACTTTAATTCAGCAAAAAAAAGCCACGATTTAGGGTTGATCCTAATCTAGCAGCACGGAATCGCAATACATAGCAAATGACGGTTCTGAGCTACAGAAAAGGTGTAGGGTTACTCCAGCAGGAAAGTTGAAGGATAGAAGCATGGAAAAATGCGATTCCGAGCTGCTAGATGAGGCGCAACCCTCAAATAGGATAATCTTTGTACACTATGGTATAGGAGCGTACCCTTCCCATGTTTAATTCAAAATACCGACCGCCCGGTTACGTGGCATCGTATTAAATGACTCAAACTGAACACAGTTTTGGCGATATACGTTGCTAAAAAAGCATGACGTTTTCACGCAATCATGGTATTTCTAATTGAACACGAAAAAGTAAATACGTAGCACTTAGCTACAGACCAACAAAACAATGTACCCACTGTAGCTGATGTAGCTACAACCATTAAAAAGGGTTTTTAAGAAGAATAAGAAGTAATATGTAGCAAGAATTCAACTGAAAAAGGCCCACTAACGATGGAACACTTGATATCGTGTCCTACCTGACCTGTTGTTTGCATCACAGGAGCTGATGGACACTACTGAAAGTGCCAAACTCGTCGCCAAATCTTATTTGAATTGTCATCCACACTAAGAAGAAGAAATAAAAAAGTGTAGCCACCTTACAACACTGAAAAGGAAAACAGATTCGAGTTATAAACATTATAAATATGCGACAGGAAGTTAAGATTAGATTATCATAATATCGATCTGCGTCACAAAAACATTATTTAGATTAGAAGTGGTGCCATTCTGTCGCATAGAGTCGTATATTTTAGGGAAAACCATAATAAGGAAGTATTTTGAAGTAGCACTCGACTATCCGACAAAACACATCAATCAAGACATTATCAGTGCCTTTATTTGGTAGCAGTTAGGGGCTGTTCTAGTAGTGTTGCCTAGCAGAAAGGGCGACTCGCGTAGTATTGCGTAGCAGGAAAGGTGATTGGCGTAGTTCGTAGCAAAAAGTCCTGCACGCGTAGTATTTCGTAGATCGTAGCACGGGGGGTCTACTCTTTGAGTCCGTCAACGAAAACAAGGGTCCGTCATTAATTACTTAGCTTACTTCGAAATGAATCATACCTTTCGGATGCATTCGTTTTGAAAGCACATCGGGAGTTTGGAAAACTGTCCAATCATGTTGTCATTCATTTTTAGTTCGGGCTGATAAGTAATCTCATGCCCCTTGATGATACGGAGTAGGAAACTCGCGTAACTTCGGCCGAATATACGATGTTCCAACATACACATAACAACCAACACACTTTCTGAAACGGCGGCTCGCGTAGTTTCTCGAAGCAGTAAGAGCGTACAGTTTCTTAGCGATTAGTGCTGTAATGCTGTTTTCGTAGCATTTGGCTGCAGTTCTCGTAAGGGTTCGTAAGAAAAGGGCAATTCTCACATCACAATCCAATGTTATTAGTGACGTGCGTTTACGGTTCTAGTAGGGATAAAGACGAAGCGACGTCACCACAGTCGGTCACAGCGCGGAAATTCCATCAAGGCTATTACTAAGGATAATGTCTGCGGTAACTTTGTAGTACCTATAGTACCCTAGTAGGTCGCAAAATTCTCCGCCCATTGTCCTGTTACCTGGAATGAAACTAATAATATTAGGTCTTCTAAGGGTGCCTTTGTTTTTGTTTACCATACCCTAACCCTACGTTAGGTAGGGTTTAGGGTTTCAAAGTGTGGTTAGGGTTATCACAATGAAATTAAACTCCAAGACATGTAAGTTATGTTCAGGAGCTGTTATACTTATGAAGATACTATGAAATATTGACACTGATGGTTCTTGAACGCCGTTTAGACGTCCTGTCCTGATTGCGTTTAGTTTAATTAGAGAAACCCGCTTTTAGGTAATTTTTCCGGCTTCAATTAAGTCAGAGTCCTAGACTTTACTAGACGCACTTATCCGAGACGTAATTAACGTCATAATCATTAGACTGTTTTATTTTGAATTTTATAGAAGGCATGTTGTCTATCCAAACATTGTGTGACATAGGCCTTTAGTCATTCAAAATTTATCCAAATTCCCAGTACAATTTTCCTGCTTGGGAAAACCGATTTAATGATAACATTTAATAGGCGCCACTTAAAAGTAAGTGATGATGAACTATAAGCATTAAATACCTACTACAAAATGTCATGATACTCATGATTAAAGTCAAAGTAGTAGGTATGTCTGTCTTTTGTTTTTGTAGTATAATATTTATTTTACTGCGTAAATAAATCACACCATTTGGCATTTATTATCTGTTAACTACTACTTTAATTAGGTAATTAAAACGTTCAATTACACAAGTAAATATTAAATAGCGCGT
The DNA here is from genome assembly GCA_949152445.1 of Cerastis rubricosa. NCBI lineage: Eukaryota > Metazoa > Arthropoda > Insecta > Lepidoptera > Noctuidae > Cerastis > Cerastis rubricosa. The sequence goes on along the minus strand of OX424537.1, from coordinate 17,473,268 downwards.
TTATGGTGAAGAACATTGCAATGACGATGAAAATTATAATTGTTGCGTAATTTTATAATGTTCATGTAATTTAGGAGCGCTTAAAATCATCTAGATTCTGTTTGTTAGTAGTTAGGTACATTTTATAATACAATGGAGTATGCGTAACAGCTGATGATCGAGTTACAATTCCAATTTTATTCGAGGAAACTGTTTGACGTAACTAATACTTGTAGGCAGGAGTTACATCACCTATTATGTAGGTATAGTACATAGTCGATGCAATGTAATTACGTTGTTTTATTAGAACGAAAAACAGTACTACCTGTATTCTAGTTTCTAGTTTGAGTCTTGATGTTAGGTTTTTCTTATAAAAGAAAAGCTGTGAAAAGACTTGAAGCTACCGATACTGTACCGTACAAACTAAGTAGAACAGAAGATGACTAGCTTTGTAAATATGTAGATACTAAGTTATAACATAACATCACGCCTGTACTGTAATCCCCGAAGGGATAGGCAGAAGCGTGCCTAATAGTACACCCACATTTCGCTAGTTATGTTTAAGTCCCATGTCAAAGGGGGCGAGCCTATTGACATCAACCGGTCACAAATCCAGGTTCCGTGGATGCTACTGAGAAATTCTAGTTGAAAAACCCAATAACAATTTCCTGATCCGGGAATCGAACCCAGAACGTTATGCTCAGCAGTCGCTATTGCGACCACTAGACCAATCTACTTAAGAGCGTTTACACCATACGGCATTTCATACAAACTTTCAATTAAATCGGTTTGAGTCTTTTGTGACTGAACCGATTTCACTGAAACAATACGCATAAGCAGGATATACAACGTGTTGTTTTGCAACCTCGTCAAATTTAAGGAGGTAACTATGCTAATGATTCTCGTCCCGAATCAATAATAAAATTGGTAGGTAATTTTTGTTTTTAATCTCATTTACGGAAATCGGTAAGTGTGAAAAACCCGTGTTTTAAACTAGGGCAGTCTGATTCTCGCCTTATAACCGCGCCTCCACAAATACAAACAATCTCAAACGTTTATTCGATCATTTCTTATTCCCTAAACCACGTTAAGGGGGTTATTCTGAAATACTGACAAACATAAACAACCAAAAAAATCTGCATTTATTAGTAATTAACTAGGTACCGTAATTTTAATTGATTATTTATGTCTTGTGTGACAACCTCCTGAATTTTGACGAGGATGCAAAACAACACCTTGTATAGGACTAAAAAACTATTTAAAAAACATTTTCGAAAAAGACAGGTGTTACAGCTAAATTAGACCGATTATTTCATTTCGGAAATAAAGACTTGAAAGTTTGTATGAAATGTCGTAAGGCGTTAATGCTCTTAATTAGTCACCTAACCTATCTATTCCTAATTTGTTGTGCTGTAGTTGGTATATTTACAGCAAATTTTCCGAAGAGGTAATCACCTTTTCTTGGTATCGATAAGACAAATTGGAGTATTCCCGTTTGAGCACCTATTTTAAGAGCACCTGTACTTTGAGCACCAAAGGTATTCCCATTTGAGCACCAACCATTTTAATAGCTTGGTGCTCAATGGGGAACAATAAAAAATATTCAACTTTATTCCCTTTTGAGCACCTACGGTGCGGTAGCTAATAGTGATGGGGTGGTTAATAAAACATATCGATAAAAATGGCAGTACTTTTTAGGAAACCAAGTAATTCTTATTTATATCACAATCAGCCTTATGTTATTTTCAAGGTACCTCACCTACATAAGAATAATAATAGAAATCACATTCCTCGTAACAACAGTATAGTGTTTATACCTTCTTTTTAATAATTAAAATTTCTTATTAATGTTTACACACTCGTATAATATATACAAGTAAAGTTTTTAGTCGTTCTGGAAAAGAGATGAGTTCATGATACAAATCGTGATTATCCATCAAATATGAGCTCGTATGCTAAGTTTCGTGTCCACGCTATTTACCGTTGAAGAGTTCCCTCGTGAGAAGACGATCCTGGCTGCAGGTTGAATTCATGATACAAATCGTGACTATCTTTCAAATATGAACTCGTATGCAAAGTTTAGTGTCCACACTATTAACCGTTGAGGAGTTCCCTCGTGAGAAGACGATCCTGGTTGCAGGTTGAATTCATGATACAAATCGTGATTCATCATCATCATCATCATTTCAGCCCAAAAGATTTCCACTGCTGGACATAGGCCTCCCACAAGTGTCGCATTGACATTTTGGGGGGTTTTGCCATAATCGCCACGCTTGGCAGGCGGGTTGGCGATCGCAGTACGGTTGTTACAAAAGCACAGAGAACGCCGCTGCCCATTCTCTGGCAAGTCCCATCATCGTGATTATCCATCAAAAATAAACTCGTGTGCAAAATTTCGTGTGCACGCTATTAGCCGTTGAGGAGTTCCCTCGTGAGAAGACGATCCTGGCTGCAGGTTGACGTCATGATACAAATTGTAATTATCCATCAAATATAAAATCGTATGCAAAGTTACGTGTCCACGCTATTAACCGTTCAGTAGTTCTCCCGTGAGAAGACAATCCTGGCTGCTGGATTAAGTTACGTCTGGCATAAGAATGTATTGTCTTCAGAACCAAATGTGTGTGCAAAATTTCAGCTCAATCAGACATCGGAAAGTGGTTCTAATTCAGCTTCCAAGATTCCACCGTAACAAACAAACACACATACATAAATACATTGCAAGTTTAAAAATACGCGAATACTGAAAATTACTTTGCTTTGTTCATTGTTATACAACAAATTACTTTAAATAGGTCTATTATCAGACTTTATTTCTTATTTATAAGAAAAAGTACTTTGATTCTAGTACTACTGCTTTTATTGTCTCGTAGATGGTGTGAAAAGTAGAGTATTCACCTCGGGGATAAAGGTGCCTTTGTCTTGGGCGACCTTGATTCCCACGCTGCATTCAGGATTCTTGTTTTAACTCCCTCGCTTTGCTCGGAGTTAACGCTAGAATTCTTCGTTTTGCTAAGGATTCAATACGCCCGCTACATATTAAGACACTACTTTATCCCCTTGGTGCATAATCTACTATTAATTAAAAACAAGAATCATTAAGACTCTATACCGTTGTTACGAGGAATGTGATTTCTTCATTTGTTTATGTAGGTGAGTACCTATGTAATAACATAAGGCTAATTGTAATATTAATAAAAAATATACAGAGTTCATATTTTTCCAGAGCGATTAAAATCTTTGCTTGTATATTATACGAGTATGTAAATATTAATAAGAAATTTTAATTATTAAAAACAAGGTATAAAGACTATACTGTTGTTACGAGAAATGTGATTTCTATTATTGGTCTTATGTAGGTGAGCTACCTAGAAAATAACATAAGGCTGATTGTGATAAATAAGAATTGCTTGGTTTCCTAAAATTAATATGATAGTAAAAGTACTGCCATTTTTATCGATGTTTTATTAACCACCTCATCACTATTAGCTACCGCACCGTAGGTGCTCAAAAGGGATTAAAGTTGAATATTTTTTATTGTTCCCCATTGAGCACCAAGCTATTAAAATGGTTGGTGCTCAAATGGGAATACCTTTGGTGCTCAAGGTATAGGTGCTCTTAAAATAGGTGCTCAAATGGGAATACTCCGACAAATTTACACCAGATAGCTAAGATCACGACATTATAAAAAAAAATACGGAGAGTATTAAACCTACCTACCCACATATTACGAATGTTTAATATGTGGCATCTAAACAACTGACTATGGGCTACGATAGGGTCACTGGTAAAATCGAATATTGAGATTACTCGCACTTGTGACATAACATCACGCTTGTAATCCCCAAACGGCAAGGCAGCGGTGCAGGTGGCACACAATATTTCACCAGTAATGTTCAAATCCCATGGCATAGGGAGCGAGCCTATTGCCATCTCCCGGAAGCCAATGCAGATGTCGTGGCTGCTACCGAGTAATAACACTTTACCCGACCTGTAAATCGAACCCTCATGAAGGACCTCATGCCCCGCAGTATTAGCTCTTGCGACCACTAGCCAACATCACGACATCTCGGAATCATTTCATATTATTTGCGATGAGACGTAAGATCGATGAAACATAAATAAATAATAAATTATTAATTTTATCCATTGTGCCTGACGGACTTAGCGGAAGTGACAGCAAAAAGAAAGTGGAAGTGGGCGGGCCATATATGCCGTAGACGATGGAGTGGAGATGGGGGAAAAAAATGCTGGAGTGGAGACCACGGACGGGACGGAGGAATGTTGGAAGACAACCGACTAGGTGGACAGACGATCTCATTAAAGTGGCCGGAAGAAACTGGACAGCTATGACCATAGATGGGAGTAGGTAGATTGAATTGGGGTCATTGATCCGAAACGTTTATATTAATATGGACATTCCTCCGAAATTGTGCCTGACGACATTTCTACCTGTGCAACAGTTCTTTTTACATTTTTCGCTTCTCTTTTGTTTAATTTACAATAATCAAACTCGGTAATATCAAATCGATAGTAAAGTCTTCATAAAGTACACTACGCGAGAAGCTGTTGTAGAATATTCCAGTGAAATTTCCAATTTCATCGCATAGAACAATAACGTGACTCCTATGTCCGTGTGGCCATCATATTATAATCAATCTTATATAACATTGTGTCTGCTTATTTACATCCATCGGAATCTTATCAATCACGATAATTATGATAACAAGATAAATTGATGAATGGAATATGAAGACAATACGATATTACCTACCTACCATTTAGATATTTCCACGTGGCCTCCTCAATCTTGTAACTTGCACAAAAATATGCAAGTATCTCGAACGCCGTTGTGCCATAATAACTTCTGATTGGTGAAAACAAAGAGTAAAATACTTAATACCAAAAGTGTAAATGTCAAAACGGCATGCATGCTATTTGTATCCGTTTGTAAGTACAAGTCACAGGCACGAATATTTTGGGTTTTAGCACAAACCTCAGGTTAGCTAACTTAATAGGTAGAAGTTAAACAACTGTAAAGGCCAGCGCACACTGGGGACGGCAGGGCAGAGCATTTTATTTTTACCCGACGTAAATTGGTGCGTTGCTCTAAGTAACAACATACAGATTCCAATGTTCAAGGTAGCGAAAGGAAATCCCCTTTGATGGGATAGGATAGATAAGTTAACATTTTCATCTGTGTCTTATTACCAATACTTATACTTATGAATATACGGGCGATCATGGCCAGATATCGCACAAGATAGAGAGGTTTGGAAGGAGAAAGGGGAGGCCTTTGCTCAGCACTTTTTTTTTGAGAGCCTAACGTGGGTCCCCACGACAGGCTCTCAAAAAAAAAGTTAGAATGCTCTTCCTTGCCGTCCTGGGTTTGAGCTGGCCTTAACAAGGACAGGACATGGAGCCTCTGATGCCTGTCTAGGCAAATAACGTTTTTCACACGACACACTGATGACATCAGACGGGATAAAGTCCGTCACCAACTCAGAATGACTTTCAGTTTTGAGTAAAAGATAACCGTTTTGATTAGTTTTACCCACACATCCTGCAGATAAAACATTATTGTTTATGTACATCTACATATGATATCAACTAACCATGACGATGCAAAACGCGTTCAAAGTGCAATATGTCGAAATATTGCGGTATATTCTTACATCACATGGAGCAAATTGGATTATTCCAATCTGCCCCACCAACCGCTAGACCCACTATAGGATCCGACGGAAACGGAATCCCCTGGCTTCACAGTATTCTTTTTGAAAGTGTTTATCTCTTTCTTTAAACATAACAAGTCAATAACTTCTTAAATGTGGAGGGTATGTGCCTACAGTACCTACTCGTACATATCATTGAATTTTTCATTACTCATTCTCTGAAAGTATGTCTGAGGTTGCCTGAGGAGCAGGATGAAAGTAATACTTTTCATCCCTAGGGAGAATCGCTTTCAACTGACAGATGTCAAATTATAAAAAGAAACTAGTGTTCCAACTTTCTATGCAACCACGATGTAAAATTGAAATAACTTAAAGTTAAGTATTGATTAAAGAATATATATTTTTTAAATAACTTTATTACAATTCAGTTTCAACAATTTCTTTAAAATAAGGTAGAGTTGGGCAAAATATTTACAATTTTTCAATGATGAAAACGAAAAATAATGGCTGAATAGCAAGCTGGCTACAGAAAAAAAAAAAAAAATAGGCAATCCGAAATAAAATGTACTATTTTTTTCTTTAGCTTATTCATGTTTTGATATTTACTTTCCTTGTATTCGTAATGAAAAGCAGTGTTTACCTCGGGTTAAAGACTTATTTAGTCCCTCGAAGTATTGGCGCCCGAACGTTACTTTCACCCCTGGGGAAACAATGTACACACATCAAAAGTGTCTAGGGATCAACATATATTTTTGCAATAACTTTTCTCCTGATTGATATTAATTAAAATTTTCTTTAAGGATTCATCAAATAAAGTGTTTTCGTTTGTCACAGTAACGATAAACCAAGTCACCTTTGCATTTTTCTAATAAAGGGATTTTTGACATTTGAACCACTAACATTAAAGTTCGAAAAAAAGACTGAAATAACAGTTTTCTTTAAAATTTTATTGGGTAACTTAAACAATTAATAATCCGTGTTTCTACCGCGAACACTAACAACACAAGAACATCGGTTTGGCATACTCAAAATGAGTTCATCCAAATCACGCTGTGGAATGGCCGCCCATGTTCGCTGCAACAACAAAAAAAGGTCTTCTTGCGACTGGATACCCTCCATATTCGGCAGAGCTCTTCTCTGTAGCATATCCCATGCATGCTCAATCGGGTTCAAGTCTGGCGACTGAGCAGGCCAGGGCAGGACATTGATGTTAGCTGCGGCGAGAGTCTGTCTTACAACTCTTGCGGTGTGCGGTCGTGCATTATCATGCATTAACTGAAATAAGGGACCGATTTGCACTTGTAGAGGAACGATGACGTCTGATACAATCGTCTCAGCATAAATTTGAGCGTTGAGGTTGCCTCTGATCCAAATCAACTCAGTTCTTCCGCCGATCCAAATACCCGCCCATACCATGATGGTTCCACCACTATAAGGATGGACTTCCTGGCAGGATTTTAATCGCTGTTGGCGTCCAGGGGTTCTCCAGTGTCGTATACGTCTTGTATCCGGTCTCATACCAAAACGAGACTCATCAGAAAAGCACACGAAACGCCATTGTTCTTCTGCCCAATTTCTGTGTTCAAGAGCCCATTGATATCGAATCCTACGATTGTGCATTGCTATAGGTGGTACCCGTAGCGGTCTTCGGGAATGAAGGTTCACTTCATGCAAGCGGTTTCTGACTGTTTGGTCGCTAATTAAGTTCCCTGAAGAGTGATGAAGCCTCACGGCTAACATCATGGCGGTTATTGTTGGAGCTCTTCGAGTTAAGATTTGAATGTATCGGTCTTGTCTCCGTGTGGTGCAGCGATACCGTCCTCCATGGCGCTCAGCCACGGTACCAGTGCTTCGGTAACGTGTCCAAAGTCGACTGATAACACTCTGACTTGTATTCAGAGCTAAAGCCACAGTACGTTGCCGGGAACCAGCTTCTATCATTCCCACGGCTCTGAGCATTTCTTCCCTGCTTAAATGACGTCGCCGCTCCATAATAACGTTGGTTTTAATCAGTAGTAGGGAAACAGTAGCACTAATAATGTCTTCAATGCGTTGTATGTTTTTATAGGGAAAATATTGACAGCTGATTTTCATCTTTTACTCGAATTTGATTCACAGTTCCTGATTCAAATTATGAAATGCACCAAAAAGGATCCATATAAATTTATAAAATCATAAATTTATTACAAAGCCACATCTCAATCTCAAGAAATCCGCATAAAAATGCTTGATCCCTAGACACTTTTGATGTGTGTACTATTAAAAGAGGTCCTCAGACATTTTACTGTTTCTCCCCGGATGAGGACCCCAATACCAAACACAAACAAGATACTTACTGTACTGTCTGGATCTTTTGGACCTAGTTATTTCAAACTACCCTCATCTGAAGAAATTAAAATTTCAACAATAAAAACAACAAAATGCTCTTATTTTCTTGACGATTTTACGTATTCTCTTAATTGCACTTTTGAAGCATAATTTCTAGGCGTGATAACATTCTGCTACTCATGATGGTAACGCATTTTAACTTATTTGTCGCAAGACTTTGTTTTTTTTAATCATTGTTTCCAATTGATATTATGTTCACTCAAATATGAACTTTATAACAATTCAGTTGATTTTAGAATGACTAGTTCCTAATTTGTTGAAGCTGCAGCAGCAAAATGAACTTTACGTGTATTTTTAAAGTTTTTTTTTTGTCAAATACACATTTGTTAAAATTTTTTGGAAGTTAAATTACGAATTTAGAGAGAAAACTATAAAACTTATGTCAATTAATTAAAAAAAAATAAGTAAACGTATGTGTGCAGCCGTAAACAGTAAAAATACCGGTAATACTGACATATTATCGTAATAAAAACCAACGTAAAATAAATCTCAGAACATTTATTTCTAATTACAATATTATACAAAATTAACTAAATTACTTGATCACCCGTATGCGATTAATAACGGTGTAGTTGAACGAGTCACAGATAGTTTTGATAGCAAGCTAATTATTTCTACTATACAGGAATTATAACTTCGAGGAAACATGACTTTATACATAAAACATACATATTACAAAACTGTGAGGTATGCAGGCAACTTATATAATTTGCACAACAGAGGTAACCAATGCATAATTATATGTACGCTAGATGACCAATCAATGTATACAAAACCAGTTTATGCGGGTCTCGTTGTACGGGAAATCTATTGAAAGTTAGGCCATGTTATACTGGAAATGTACAGTTTGATGTGTCGCCGTATGTAGGAGACACTTTTGGCTAAGTTTTGACCACACAGCATAACTCTGTAAAAAGATCTCGTTGCATGTATACTAAACAGTTTTACCAACTGTACATAATAAAAATCTTATAAAGCGTTTAGACGAGGAAATCTTCAACAAATGCATATTTCTAAGGGAAATATGAGGAAAAATTAATAAAAAAATGTGTTAGAAATGTGTCCCGGGAAAATGATAATACAAACAAAAAACAAAGATAGCGACACACTACCGGAGTTAACTCCGTGACGTCATAATGACTACGTTTATTTTCTGTTGCAATGTGTTGTGAAATAGAACCTCCTTTATTTATTTTTACATAATTTCGACATGTCATTGTTTTAAATGACGAAATATACACATCATTTTAGGACGTAGCTCCAGTTCATAAAACAATGATAAAAAAACATCTACCTACACAGTATAAGTTATTAAAAACATAATTAATCATAGATAGATAGTGAGTAACTTATCTAAGTAAAATTGTAATCTAGTCAATTTGGAGTGATGTTGATACGTGTCGAAGTTAGTTATTAAGTATGTTTTAACCTGATATCCCTTTCTCAACCTTTACGTATTTCGTTATTTAACATATAGAATGGTAAAGGGAGAGTACCCAAAAAACTTTGTAGAAATGCCATGAATCGTCGGCCAAAAAAGTGGTCTACCAGTCTAAGATAAGACTTCAAGATTTCCCAGTGATATTGTTAGCTGTCAAAACTCATAAACAACTTTCTTGGCCGACCTAACCCGTTCCGGCACGCATAGTCTTGAAACTCCGTGTAACAATTCTTTCTTCGTCCCATCTCGCAACGCATAGCAACATAGCATCGAGATACAAGCTAGTGGTGGTCTAGTACAGGCGTTCGGCCTTGCTGGGCCCGTGCGCGCATGCGTAGTTCGCCATGCGTTGTTCCAGCTCGGGCCTGAAGTGTCTGATGAGGCCTTGGACGGGCCAGGCCGCGCCGTCACCCAGGGCGCAGATTGTGTGGCCTGGAGATAAAAAGTGGTTACGATTTGCAATTGTTATTATTATTGAGAGGAAACGATGACTAGATCGTTTGCTAAGTTAGCGTTTGATATGAATATGAACTTTAACTTTCTAAGAATAAAGTTCGTATTCGTATGAGGTATCTTCACAAACGAAAGTCAAAATGCCGTCAGACAATTTTGCCCTAATGCAGCTCCCTGGCGGAACTTTATGGCAAGGGAGTTTCAGATGACGAATCTACTACTGATGATATTATAGTACCTACACGTGTCTTGCCACCCACTTCGTACGCGTTCACACAGATTCGAACTGTACAAACTACAATATTTAACCTGCATCTTTTCGGAACCATACGGCTAACTGTCTTTGCGAATAACAATAAAGACTATCTTTAGTGAATAGTTAGGTACCGAGTCGCACTATCTGAACCGTAAGGTATCGTCCTAATAGAATGCGAATGCGCGATCATCGCGCGAGTAAGCGATGCGACCATCGCGTGTTCGCGCGATTGCAAAAACTGGGACATCGTCCTAATAGAACGCGAATGCGCGATCATCGTAGGTTCGCGCGAATTTTAGTCGTACGAACGCGCGATTAAACATATTGAACTCTAATAGGTGTCCTAACTGACAATCGCACGACGCGGTCGCGCAACTCAAATGTTTGTAAATCTATTCGCACGAACTTAGTTCGTACGAACGCGCGATCAAACATATTGAATTCGAATAGGCGTCCTAATTGAAATTCGCGCGATAATTACGTCGGCGGGCCGCTGTGCCCGCGCCCCTCGCTCGCTCGCGTCGTCAATTCGCGCGATGATAGGACACCCAGTTTTTGCCATCGCGCGTACACGCGATGGTCGCATCGCTTACTCGCGCGATTCTCGTTCTATTAGGACGATGCCTGGGTGTCCTATCATCGCGCGAATTGACGACGATATTTAACTGTTAATTAGTTAACCGTTATTTTTACGTACGATGATCGCTCATTCGCGTTCTATTAGGACGATGCCTAACTGGCATGCGCACACCATGCGCGCGGCATGGCAGAGCAATTTATCTCTACCCAACGTAAATGCATACGTGGCTAGTGGTAACAAGATACAGATTCCAATGTTCAATGCCTCTTGATGCATTGGGGTCAATATTTAAATATTGGAATCTGAATGCTGATCTCGAATCGACGTGTGCTCACTCTTTTATAGAAGGTGTGATCACAATATTTTTGTATTAAAATATCGTACAAGACAACGCTGTTTGAACGGCCGCATACTGCATTGAATGTTGCCAGTAATTTGTTGTCGCTGCAACAATGTCGCTCACTCTTTTAATAGTGCTGCATGGATATTTTGGCGCGTGGACTTTTTCGGGACTAACGCTGCCTGCTGTCTTGTTTTACGGAATTTTCAATATAATTTTCACCAACAGCGCCCGCTTGTCAATGACATTGAACGATGGAGCACTGTTATCGTGAATAAGAGGATATAGTATTTACCTTCAATTTGTTTGGAGATCTCCCATAACATGTCAATTTCTTTGGGTGACGCGTTGCCGACAATCATTCTGTAAAGATAAAAAAAAATGTGTGTTATTTTACATATGGTATTTTTATTTTCTCTCTTCGGCTCTGTATGGTGTCGGACGTAAATAGTAGCACCATCCCATATCTTCCCGTGGGTGTCGTAAGAGGCGACTAAGGGACTTGCCAGAGAATGGGCAGCAGTGTTCTCTGTGCTTTTGTAGCAACCGTACTGCGATCGCCAACCTGCCTGCCAAGCGTGGCGATTATGGCAAAACCCCCAAAATGACAATGTGGCGACACTTGGGGGAGGCCTATGTCCAGCAGTGGACGTCTTTTGGGCTGAAATGATGATGTGATGATTTAAATTTTCATATGAATATCTGTTATGAATTTTGTAGTAGTGTAAAGAAGCTGTGTTCCCCAATAATGGTAATATCTCTTTACTATTAACAAACAGGTAGCTTATGCACATCTTTATATGCCTAGCCTTACTATGTTGGGGTCGGCTTTCAGTCTAACCGGATGCAGCTAAATACTATTTTACATGGAGCGACTGTATATCTGACCTCCACAACCCAGTTAGTACTGGGTAATACGATACCACTTGGAAAGACTGTTTATCGACTTTCGGGCCACGGACTACCTGTAACGACTGTCAAAGATGTACAAATGACAACGGCATAACGTGCTTTCTGAGGCACGGAAGAAACTCGGTAAGTAACGGGTTGATCACCCATCCACTGGCCAACATTGGCAAGCGCGGACCACGAGCTTGAGCAAAATCAGCCTATAATGTTCCCACTGTTGGAACAAAGACCTCCTCTCTATGGGAGGGGGCTTTTATCCATCACGCGAGCCCAGTGCGTCATCGATTTTTTGGTTCTTGCCGGTTTCCTTGCGATTTTTACTTTCACCATTTTGAGCGCAGTGGTGAAATAAATTACACCAAGATACGCGCCCGCCGGCGTTCGAAGTCGCCTGGGTTCAAACACAACTGTTTTAACAGGTAGCTTTAGGATAATCCGATGCTTAATCCTGCATTGCAACACGTGGTGTTTTACATTTGTACTATTTCACAAGCGCGAGTAGATATTGCCAATATGATATGTTTTGTATTTTTTTATAGTATAAAAAGGGTAGTAATTTAACGGACTTCTATCTAATAGCATTTTTGTCATCCAAACAATAACTTGTCTTCTAAATTACTAACTCAGCCATCATAAATGTGCATCTAAAAAGTACTATCTCAGCCACCATATATCATCAATGTCAGTTACTGTGAATAAATCACAGCAAGATTTTTTATTTTAAAGCATCTATATTTTTGTGATATGAATTCAAGCAATAAGCTTCTAAAATAACTATATTTAACGTCCATAAAGTAGTTCTATCGACTTCTAATTTTATAACTTAGTATGTTTAAAACCAAGTTATGTTGGACTAATTCATAACTCGTCCTATAATTTATTGGTCATAAAAAATGTACCTAAAATAATTAACTATACACTAAATATAAGAAACAAGACAATCGTAGCATTTTTTTTTTTTGGAACATTTGACTCTTTTTAGTGTATAAATTCACCTAAAGTATTAAATTCATGATTAACTCCAATATTTTGTGATAGGCTTGAACGACGTAGCCTCGCTGCGCGGGACTCCTATTTCTGTCTGCTAGGTTTAAAGTAACCTAACACGAATTGGATGGCGGGGTCTTAGTTCGCTCATTTCGAATAACGCTCTCTCATTGGTGGTAGCGGCCATTGGCAGTTGCTATTTTCAGGTTAAAAGAATACAATATATTATTTTACATGCTAAGTTATACATATTAATTAAGTTTTCGAGTTGACGCCTAAACTACATTTTTTTAAAGAAACATACTTTGAAGTTGTAAAACGTAAAATGTTGTTGAGCTGCTAGCTGAGTTAGTTTTAGATGGTGATGTATAAATCAAGGAGACAAGTAAAAAAATTGTTGCTCTTTATTTGAAATATTTAGTTGGTGTTGTAAAAACACGAATTAGTTTATTAGAAGCCTTCTTATTTTCCCGTGGCTTACATATTGGGGCCAAATACAAATTTTGCCGATAGATTTATAATTTCCCGTAAAAATACTTGCAAAACTAGTTCATGAGAATATTATATTTTTATATTCCTATGAACTAGTTTTACCAGTTTTTAATTTATTGTCGTATCGTCTTTCTTAGTCTAGGATTCTATCTTTAGTCTAAGATTTTTCACCTAACCCTAAAAAATAACCTGAATAAAACCCCCTGATGACCCTTAGACTGCCATAAACACGTTTTGAGAAGAAGAATATTGACTGCGTCTATGGTCTAGTCATCGCAAGCGCGACTGCTGAGTATGTGGTCCTGAGTCTGATTCCCAGGTCTCGCAAAGTGTTATTGGGTTTTTCCATCAGGAATATCTCAGTAGCAGCCACGGAGTCTGGTTTTGTGCCCGTTCGATGTCAATAGAATCGCCCCTATTACTATGGGATTTAAATATAACTGGCGTGTGGGTGAACTATTGGGTACAGCTTTGCCTAACCCTTCAGGCGTGAAGTTTGAAGAATTTTCAAACCCACCTCTCAACAATCTTGTTCATCCAGCCGACTCCCTCGCGACAAGGCGTGCACTGTCCGCACGACTCGTGCTTGTAGAACACGAGGAGACGAGAGATGGCCTTGACGATGTCCGTGGACTTGTCCATCACGATGATGGCGGCTGTGCCGAACGCCGACTGCGCAGCTACCAGCGCGTCGAAGTCCATTAGGACGGTGTCGCACACGCTGTGGAAGAGGAATATTAATCTCTGAATTTTAAGGCGCTGAGCAGATGATGGACTATTTCTCCCCTGGACAGAAAACATCATCTGCATAGCCTTTTCCCAACTATTTTGGGGTCGGCTTCCAGTCTAACCGGATGCAGCTGAATCCCAGTATTTTACATGGATCGACTGCCTATCTATCTATCCCCCGGACAGAAATAATAACTGAAAATAATCCGATGTTTTTCGTCCATTGTTTGTTGCAAATTGTCCATTGTCTGCTCAGCGCTTGGTGATGATAATGATGAAAGATGGTTTTTTACTTCATTTCCTATTTAGGAAACACCGCAGCGCGGTTCTCAAACGATTATAGACCTTGCGTAAGTTGAAAATGGGGTAGATAGTTGAAAAACACCATGGTTTGTTATATCTTATTTTATAGTAAGAGTCTGACAGAACTGTCCGTCCACCTCAGGGCGGAGGACACTCCAGAATCTTAAAAGAAATTATATTTTTTCCCACAACATTATCATAAAAAAATGTAATTGTAATAATTTACCTACTAAATTTTTAATAGTGAAGAATTACACCATTTCTATTTATTTATTTTCACTCACTGTTTAGGAATAAGCGGCGTAGACGATCCTCCAGGTATAATAGCTAGCAGGTTATCCCAGCCTCCGGTGACGCCGCCCGCGTGTCTCTCGATGAGCTCCTTCAGAGGGATGCTCATCTCCTCCTCCACCGTGCAGGGCGTGTTCACGTGACCGGAGATGTTGTACAACTTCGTGCCCTGGTTGCGCAGGCGACCGAACGACGCGAACCAAGCGCCACCGCGACGGCAGATTGTCTGAGAGAATGGAAGAAAAACCTGTTTAGTCTGCACAAATACGATGCGACGATGTAAAATAACACAAAATAGCCAATAGCCCCATTCTGGCAGAAAAAAGTTGGTTAAGAAGAGAAGTTTATTCATAAACAAAGTGTTATTAAAATTATTGAAAACCCGAGCTGTTACTGGAACCATCAATATGAACAACTTTTGGTAACAAAGCAAACTTCTTTTTCTTTTATATTGAACTTCAGAAATCAACAAGGGAATTTTTGTATCAAGCCTGATATTGCGATAAAAAGTTCTCAATCATAATGATGGGTAAGTATTGCCCTTTTCAGTTATCCAGTATTTTTTGTATATTCTAAAAAGAGATAATACCTAAATACTACATAATATATTGCTCAACAACTTACCGGCGCCACTGAAATTGTCTCCACATTGTTGACAGTAGTGGGGCACCCAAACAGGCCGATATCAGCGGGGAACGGGGGCTTCAGACGGGGCTTGCCTTGCTTACCCTCGATGGACTCAATGAGAGCGGTCTCTTCGCCGCAAACGTACGCACCGGCACCGCGGTGAACATACACGTCAAAGTCGTAACCAGAACCACAAGCGTTCTTACCAAGGAAGCCAGCTTGGTAGGCCTGAAATTGAGTAATGTGTTATAATTAATAAGTTTCCTAACATAAAGCAGCATCCCTAACAGTACACCCACATATGTTTTTTAAGACTCATGTAATAATAGGGGGTGATCCTATTGCCATCAACCACTCATCATTAATAACTTTCATATTTTAATAATTATTTGGTGGTACACTATGTTGCCAGATAGCGATTAAAAGTTAAGGCTTAAAAGTTGCAGCTTGTTTCAATCACGTAACTAAACGTACGTACGTACGTACGTCACGTACTAAAAGCTATTCCTAAACTGAACTACTGAAATAGTATATTTCATTACGAGTCCGGAAAGCCTGTCATTGCAAAGAGTTCCGACAAATGTCTACCCGAGCCGAGGCGCAGCCGAAGGTGAGGGTTGACAGTCGGAGCAAGTTGCAATGACGGTTCCGCACATGTACTGAACAACTATTTTTAATACAGTTGCGAAAAAATGAAGCAATTAAAAAAATAACATTTTTGGAAAATGGCGCCAACCGTAAAAGAACATAAGTAGAGATTTTTTTTGTTTTCTTCACCCATTCTGGGTAGGCAAAGGGAACTATGCCCATACAGCCAAGTTTTTTTTTTTTATTAATATGAAATAAAAATGAAATTTAATGAGATGAGATGAAATGAAACCTAACCTAACTCATTGAATCAAATCATTAAATCTGATATTGAAACAAATTAGTAGCTTCTTTTTAGAAATATTTGCATGAATCATAAAAACTTCTATGATTTTTTTTAGTAAAAACTTCGTGATTGGTTTTTTCTTTTTAATAGACATTATTTTGACAGTAGGGAAAGAACGCACGAGTTCGGACAAGGTAAAAAAAAAAGCTCGAGTTTGTAATAGCCCACATCCCGAACGCTATACGTCCCTGCAATACGCCACTTTTTGAGCAACTGTATTAAAAAAGACTTAACTACTTGTACCTTGAATACATTTTAAAGCAAATAGAAGACAGAGGATAATTTGAAGAAATAAAATACTAAGATCTCTTACCTCAGCAATAGCCACCTGCAGGTTACTGGCTTCATTATAAAACTCTCCTCTAATATAGATATAGGCAGCAATGGCGCCGATAGCCCGTCCAGCGATCAGACAGCCTTCCACCAACTTGTGAGGGTCATGTCTCATGATCTCCCTATCCTTGCAAGTACCAGGCTCTCCTTCATCAGCATTCACTACGAGGTACTTGGGGCGTCCATCCGAGGGTTTTTGCATGAATGACCATTTCATGCCAGTGGGGAAACCAGCACCACCGCGACCACGAAGACCAGATGTTTTCAGCTCATCTGTAAAATTTGGATTGATTTATGGTTTACTGGTTCAGGCATTTGAAAATAATAATTCTCTTTATTCATTAGATGTGAATTAGTATAATATGCAGTAGAGTTCCAAACAACAATATACAAACTGTCTGTTTTATTTTACCGGGTTCTAAAATCTCTCTTTCTTCTTGTAATAACCTGCCTAAAACACAATTTTCAATTGTCAATTTCCAAGAGCTGCCAAAACTAAAGAGAGATTCGGAAGAGACCTAGGTAAAAAAAAAGAGTAATAAACTTGGAACAGATCACTTGTACACTAATTGAGATCTTTATTTTGCATTCTACTTTTCTTTATTTTTTTCTCATTTACGTGCATGTGTAAGCGGGCACGCCCTTTATGTATGGAGGCTTTAATAATTCTTGTTTTTTTTTTTATATAGTTTATAATAATGACATGGTGTGTGCTAGCTGACATGTGACATTAATTTGATATAATGGATTCTTTGTTTAAATAAACTTGACCACTGTTGTGTAGAATCTGGTTCTTCTAACCTAACAAACAGAGTGTTGCTGGAGTTTATTTCGCCACTTCTTCTTCCCAGCTAAAACACTAGGAAGTGGAGAAGGACGGGCGTTTTGGAGGACTGTCTCTTGTAATTTTGATGTTCCAACAGTGCTGATTATCAGCCTAATTTGAATAAATTACTTTTTTTTTATTTAGAACTTTCATGTTTGTAGGTCAGATTTGAATGGTCTGTTGTAACTTATTGTCAGGGTTTCAGCAGAAGCAGGTAGCTATTTACTTTTACTACTATACAACAATAAAAATTTAAGAATAAATCATCAAGAAATTAAAGGGGTTGACAAATAATAATTGTAAGATGTAGTAGTCCTAAATGATACTCACTGACAAGCCAAGGGGCGCCCTTCAGCAATATTTCTTTGGTCATGTACCAGTCGCCGCGGGACATTGCAGCCTTGAGTCTCCAGTCATGTCGCCCATACAGGTTCGTGAAGATTCTGTCGCAGTCCGACAACGGTGACCCGAACTGTTTTCCCTCTGGTGCCTTCTGCTGCGTCCCTTGGTAGCGGACCGGCACATTGTTGCTGCTGACAGTTACAAGCGGGCCGACTATGCCTAAAACGAGACGTAAAAATTATGTAAGTCACTCATTACACTGCGCACCCCAACAATAACAATTACGTGTCTACTTGATTAGATTTTTAATGTTGTAGGAACTCAATCTAGGATAGTAGATTGATTATTATGGGTACATTATGCTACCAAATATGTACCCGATTGTGGTTTTGCCCTTTGAATTATTCTCGCCAGCACACCAGCCATTTTTTCTGGAGATGTCAATTACTCAAATGTGTCAAAGGCAAAATTCAAACAAAAATCATCGTGACATTTTAGAGGAAAGTTACCAGTTACAATTACACGATTAAAGGCCTTTTATATCGATTCCGCATTGCCATGAAGAAAAAATAGCATGTTGTCGTCAGGGTTTATTTGTATTCTGTGGTAACAATTTGGCAGATAAACTCACTGACATCTGACAACCACAGTAAAACAAAAGTCAAAGTCCAATTTGATTTCGGAATTCGTAAAGACGTAAAAGTTGTTACCTCTATTTATATTTAAATGTAAATAATTAATTATTTCCACTGTTTTGCATCACAATTCATTACATAAATTAATTGTATTGTGTTCTGTATAATAACAGTCTTTTTAACCTTGTAATAATGCTAGCCGGTTAGTGAATACTAAAAGTCACTCTGGAATGATCAACTTCATTTATTTTCGCATTTATTTTTAAAACAAATTTCATCTTCCACCTCATATTACTTAGCATAGTTCTTGTATTTAATTGTTTATCTTGTTGACCCTCTGATCGAATATTCTTTTTATTTGTTTCTTATTATTGTACACCTTTGAGTGACAGTAATAAATTACGTTCTGTTATAAAAAAAAACATCTGTGAAGATAATATTTTTAAAGAGTGTGTCATAACTGCTTTGAAATTAATTGTAATCAAAGTATAATCTATTCACATTTCTAATATAAAATAAGACAATGTCAGAAATTATTCCAGCTGTTACTAAGCTTACAAGTAGGGTTATTAGGATTCTAGGATGTAATCCAGGAGTTATGACTCTTCAAGGCACAAATACATATTTGATAGGCACTGGAAAAAAGTAAGTACCTATAGTGGCTACAGTTCACAGCATTAATTAGTATTAGTAAGCTCCTTTTAAGCAAATTATTGTGACCTTGCCCCACAATTATTTAAAATTGCAAATGTTCATTTATTTTTGTATTGTTTTTTTTACTTAGCCTGAAATGCCTTAGTCTATGGACAAAGGCCACCCATTTCTTCCACTTCTGTCATTTTAATGGTTTTTAGCCGGATTCTGTTAGATACTGGTGATAAAGATGTGAAAGACTACCAAAGCCAGTTGGCTGCGGTGTTGAAACAAGAACAAGTGAACATCGAGCATATTATTTTAACTCACTGGCATCATGACCACGTCGGCGGTGTTGAGAACCTGTATGGCAGTATAGCTAGTAAGAAATTGTATTTATCTAAAGGCTTATAGCTTATTGAGACAGTTGTCAGGTAGCTGTGTAGTTCTGCTGGGGCCGCAGGACTGTTCAAAAGATATACTGTGACACTGGAACACAAAGGGCTAAGAAGGAACATGGATGGGTTTTAGTCAGTACAAGTCGTAGGACACTCCCTTCCAATCCGCGGGAGGGATCATTTGATGATTTTCCCATCTATAAAAAAAAATGTAGCCGCACAATGCAAGATGGACATGGTCATAGCATCTTCTTCTTCTTTATGGGGTTTTGGTTTCCGCACTTAGTCCCTTAAGTGGACCATTGTGCGTGATGGTCATAGCATTATAGCATTATATACTTATGTAAAAGTTTGTGAGGATAGACATATTGATGTTGGTGAACTATGCAAAAACTATTGAATGGATGTGGATAAAAACTGTGCACACAAATAATTTAAAACCTGTATTAACACAAAATACTTTTTCCCCGTAGTACCATCCTGTGAGACAATTATGTATTTTTTTGTGTGTTCTTGTGGCATGCACCAATAAGCATTTTTTCCTTCTTGATTTTTCTACAGTTAAATTTTCAAAGAACTGGCAACTCAATGTTTTTACGAGTTACATAATTTTTACAAAAGCTGGATTTTGCACAAAATTGTTATATTTGTTCCCTTTGTCTTTTAACGGCATTTTGACAGATTAATTAAATTAAAAATTAAATTCAACATAATTATGTATGAATGTTGATTTAATTTTTAAAATTTTTAAATATAAATATACAGGTTATGGTATATTTAAAAACTTTAATAATCTTGTATTAACAAATAAACCTCAAATATTATTTCAGAAGAGCCAAAAGTATGGAAGCATAAAAGAAGTTATGATGATGATCCAGAAGAACTGCCACAAACAGTACCAATGAACTGGTTATCGGATGGCCAAAAGTTGAAGGTAGAAGGGGCTACTCTCAAGGTTCATCATACTCCAGGCCATACCACTGACCATGTGGTGCTGACTCTGCTAGAAGAAGATGTTCTTTTCAGTGGAGACTGCATACTGGGTGAAGGAACTGCCGTGTTTGAAGATCTTTACACGTACATGAAGAGTTTGCACAGAATTTTAGAATTAAAACCTGATGTAATTTATCCAGGACATGGGAATGTTATTCAGGTAGTTATTTTTAACTAGCTGTACTTAGCATGCATGGCAATGCACTTTTTCCTACCTACCCTAGCCTACCTACCTACCCTACCCTCCTACCTACCAACCCTACCTACCCACCGTACCCTACCTACTTTTCTCACATTTTATTTCCCTGGACTACAACAAAGATTTCAAAACCAAAATCAGCTAAATGGGCCAGCCATTCTCGAGTTCTAGCAAGACAAATTAACAGCAATTGATTTTAATATAATTATGGATTATTATTACTACTTGAACTCTTGTGATAGTGATGCCTGCCTATGTTGATGTCTACACAATTTTCTAAAGTGACTCTCGATTAATTTTATCATTTTGTACCATCATTCTAGTCGTAACAATTGTAAATGAAACGTTTTCAGGACCCCATGGATAGAATAAAGTTCTACATAAATCATAGGAACCAGAGAGAGTATCAAATACTAAAAGCATTAAAGGAGAAAAAGGATTCAAAACTAAATGCGATGGAGTTAGTTAAAGAAATTTATAATGATACACCTGAACATTTGTGGCCAGCAGCGGCACACAATGTTACACATCATTTGAGAAAGCTGGCCAAAGAGAAAAAGATCATTTGTACGGAAATTGATGGAGAATGTAAATGGCAATTTGCTGAAAATATAGATAGTAATCTATAGTGATATTTGTTATACCAGAAAGGGGTAATTTTAATTTGGTATTGTTATTATATTACTTGTTCATGTTTTTTATTTTTATTTTGGAAAGCTAAATATAAACTCTTTTGTTTAAATATTTCTTTTTTATTTTAGAGCACAACATTTATATTATTTTCTGGATAAGGTACTCTTGTCTTGCTTATTAGTTCAAATAATGTTAAAAAAATAGTTATCAAAACTAAAAACCTGACTGAAAAACAAAAAGCAAACAGGAAGCAGGTGGGACCAATTTGAACATAAAATTATAAAAATATGGCCTGCATCCAAATGTGTTAGTTTTTTGCTTTTCAATCGGGATTTTATGTTTTTATAATAACGTTTTTATTACCAGCTTAAAAAAATAATTAAATGTAAATAAATAAATCGTAGGTCTTTGTCAAAAATGAGCGTAGCATCATATCTCTCGCCGATTAATAATTCAAAGAAAATGACACATGGTCTTGATTTGGTTGTAAACGGACGGATGGCAAACTGCTTGGCCACGAGCTACACGCACGAGCGACAAACTTGTTGCGATTGATGAAATTGCTTAGACTCTTAGAGCATGTCGACTAGTCGTCGAGACCCGATACATAATAGTAGACACGTTACCTAGTAGTAAGTAAAGCACGCGCGTCGCAAGTCGCATAGCGTGAGGTCTTGAAAGGAACGTGAAGATTGTCCCAGAAAATAATAATTTGATTTTCATAAATAACTATTTATTTCATAATGTTTAATACAACAACATAACATTCCATAATACACAAAAGATAAATCACATCATAATGTGAATTAAAAAACAAACTCAGCTTTGTGGATGTATTAAGCCCTTGATATTATAAGATCTTATATACTATAGTATTATTACAATTAAGTAACTTATTTATTAACAACAAATAATATGAGTGAAGTGATAGTTCGATTGTCATCATTATTGCTTCTACTTTAGAATCTGTTTTTGGTACCCCAGTGAATGGAACATTATGATATGCATGATGTACCTACTTTTATTTTCAATCACTATAGCAATGCTGTCGCCATAATTTCATAATGAGTTATATAATTATGATGGATTGGACCACGCGATAAACATTTACTGAAAAAGCTATATCGTTTTACATTTCAATACTGGAGAGTGGGTTCAATATCCTAGCTAGAACTAGTGTTGTAAGTACTTAAGTATATTGCCACACTTTTTCATATTAATATGTTATCATGTGTGATCGGAATAGGTAGAGTTTATTTACCTGTAATTCAAGGAAGTAATACCTGTGGCTAATACCCCCTCTAATTGAAAATTTCTGTTAAGGCCCATAATAAGATTCCGGGATTTCAGAGGGGGAGGGAATTTTTAATGCTTGATGCGTCTTTTATGGCCCTTTTAATGTACTTGTTTTTTTTTACTGTGACCCTGACATAACTATGATAATTATCATTAATAAATAAACTAAAACTACAGTAGTTTTTTTCAAAAGTTGTTTCTTGAGGTTTGAGCAGAGAAATAATCTATTCCGGTCTCTGGTGATCAATGAGTAAGTTAATTTTACTATCAACTATTGCAGGTCCACTAAGTAGAATTAAGTTGTAAATGTAAAACATTTCGTGCAACTTCAAAATAAAAAGACTATGGGTATGACACCAGTCCCATTGCCAACGGGAAAGCGACAAGCGATTGACTATATTCTCGCTTAAAAACATACAAACGATTGTAGGTCCTGTATAAATGAGATGCATGAAGTGGCGTACCTAATAAAAACAGTTATGTTTATATCCCCTTGTAATGGGGGCGAGTCTATTCGCATGCACAAATCAGACTACGTGGCTGCTGCTGACAAATTCCTGATGGAAAACAACAACACTTTGCCTGACCTGGGAATCGAACCCAGGACCCAATAATAAATAATAGTTGTAGTGGCTGACCGTTCACGTAGGCGAGAACTCTGTCAACCAAACAAGTTTTGTTAAAGTGAAACTTCTTATGCGACTTCCAACAAGGTTGCGTTAAAAGTTTAACGCTACCATGGATGGGGTATGAAAGCACTCATTTCCACATTACAAAGTTTCACTTCTTACGCGCGGAGGGACTCCACGCACTATTTTTTTTAGTTGCTAGCTCGCTTCTCGCTGGCTAAAGGACTGCTGCCTTATGATCAACAAAGAAAATATAACACCGACAATCGCGCCATCGTTTATTACGTGTCGTTATAATACAGAGGTCGCTATCGGCGCATCCGTTTGGGGGGCGGCATCATGTCTGAGTCGTCGTGAAACCTGTGGTTGTCTATGTAGTCGAGTAATATCTCCTTGGTAACTGGGTCCTTTATGCTTTCGCAGACCGCTGGGGAAAGAAAAAGAAATAGATATTGTTAAAAAGAGTAGGCAGCGTTTTTTTTTTTCTAAAATTGGCGGCATTAAAAGTTCAATTTCTATTTTGAGAAGTCTGGTTTTTAGATTATTTTTCTTAGCGTGTCGATGGCAAGTTAAATTGGCCAAGGACTGCGCTCCGAGTTTGGCTTTCAGTGACGTTCATCAGTTCAAGATGTAAGAGAAGAGTTTGAGTATAACTGTAACATGTTTTGTGCTTTGAAAGTTGGGCCCATAGAGCATTGTCTTTCTGACTCTAAGTAGTTTGGCAGTCTATCTGCTCAGCTGTTTCCAGTAAAGTTAAGTGGAGAAGAGAAATGTAAAATAAGTGTAGGGTGTGTGTGTGTATTTATTTATGTATTATATTTATATTATACATGTTTATGTACATATATGAATTAGATAACTTTATTTTTTTTTTTTTTTTTTTGGTAGGTGCTGGCTACCCTCTTTTTATTTTAAATCTATAATGTCCATCCAAAGATTGTCTGGAAGATATCGCTATCAGCGATAAGACCGCCGTTGTAACCATAAAATTTGCAGTTTTGTAAGCCCGTTATGTTTCATGTTTGGTGTATAATAAAGTTTTATTCTATTCAATAGAACAAAATTCTATTGGTAGTTTGCACATCTCTCGTCTCGTGTTGAAATGGTTTCTGAAGTTCAGTGTATCATAATAAAGCTATGTTAAGTACATGAATGTTTCAATATACTCACAAGTGGCAGTGTTGTAGCTGTTAGGATAAGATTTGTCCGTCCGTTCCCTCATGAACACCCATCGTCCATTCTCAAAGTTACACTCTATGATTTTATTGTCAAGATGTTTGATATCCTTTGTAACCTTCATTGTTGCGAAAGGCTGGTCCATTTTGCCAACGTATAAGTACCCGACTTTCGTAGGCAGTATGCTGGAATGAAATTGGTTGTTTATTTGATAGATCAATGGAATGCCGCTGTTCGTCTGTGTGGTGCAAGCCCGAATGTTAGCTTGTATCCTCAGGATCGAGCAATGATGATATTGGACATTGATTTTGACACTGGTGTAGTGTGTTCACTTTTAGACTACTATTACCCAAATATTTAAATAGTACGATATCACCATACTTAGGTGGCCCCAAAAAGTTTTTACACTGAAAATAGTGTCTTGCATGGAATTATAAATTTCCAATATGAGTCAAACGTCATGGTCAACAAATCAGATCATTTTTTGACAAGGTAATCTCATTATTTAAATGGATGGATTCTACGGTTCCCATCTACACCTCTTCGAGAAATAAAGGGATAATGGTAAATACAAGACTGTCTCATTCTAGTCTAGTGGTCGCAATCGCGACTGCTGAGCATGAGGTCCCGGTTTCGCAAATTGATAATGGATTTTTCCATCAGGAATTTCTCAGCAGCAGCCTGGAATTGTGCCCAGTTCATGGCATTAGGCTCACCCCTTATTACATGGGAGTTAAACAAGAAATGTGGGTCTACTGATAGGTGCTATAAACTAACTGGGTATCGGATCACGGTAAGGACTATCCTTGCTTGCAGCGTTAAAACAGTTAAAAACTTTCTATTCCTTGGTCCCTTTTTTGTCTTATTCCGATTGGTCGAATAACGGTGGTCAAACATCTGGGATCATTAACAGAGCCTGTCTTTTTTTTTTTAAACAAAACATTTGAAAAAAGGGTCACAATTATTTTTGTGTGTTACTACCAAGTAAGGGTGTTAAACAGATGTGGTCATCGCGTGCACGGAATTTTGTTTGAAAATTGTGCCTATGCCCACTTTCCCGATAGTACACCTCTGCCTAATGCTTTGGAGACTACAGGGCTGCTGTTATGCTGGTAAATACAAAAGTCTACAAACTCACCCTTGTCCACCTTGTGTGACAATTTTTAACTTAAAGTCTACACTGTTCATATTACTTGGCTTCCACTTCAGCACATCCTCACATGGTCCTGGTATGTATCTCTAGAAAAAAATACACACAAATCAGATATGGGAAGTTTCCAAGTACATCAAAGGGAGAACACTCAGCTAAGCGGACTTTCAAGTGATAAGTAAGTAAATTTTTGACTCTCCCTCCCCCCTGTAACGCTTAGTAACATTTTCTGTACTCCCCCTCGTCCCCGTTACATAACACCCAAGTGACCATTTTTACCTAAGTAGTGTGAGTTAGGTAAAAATGTTGTTTTTGGAATGTCGCAAAAAATACCTTAGTTATTACAGTTATTATGCGTTTTTTTTTATATATTACGGAACGCGTTGTTCGAACCCCCCTCCCGCCCCTATAAACCATCGTAACGTTTTACAACACACCTCCTTCCCCCTAAATTGCGCTACGTAATACTTGAACGCTTCCTAAGACACAGATTATTACCCCCCAACTAAAGGCCTCTTATTGTAAGGACAATTTGGATGATATCCATACAAATACTATTATAATTAAGGTTGCACAAGTCGACGGCACGAACTCTTTGGCGGGCATGGCTAATATGCATCCTATTTAGTCAGTTTTTAATTTATATAGTTTAATTTATTTAGTATTCATTTATCTAGTTTTTATTTACTTATTTATTTATTTGTTTAGTGAAATATACGACGATTTATAGCAAAAATGAGGTCGTCATATTTCATAAATTGAGTTTTGGCCGTATAGATAATATGGGAAAACTACTGGATGTATCTACTCAAAATAAATTATTTGACCTTTTGAATAAATTATCTATTCCTGTACGGTTTCACTTTTTCCATTTTCATACTACATAAGTAATTTATTTACGCCCAAAGATGAGTTAAAATTAGTGTTGAAATACGGAAGTTTCGACGCTCATAACTTCCAAACCAATATTTTCTTTCCAATTCTGCTCCCATACAGGGATACAGGGCTAGGTAATGACAAGACCAGTTGATAGAATTTTTAGCTTTGAACATACACCGTCAAACAGACGAGTGCGTACCCTTAAGGTGGAAGCCCCAGGATAGCCAGCAAAATTCAGATTTTGCTGGTCAGTGTCTGGCTGTTCAACAAAACATGATTCGGCCGTAATAGGTATGTATTTGCAGAATTCATCATCATCAGCCTATATAATGTTCCCACTGCTGGGACACAGGCCTCCGCTCTATGAGAGGGAGTGGGCTGTAATCCACCACGCGGGCTCAGTGCGGATTTGCACTGTTGGTAGATGCCACATGTCTTCGATTTTTTAGTTCTAGGACATGCCGGTTTCCTCACGATGTTTTCCTTCACTGTTTTTGAGAGCAGCGGTGATGAAAAAATACTACACAAAGTAATGCGCCTGCTGGGTTCGAACCCTCGGTTTACTGCTCGTAAGTCGGGGCTGCCACCACTGGGCCACCGCTGCTCTCCAGAATGTTCTGCTTTGCAGAATTATAATCATTAAAATCAACAATTGGTTCTTAACTTCTTAGTTTCATAAAGTATTGGGAGAACTTAGTTTCTTACAATTACGATTTTAGTACTAACCTCCTTAGAAGGCTGGAATATAAGACCGTCAGGTTCATGCGACAGTGTCTTGGCGAACTTCTCGCCCAACAGCTGTCTCGCCATGGGAAGTTCCCAGAATTGCTTCAGCCGTATACTAAACGGTTCCCGCTCTTTCTTAATTATACCTTCTTTCATTGCTTGATGCCTGTAATATCACCTAGCCATTATTATATGGTACTAGCTGCCCCGCGCATCTTCGCCTGCGTCACATTTTCACCGTATCAATATTTTTCATTGCTGGAGCAGCAATGAAAAATATTGCGAAAAAAAGTATTGCTCCTATAGAGCGCCATCTATTGAATATTTACTCAATCCAGTCAACAGATACCGCCATCTGTTAGAATCGTTTAGAGCTAACATGAGCTCTATACATATAAGTGCGTGTAATTTGTAATATGCGTATTATTTTGAGCAGAATAAACAACTGTTCATTCTTTTTAAATAAAATGCCAACATTTTTAAATTTAAATACAATTTCCCTACATTATATAATAGCAGAAGTAACTTCATTCCTTACCTAGGATTAACGATTTCACTTTCGATGTAATTCAGTCTCGTTGGATAGAACTCCATTTTCCCCGTATCAGTCCCCTCGAAGGTGATGACGTCATAACATAAGTACCGAGGTATGTCTTGGTTGTCCACTTTATCTATTACCATTTCCTGAAAATGTCGAATTTGTTAAATACAGAAAATAAAATAAATTTCTTCATCACAGACAAAAATACACAAATGTTCTGCAAAATAACTAAGTAAATACACAAAATAATAAAAATGGAAAGAAAAAAATATATGTCGCAGGGATAGACAGTTTATAAAAATGACAAAAAAATAAAACAACAAATAATAATAGTAATCCATCATAATTTAAATCGTTGGATCAGCCCTCACCCTTCTTCGTTAATTCGTTTTGATGTAGTAGAGCGAATCTAACTATTTAAATCTTTAGTTTAGATGAAAAAGTTTTCCTTTGACACCGCAATAAAACGCCGCTTACTGACAACATACAGTTTAATATAGATGTAACGTCATCAATACGATAAGAAGAAAAAGACGAAAGAGAAAGTTGTTTTAAAGAGCGTTTTGCGGAATGCCCTTTAGGGTTCTTTTCAAAATTCTCACTTATCATGACATCTATGTCATCCTCTCCCAATTTGAAAGAAGAAGCACAAAATGTTTTCAGCGTTTGCCCAACAGTGGGACAGTACGGAAATTAACGAACATAGCTTCAAAGTTTGAAGGCTTTCAGAAACCAGGTAATGAGGTATGTACAAATACTTACACCATCAAGGAGAGTATTTTTCAAATGCCTTCTGAGGTCTTTTCTGTGTAAGAACCGTAGGCCGTGCACTTTGAACACGCAATTGTCTCGATCCAACATATACACCTCGCCTTCTCCGTCGATTAGCATCATATATCTGAAAATATTCGTAGTTTAGGAAATTAATGCTTAGAAAATTAACTATCAACTCTTTAACGTCGTCTCTTTGTTTAGGCGTTAAATTAGTTGACACCTAGATTAAGTGAAAAAGAGCACATGCATATGGAGAACAGCGGTGGCCTAGTGGTGACAGCCTCGACTTACGAGCAGTAAGCCGTGTGTTCGAACCCAGGCAGGCGCATTACTTCGTGAAATTTATTTCTTCACCGCTGCTCTCAAAAACGGTGAAGGAAAACATCGTGAGGAAACCGGCATGTCCTAGAACTAAAAATTCGAAGACATGTGACATCTACTAACCCGCACTGGGCCCGCGTGGTGGATTACAGCCCACTCCCTTTCATAAAGAGGAGGCCTGTGTCCCAGTAGTGGGAACATTATAGGCTGATGATGTTGATGATGAGCATATGCTAAAAATATTCTACATGTTACATACCTAACACCATCAGCCTTCCACGAGACCCTATAAGGTTTCTCATGTAGCTTCCTCAAATTAGCTGTATCCATAGACACGGGTTGGGAACCAGGGAACCCAGTGGTTTTCCATTCGCAGAACTGTTGGGCCTTCCTCTGGACCTCGCTGAGTCGTGGTTGTGCGTCAAAAGGCTCTACACCTCTAACTCCTGGCATGAATGTAGCCTTTTTGTGGGTGGTTTCTTTTCTTCCTTTAACTTTATGTTTGCGTGGGCTGAAATGGAATTTAATGGGTGTAACTTGTGTGTTTATTTTGAGAATTGTACTTGTCTCACCACCGGCGAATTGCGAGAAGAGATTGCACCTAGCAACTAACGACTTTTTTGTAAATCAACTATTAATGTAATCTAATATTATAAAGAGGAAAGATTTGATTGTTTGTTTGTTATTTACGATTTAACTCAAAAACTACTCGACCGATTTTAAAAATTCTTGCGATATTAGAAAGATACTTCTTTACCGAGTAACATGGGCTATCATCATCATCATCATTTACCGATAGGACAAACAATTTTGTACGTTTTTTGTGCGAGAAAATAGTCCATAGGTCTTCGTCGAAGATGGGAGAGGCGCCCAATAGCATTTGATTCGAAAAGAAAAACAATATTTCATCGCGAAGCGAAACAGGATGAATTACATGCCCCGACACAGTAGTTATCGAATTTGAACGCGTTAAGAGCGGGATTTTTCCGTTCTTTTTATATCATAGAGACACAAAAATTCAAAAATTCAAAATGAAAGGACAAACAAATAAGGCTTTTGAATAGATGATCTGATGGCATACCATGGCGTCTTAAAGGAGTATTGTTTTAATCTTATTCCAGAGTGGGAAATAGACGTACTTTATAGCTCCATCTCTTTCCTACATTGGAATAAGATTAAACAATACTGCTATAAGACGTCATAGTAACGCCCCTGTTCAACAAGACATTTAGTTTAGTAAAAAGGTAATGGACTAAGGACACAGCACACATATCAACTCGGAAAGGGATCGTCACCGTATCAATTCGAGCCATTCAGTATTTTTTGTATGAAAATCTCTACTGCAACGCACACTAATCGGAATCGTACACAAGAACTGCGGTCCACCCTTGCTTCTCTCACCACTGATCACTCCCTCATTGATCTAGTGCCAGCCAGGTCAACCAGCGGTCGGCAAGCCGTAAGCGCGGCGTCGCCTAGCTGTAGCCGAGTCGATGTATCGGAGCTGCTGATCCGCTTTGGTTACGTGCTTACGTTAGGTTGACGCCTGTTTAACGGCGAGGCGAAAGGCGATACGGTAACGATCCCTTTCCGAGTTGATATGTGTGCTGTGTCCTTTATTTGTATTTACTACAAATAAAGGACACTCACTGACGGTCGACCATTATTACCCAAGGCATAAAGGTGAAAAATCGTCGACCGTCAGTGAACTCAGTAGAACATTTAATAATATTTACCGCCTTGACCGCATCTCAAAAACCATTTCCAGTCCTCATTTTTCCGTAAAACTTTATAGACTGTGATATTTTACATAAAACAAGACAGGAAAGGAAAATTGAAGGGTCTCTTCAAACATTATCAGTACGCACGGCGACCTAACAAGCTATTCTAAACCAGTTTATGCAGATTTTATTGTACGGGAAATCTATACAAAGCGAGGCCAAGTTATGCTGGAAATGTAAAGCTATATGTGTCTCCGTGTGTACTTGTCATGCATGGTCTTAATTGACATGCACTATTTATCAATCTATCTGACCTGTAAGTGCAATAGTACTTAGACGAAATGACTAACAAACAAGGAACAGTAATCGTATCGGTCTAATTTAGCTGTAACACTATTTTTTGAAAATGTTTTTAAAAATAAGGACTTGAAAGTTTATTTAAGCGCCATCTCTTTCCCACTCTGGAATAAGATTAATTGTGTGAAAGGTCGTAAGGCGTAAACGCTCTTAAGACGTATTTAAAAAAATACATAATATTGTTTTTCAGCTCTCAGTAATAATCTTTGTTTTTAAAACATGTTCCTTTCATACAATCAAGAAATGAGATAAGTAATCAAAATCAATGATTCGACTCGAGATTACTAATCAGGCATCGAACTGCGCCTGCTGCCTTTATAAAAATCTTACTATGTGTATTCTCAGTAGTCAAATGTTTGTTCATTCATTGTTTGTTTATGTATGTGTGATTTTAAAAAAGTTATGTACCCAATGATAAATTACTTTATCTATGTAGTCTGAAGGTGGTAATTTCATGCAACGTGACTTTAATTATATCTTTATAATATTTAAAACTTACGCGGAAGAAGATGAATTCTGGGAATTACTAGGGACATCATCGTCAACATCCTCTTCTTCTTCTGAAAGTAATAAGAATAATATATATTTCATAAACGAGTGTCAGTGTACCAAACGTTTGAATTGCAGATATTGATTGCTGAGAAATTTTTTGTTTTTCTTTCTAAACATATGGTGCTAGCTGAGATTGCAGCAGTTGATGAATGTATCCTATCTCTGTAAGTACAAAAATGTTTAAAAATTGTTTGTTTTTCTTTCTAATTAAGATACTGACTATCTTTTCTTACCTGGCAAATTAACTAAAAAACCTTAGTACTAGATCTTTAGCTTTAGTTTTTTATATCAACTAAATGCATGAAAGAGAGGCATAATAGTAGACCCTGTTAAGATATGAATAGAACCTCTTCCTCTTCAAATAGCCGGTACAATATACTTCAATTTCAAGTCTTTTTTTTAAATCGACCCCAACAAACCCTGTAACCCAATAGAAAATAAAACGATCTAAGAACTAGCTGATGACTTACCATGACACCAATCAGGTAGCACGGGGGCAGCTGGTGTCTGATCCACCTCATCATACCGACGGAACAACTCTTGCAAGTAATCCTGCTTGTATATCCCAGGAGGCCTGAAAATACAACATTTCTGGTTACATCTTCATCATCTTGTTTGATCCATGCTAATATTATAAACGCGAAAATAAGTCAGTCTGCCCATTTACCCTTTTAATGCCTTAACAGCTGAACAGATTTCGGTGTTATTTGCACACAGTGAGAACAAGACCTGAGTATTGGGTGGGATAATTTTTGTCCTGGAAGTATGTTTCAGTACGCTGATTTTCCATTCAGCCAAAAGCTAGTCTTTACTAATATTATAAGGAGGAAAGATTTGATTGTTTCTTTGTTTGCATTGAATAGGCTCCGAAACTACTGGTCCGATTTGAAAAATTCTTTCATTGTTAGATAGCCCATTTATCGGGGAAGGCTATAGGCCATACATCATCACGCTACGACCAATAGGAGTGGAGCAGCAATGAAAAATGTTGCGAAAACGGGGAAAATGTGACGCAAACGAAGTTGCGCCGGACAGCTAGTAGTAAGTAGTAATAAATAGATAAAATTACTGTCATATGAGGCGCAATGATTGTTCTCTTAAGAAATAAAAGTTGGGTGCCTGCAGTCCCAGTTTATTTCTTATGATAAGACCAACCTCATTCTAGCAAATTCGTTGATAGCTGCCTGAACGCTGCAGTCCAAATGCTCAACCATGTAGGAGACGAGTAGGAACCCTGTCCGATTGAAGCCGTGGGTGCAGTGTACCCCTATCAGCTCCAGAGGCTTTTGACTCATAAATCTGCTAACTAATGAGATGAATTCCCTGAAACATTTAAATTAGTTTAGAACAAACATGTTTACACACACACTGTAGTGACTTATGATTTTTTTACTATCTAATAAATAAAACTCTCATGTTGCAGTGTTTGTTACCAAACTCTTCCGAAACGGCTGAACTGATTTGTATGAAATTTTGTGTGCATATCGGGTAGGTCTGAAAATTGCCCAAAATCTATTTTTCATACCCCTAAAACACATCAAAATTTCCAAGCAAACGAAGTTGCGGGCAGCAGCTAGTATAATATAAAATTTCAAATAAATGCAATGACAGCTCGATAGATGACATGTGGGAGTGGGTGTATAAAGGTAGTGGTTCCTAGTGCGAACAAGTTGTGACAGATTGGTGTTGGTTGAATAGTTCTATGCTTTCTAGATATTCTATCCCTACTTTTAGTTAAGTATTGTTCTGTTGCTCATAGAAGAATTGTTATTATAAGTATTATAGTCATAAACTAATGAGGATTTATTCGATCTTATATTTTAATAATTGGCTATGGTTTACGTTCTTCTGGTATATTTTGTAACAAAAACAGTTGCACCATGCAAGAACCTGAAGGGGGAACTTTATTTTAAAATTGTAAAACCTTTCTTCTATTAAATTAAACTTGATTGTTTGCAGGTTTGTCGTCGCTACACATGTAAGTAGAACTCTTTGGTAAATTTCAGTAAAATTATCTTTTTATACAAATCAAAACTCTATCAAGTAATGTCTTGCTGGGTAATACAACAATCCTTACCTAGTTTGCTCTGGTGATGGCGTCTCACCATGCCCACGGCACTGCATTTTCACATACTTACAGCCAGTTTCCTCAACCTCTGCCTTGTCATAAAACCGACTTGTGTTCGTGAGGTCAATCCACATACCTAATTTTATCTGCAAAAAAGAAACATGAATCACATTGAATACAGACACAGCTTTCAATTAAGTACATTTTGCTTATCTCCCCGTTTCAACATCAAAATATTAAATTAACAAAACAGAGGGCATTCAACTACATTGTGTCATAGAAATGTGTGTGGACATTTTCTAATCCTACTAAAAATAGATTTTTAAATGTAGAAAAACAATAATCATTTGTGTCAAGGTATTTATAGGACAAGTAGGTGTTTCTTGGGATTATAAGTACTTTAGATGCTCATTTCATGTCCAAAAGTGAGTAGAATTTATTGCATTGTATACTGCAAAAAAATATTATTATGCAAAAAACAAATGCGAAAAAAGCTGACATGAAAATGTGACTCACTTTCATACTTTTCATGTAAACAAACAACATGGATGGTGTGAAACGGTTTTCTTCAGGTACTTTATCATTGAATTGAGCTCCCAAAGGTGTCTTGAAAGCCATAAACTTATCAGCAACGAGTCCCGTAGCCTTTCGTGGACATCTTAACCACCTATTGGGTATAGGTCCCGGATCCCTTTGCGACATTCTGACCAGTTAAAGGAGTCAATTTGCTACAAGACGAATGAAATTTCTACTTGCACACATTGGTTATAAATAAACGCGATTTAAAGGTTTTTACAGTGAAGAAACTAAACAAATCTGTCTTTGACAAGTCGCCACAGCATCTTCGTCACTAGTGTTGAAAATACAAGTACTGTATACAATTTTAGTTTTATCGATTAAAAATTGTAGGCGATTTTAATTCGAATGTACATTTAAATTAAACTAAATAGTCTCAAATAAATAACTTTTTAATGCAAACTTTACTGCTACTGCAGATAGTTAGATTAGAGATAGATGTAGCATCCTCAATTTTAAGATACTGAAATAACATGACAAAGTTAACCACTGTGTTGGTAATTTTAACTGTAACTTTGATTTGAATGGGAATTCATCAACTTAGCTAATCCATATCTATACTAATATTAGAAAGCTGAAGAGTTTGTATGTTTGCTTGAACGCGCTAATCTCGGAAACTAATCTGATTTGAAAAATTCTTTCAGTGTTAGATAGCCCATTTATCAAGGAAGGCTATAGGCTATACAGTCTGTCTATAAAGTCATGAAATTAATGTTTGAGGAACTAACATTATTTAAAAGTAGGGCAACACTAAATCAAAGTACATCTAATGTCATTGGCTGTCATCGTCTTGTTTTGTAACTCGTTATTTATTGCATTTTTATTGCTTTTCAAATCTAAGTGGATTAAACCTAGAAGAAACGTGTTAAATATGAAGAAAACCAATCGGAGTGGAGCTCAGGAATTTATTTTTAAAGTGTATCAGCGATGTTTGTTTATAACACCAAGCTGGACAAATTTTATCAAATTTGGATGATGTTTATGCTCAAACAGCAGCTATGACAGGTATGTAATCGTGTTACTGTTTGTTTTTATCTACCAGAAGTTACAAATATACTAAATATACGATTTTAAGACTAAAATAAGGATTGTTTACATTGCGCATATTTAGGTTAGATTGAAAATTTATATAGGCCATATTGTAGTGCGACCAAAATTTTTGATAATTTTTGGTGATCAAATTTACTGCTGATTTTAAATCTGAATAAGTTATATCATGTCTGAAATTTAAAATAGTATCTATTTTCTGTTAGTACAATTATTAATTATTTAAAACTTTCTTTCAGGAAAATCTGAGAGTACAGTAAAGCGTATTGTAGATGAAGGCTATAAAAACAATGGCAAATTCGGAACCCCTGGCAAAACAGATCAGGTCGTCCTAAGAAAGAAATGGATGACTTCAACATATGTGCTCTTCGACAAAAGACAATTATTTTACTCGGTGAAGAAAGAGGAACCAACCTTAAGGAAACTTCTGGATTTTGAATGAAGCCTGGAAGGCCTGCGTAAAATTTTGAAATTGATTGGTTTTTCTTACAAGAAGTGTCAAAATAACAGAACAAGAATATTTGGAATCAGATAATGAAAGTAATTAATTATTATGTTACGGGATATTTTTATTAATAATAAAAGGTTAAAAAATATGTATGAACATTTTTCTTTATTTACTCATTTATTTGAACGACAGAGACCATAGATTTGTGCTCTCTCATATATTACTATATTATTTATGCTATCTGATCGTATAAGAAAACTAATGAAGGTCGCATCTTTGGTTTCTGTAGTTTTTTAAATAAGATCTACGAATTTTACGACTTAACCTTTTCTTCTATCCAATTTCAAAAAAGCGTCTACGAGTAAAAATTGTTTTCATTAAAATCAGGTTTGCTTCTAGTACAAAATAATGTGCTAGTATCAAAATAATTTAGTCACACTATACAGGGTTGCTAGGTGCACGACCGCAGCGCCCTCAATTTTTTTCATGACTTTATAGACAGACTGTACATCATCATGACGAGCAATAGGAACGGAGCAGCAATGAAAAATACTGCGAAAACGGGGAAAATGTTGAAAAGTTGCGCGGGACAGCTAGTCTAAAAGAAAGAAGCTGCTGCCTTTATTATTAAATGTCAGTTAAAAAAATATGAATGAATGATTTTTGTGTAATTTATCTGAAATAAATGAATTGAATTTAATGAAAAAATTTCATCATGCTTGCTTGCCTAGTTGAGTAGTGAAAGCTTCAAGTTCCCAATTTGATTAAATTTATTGAAATCGATTCGCAGTTGCACAATCCACATCTAATTACTAAAAGTACATCACTGAACGATTTGAAAGTTCAACAGATAATAAATGGGACCCATATTGCAAGTTTTCGTAACAATTTATTGCTATTTGTATTTATATAATTACACAAACTATAATTGCAAGTTAAGATTTGCATTACATTCTATGTGATACATTCATTTTATTTTATTTTCTCCACTGTTTTTATCAGTGCTGAATGCGTTCAAATATCTAATACTTATGGATGCGTTTCTGTTTTTATTGAGAATTGTATTTAGGTCTTAGAATAATAACAAAAGCATGCTTTAGTTAATATTCTATGGTTTTGGTTAACTTCTCTACATAGATATAAATAAACTGCAAAATATCTTCTTTCCATTCAATGTAAAATACAGTTTGTTTATAATCAGTTTTTGAACGACGGCTAAACTATTTTTGGCTGTTGACAGAAGTAGCAACTTTACGAAATATGAAAAGTGAAGTATTGTCACTTCACTCTTTCTCTCTGAAAACATGCGTGGAAGAAAGAGTAGTAAGATTGTGTAATTTTTATGTGTTGGCTACATTTGAAGTTGGTATTTGCCAAGAGCCTGCCATTTTGTAAGATAGAAGGGAGATAAAAAATAGTTTTATGGTGTTAAAATTTTACAAAAACTCCGTTGCCATTTGTCTTAGGGCCAAAAACAAATGTTTAAATGGACGCATCGTCCATTATAACTCAGGTGTCACGGGATGACGAGCAATTAAACAATTATGGATCCGACAGAGGTAAATCCCAACCGAATTACACCTGTTACCTACTAGCATCAAATTAGAGCGTATAGTGTTACCTCCTCACGACTCGTAAATATTTGCTGATCGTGATCGATGTTGGATCAGTGGATTAGTGGACGTTTTGTATTCCTTGGGTTTCGTTTCGCGTGCGTGTGCTGTGAGGTAAACAATTGGATCTTGTGGACGCGATAACATTTACAGCAACCTTGAGAACTTCTGTTTCCTTACAGTTCCTCTGGTGATATTTATCGGGGCTTCCGCGTGTGTGTTTAATGTGTTGGAGTGTTCTGATGTGCAATGGTTGTTTTAGGGCCATCCCCTGGCGGCCAGCACAATGAGGGGGATGTTACACCGGTGTCGGGCCCTACCCCGATGGGCAGCAAGAAGTCGAGCGGCGGTGGCGGGTTCCTGCGGTCGCTGCTGTGCTGCTGGCGCGGCGGGCGCGGCAAGGGCCCGCCGGGCAGCAATGGCGCGAATAGCGTCGACGGCCGGGCCTCGCCGCTCCCGCAGGAGCGGGGGCTGCTGGTCATGGCAGAGCATGCCCCCCGACCTCTGCTACCACCAGTGAGACACCAGGATATGCATAAAAAGTGTATGGTCATTGATCTTGACGAGACATTAGTTCACAGCTCATTCAAGGTATGTGCCCATGTTTTCAATAATACACCTTTATTGTTTATTTTTTACAGGTAGTGTTAATGCAAATTAAAACTAAAATTCTGCATCGGTCATGACCATAATTGTTAAATCTTGGCAAAAACAGGTTTTCGGTTACTTGTGAAGCTAATTAATTCATTGTGTCCTGCATGTTAACTATATTTGTACATTAATTTCTTGGTATCATGATCACAATAAGCTTATTATTCTCATAATTGGTACTTATCGCATTATCAAAATGGTTTGGTTGTATGTATGTGTAATAGTAATGTGTTTAATAATTTATCAGAAGTTATCAAAATATAATTGTTATGTCATTTCTTGTGTTAACTAAACATAATAACAATGATTAAATGCTTAAATGATACTCCTATTTACAGCTTTTAAAATGTGACTGTAATATGCCGCTCTTTTGACTAAGCAAAGTATAAACATTAAAACTCTTTTTTAAAGAATGCTCAAACTATTGTACTAATCTTATGTTGGGTGTTCTTAGAAAGAATTAAGTACCAATTACGTGTAAGTTCAAGCTCACATAGAGTAGGTTAATGGGTGCTGCGGCCTGCCAGTAATTACCCTAAATTCACCAACACAAGACAGTGTTATGGAAGCTGAATCATGGCTAACAACCTAAGAGTAGAAAAATAAAAGTTTTTGAAACTGGCCCTCAAGCTGTTTAATGAGGTCAATGCAAGAATAATGTCTCTGACAACTAATTACCTAGTAAACATTGTTTTGGGCAATTTAAAAGTTTTATGAAAACTTGAAAATTTCGTAAAACTTTTTGTTCCTTGATTGACCAACTGATTACTTTTTCTTTGATTAACTGTAGTTCCCCTTTTAATATGACGTATTTCATATACCATACATGTGCAAATTCCAACTTTTTTAACTTGTAAATGGATCTTCATAGTCAATCTATGACTCACATACATAGTTTAAACAGGCAGACAATGCAGCAATTATGTGATTAAATTCCAAGCTAAAATGCTCCACTCTTTTTATATCTCCAATTATAGCTAGCAATTCTATGTAAGAAGTATTTCTTATAAAAAAGTTGTAATTATGTAAAAAAAGAATCATGGGTCATTACCTTAGTTTTTTCATTAGTATGTTTCTCTTTAATGTCTAGTAATTTTATTGTAAGCTCTTAAATATCTAATAAAAATTATTTCTTGACGTATTTTATCATAATCATAACAGCCACCTTAGCTAGGACCAGCAACATTCACCATTCTCCTACTACTCAGCCTGTAATTGTAAAATATCCCTTGCTGCATGTGTAGCACAACGACTGTAGAAACAAGTTTTGTCTATGTAAGAATCAACATAATGACAGATAGACAATGACAATTTGTCAGTTTGTCGATTCTCCAGTCGACATAGCCTGTTTCTACAGCGGTCATGCTACGCATGCTTTTTGAAAATAGATACACTTTGTTTGTTTGGTGCATCTTATGCCAAATTGAAGGATTCAAAAGGAGGGGTCGTTGTTGTATCTTCAGCACTCTTGGCCTACAGTTTTCTTTTAATTTAATTTTTTAAATTTATTTTGAAAAATCACTTAATTTGAAATTTAGCTAAAAGTTCAGAGCTTGAAGTTCAGCATTCGATTAGGCAAACGATGCACCAAAAACCCTGTATAACACACTCGGTTTAATAGGTGGCAGAGCTAATATTGTCCAAGTCTGTGCACTATACCCTTTAGTGCATCTCATAATTAGAAAAACAACATCCAACAGTTTGTTTATAAATCTCCTATTGTAATTCATACAAAGGTACACAATACTATTATCAAACTGTAACAATATTTTAACAGCATTATCATATAAACAGGAAGTATGTATGATTATTTATGCCACACTTAATTAAAACTTCTATAAATTACTTTACGTTATCTATTTGTGTGGTTTAAACCTGAATGCTAAATTGACAACACGAATTTATTTACTACGATTCTCGTAAGTTGTAAAAGTTATTTTTCTAAAGAATTCGTTCTCGTTTTGTACGACAAACAGAAAAATATCCCATGAAAAAACAGTTTGTTTGTAAACTTTTTTGGTGTTAACACAATGCCATTTTTATCATAAAACGAGTGAAAGTTTTCACCAAAATCGGCCATGGTTTTGTTCGCCAGCGACAAACGTGCGGACAATAATCATAAAACCTGTTCCCTGGCCTACTTTTTACTATTTAAAAATAATTCTGTAGGTAACTAACTTTTTTCATCGATTTGTTTTAATTAATCGGTCAATTTGTTACAATCCTTCATTCGAAACGCGGCGAAAAATATTGGTTTTTGTCGGTCAATGTTAGTTGAAATAATTTACAGAAAAGACGTTTATGAACATTGTTTAAGAGTTATGATAATCTAGCATTCGTGTGGACTTCCAAACTACCATTTGTCTCGCGTCTCTCATACTGCTAATCATCACTTTAGATTCAGCAAAAAAGTGCAACACTCCTAAAATGACATTGCTTTGTTTTCGGTCGGCACAAACTTATATTGTTAGCCTTATCGTATTGATATAAATATTTATCGTTACATTATCACTTTTTCGTTCCGACATTGCAGATAATGTATCTTTTATCACACCTAATTCATTCATATCGTGGTTGATAACCTTGAGGGCTGGTGCATCAGATTATTGCTGTAACAATATTGTTTTGATTTTTCTATCCGTTTTGTTTGGATCACGTACCTATGGTGCTAATAAAATGTTCATACATTAGAAGGACAAACAAACAGACATGTATTCCATTGTTTTCTGTTCACAATGTAAATATATTAATATTAATTCTATTTACAAGATCAAGAATATTACTTGCCACTAATAATCAGTTTTGTCGTACGAGATAACGACGCGGAAGTCTCTATCGTTGTAAAATAGTGCAACGCGCAACTGTTTTAAATTCTTCAAAAAGTAATTAAACTACTGAACGTTTAACAAAAAAATTGCCATAAAAAATAATCATGTCGGCTATAAAACAAATTCGGCGTGCAAAACTGAACACTGACCAATCACAGATTCGTGACGGGGGCAACATGGTCGCGTGACGCGCCACCGTTAAGTAGGTACCCAAGCTGCAATAAAAACAGAACCTCCATATCGGCGACACCTGACTACTTCGGAGACGAGACGACATATTTTATGATGTCATAATCTTAAGCCAAGGGCGCCTTATAGCTGCGCCTACGAAACATTCCGACTTTGCATAACAACCTTCATGAAATTATCGTGTAAACGCTAGACACGGTAATGAACGAATTGAATAATTTGTAATGCAATCACATCACATAACTGCGACACTAGGTATTACGTTGGTAGTGTTTTCGGTTCCCCGTATAATTCTGACGTAAATATAATTGGTTTTGTACGTTATTAGTGTGGGAAACGAAATCTGCGTGACGCATATTGGCTGGTCTAATCTGCTCTTGTTCAAAACGCCTTATGGCATCCTTGCTTTCCCATATTTGGAATGCTACAAGTGCTTAAGCAATCAGCAAACATGTTATAAGTAGCAGCAGGTTGCGCAAAGGAAGTGGAGATAACACAGGTAGCGATCGATTTAGTATCGGAACCGAATATTTTGTTGTTTCCTCTTTCAAAACGGTCTTATCAAAGTTTTCGTCGTCCTATTGCTACTCTGTGATCTAAATGGATGGATGTGTGTCAATTTGCCGTACGTTCGTTAATAGCTTAATGTTTCGCTTTTAACGATGCTTGTTTCCTCATATTCGTCACTAACTGCCCCGATAATTCCGCAACGTGGTCAACAAACAAAAGGCCAAGAGACCTGCGACCAGTTAAAATGACGATTACGCAGCAGTCACTGCGAATATGTAGAATGCTAACATTGCCAACAGTTCTTGTACCGAGGCAGGCCATTCTCTAACACCGATTGATTAGAAATACAAAGAAATGGAAATGGCAATTGAATGCGGCTCTGACGCGATCCCAACTCGATTATATCGATGACCCTAAAAACCCAATTACAACCGCCAAGTTAAATCAACAACTAGTAAAAACAAACGTTTTATGTTTTTAGCGGTCGGTATCCCAAATAATTACATTGGTTAGGAATGCGTACCACGTGAGCTGGTTCGCATTTGACCGGTTTGTTCCCGTTCCAAAAGACTTGCTCTTTTTAACTCTTCAGTTTGGGAACTAGAGCGTGCCGTCGACCAAGGGCTCGCAGCGAAACGGGAAATTGTCAGATTAATATTGTAAAACAGCTTTGAGATAATGTGAAAGGCTCGCTTCCATTTCACTTTGCGACGTGATTTAATTTGAAGCTTTGCCAATACCAAAGTGCGTGATAAAAAACTCATCATTGTTGATTGAATGTTGCATTAAGGCGAAATGACTGCAACGTATCGGTTACGACAACGTTATTAGATTATAATTGAGAACGCGTTCTATCAGCGGCTGTCATATCTTGTAACCGGATCATGAATTGCACTATAAAAATATTGTGGATGTCAAATATAAACACAGGTGTTTAGAATTTGGTTGAGCAAAATATAGCCTAATAGCCTGCGCAGACGACAGATTTATGTCCGCGGACTTTTTTTTAACTTTTTTCTAAGATACTGCCAAAAAAGAATATTACGACCAAAATTTAAAGAAAAAGTTATGGTGATGATCGCACACCGTGTGCGTTGAGTTTGCGGTAAATCCGCGGCGGACTTTTTATTCGCGGAGCGTAATTTTTATGTCCGCCGCGGAGAAAAGTCCGTCGTCTGCGCAGGCCCTAATTCAACTGTCGGGCTGCCAAACTGTACTCAATTAAAAAAATATATATTACGCTAAAACCTCTGCCCTAGTAGGTAATCGAAGTATACGTCTAAATGTTACTTACTGTTGCAGTCATCATCGCTCCATATAGACTAACCTTTACATTATAATCTCAAAACAAAGATGATACATTAGAAACAATATGGAAGTATGCCATTGCCGTCTATTATTATGGCTCCATAACGTCTTAATTGCCAATAAACTTATGGGTCTTAAGGTACATTAAATAGTATTGAATCAGCTTCGTATCTATAAACATCGAG
This sequence comes from Cerastis rubricosa, assembly GCA_949152445.1. Lineage (NCBI taxonomy): Eukaryota > Metazoa > Arthropoda > Insecta > Lepidoptera > Noctuidae > Cerastis > Cerastis rubricosa. The sequence goes on along the minus strand of OX424537.1, from coordinate 17,430,347 downwards.
TGGGTCGACCACAATAGTTCAATGGGTCGGCTTCTAACTTCCGATCGGCAGTACACCCACACCCATCTATTGTCGGTTCATACATCGTCGCTCATTGCATACGTAACATGCATCAATAGAGGAAAACGCTTTGTATCGATCTATTTTATGGTAGATGTAAACAGAAAACAGGAAAATCTATTATTAATGTGTCAAGCAAGACGCAGGTGTAAAATTGTTTTGATTGAATATGAAAATAGATAGCATTGATCCCATGCTTGTGTAAGGAAAAACGTTCAGTGTATTGGCTACAGAGCGTAGTACGCATCATGCAGAGAAATATTATACCAGTAAAATCACTTCCTTCTCTTACTAAAATGATAACGTTCGCCATAATCATGGTGCCAAATAAAATTATACCAGTCATACTTACAATCTAATAATAACTTTGATAGATCGTGATCTTAAGAATCGTAACGGCTGTGATGAAATAAAACAGAAAGTTCGATTCATTCAAAATTACAGCCATTTCTCTAAGTCCGTGGCTATGGAAGCCTTTGAAATGTGCGCGACACTAAAAATACTTCCTACTGCTCAAGTACGACCTGACGATACTAGCGAAGCTATGAACGAGTTTGACGCGATTAGTTTAGATACTATTTCCATACTAAACACGAGTATCGCTTGTGGCATATTGGTTGACTCTCCAGTTATGAGGAGTTCATTTTGGATACTTGAGGGAAACCTAGCGTGTTCGTCGAGTTTGATGTCCTCATCATTCTCCTGCCCTTATCCTAATTTATTAGGTTCGGTGCAGCATGTCTTCTTGTCTTAGATATTTTCATCTAAAATATAATGTCGCTTTTTCTCTAAGAATTTTGGTACTCAAATTCTAAACTCCTCCAGCTATTATTGCCTTCACCGACAAGTTAAGTATTTTCAAATGCTTGCCAATTTCTCAATACGTCGTTATTTAAGCAAGACTCGGTCGTTTGAATGGTATGACCGCTCAAAATTGCACAGACAGCAATCCGATTCATGAAAGTCTTAGTAATCTGATCCTCGCTTAAAAGAATTTGTCGATCTGTCGAATATTTTATCTTTATTTGGACACTGAGACTGTAATGTTAGAAGGAGAGTATCGGTTCTATAAAATTCTAGTGCTTTCCTTTTTTCTTACGGTTCTCATCGTCAACAATTTGTTCTTTAACTGTCTCTTGACACGATGAATTCCTGAATTTATTTCTATCCGTTGTCTTCTTGTTATAATTTCGGCAATTTATGCTTCTTTTAACAGAATGCAGTAAATAATCTGTCATCGCTGGTCGCAAATCTTCAATTTGTACAAATAATATAACGTTGTGACCTAATTCTTTACTTGATATTTGCACATTTTTCTCGTGTCATACACGAAGACAAATATTTCGTTGCTCATGTTCTAATGAGTTTGTTTATATTCTATCGCTGTTCAGTCGTGGAGCACTACCATTTGTGAAATCGATTCAAATTCTGATGCCTTATATTCCAATTAAAAAGTTGATGACTCAGCTTGACCACTTTCTGATACTACCTTAATTCCTAGTGCCGCATGGGCATCGGCATCGTCATCGTCAGATTAGGACTACGATGCTTACTTTCGAGCTCATAGCTGTTCATTTCTACATATAGCATGATATTAAGAGACTAGCCATCCGTCAATCTATATCCAGCGGCCGGCGATGAGATAATGTGGGTTGAGTGTAAAGATTCTCAAGCTCAATTTTTGCTCTATTGAACTGACTGGACTATTTTTAGGTTAGGGTGTGCACTGAACTTTGACTACTACGTAAATACACTGATTGGTACACTTCACACCAATCCAATCGTTTTTATGAGCGCTTACTAAACTTGTATCCAAGCAAAAATACATACATACGTTTACTCGTGCTGGCGACATTGTCCGTAGATAAGTTTGCGAGTACGGCGACGTGGTATAGAAAATGAGGTGACCGACACCCTTTTTTTTTTTTTTTTTTTTTTTTTTTTTTTTTTTTTTTTTTTTTTTCGGATGGGAAATCATCAAATGACTTCTTCCGCTCTGGGCGGAGCGGAAGGGAGTGTCAGACTTGTACTGACTAAAACCCATCCCACCCTTCACTTCCGATCCTTAATGGAGCACTGGCTGTTACGTGCACTTGCTTAGAAAACGCAAAAACACTGCCTTCTCTTTAGAAATGCAATTATGATGGATCAAATAAAATGAAGTTTTTAATCACTTTATAATCCAAACCAGCGCGTAGTGTAGAAAGTTTTTCGTCTATTTGAATAACCAGACAAATGCGCTTTCGTTAAAATACTGCATATTTCTATGAAAACTTGATGAAGTGCAAACATTTTCAACCGGAAAGTTTGTCAATACCGTCTTCTTTAAACTCACACAGCTTCCCGCCTTATTTGACCTAATCCAAGCAGCTAATCTGTATAAGTAAAAAATCACGCACATAATCTGCCTTAATCTCTTAAGCTTACAAAGCAAGATTTGTCGTGAGGTCTACAAGGCCAAATTGGCCAACTGATACAACAGTTAATAAAACTGCAAATGTGGTATTGTTAGCACGATTTGTGTTCTATACCATATGTTAGCTGCTATTGTAAGTTCACTTTTGGTTTGCTCGGCCATGTCAAGGCTGCGACCTTGGATTTGTTTGGCCACACAATCGGGAATCAATTCTCGTCCACGATGTCTAACCGATAGTTCAATATGAACCTTGGAACTTGTTGAAGGGCAATGTGTACTCTTCGAACGTTGAGTATTTGATTATTTGTTTTAGTTTCGGCCAGGACACAAACATTTGCTTTACAACAGTCTTTGACAGGATGCAATCAGTTTTTTGACCTCGGAATCGGTGCTGGTACCAAAACATTTAAATTCTGCATTGCTTAATAGCATAGGTGAGCTGCAAATTGTTCAGACCAAATGTTGCTATATTCTACAACTCGGTAAGAATAATATTAATACGTTCGAAAAACTGTTAATAACTTATTTGGCAACATCGCGTAGATATCCAGTTTTTTGTAGAACGGCAGTTGTCATGCAAGCTTCCTATATTACAACCTACCGTTAATACCGTACGGATCTAATATGAATATTGACCTGTATCTTGTAGCAATATAACGGTTAATTTATAAGCTAAATGATATAATTGTGTCAGTAATACATGGATTTAAGACAGACGGACATCCAATCAGATTTACTTGAAGGTGACTGAACTAAATTAATTAAATTGGATTTGTCATTAGGTTATACATAGATAACAAAAGACAAAGGGACTGGCAAAGTTTTGACATGGCGGTTATGAATTGGATGACTGCTATTTTGATTGGGATTGGGTAACATGATAGTAACAATTGTTGTAATCTGCGTGATTATATAGATATAGATAGTTCATTGGAATGAATTTAAGATCTTAATTTTTCTTCCATAGCCTATTGGGTGGTCTGTAAAAATAAAACAAAATGCCAAACAACATAGTCTAGCCGAGCGAGATGGTCGTCCATACGACTGTTTTATGTTGCGGAAACAATAAAGCGTTTGTCCTACAACCTGGCAAGATAACTCCCGGCCATTTCTTACCAAAAACGCATAAAATTGTCGTTGGAGCGTTGAAGCTTGAGATCTAGTTACAGAGCAAAATATGCTTTCGAAAGCTCTAATCGATCTCTCTAATGATATCGGAAAAAACACTTTTATTAGAAGAATATCCATTGTTAACAAGGTTTAATCTTCATAGATCAAAGGAATCTGGGATACTATGATAAAAACCACTAAATGAGTATCCAAAACGTTGACTAGACACTGCTATTTAATTTAGAGCCAGCATGACATAGAATTTTCTCAAAGCCCAGCAGATCGGTTATCAAAGTTAGAACTTCAAGTCGCTGTCCACGACTGGATACGATTAGCAAGATATTCCAGCAAGGTGGCCGAGAAATTCGGAAGTTTATGTTATAATATTATGAACTCGTGCCGTATTATTATTAATACCTACACAGCAAATTCTTGCTACTCCATGTTTATCTTACGCTCACACATCAAAATGGGCTTCCGCAAGTAATATGGTGATGTATCGGCTCCTGGGGTTATGTTACACAAATAAATTATCTTCAAGTAATGTTAACCGTCACTTTGGTAATATTACGTGCTCCGAGGGATCGTTATTTAGGTTTATGTTATGACTATAGCTGACTAGCTAGACCATGAGATCATCGGCGCAGGCTTTGTGATTACACAGTTCCTCATTGATAACTTCGTCAGTTGTTAATGATCTTGGGTAATTTGTGATCTCTAGTTGAGCTTCAAGTCTTCTGTATTTATAATTTCGTCACTTCTAAATGATCATAGGTATAATTTGAGATTGTGAGTTTCGCTTGGACGCTGAGAAGTCGGTTGGGTTTGATGCGTGTGTTAAAGTTTATTTTTGGAGTCAGAACTCTGAATCCTCGGACACAATTTTGGTGGATCGACTTGTAATACCTCCAAGTCTCAGATGTTTTAAATCCCTGCAAATGTTTGAAAGCAACAAGCTAATCAATCCTTTTCTGTTGAAACCTTCTTTATTCAATTTTATCTAGAAATCCTGCCAGGTTAAGTGTCTAATCGAGTGCACAAACGCCTCGATAGCGTAATCATTGTCAATGAAGTGTTCTTTGATATGTGATTGAGTAATTTACCAAGATCAATTTTATATTGGATTGATCGACTCACTTTATTTAGTTGTTTATTTACCGTTTGATAGTTTGTTGCTTGATTGTTTGATCATCATCATTTCAGCCCTTTTAACGTCCACTGCTGGACATAGGCCTCCCCCAAGTGTCGCCACATTTACATAACATGGGGGGTTTTGCCATAATCGCCACGCTTGGCAGGTGGGTTGGCGATTGTTTGATGCTTACCGCAAATAGCTTCATTGGGGCTTCACCGCTTTTGAAATTGTGTTTTTGTCTATAGAAGGAAAATTTTGGTCACGCTAAACAGCCGGTTGTAAAAGTGTAATAAAGCTAATAAGTACTATACTTTTTCCTTGAAGCTTTCTTGGGGGCAATATAAATAAAACGAAGTTGCCTCGCGTCACGCAAATAACATGTCAGAGCGACCTCTACGGCTACTACGTATTAGGTTTATGCAAATTATCAATTAATATTACTGTTTATATTATTATCTTTACTGTAAATACTTACGATGGCATTCTTGTATCTTTATGTGAGGTATGACTAATAGCGTATTTTCCAATGTTTTGCGACTCGTTTCCCCTATCTATGCTAACCCTTTCGTGCTAATTAATCCTTTTCGTTTTGCCGTGATAAGATTTATACAATGTTTGGTCGTTCTGTTTAATGGGTCGGTTAAATAGCAGAATTATTTAAACAAGTTGTTCTTTTTTATGAACACGTCATATTTACTTAAGTGGAATTACTTTTTGTCACGTATTTGCTTGTATTATAACATAAAATAACCCTTTTACCTGTAGGTCGAAGTTCAAAACAACATACATCAGTTAAATTTATGTTTTTATGTGAACCATTGTGTATTTTCTCTTTATATTTAACAATGGCTTTACTTAGAGCTGCCCTTGTATTGTAGCTTTTAATGGTTTGTTTCATAGAAAAGAATTTGATATCAAGTACAAGAAATGACTGATGTGGCACGTTCCCCCTTTTCAGAATTAAGTTTTCGACGGTTGGTTCGTTTTGGTGTAAGGATGTCTTGCGCTAATTAACAAATGCACAACCACAACCAGTTCCTTTACGCGTTCTTGATACGCCAAGTTTTTGCCATTATACGAAGCTGCAGGCTTATGACCCCATGGGGTAACCTAATATTTGGAACAGGTGTTGCTTGCATTCAAAAAGTGAAACGTGATTAAATAAAAGCCTAGTCTAAGAAAGAGACTGCACGTATTCCGATCCCTCGTAATTAATCAGACATGACATAACCCCATTTTCTAAAACAAAAGCACGACTGTTCAACGCATCAGTGACCAAATCATGTTGGTACTCAGAACATAATATTAACCAAAATCGGTGTCTTTGATATTCGAGACGAAGAAAGCTTTGAATGGAATCGTTCTCTTACCATATAAGTTACATGCTTATATTGCTTAAGTTACGCAGATTAAAATTCTAAAGTTACACATTAGGTTGTCAGTTAGTTGTCGGTTTAAAAGTATCCTTTTTTATTATTTTGTGAAGGTTTGTTTGTTATGTAATAGGCTCGGCTTTGCTTTGCATTGCATAGATTTCTTTATTATAAAGCTGAACTCACCCATACTTTTTGGATCATCTAATTCAACCTACGTATTACTTTGTTCGTAGATGTCATTTCGCTGCAAAAAGAGGCTGGAATGCATACATTTCTATTACCTCGCAATAATCTACCGAGTTTACTCTGATAATAATATCTTCTCGTGAGATAGGTAGAAAGATAAAAAACAATAGTTTAAAGACAATGTTTCATGAGTAATCCTATGCCATGAGTCATGAATTCACTATGCATTGCGTGCGAAGTTCAATCAAAACAAACCTCCAACTTTTTTATTACCAGCCAGCGCGCATCTTAGTACCTTTTTGGAAAAGTTATGTTTGAAACAAGGTTTTTTTTATAGAGATTGTTTTTCATTCGGAAGTCTGCAGTCTTCACCTATATCATATTGTTTCGCCAACATACAGTGGTGGCAGACAATGATTTATTTAATTTCTTAATGAATTGTTGACACTGAAACATAATTAATTGGCTGTGCGTGTGATTTCAGCTTGCCACCATGTGACAAGTTCCCCGAAATGTTTATGAGCATTTAAAAATGAACTAATATTTGCTGGCTGATTGTCTTCATCATGGTTTAATTGAAATAAAAAATAGTTTATTTTAGTTTTGATCAAAGTTGTTTGAGTCCTATTCATATCGGGATTGTAAACAGGTGACAAACGGCTACTTTGTCCCCCAGTCGTTTCTTTCAGTAAATTCCTTAATCTACCCTTGATAACTTCACGAGTTTTACCCATACAAACTTCTTACCACTTTAGAGGTTCCTCATGGAACGGGTGTAAAGTTCCTCATCGTACATAAAAGGGTATCCTCCGACCCGGCTAGTGTTAAGACCGGTTTAGGAATAATGAAAAGTCATATGGGGTGCCGACAGCCGACATGTGACTTCCAAAATTATCCAAGACTGATAAAATTTTCCTAAATCATGTTAATATGACGGCCGTTGGTGTCTGGTGGGCTGCTGCCTGACAGTTGACGTCAAGTATCTGTCAGTTTTCGCGAAAAACATCCTTTTAAACATGTTTCTCCTATCTTTCCAGCCTATAAACAACGCAGACTTTGTGGTGCCTGTCGAGATCGACGGAGCCGTGCACCAGGTGTATGTCCTGAAGCGACCACACGTCGACGAGTTCCTGCGACGTTGTGGCGAACTGTACGAGTGCGTACTGTTCACCGCGTCGCTCGCTAAATACGCCGACCCGGTCGCTGACCTATTGGACAGGTAAGTTGGTTTTGTAATGACTGTATTGTCGGTGTACTTTGAATATGTGAGTTAGCCCGCGTGCTTGCTTAGGAGAAAAGTGACGGCTGGTGGTAAAGGGCCCAAATTACGAGTTCAAAGCAGGCTTCTTTGCTAAATTGGTTTCATCATCACTGTTCTCTTCATGGTGATAGAAAATATTGTGAAAAGGGGTCATGTCCTTGAACCTCTCTTTCAAAGTGAAATCCACCAAGCTAAATCGGACTCGCGTGGTCGATTACAACCCTTTCCTTCTCACAGCGAAGCGATCCGTCTCCAGGTTATGTGATTGTTGTTGGCTGTTTGAATATGCTCAGTAGAATAATATGTTATTTCATTGTATTGTATAACGAGGTGGTGTCCGCAACTCCTCGTCCAAAGCGCATATTTATTATTTATCATGAACTTGTTCACAAAAAATATCTCCTAAGTACTGCTATTGTGTAGTCATGCTTTCCCTCCCAATTAAATAGTTATGCTTTCGTAACCAAAAACAGTTATGTATGAGTGACGTGAAGTTCCAAGACATCTTTCCAAAATTAACCTACTGTGGAAGAACAATGGTGAAACTTGGGCGAACTGATTCTAGTATGTAACTAGTTAACTACACAATGTTGAGGTCAAACTCAATTATGTATCAAAATACATATAGTATACAGCGTGTACACACGGGAAATGTCTATAGCTACATGATATACATTTCTAGTATAACAAGGCCTCGCGTTGTATAGATTTCCCGTATAGTTAGAGATCCGCATAAACTGGTTTTTTTGGCTTGATTGGTCGTCGAGCGTACAAAACTTCGATACCTATACTCGACCCAAATGCATGGGACAGTTGTTTTTTTTTCGTAATTTTGATCCCATGGAAAAGGATGTTAGACGGCCCGTACTAATTTTTATACATATAGGGTGACTGGTAATTATTGACCGATACTTAAACACTCGATTGTACTCTTGATAACAAACAGCGTGACTAAATTTTTTTTTTTATTATCGATTAGTTTTATCACAATAACACAACAGCCATATGAATTTCGGGGTTGCGAGCGATGCGGGTGTTCTGAACATTGAACGATAGTAATGAGCATAGATCGGAGTAGGTAGATTGATTTTTGGTACTTGTATCATAATTGCACACAGAAAGAATAACATGGATAACCCATTTTTCCGGAAAGTAATTCCGGTATTTCCGGATTCAATTAAATGTTGGTAATATTGGTAGTGATATTATTATTTTAATTCAAAATTTAAAAGAAGAAATCAAAACTCAATTAATTTATTATTAATCTGTTGAATAATAAAAACAATCGAATTCCGATCGAAGCATTAATAATAATTATTTTTTAGCTTTTTTATGCCCACAACTTTTATAAATTGTTGCACTTTAATTTCAATCAGATTAGCCAATTCCGGAGGAATGTCCATATTAACACGTACGTTTCGGATCAATGACCCCAATTCAATCTACCTACTCCGATCTATGGTAATGAGACACAATTCCAGCGTAACGCGGCTAACAGCTGATAGGTCACAGGCGCACGCGCGCGCGAATTTTATACGGCTGTTGTGTTATTGTGATAAAAGACAATCGAGTGAATAAAAATCTTCATTAAGAAAGTTGTTTGTTATCTTGAGTACAATCACGTGTTTAAGTATTGGTCACTAATTACCAGTCACCCTATATATGACCACACATTTCTAATACACGTTGGATAACCTGGCCTCGCTTTTGTATAGATTTCCCGTACAATGAGAGATCCTCATAAACTGGTTTCATATAGCTTTATTGGTCATCGTGCGTACGCTATTAAAAACTTTGACATAATTGCCTTTTTAATTATTTGTCTTAATTAGGTGTAGGCCCGTCTTGATTAGAAATTGTAATGAACTATTGCAAATATTAAGAATGTAGGTACTTAAAAACTTGGCTCTGTATGGTGTCGGGCGCAAAGAATAGCACCATCCCATATCTTCCCGTGGGTGTCGTAAGAGGCGACTAACGGACTTGCCAGAGAATGGGCAGCAGCGTTCTCAGTGCTTTTCTAACAACCGTACCGCGATCGCCAACCCGCCTGCCAAGCGTGGCGATTATGGCAAAACCCCCCTTATGTCAATGTGGCGTTGGGGGAGGCATATATGTCCAGCAGTGGACGTCTTTCGGTTGAAGTGATGAGGTACCTAAAATCACGGTTGTTCTGGAAATTCTGTTATCGTGAGTATTTAATGTATTTATTCAGTCAATGACAGGCATCGCATCATGAAATCGCCATTACTGGTGGGTTTTTAGATGGCGCATTTTTTGCGTGTTGTACGGGCAATTGTTCTATCTATTGCCCCAAATACCATGGACGGGCAATTGTTCTATCTATTGCCCCAAATACCATGGGCAAGGGCAGGAAGATGATGTTCGGGCAATTGTTCTATAGATTCAAAACTTTTTTGAATTGATTTATTTACCAAATAAAAGTTTTATTTGCCAAATAAACTTTAGTTTTATAACTAAGTTGAGCACTAAGGAAAGATTATTGTAAATTCATTCCCATTCAAAATTAATAAGTACATGGCATTTTGTATGAAACTTAATCATTTATGGAAAATTCCATCGGGCACACAACTTGTATTATACAAGGTGTTGTTTTGCATCCTCGTCAAAATTAAGGAGGTTGTCACAAAATACATAAATAATCAATTTAAATGGCGGTACCTAGTTAGTTATTAACAAACGCTGATTTTTTTGGTTGTTAATGTTGGTCAGTATTCCAAAATAACCCCCTTAACGTGGTTTAGGGAATAATAAATTATCGAATAAACGTTTGAGATTGTTTGTATGTGTGGAAGCGCGGTTATATGTAGGTCGAAAATCAGATGGCCCGCGTTTAGGACGGTAGTTTAACCTGACAACTTCATAACAAAACATTGATGAAATGATTGCATACTTTTATGAATAGCAAGCCGAACGTTCATGCCGATCGTGCCTTTCGCTCGCTCGTGCAGCGGTCTCGCTCCGATCGTAACGTTACAATTAGTCATCCTTTTTCGTGCGTGCCGCCGGCGTTCATCGATTTATTAGACGTTGTCACATCAAAAATCAAGAGCGATTATCCCGTGAAATATAGACTTTAACTTTGTTATAAGGCCTAAGTCATGATAGTAAGAGTTCCTATATACTTTTCGTAATAGCTAACAGGAAGAGCATAAAATTACCATCAAGACATTAGGAGAAAATCACTTTTAGAAGTTTATACGTGTGTACATATTTGTTCTCTTGACTGTACACAGATAACTATGCTAAACATAAATCAATTATGTTAATAAGTTAGCTTTAAACGGTAACAAGGCATGTAATTAAATTGTGTAATTACTAATTAGAAAATGATATGATGCGTGAGTGCTTTGCGTGTGAATCTGAGTAATGTACGCTATTTGTGTTATCTCTGATCATCTATTATTATACTGCACTAGGCCAACTGATAGGCTTGAAAGATTAATTGGAAATGCCTTTCGTGTCGTCGAAGTTGGTTACTTTTAGAGTTACGTGAAACTTTTAAGTTAAATTGTGCCGAATTATGATGGAAAGTGTTGAGGAGCTCGTGGCTAAATAATGACAGCCGCACGGGTCGATTGCGGTTAAGCCATGCTTGCCGAGGTTGGTCCGTGGATGGGTGACCATAATTACATACCGAGTTTCTTCGGTGCCTCGGAAAGCACGTTAAGCCGTTGGTCCCGAATGTCATTTGTAGATCTTTGACAGTCGTTACTAGTAGTCAGAAGCCAAAAGTCTGACATCCAGTCTTACTAAGGGGTATCGATATTACCCAGTTACTGGGTTGTGGAGTTCAGATAGCAAGTCGCTTCATGTAAAATACTGGTACTCAGCTGCATCCGGCCGACCCCAAGATAGTTTGGGAAAAGGCTAGGCAGATGATGATATGATGGAAAGTGTTGCCAGTCAGACTCATAGCGGCCTCTTCGTTTCACCGTACGGCACGATGACCCAAGCTCTGATGATACCAAGCTATACAAAACCAGTTTATGCGGATCTCTCGTTTTACGGGAACTCTATACTAAGTGAGGCCATGTTATACTGGAAATGTGTTGCTTGATGTATCAACGCGTGTAAGTACTATAAAAAAGAAAGGGTACTTTGGACAGCGTTGTCTATTTCTGATGATATTGTTGATCTGTCGTAGTTAACTTCAACCTTCACAGTAAGTTTGCTTCAGTTGGTTCGTGAGGGACATAAGTTAGCTGGCTAGTTAAGTCCTAGGTTAATTTTATTTATTTTCAACCTTATTTCAACTCTCATAAAGTTCATATTTGTTCAGCAATAGCAGCAGCTCAGAAAGTTCATATTTGTTTAACAATAATACTTAATCTGCACCAACCCTAACAATCTTTCTCTTCCCATTTTATTTTTTATTTTTAGGCGTATGTCTCACTCCAGGGCAGCCTTTCTCTTCCAAATCTAATATAATTAATGTTTGTTCCAGATGGGGCGTGTTCCGCGCGCGGTTGTTCCGTGACAGTTGCGTGTTCCACCGCGGGAACTACGTGAAGGACCTCAACAGTTTGGGCCGCGACCTCCGGCGCGTCGTCATTGTAGACAACTCGCCCGCCTCTTATATATTCCATCCTGATAATGCTGTGAGTATATTCACTATTATCCTGTTACTGTGAACCTGTGCCGCTTTCTTATCTTTAGTCAGTTTCATACCGAAGGTCAACGTGCACTACGCCGGGGGGAAACTCCGCTGCCGCGGCAAATTGTCGCTCAGCGGACAGACCTCCGGCGCGATCTCATGGCGACATGGAGAGAGCGACTGTCGCAACCCCGTGCAGGGCACGCCACAATAGTGGCGATAAGTCCCCTCTTTGAGGAGTGGCTAGAGAGGCGCCACGGCGCCCTCACCTTCCGCCTGACGCAGGTCCTCACCGGACACGGTTGTTTCGGGAGGTTCCTGCACCGAATCGGGCGGGAGGAAACGCCCGGGTGTTACCACTGCGAGGATCGGCCGGAGGACACGGTGGAGCACACTGTGGAGCTATGCCCCGCTTGGGCTGAGCACCGCCGTGTCCTCGTAGCGGCGATTGGCGGCGGCGACCTCTCGCGTCCGGCCCTGGTTCAATCCATGGTCCGGAGCGAGAGGGAATGGGAAGCTGTCACCTCCTTCTGCGAAGCAGTCATGCTAGCGAAGGAGGTGGCGGAACGTGAGAGGGAGAGAACCTCACGTCCCAGCCGCCGCGGGAGACGCCCCGGGCGTCGGGGGGCAACCAGTGGCCCCCGGCCACCGTAGGCGCGGGCCTGTGGACGGTGAGTAATGGGCTAGCTCAACGTCCGTCCGTCTTATGACGACAGACCGTGCCGACGCACAGTGGGCTGAAAATCGGCTTTCATAGACTTAGGGATTTCAATTTGCAAGTGCTTGTTTTTATGTCGGATATCGCTTCTATTAGTCATTACTATGTACAAAAATGACACCCGAGTTAATTCTGCCCAAAAACGAAGGAAATATAATTTTTTTACGAAAAATTTGTATGAAGCTAGTATGAAAAATCGAATTATCTCCTAAACGGCATGTTTAACGGTAATATCCTTGGAGGTGGTCATAGTGCTAATTATTCATGATTTTTTGGTTGGCGATTGGACGAAAAATTTAATGCTGTTTTTTTTTTAAAAATCGTCAAAATATTTTTATTTGTTTTTACGTATGAAACGATTCCTTTTGGTGTTTATGTTGAAGAACACGGACTTTTAACTACACATAACATAAAATAGCATCACTCCTATATTTTCGTAGGAGTTGGCAGAGGTTTATAGTACACCCACACGTAGACAACTATGTTTGAGCTAGATAATTTTCAACACAAAATGAGTTTTAAAACTTTTGCGTGAGGCTGCCATTCGGGAAGGTGCTGAGGATTTTTATCCATCTTACTATAAAGTGCAACAAACTAAGCTTGATTGCTACCCTCCGAAGCAATCAGTGACAGTTACTGATTCATCGGCTAGGATTACACTTGAAGCTTTACTTGATATCACGGTTACAAGAATCCTTCAAAGCCTTTCTAACGAAGAGCATAACAAGCAGTTGAAGCTGATATCCAAGTGGGGATTTGATGGTGCTTCTAACCAAAGCCGATACAAGCAGAAAATTGAGGGTGAGGAAGATGACTCGAGTATTTTCATGACCTCCTTGGTGCCACTAAAACTCATAGATGGAGACAACATTTTATGGACGAACCCAAAACCATGCTCAGTTTTGTATTGTCGTCCAGTTCAGTTTACTTTTGTAAAGGAGAGTGAAGCAGTTGTCCTTGAGCTGAAAAAACAAATTGATGAAGAAATTGAGGCCCTTATCCCCACAGAGTGCAATAATAATAATAAGGTGACTCATCAACTAATGATGACGATGATCGACGCTAAAGTCTGCACTTACCTTTCTGAAGCTAGATCAAATGCATCGTGCTACCTGTGCTTAGCAAAGCCTACAGAAATGAACCGCTTAGATGCTGTAACATCAAAAATTGTGTGTTCGGACCTGTATGAGTTTGGCTTGTCATCCCTACACGCCCGTATAAATTGTATGGAATGTCTGTTACACATTGCATACAGGCTCGACTTCAAACGAAGGGCAGCGAGAAGTGATGAGCACAAAGAAATGCTACAGACAAGGAAGAAAATAATTCAAAATAAATTCAAAGATGAGCTCAATCTGTTGATTGATATAGTAAAACAAGGCTCGGGAACCACCAATGACGGGAATACTGCAAGAAAATTCTTTGAGTTTCCTAATAAAACCGCAGCTATAACCGGTTTGGATGAAGACCTCATCAAAAGATTTGCTGTAATTTTACAAGCAATTACATCTGGAGAGCAGGTCGAAATAATAAAATTTAGAGATTATGCTCGCAAAACAGCAGAAAAGTACGTATACGACTGGTACTACATGTCGTCAACCGTTCATAAGTTATTAATCCATGGGGCTGACATAATCGAGAAAAATAATATTGTGCCGATTGGGACTCTCTCGGAAGAAGCCTCAGAGTCTCGAAACAAAGATTTTAGGAGGTTTCGTGAACATCATTCGCGGAAAAGAAGTAGGCAGGATTCTAATCAAGACATTTTAAATATGCTTGTTGTTTCTTCGGATCCTTTGCTAAGTGCACAAAGGCCTAAGTTAGATGCCAAGAAAAAGCAGAGCTTTTTTGCTGAAACTCTCGACTTAATTCAATTTCAGGAAACTGAGTTCGAGTTTTTGGATATATCCAATCTGGATGCTGACTCAGAATTGGAGTCTGACAACGACAGTGATAAGGAAAATTTGTAAAAAAAATATATATGTACATATTTGTAAATTTGTATTTGAGTGTGTTTGGGTTTTTTTGTAATATTTAATGATATTTTTTATTTTTTTTTATTTATTTTACAAATGCGTAGTATTAATTCCTTAAATTAAATTATTTTGTATATAATATAACTTAATATGTTACTTTAATAATAATTTGATAATCTTTTTTTATTTAAATTAATATAAATGTGTCAAAAACAGCAATTTTTTTATTTCTTTTTTCTCGATTCGTGTGTTCTTCGTGGGTTAATAACATATCGAACTTTTTAACTTGGGCACTAAAAGGGATCGTTTTACATGTAAAAACAAATAAAAATATTTTGACGATTTTTTAAAAAAAAACAGCATTAAATTTTTCGTCCGATCGCCAACCAAAAAATCATGAATAATTAGCACTATGACCACCTCCAAGGATATTACCGTTAAACATGCCGTTTAGGAGATAATTCGATTTTTCATACTAGCTTCATACAAATTTTTCGTAAAAAAATTATATTTCCTTCGTTTTTGGGCAGAATTAACTCGGGTGTCATTTTTGTACATAGTAATGACTAATAGAAGCGATATCCGACATAAAAACAAGCACTTGCAAATTGAAATCCCTAAGTCTATGAAAGCCGATTTTCAGCCCACCGTGCGACGGCGCGTTCGTGTTCCACGCGCGCCTCAAGGAGATGTCAGCAAATCAGAAGGGGTCCGAGAGGGCCGATGCCTGCCAGGGCTGCGGGTTGTTCGCAAGAGATACCGTGCCCCTGGAACACAAAGGGCTAAGAAGGAACTTCACTGGAATCATACGGATTTACTGGAAAAACATAGATGCCACGCCCTCAGAAGCCTCTCAAGTTATTGCCTTGCTTGAAGCAGGAGTCAGGACTTAATCAAAGTAAAGTTAAATTCGACCACTAAATTTGAGTCGCTGCTCCGTTCGACGTGTATACCAGAAATTCCAAGAGACCGGCGCGATTGTGCAGATTGCCCGGGCCTGGTAATGTATACGGCCAAGTATGCACTACGAGCCGCGGGCCGTCGGCGCACAGCATCACACCAGCGGCGGGACACCAGCTTCAAGAAGTTCGCAATGTCAGTGTAAGTCAGTGGATAATTAGAAGAAGTTTTTAAACTGACATGGTCACTAACACTATCAATAACACTTGTAACGGCATATTTACCATGTTTATTATTTGTTATGAGTTCCCGATATTTCAGCGCTGTTGCAAACGTCATGATCATGGATAAACTGAAGTTATTGCTGGTGGATGTTTATGAGCAGACAAAACGGTCTACCCTCTTTCTTGTTCGTTTTTTGCGCGCCGTACCGCTACCACTGTCACTCACAACTCGATTCTGTTCCCGACACACGAAACTCACTGTGTCCAAGTGCGAACTTTTTACGGCACTCTTTCGGTTTTTACACAGTTGAACCACTGGATTCCAGGCTCTTGACAATTGAAACCCATCCTCCCGATTGAAGTTTCTATATTTAGTAATTTCAATACCTTCTCTAACCAGTCTGGGTATATGTATAGTGGCGTTCTGTCGAGATGACCTGAGGGTTATGTAACTCAATCCAGTGGTTCGATCCTGATTCAAGCAGATGTTGAGCTATGGCCGATTTTTGGGTGCCGTTATTTTTCACCGCCCTGATGTGTTCCGCTATTCGACAAGCTACCGTACGTTTCGTCTGACCGATATACAACTTGCCGCAACTGCAATCTACTTTATAAACACCGGGCTTTTCTAACGACAACTTCACGGATAACTTCAGTTTATCCGTGATCATGGCGTTTGCAACAGCGCCGAAATATCGGGAACTCATAACAAATAATAAACATGGTAAATATCCCGTTACAAGTGTTATTGATAATTAGAAGAAGATTGGCTGAAGCAAGATTGACTGCACATTGATCAGCAAATGGTCCAAAATTGACCACAGTTCACTGAGAAACCCGCTTGAATTTGCTAGGGAACATTAGGAATTATGGACAGTGGCCGGCTGTTATGTTTTCTGATGTGTGCAGGATTCTACATGTTCATTATGGACGCAGTCTACAGAAGGTCACCAGAGCGATTTGCGTATTGCTGCATGAATGTGTTGCTTTTGGAGTTGCATCGTGTATGTTTTAAGGGGGCATAATGCTGGACTCTAGCTGTACGATACGTCGAAGAAGTGACTACGCTGATGATGTGCTGATGTGTCGACTATGCTGATGTTTGTTATTCTGATCTATCCCAAGAACTTCTAAATAAATTGGATCGACTACTCAATAATTGCATTCGCTTTGTCTTTGGCCTTCGAAAATACGATCACGTTTCTTCTTTCCGTTCTCAGCTTAAATGGCTGCCTATCCGACTCAGGAGGTCCCTCAGATCTCTCTGCATGCTCTTCACTATAATTAATGATCCATGTGCTCCCGATTATCTAAAAACTTATTTCAAGGTATTGGGCAGTTCTCATAGTCTTAACCTTCGAGCTTCTAAAAATCTACTTCTCCAAATTCCTTCACACCGCACTGGTTTTATGTCAAATTCTTATGCTATCTTAACTATTAAACTCTGGAACGCGCTACCCATTAGCATTAAAAGAGCCGAAAGTAAATTCACTTTTAAAAAGAAAGTTCGCCACTATTTAAGTCAGACTAAATAGCACTCATTTGTCTAGTCTAGTCATAGTAATTATTATTAGGATTCTCGTTTTTTATTTCAGTATTTGTTATAATATTTATTAGTCTATTTTATTTGTATGATGTGTATTAGTATCTTATATGATTTTTTGAGAACTAGTGGTTTTTTGTGAATATTTGTTTGTACCCCTATCACAATGTTGTCGTATTTAACCCAAAGGTTGACTGGTAGAGAATGCCTTGTGGCATTAAGTCCGCCTATGTACCACTATTGTACATGAAGTTTAAATAAATAAATAAATAAGAAGTGCTCGAAGATCGTGTGAGGCCGCTTGCGTGACTTTGGGAAGAATTTTGTCCTTAAATGCGCGTCAATACCAAAACAGTTCGCGACTACGTGGAAGACGGGTAGAATCACCGCGAAGGAGTTGCCAGCCCATAGTCCCGACGTGCTTAAGCGAAGAGTTCGGGTAGGAACCCTAAAAAACCCTGGAAAATTTACATAAACATTTAATCATATTTTAGCTCCTTCACTTCATTAAATTTCGACTTATATATAATTAATCTCTGACAACTATTGTTCAATTTAATTCTAATTGTAATGAATAATAATTTAATTTTAATTTAATGATGAGCCATAATTTAACTAGCCATATTTGTACGCCGGAAACGGCAGAATACTATGAACATAATAAATAATTCCCATAACAGCTTTGTACAATATTCTAACAAATAAATGCATTATTATTCTATTCTATTGAGGGTTAGGGAAGGGAATACACTTATTTAAAAACCTTTTGAACAGTAACTTTATCTTTGATTTTCTTTATTTTTGAAAAACAATGGTATTTTTGGGTTTTGTTCCCTAAAACCACTTACTTACTTACTGTTTTGGTATCATTGAAAAGTGAAGTAAACTTTCAAACAGCCTTACAAAATTTTCAATGTTAATTTATTAGTATTCATGAAACAATTCAAATCTTCATGTAATAGTCTGACCTGTCACATATGCGATTTCTACGGAAATAGATATGATCAGACTGTATACCTAATAACTAAAGCATTACGTAATTCCTCTCAATATTACGTTATCTTTTTTATTACTAGGTATAATAATACTGGCATTTTAGATATAAGTATGTGACTAATGTCGATATTTTTGTTTAATGGTTCGTTTTGGGATTAAATAAGAGATAGCTTTCTGTGAAGATAGGGATTCATTCGTTAGGATAAACTGATATAAAGAATTGAATGAAGAAAAGAAAAGAAGAAAAAAAGACAAAAGATTGTGCTACTTGAAAACTCAAGTATTGAAAGCCAAGCGATGTTTTAAAAAAAAATTGGTAATGTGTATGAGTGAATACAAATACTACATTCTCTGTTATTATGACAACTGCATAGCCTGTTATTATGACAAATGCATAGCTCCCACGAGATTAAATTGTGAACAAAACAGGTTATCTTATCTGTAGTATCTGTCACTACTTAACTGTTGTTTATCGTTTCAGGTACCTGTCGCGTCATGGTTCGACGACATGACAGATTCAGAACTTTTGGACTTGATACCGTTTTTCGAGAAACTTGCAAAGGTGGACAGTGTATACACAGTGTTGCGGAACTCGAACCACCCGTACAACCCGACGGCGAACAGCTCGCCCGGCACATAGCCCGACGCTCCCCGAGCGAGCCCGAGCGCGCCCGAAGCTCCCCGAGCGAACACGAGCGCGTCCGACGCTCCCCGACCAGCCCCGGCCGCCACACTCCTGCGAACACTCAAGAAAGGAGCGAACTTCGTCTTAAGTGCCAATTTTGCCTTCTGGATAGTGAGGACATTATTTCTACCTATTTTACATTTTAGGTATTTCTTAGTGCGTAAGTGGTCTGTATGATGGATTTGTGATGATATCTTTATTTAACATTTCCACTCTCTGGTGAGCTTGCAAACGAAGTGTTCGTATATATTTGGACGTAATTCTATCGATATTTTTCGGGCTGACTAACGTATGTTTAACGTGTATTTTAAAAATGCAATCGTCGTTCATTGAATTTCATTTTCATAACTATTCGACAACTTATATCGTGCTTGGGATCAAATACAGATAAGTTAGAATATTTTTACCTACGTTGTTGCAGTCGATTGTGTATCGCTCTTTTCTGGTGTTTTGTCAGAATTGATGGGACTCTATAAATACGACATGTCGCATCTCTATGATTTGCCTTCGTCTTTGACTACATAATGTATTGATGTCTAGCTATAAATTGATAGACTTGTAGCATAATCACGGATTCTAAAATTCGACTGGGATTTAAGCATTAGTATCCAGCACTAGTAAAATGTGTAAATATTTTTATAAGAGAGTAATGATGGTCGCCGCTTGAATCATGGTTAGAATTAATATAATTACTGTACATACAATTATATTATATATGAACAATTGAATTGAATTGTAAGAGAAGCGCTCGTGGCAGAACAATAGCACTTAAGGTGAATTGCGTCGCACTGTTCCGTGACTCGTGTTACATTCTTACTCTTAATATGTACTACACGTAACGGAGCTATCATTAATTAATTTTATAAGATTATCGCAGCGTATGCGCATTATTTATTCAACAAAATATTATTTTATAAAATATGAATTTACATTTTGTATCTTATTTCTAAGCAAAAATACTTATTTACGATTTATGTATTGTTTCGTTTCGTTAATTTAATGAATAAAATATGGACGATAGGGGATTGTCAATTATTAAGAAGTGATGTAATACGGGTCACTTTAAGGTTTGTGCACATTAGACAGATCAAGTATTGCATTATCCCACATTTCATGTAACATATAATTAACTTTAGTGTGTACATACCTTTGTGTTTTTTACGGTAAAACTCCCCCCTAAGTAGTTATTGATGACAATAAGAAGTCAATCGCGAGTGTCATAAATGAGTGTTTTTTTAAATGATTAATTATGAATAAAATACTTTTAATTGTATGTTACACACGGGTGAACGTAGCATCAGATCAACTTGGCATCTAAAAACATATTCATTATGTGGTTTCTGCTCCAGTATGGATTGTGACGGTGAATCTGATTTCTACTCCGACTAGATCAATGTAAGATGGATGTGCTTAGTACACACGGTGACAGATCCAGCTATACATTTCCAGTTTAACATGGCCTTGCTGTGTATAGTTTTCCTGTACAATGAGAGATCCTCATAAACTCGTTTTGTATAGATTGATTAGTCGCCGTGCTTACGCATTTTTGTCGCATTTCCTACATGAGCAGAAATCAGTGCATGCTTAAAAATATTATAATAAAATTCATCATCTCAGTATTAACCTAGCTTTGTAGTATTTGATGCCATTTTTACAAAAAAAAACTAAAATGAATATATCTCTATGAATTTTAACGAAATATTTTTTATGATGGCAATATTTTTGTATGTTAAGTTATTGGATGTCAAGTATTACCAACGGAAGCGACTGCACACGGGAGGTTGAAGCGATAATATGGAACGTGTACAACGGATAAAGGATTTTTAACGTAATTTCAATCAAAACCCTACTTGGATAAAGAAACCTTTTATTTCAATCCAAAATTTGCTTTTTTATCGTGAAATTGGGTTAGTAATGCATCTATGTTGCATTAAAGCGGGAAGTCAGGTATTTGTGTCGGTGAAGCTCAATATGTCCGTCTACCTTATGGAATATCGTAACTAATCTTATCGCATATCTTTGCCTCAAGTGTGGTCGAAACCTAAATACTTAAATTTCAAAATTTTCTAACTGACTTACGTAAGAATTGATTAAATTAGGTAATACTAAATGGTGCTTTCAGTATTAGTTGATTAAGCAGCTCGAAATTATTGACTGTTAAGTAAACTACGCACATTCGGTTTATACGATTGGTATACAAAAAATTTACATACTGAGAATATCACAATTGGCGGAAAAAAAGTAACATTATATAAAACTCCTTGGCTAATTCACGCCATGTATTTATTTGTTTTAATTGCTTAGCAAAACGGTTTTATTGTTTTTTGTATTATCTTTTGATGTCGGAACTATTGTTGTTTTGTAAGAGCTTGTAAATAAGATTTTTATTAACTTAACTGATTGAAAATTGATGATTTTTTTTAAGGATATCAATGTAGATGATCACTTTCTCTTAATATACGCGTTAGTTTGTTATTTAGTGACTACAGAAGTGTATGTATATACCTTATACATATGTTTAGGTATATGTACGCTTAATGCTAGGTGTATCCTTGGTATAGGCAGATTCAGACAGTGCGCTTGTAATCCACGTCGTTGCAGAGGCCATATAAGTTAGAGAATTATAGTCCTCCGAAGAAGAATACTGGTATCCCCTGTTCAACTGTCGATTTTTGAAATAACGGGCGCGCATTCTATTCGATCTCGAAATATGAGTTTTAAACGTAGTGCGAAGAAAGATCACTTTTGTCTAACCTTTCTAGGATGACATTTATACTAAATTAACAAAAGTAAATTGTAGCAGTTTATGTCTTCAAAATTCACAATGAATAAGACATGCCAATTTTAATAACGGCCTTCAAACCAGCTTGTTTCGTAAAGATCAAATTAGTTTTTCGTAGTGTTGCAGGAACACTATCTAAGAAGGTACTATATTGGATCTTACAAATTAAAAAAAAAACAATGTGCGCCCGTTTTCACACGATTTAAAATGAGCTTTAAAACTTAAGATCTACATTCGATAAGCATATTAAAACTTGAAAATAATCTTGTGACTATTACTATAATTTTATTTCATCATTGTGGACGCGGCTTTTCTTTCTACGGTGTGTGGATTACATTAATATTATAGATAATCACATGATCACTCTCGTCACCATAGCCACGTAGACAGCATTTATTTGTAAGCATTAACATAGCCTTAGGATGTTATAGTAATATATACGTTGATTTCTATAGAATAAGGATTCTGTTGTTTTAAATGACGCGTTTTCTTAATGTATTTAGCATGATAGGAACACCTCCCTGTGACCATCTAATTTGAACTTTTATTACTTATCAATTTTTATTATCGTATTTTTTTATCGTCCAACAATGTTATTTAGGAGAATAATTGTTAACGTTTATTTAAAAAAAATGCATGCAATAAAATTCGATTGATATTTTGCTAATAATATCGTATTTTTTAATAATGGGTATAAAATAATACTTTTATGTCTAACATTATAGCGAGATTTGGTATCGTTGTTGTATCATTAATTTGGATTTTTTATGTAATTTAACATTGATGTATAAGGACTTATGAAATGAAAAATGTATAATTATGCAATAACTTGTTTTTTTCTTGTAATATTTCTGAATGAGCTTATTTGTTGACGTAATTGTTTGAAATTGTTTCTATCGGTGCTTTTATGAGTATTTTGACGTTAGTGATACTCTGTTTTTACTAAACAAGCAATCAATTACAATCGCGACTTATTTGAAGTTACAATAGATCTACTTCAAAACCCCGAAAACACATTCATTCGGATTCGTCATAAGAACTAGGTGTGCAGTGAAGTTCGAGTATCACTTACGTTTTAGTCAAATTATTTGCAGTTGTAACAGCTGGTCAGTATTTAGAAACGAATGCAATTTGAGTCGCGTAGTTAGTTTCGCAACTTGCAAGCAACCGATTAATAATTCAAGGTGATTTACAACCATTGTCAACACGCGACACGAATTGCACTGCAGAATCTATACACTTGCATTCTCAACTTGAATTGCTTGTAAACAAAGTACAAAATACAACAGCATTGCTGGTTTTAACGTTACGAACAAAATGTATGAGTCAGTTATTACGATTCTTAATAATAAGGTTGTGCTTTTGCTGTACCACATATCTTTTGTATTCGAGTCGATCGGTCATCAATTCTTGCCTATAGAAAGTAAATTATAAAAAACAAATACTCTCGAATTTTTATACACATGATAAACAATAGCTACCCACCTGTCACTGCCTTATACAATGAGATTACCCCAAAATGTTAGCCTATTACTAGAGCGGTATTCATCAAGTATATTCTTGATTTATATTATAGCGCTGAATTAATAAATTAAATGTTCTGCAATACTTAGACTTCCTCTTACCGTGTAACTGGTAATAGAAAAATAATTATAACTGTATATTTTAAACATTTTTACGCGAGGCTTATGTAAGTTAATTTTTACGTTTTAATTATGAGTTGCGTTGAAGGGAAGGATAAAGATTTCTAGCTAGTTTTCTTAAGACTTCCTTCATCGCATCGCATCATGACGCCTGTTGATCTCTCCACCGCCTCGCTACGCAAACAAATTGTCACCCAGACACCTGATACATTTTTAATACTCAAAATCTTAATTAGTTATAATCTTATTTCGTAACAAACTAATAAAATGTTTGACGCTGATGTCTTATTCTCGTCCGAGGCGGTGAAAAGATTGAAATTGAAAAGTATTTTATTTTATTATTTCCGGAATTATTTCCTGCCTATGTAATTTGTTGAAGCTGCTTTTACGGTAGGCTATAATTTCTAGCCTCGCGTAAAAATGTTACACTATGTCAATTTACCGCTCTTCCCCATAAAAATGTAAATGATTTATTTGAGATTTTGTAATATATCCCAGAGTTTCAATATGCATAACGGATGTAACTTCCAGCTTTTAAAAGTAAACAGTAATAGTGCAATATTTTTCCTTTAAAAATATTATACATAAAATGTATTCTGGACTTACAGCTTTATGATTAAGATTCAGTTTCACGTGACAATGAATTTTAACAATAATAGAAGTTGGCATATTGTAGATATATTGTACAGCATTTCGGGGGACTCGTTTTATAGAAATACAAGGCGGTTGTAATTCTGGTGTGTTATGTATTTTTATAAAGTTGCGTCCGCTTCGGTATTGTGAACATTTTGTACCTATCAAATTAGGCACGTGAGAGGACTATAATTATATTTATGTAATAATAGCCATGAAAATAATAGGGGAGACACGAGAGTAGCTAGGTAACATTTACCTGAGACGAAATTTATATAATGGTGTACATTTTTGATATGACGTTGTACAAAAGAGACATTTGGTATGTTATTTTATAGGAATGAAATAAATAGCCTTAATAAATTCTGTGTGTTTTATTTTTTTTGCCGTTAAGCTCTGTAACTGACACCTTTTTCCTAAAAAAATATAAAAACCGAAAATTAAACAAAGCTACCTGTTGTAGTGGATGCGCAAGGGTGACCCGCGTAATTAAAATTTTCTTTTGGTTAGACCGCTTTCATGCTTCTTGTTTTATTTTTTGCTTTTTGTTTTGATGTGAAAGCGGTCGGACTGCCAATTTTTCGTATTTTAAACAGAAGCGCGGCTGTCGCGCGCTTACGGCGCGTGCGCTCGGGCGGCCTGGGCCAGTGTTGCCAGCACATGGGATTATAAACAGCACAGTGAGCGAGTTTGATAATTAACTATTTATTATTGAAATTCAATTGCGTCCTGTGTTGTGGGACTCAAGAAGCGACGATTAAAACAACAGGACCCTAAAGTAGACAAACTGGCTTTCGAAAATAAAAGTGGGTCCGAAAAAAATGCAACAGGCAGGTATTTCTTATTATTTTATTTAGGCACTTAGTTATATCATGTTTTTCTGCCTAGGTACTTTTCTTTCGGGAGATACAAAATATTTCTCGTTAGTTTTGAAATGAAGTGCGCCACACTGATCTAAACAGAGGCGCGGCAGTGTCACTGACTGGCAGGGCCACCATCAGGGATTTTAATTTTGAAAACACAAAAAATTAGTCGCTAGTCGAAATTTGTCGCCAAATATCAGAATTTGTCGGTCACTGGTTCAAAAGATATAAGGGTTTATAGGTGGCCGATCTGGAGAGGGTCTCCCCAGCAGGGCCACATTAATATCTCAAAAACTAGGGCACCTAGCAAAGATCTGTTTTCTTCCATATTTTGTCGGAATCAGTCGCAAAATATCAGAATTTGACGGTCACTGGTTCAAAAGATATAAGGGTTTATAGGTGGCCGATCTGGAAAGAGTCTCCCCAGCAGGGCCACATTTATATCTCTAAAACTAGGGCACCTAGCGAAGATCTGTTTTCTCCCATATTTTGTCGCCAACTAGTCGCAATTTGTCGCCAAGTTACAGATTTAGTCGGTGTGTAATTAAAAAGATATTAAAGAATTCAATTTCCCCATACAGTGGTACAAGCGAGTATAATAGTTATTTGTTATACAAGAGTGCAAAGTTGCTTTTTAACCGCGTGTTCAATTTTGATGACCGAGCAAGCGAAGGCTTCTAAAATTGAATCACGAGCGCAGCGAGTGATTCAAAATTAGAATCCTGAGCGTTAGCGAGGGAATCAAAAGAGCACGAGGTGAAAAATCTTTGCACTCGAGTGCAACACGTAACTTTTCATTCCACCTCAGCGCGGAAATGACTGAATGCAAAAAAAAAAACGTTTACAATCACAAGATAGGTACACTTTTATTTCAGTTTAGGTATTAATTACTACATTATGACAGGTAAGTATTACAGAATAATCTTTAAATTATAACAAAATAATATTACGGTATAATTAACAATGACGTGAAAAAATGCCGCGTAAAGAACCGCGTACAAAGCAAATTGAAAAAAGAACACCAAGAAGGTTCCGAGTCTGAGTTTTTAACAAATTAAAAAAAATTTGTATGATATATTCGGCACCATAGAGGTAGCAGTAAATAGGTTTTAATATTTTTTTTAATTCACAAACTTAGTGCACACGATGTTCTAAATTCAATTTACTTTATCCTCTAGAGAATAAAAACGGCTTTTCCACTCAGATATTGAAGATTAAAAATACTCTTTCCGAGATGGTGGGATGAAAAATACTTTATGTAGTTTCTAGACAGTATCTATGACGTCTTAGGGAGGAATGTTTGTGTCGAATTAAATAAATATAAACTTATTCTATAATTTCAACCCACCATAGGACAGCTGTATTCATTACCTATAACAAATCTACAATAAATATACGTAATTATTTATCTAACACAATGTGCACTTCTGTATGGTGTCGGACGTAAAGAATAGCACCATCCCATATCTTCCCGTGGGTGTCGTAAGAGGCGACTAAGGGACTTGCCAGAGAATGGGCAGCAGCGTTCTTTGTGCTTTTGTAAAAACCGTACTGCAATCGCCAACCCGCCTGCCAAGCGTGGCGATTATGGCAAAACCCCCTTTATATTAATGTGGCGTTGGGGGTGGCCCATGTCCAGCAGTGGACGTCTTTCGGCTGAAATGATGAATGATGAATGTGCACTTACCACTTAATAGCTGGCAGAGCTCCGTTTCATTTACGGTAAGTAAGAAAGAGATAGATGCGTGTGTACAGAGTTGCCCGTCACGTAAGTTAAAATCAGCCACAAACTTATTATGAATAGTTACGAACTCGAGTGTTGTTATTTCTAGGTATTCCGAAAATACAAAAACGGAGAAAAGAGCCAGATATAAAAAAATATATTATAAGTAATAAAATTTTATTACAATTGACAATACGTTTTCAACGCTTAAGAGCGTTTACGCCGTCCGTGCGCTATTTGACTCAAAAACTGTACTTTTCAAACCTATTAATACCATCAACCACTTGACTTATAAATATGGTAATTACTAAAAACTTTAGGAAATTTCGTCGATTAAATAGTTACTAAAAAAAATATTCAGATTATCAGAGTATTTGTACAATCTATCAAGGTAACGTAACAGAGGTTTTCTTAATTTCCCTATCAGCGTCCGTTTCGAAGCTGAAAATATATGAAACCACTGACAAATTTCATTAGCAAAAAAATTTAACCACTTGAAAAGACCTTTAAGCAAATAGTTACTAAAAAAAAAAAACGAATTTTGGCATCTTACTATAAGAAATTAAAATTCAAACAATGTGAAATATTAAGAATTTAACATGAATTTTTCACCGATATAACTTTCTAAATTGAATATAATAATATTTTATTAATATAGAAGAACATCTTCTTTAAAACATGCAATTTAAAATTGCAATTTTTTTTGTTGTAGTTATTTTTCTGTAAATATTTGAAAACTACTATAAATCACTGCGCGCGATCAAATTCAAATCATCACTCCCGATGATGCTATCACCCTCCTCCAGGAGAGTAGCAAAGAGACTAGCACTCTTAAAAAATTCAGACACAAACCGCCGTCTTTCCGACCTCGCCGTCGAGGTCCGTCGCGACGTCCCGGTCCATGTCCTCCCCGACCCTCGCTCGAGCCAGCCCGCGATGCTGTGCCAGTAGTTTTAAATCAACCCCTAAATAATGATATCATTCAGATCCAGCCTGTCCCCATGCAGTCCTCCCCCAGCGACGCCCTGAGCCGAGGCTCGTACCCCACAGGGGGTGCCCTCAGC
The DNA here is from genome assembly GCA_949152445.1 of Cerastis rubricosa. NCBI lineage: Eukaryota > Metazoa > Arthropoda > Insecta > Lepidoptera > Noctuidae > Cerastis > Cerastis rubricosa. The sequence continues at coordinate 17,402,435 of OX424537.1, read as the reverse complement.
GTATAGTCGTTTAGTTTGTAAGTTTTATGCCCTGGCTGGAGGCCTTACTCTTAAGGCACCCACAGGATAGTCCGGTTAAGCAGACGACAACCTCCTAGGTTGAACTGCGAGATGCCATTCATAAAAAAAAAAAAATTCAAATCAGTCCGCCGCGAGGCTTTCCAGAGTGAGGACACGTTGCTCGGCGCTCTGCCTGACCTGTGTTGACCTTTGCCGTGCGTACACAGATAGCGGACGTTTATAGTGTGATTGAAAAATCTTGGTACTTTGGTAAGTAAAATATTTTATTGTTATATTTTGATGACTGACAATATTTTTAGAGGGACAACTAATTATATTATTTATTTTATTTTACTTTATTGGAACATTTAACAGTTACACATTACAATTAAAGTACAACAGTATAAATTTAAAACTAAGTAAACGTGTAACCCACACCAATGTCCGCGAAATAACGGTAAGAAACTAGTTAAATGCGTGCGTTAATTTCCCTGAAAATTTAACTAAGACGTTTTATTTTTCAGACGTAATGGGAAATAAAACCAAGTTTCTAACGAAAAAACGAAAAAGTAGGCATTTGGAAAAGGCAAGAGCAAAAAGGTTGGTTTATCTATGTTATACTAGCTTCAACCCACGGCTTCGCCAACGCAAAAGGCACTTTAGCAACCTTGACTATACTAGCATGGGCCATCCGTAAATTACGTCATACGTTAAGGGGGGGAGAGGTCGACGAAGACTGACGAGAGTTGGTCTTAGTATTAAAATACGATATTTCAAACTATCTGAATGAACATGTAACATTGTGACACCACCCTATGGAGGGGGAGTCTCCCAATTGTGACCAGCTGCGACAAGGACAGGAGCCCCCCCCCTTTCGTCCTTGTTGGTTGGTGGTAAAAATTGTGGTGGTTGGTAAAAATTATGAAATTCGTGTGACGTCATTTAAGGATGTAGTTATTTTTTACTATTAGACCACTTGAGCAAGGTTTGTTTTGTAAAGCCCTGTCAATCGTTGCTATTTGAACTTTATTCAATATTTCATAAATATCACACGACGAGCCTTCGTGAGATAAATGTACGATGTATATACGATTTTATTTAATCATAAGCTTATGTTATTTTATAAATTTCCTAAGCTTTTTTCGTTTATATTCATATTATTATTGCATAATACTTGCGCTTGCTTTCAAATAACAAGGTTTTTGTGCTTACTGGTTTATGGTTTAACTTCAGGCTATGTAAAAAAACCCCAAGTGATGAAGTAATAACGGAAAGAGGTTTGTGTGAAAAACAAAATGAAGAAGAGGTACTTTTAATTTTATTTAAAAAACAGTTTTTCCTTGCACGTCTTGATGTGCCAGCAAACACTATGTCAAATAACTGTTTTTTTTTTTTAGAATCCTACTTTGGCCTCATCATATGAAACCATGGAAACGTCGGGTTTGGTAATTTATCTTAGCTAGATAAAATTTGATTTAACTATTTTTTTCATCTATCTGCTTGTAGCTATTTTGCATAAATAATGTTCGCGTAAATTTAGAAATAAATTCTTTAAGGTCTTTTTTAAGGTCAACAATCGAGCAGAGGTGGAGAGAGATACTGTTCTTCAGGCAGAAAGCGCACTTTGGCTTGAATTGCGAAGATGTCTTGTTACAGCTTCATCGTTCGGCAAAGTGTGTAAAAGAAGACAACACATAAGCTCCGCCCCTCTAGTGAAAAGTCATTTATACTCTTATTCACTTAATAATGTCAAAAGTATAAAGCACGGAAAGGCCAATGAGGCAATTGCAATCCGGCAACTTGAAGAACAAGTGAAAATAAGTATAAATAAATGTGGCCTATTCATTGATGAAGATTTCTTTTTTCTGGGAGCTTCACCCGATGGCATTTTTGAGGAAGGAATTATCGAAATAAAATGTCCGTTTTCTGCGTTCGGAATGTCTCCTGAAGATGCCATTGAACAAAAGAAAATCAAATTTTGGACTACTAACGGAACTATCAACCGTCGTCACGAGTGGTTTTATCAAGTTCAAGGGCAATTACATATTACGAGGAAGGATTTATGTTTATTTGCAGTCTGGACGGGTAAAGAATTTCCCTTGAAAATTGAAAAAATCACTCTAGACGACGACTTTTGGCAAAACGAAATGCAAAACAGATTAATCAGGTATTATGATGAGTGTCTGCTACCAGAAATTGTAGATCAACGTAAGTCCAGGTCGATGCCACTGAGAAGCACGACCTTCTAATTTGATATATTTAAACTTTTTATATTTGCTTTTAAAACTTTTTTTTTATTTACCTTTGCAAACAACTTTCATTGTTTACCAATAGGAACAAATATAATAATATCAGACTAGAGACTTCAAGTGGTCTTCTAAGCTCTAAAAACGAAGTAGCTCAAGAATTTATAGATTTCTTTACCAGCATCCCACTTTTAAAACTACTGAAACGTTAAATGCCTCACCCTTGTTTTCTATTGATTTATCAAGAGCGAACGTTTTAGCCTGTTAAAATTTTACAATAAGCTACCTCCCCCATTCTACAACTGAATGAGCCGAAATTTAAATCATGTATAAAACGCATACTATGCAGGCAAGCATACTATAAGTTGGGGGATTACATTAATGATAAAAATGCTTGGCTCAATGCTGGTCCTGCTCCACAACCATAGGGGCAATCAAATTACCATGTGAAGTTATTGTGAAAGCTGCAAAAGATTGTAAAAATATATTTGCATTGTATAGATTCAATCTCTTAGTATGATATTATTACGAAGCACATGTGTGTACTGTGTACTGTAACTCCACCATTTACTGAGTATCTTTCACTGACGTGAATTTGCCCTAGCGGTTGAGTGAATGTCACTCAAATGTCTCGCTAGGTGGCGGGTGTGTTGGGTCATTTAGTTCCCTTCAATATGGTTGAGTTTAATGGGGCTGATACAAACGTCATGTTCGCCAACGGCCGCTGTCAGATGTGACTGGTCATTTCTTAGCTGCCACGGTTTACTTTAATTATTTTATTTTTGATTTTTGACATTTCTAAAATCTCAATATGAAGGATGTAACCAAGATTTTGTAACAATATTTTGATTTAAAAGAGTGTCCATGGAGTTTCTTGCCCATTCTTCTCCATAACGATCTACGTTTTGGAATGGGCAACTACAGTACTTTCACAAGTTATAATGCCTTGTGACTGGGATTGTAGCTTGGCGTTTTCTTAATTGTTTTTTTTTTTAATTTCAAAGGTGCCTGTATTGGTCTAACTGAAATAAATTCTTTGAGTATGAGTTTGTCAGGTGTCACTAAGAAGATTGTGACGTCTGGTTAAAATATAATGTAAAATAAACGTTAGTAAATCCGTGTCAAGTGTTTTATTTGATTAGAATAAAAAAAGCATAAATCGAGAAAGCATTACTATTACATACACACATGAAGAAATACACATGTTGAAGTTCGTTTTCTTTCTTAATTTTAGATCAATCTTAATCATCATCATACTTAAATTACTTCGCAAAATATAAATACTTATTTTGTGTACTCGTATTTTAGTCATCCTTGTACGCTATAATAAAAATAAAAAACAATTATATTGATCAAAGTGGGTTAGTTTGACTATAGCGCAAGAGAACGCGTTATCGCTACGCACACAGTTACGCGCGCTTCTGTGTGCGTAAAACTCGCATTAAATTACCTAAACTTGACGACCTGCGCTAGGCGTAAACGCTCTTAAGTATTTTAAACATTTTACTAAAGGTACGGTATTTTTTTATTATTCTAACGTTAATTAGAGCTTAACATTGTAAACTGGTAAAACAGTGGCATGCGACTGTACATCTTGACACCAAATAGACCAAGAGCAAGGTTTAATGTTTTCAAAGAAGTTTAAGCCACTCTAACCTAGTAATTTATTAAAACATTAAAACATGCACATTAAAACATGTATTTAATTGAGAATTTATCTCTCTCGGACATTTCTAAAGAGTTTAGACCGATAAAACTAGAAGTACAGCTTGGCAAAAAAGAGTCTGACGCGGTGACAGTTGGAACTAAAAATCGTACTGGACATTGAAGCCTTCCATGGTGTTTACGTAGCGTCAGAGGGACTGAACCACCCACTTGGAATTGGGATTATATCCCTAAAACAACAAGTATCAAAATCTGTTGAGTCGTAGTATTACGGGTTGCCACAGTTGCGATACTAGCGACCTCATTTTTATTCCACGCTCTTTTTTGCCAAGCTGCTCATTATGTCTCCTAAACTAAGAACAGATTAAATCTGTGACTTGGCGACAAATTGCGACTAGTTGGCGACAAAATATGGGAGAAAACAAATCTTCGCTAAGTGCCCTAGTTTTAGAGATATAAATGTGGCCCTGCTGGGGAGACTCTGTCCAGATCGGCCACCTATAAACCTTTATATCTTTCGAACCAGTGACCGACAAATTCTGATATTTGGCGACTGATTCCGACTAATTGGCGACAAAATATGGGAGAAAACACATCTTTGCTAGGTGCCCTAGTTTTTGAGATATAAATGTGGCCCTGCTGGGGAGACTCTCTCCAGATCGGCCACCTATACACCCTTATATCTTTTGAACCAGTGACCGACAAATTCTGATATTTGGCGACAAATTTCGACTAATTAGCGACAAATTTTTTGTGTTTTCAAAATTAATATCCCTGATGGTGGCCCTGCCAGAGTCAGTGACACGGCGCGGCAGCCGCGCTACTGATGCGCAGCTGTTCTTATAATGTGAAGGCATGTGCTTCGGCCGCGCTGCTAACGTCCTAATGTGAAAGCGCCCATAATGCAATTTGCACGGCAGTATCATGTTGATTACAATATGATCGTTACAGGTTGCACACTGTAATGCTCGGTTCTCCTCACTCACTGCACTGATGTAATGCTCGAATCTGAACTGTTACATTACAGGCGAGTTCTCGAGAACGCCTTTATGTTCCTTAGGCCCAGCGCACACCGCTGGAAGCGCGGCGGAGTGCATTTCCTTGAAACACGCGGGCGGATTCCGCGGGTCCCGAGCGGCGCCAATAGCCCTTGAAAGCCCTCGAACGGAGAGACGGGCGGCGGCGCGCAGTTACTCCGAGCGCCCATGTCATTTAGTGCTGATCGAAACTTTGTACAGACAACAGCCAGACGGGCGCGGGCTAGTGCGGCGGAGCGCAGAGCAACACGGCGGCGCGCAGAGCAGCACGGATTCGCGTATGCTCTTTTAGTAGCTTGAGGGCGCTCCGAGCACCGCGTGAGAATTTATTGTTATATTGACCGTATGTCAAGACAGTTAAGGTTAATATATTTTAATTGTTGTCTTCAATTGCTTTCCGCCGCGCCTCCAGCGGTATGCGCTGGGCCTTTACATACTCCTTTTACTTCGTTTACACGCATTAGCGTTAGGGTCAACACATATCTGACAGAAGATACTCTGCGCATCGTCGGTCGCGTAAAGCTAGAACAGACAAATAGTTGAAAACATCCAACCTTACACACATAACCGATGATGCGTTAGTACTTCGATTATACTAACGACGATACGCCCAACGCATTTTCCGTCAGATAAGTTTAATTTTCTAGTAGGTGAAATAAAAGTCAATAATTTACTGCGAATTTTATTAAATGTTAAATATATATATTTTTTCGAATATTTAAACACACACTTCACATAGGACAAAGATATAAATATAGTAATTAACGTATTTATGTAACATTAATGATATGGTACTTATCAATTGCATTTAACAATTGTTTTGATCATAGATAACAATGTACATTCATATTTCATGGTATTTTTTTTATAACAATGAACAATTCATTTCGGGTTTTCAATTTGATATAACATTTAATGACGGGGTTGCCATTTAAAAGGGCTTTTCTTCATGATTCTTCCTATGTTTATGATTTTACTTCTCTTTATAGTTAGCTTATTGTTTTTTTTTATGAATTAGAATTAGAGGGTTCCTTTTGGTTAATGGTTTCCCAATGGGCCAGTTTCACAAGTAATGGAATCTAATCCGATGAAATTTATGAATGAAGATATAGAAAAGTCACTGGCAACTTTAGATGCCTATAACGCCACTACATAATAAAAACAATTTGACACAGCAAAAGAAAAAGTCAAATAAAAAAATAACAATTTGTTCGCTACATAACAATCCTCTTTTGTACTAGCAGACCTTTGGAATAATGCTTAGTAGTTAACTTATTTAAATATTTACATATTCTATTATAAAATGGAATGGTCAAAAACACAGTGAATGGACGAGCATAGATTTCGTTTTATATTTTTTTTGCTAGGAGAGATCAACATTCTACAATATAGCTAGCCTTTGGATACCATTTATTTTAAACTTAATAATATTTGCCATTATGCGGTCAAAATAAGAGAAGGATTGCACTTGTCAAACCAACTTCATTTAGAGTCGATATATGATATTATCGAAATTAAATTATATCGGTTTTAGTCAAGGTACTGCCTTTTTATTTTTACCCAACTGCGGCTGAGCCTAAAAGGAGGGTAATGTTTTCTTATTTCGATCGCATATTCACTATTCAGCGCCTCGTTCACTCACTGCGTTTCACATACTAAAGCTAATCGGCATATAAAGAATTTTGGCACTCAACATAATTAAAATAAACCAATACAATTATTTCATACCTAAAAAAATATTATTAGTTTAAAAATAAATACTTTTGTAATAAATATAAGTTTACAGGAGTATTCAATGGTGTGTATTTAAAGTCTTCTAAAGGTGGGGGAATAATAAAAATAAAAGAGCGCTTTTCACGAAAGAAGTCCCATAGAACCGGGCTTTTACTTAGGAATCGCATTTACACACGCACACACACATTACAGCATTTCTAAGAAACCCTATGCTTTTCTTTCGCTATGAAGATTGAGCGAGATGTCTATCTTTATAACGCTCCCGATGCTACAAAGTGCCAATTGATGCAGTCGTTCGTCGGAATGTTGTTAAAGTAGAAGCGCTTGGGAAGGCAAATTGCATTTCGCGTGATAAACTGGCTCTTAGACGGCTTATACGTTTAGTAGCAGATAGTAGCTGCCCATAGACTTAGCTTTTATAACGCTCTTTTAATTTGTTTAGTAAATAAGATCGATAAAGAAATCATCGACGACACGGTTGGCGCAGTGCCCGAGCGATCGACTGCTGCGCTGCGTGTCACGGGTTCGATCCCCGCACGGAATAAATATTTGTATGGCCTACAGATAGTTGTTCCGGGTCTGGCTGTTTATGTGTATGCGTTTAAATATTTGTAAAAGCACCCACGATACAGGAGAAATTCCTAACAGGGAGCAAAGATTGTTTTTTAAAAAAAAAAAAACAAAAATCTCTCTCTAAAAAAATACTTCACTAATTATCCAGGGTATTCTTTCATGAAAATGGCTCTTGGATACATAAATATACGTAGGCACATAATATTGCATGATAATTACTAATACATACATAATTACTAATACATACATGTATCGGCTCGTAACCGTTCAATCATGGACACCATCACAATGAACGCCTTTTGTAAAACAGCTAAAAGACATACTTTTAAAAAAATACAACGTCTTTTTTACACAATACCAATTTACGAGATAAATTAAAAGAAATGTGGCATTGACTGCCACTATTTAATACATAAGTTTTCTTTTTATTAAGAAACGTTTTGTAACTAATATACATTATATTCATTAAAAAATCAAATACAACTTGATTTATACTAGCTACTAAGTTTAAGATAGAATGCTATGACAACATGAATTTTTATAGAGTCTTTATGTTGACAAAACGTTACATTTTCATAAATAAATTAACTTAAAAAACTCTTCCGCAGATAACGCATTATTAATCATTGTTCTATATTTTATTATTAATAAAATTAATATCATGCCATCAGATTCAATTATTATGAGTGTATTTTAATTTAAAAATACATAAAAGATCACACAAGTCTATCATTAATATTTTCTACAAGGGACTTTGTACATACGGCAACACATCAAGCCATACTTATCCTGTAAAACCTGACCTCAGTTTGTATGAGCTTTCCATACAATGAGAGATCAGCTTAATTTGGATTTGTATAGCTAGATTCGTCGTCGTGCGTACGGTTAACTCTCCATACTACTTAGTAGACATTTTACAATTATATAACAAGAAGAACTTCATAACAATTATCTTGGTTAAGGGTGTATACAACTTGTTGTTGCATCATCATCAGCCTATAATGTTCCCACTGCTGGGACACAGGCTTCCTCTCTATGAAAGGGAGTGGGCTGTAATCCACCACGCGGGCCCAGTGCGGGTTGGCAGATGTCACATGTCTTCGAATTTTTTGTTCTCGGATGTCCTAGATCTAAAAATTCGAAGCCGGGTTCCTCACGATGTTTCCCTTCACCGCTTTTGAGGGCAGCGGTGATGAAATAAATTACCCAAAGTAATGCGCCTGCCTGGGTTCGAACCCACGGCTTACTGCTCGTAAGTTAGGGCTGCCAACACTGGACTACCGCTGCTCTCTCTGTTGCATAAACATATTTTTTATTCAATATGCTCGCATCGCCATCTGCTACATGTAATTTGTGTCTTATCCTTTAAGCGAGAGACTACACTATTGAAGACGCGGGAGTAGGCTTGAGTCAGTCTGAAAACGACTGATGATCTTCAAATAAAATGAGGCGAACGACGCCTTGTTTTTCCATTTTTTGCGTATTTCGATCCGCTCAATCCACTCAAGCTGCTTCCTCCTAGGTTATTGGCAGCAAGGAAAATTACTAAAGGCTGTGCTTAACTGGCTCACCTGGATTGCCTATAAGGAATTTGAGTCTAACTTGGTATGACTGTGTGTATACTATACCTCTGCCCAACGACAGGGAACACAGATTAAGGGGTATGAGGATTTAGACCCCTAAATCTGTGAGAACAGGGTGTAAAGTTCCTCATCCCCAATAAAAAAGGGAGGATTATCCTCCGACCACACGCCAGACAGATGTTATGTCTGGTGGGCAACTACCCGACAGTTGTCGGGTTTTTCTATATACTCTTAAGTCGATGTAAACTATGCTGGCGACTTGTAGCAAATTGATGTTAGTTCTTCTGTCGTGACATAGATGGCGCTGTAGTACTTTTTGCTATAAATGCTTTTCATAGGTCGTTACACAGACTCATTTCTAAGTTAGATTTAAACAAACTGTATACATCCCCATACATCTACAAGCTAACAGAACACCTAGCGAGGACTTAGATAACAAATTATTGCGCAAGCTAAAACTAAACGTTACGCACCATACTTATTGCGAGATCATTCGTTATTATATAGTTGCTTCCATTCTAGTTCATCGACATCTTCTCTTGGAGGATTTGGAAGTAGCAGGCCTGGAAATGAGGAGATTTATACTTTATTTGGCTGGAATACGGTTGAGATTGGCTTCGATTTCGAAATAGATACGATTGAATGCACTGAGTAGAAACATGATGATCGTTTTGTCCACACTATAGTTTTTTTTATTAATTTGCACCTGAACTCACACAAACACACATGGCGAAAATCTATTATTTGTTTGAATGCGCATCTAAATACACCCCACTAGAGTTCATTTTACTGTACGCACGACGACCAATAAAGCTGACCAATCAAACTAGGCAAACCCAGTTTATGCAGATCTCTCATTGTGCCGGAATACTATACAAAGCTAGGCCATGTTATACTGGAAATGCATAGTTTGATGTGTCGCCGTGTGTAGGATCAAATGTCTATCATAATCATATGAAATTTAAAATACTTAATTAAAAACATCTATGGATTCAAATTAGGCTGAAAAGGGACCGTCTATTAATCACGTGAGGCTTGCAAGGAGGGGGAGGGGGTTTAGCAAAAATCACGAAATATCACAAGGGGGAGGGGGGTGTGTGTAGTAAGATATCACGTGTATTTATATTTTCGTCAAACGCGCGTTTTCTAAACTGAAAAGCGGCGTATAGTGTGACCTTGACTCGCCGTTGCCATAGGCAACGAACGAAGTACCTATACCTGAATTTAAAGATAATATTCTAAAAAAATTAAGATTCTTTGTAGCTACTAAAAATACACGTGATTTTGGGTGGGGGCGGGAGGGTTAGTCTTAAACCTCACCACGTATCCCCAAGAGGGAGGGGGGTTAGTAAATGCTAAAAAATACACGTGAGTTTGGGTGGGGGCGGGAGGGTTAGCCTTAAACCTCACCACGTATCCCCAAGAGGCAGGGGGGGTTAATAAATGCTAAAAAATACGTGATTTTGGGTGGCGGCGGGAGGGTTAATCTTAAACCTCACCAGGTATCCCCAAGAGGGAGGGGGTGTTAATAAATGCTAACAAATACACGTGATTTTGGGTGGGGGCGGGAGGGTTAGTCTTAAACCTCACCACGTATCCCTAAGAGGGAGGGGGGGTTAATAACTGTAACTTTACACAATAAGCTTCACATTACCTTGAGCGTGGTGAACATAAGGCCCAGTTCTCCATGCTGCATGGCCGGCTCCAGGAAGTCTTCGATGAAGTGTATCTCCGAGCCCAGCTGTAGGATCCGAGCGCGGACCACCACGAAGTGGAATACCGGGAACAACTCGTCCATACTCCAGAGGTAGTTTGGACCTGGGGATTGATGGAAAGCCAATTTAATGTAACCCATTCGTTAAACCTACTGAAAATCTCACACCTGGACATGTGTTGCCATGGCTGATCTGGAAGCCTTTGAATAGACTCCCGACTTGGTTGCGGCAAGGTGCTCAGGTCGAGAATAATTAATCAGTCTGCCTGGGAGTGTAAATGTAGTGCTGTTGCACAAACAGGACACGCAGGACACGATACTAAGTACCCCATACTTAGTATCGTGTCCTGCGTGTCCTGTTGTTTGTTTATTACAGGAACTGATGGACGCTACTGAAGGCGTCAAATTAGTGGGCCAGTTCTGGATCGACACAATTTAGACTGCCATCGACACGCTAAGAAGTAAGATGTTATGGGAATAGGATTTCATGTGCCTCATACGCGTTTAAAGGCAATAAAATGAAAGTGAAAAAACGACCTGCTCTTTACTGTTGAGGTATTTCATTTCCAAGACTTTTTTCACGAAACTTAAGAAGGAGAGTTCGAACTCTCCATAGTATTAAACTTACCCAACTCGTGTTGTACAGCGATAGTCATCTTCTGGAAGGTGCTTCTGATAACGAGAAGCTTCTCAATCGGTGAGAAGGTAGTCTTCAGTTGCTGCAGCGTCTCCACTGCTTCTTGGAACAGCTGTTCTTTGAGAGGTGATGTTGGGGACATCTGGTTGTTAGGGCATGTATAGCCTACCCAGAATTTTCTGGAATAAATACAACTATTTTAGGATGCTAAGGGCAATTGTTTGGGTAATGGGGGTTGGTATCCTGTTGGCGCCATTTAAAATGTGGCGACTACCTATCTGACCTCTACAATGCAATCACTGGGTAAGAAGATATTCAGGGACTGGTTGTTAGACTTTCGGGCGTCCAACTACCCGTAACGACTGACAATAATAATAATAGTAATCTTCGCATGACAGCCGGGACCAAGCGTGCTTCAGAAGCACGGTGGGAGTCGCATGGAGTCATAGGCACAACGTTGATACTTTCTTCATTGTTTGTCCTTTTATATTTAAGAATTTATATACTGATATATATCTAGAGTATTTTGATATGTATTTACAGTATTTTATATATCCTTAGTTTGTCTTAATAAATTATTAATTTTACAGATAGACACCTACCAATGTTTGTCTCTGCATCACCCAAAGGTTGACTAGTAGAAAATGCCATGCCAATGTCATTCAATAGGCCGACCTCGGTAAGCCTTCCATAACCGTAATGATCTATCCCTGCGGTTATTACTTTCTCAATAGCTATTTTTTACTAGCTTATTCCCGCGGCGTTATATTCATTCGCCTTTCGTAATTGTCCCATGGTATCGTACAGTCAGCAACAGAAGTCGTTGAACACAATTTGTTTCCAATATTTCCTAATCATTATTATTTAGCATAAGTTACTGACTAAAGTAAACTATAAAACAACTTGTCATAATTAAACTACAAAAGTCGCTGAACTCAGTTATACCATAAATTGCTATACATTACTACCGAAAAAATTGTATGATCTGTTTTAAATACAAAAATCACTGATCATAACTAATTTCCTACATTTCCCGTTAATGCATTGAACCCATGTAGCAATACAAGGCACTATCGGGCGAAGCGCAGCGCACCGCATTTTTCATAATCAAAACATTGCCGAATAAACAATGATAATGATTTATTTTATTTCAGAATATAAATCAAATGTACTTTTTTTTTTAAACGCCCCACACTAGGAATTTCTTCTGTATCGTGGGTGCGTTTACAAACATTCAAACTAACATACACAAACAGCCTATTATAAACTAGGACACTATTTATTTATTTTAATATAAAAGAAATATCAATAATGGCCTACCCATAACCTACATAAAAAAATACAGAACCTCAAAATATATCTATTATACCTTCGATCAATAATAGTACTAGATTAAGGATCAGGAACAAAAATGAATCGAAAAAGTGTCCACGTTTGCACACACGTAAACATCTATACTTCATAGAAAAAAGTTTAATAATATTAACAATTTCAGTTTATTATAAACCTTAACACTCTAACATAAAGTTTAATTACAATTGCAAAATATATTTATTTAAGTCCTTTCATCGGAGACAGCTAAAAGGCAATAAACTTAAAATGTCGCTTGAAAATAAAAAGTCATGAGTACAATAATGTTTATTCTAAAATGAATCTTAAAGTTTAAAAAACTAGGTTCAAAACATTATGTTGACAATTTCGTGCTTACTCTAATTTAGAATTAGACGTAGTTCTTGGTATTACATTTCAATGCTTAGAACACAGTAAGTATTGAAAGACGTGGAGTTGCAGAATATATATTTTTTTAGGCCAAGGTTAGTTTTGTATACTTATGGCAAATATTTTAGACCTATTTAAAAAAGTAGTAGACTAAGTAGTATGTACTATTTTTAACCGACTTTAATTAACTTGAAAAAAGAGGAGGTTCTCAATTCTACTGTGTTTTGTTTGTTTGTCCACCGATTTCTCCACTAACTGTAAACCGATGTTTAAAATTCTTTTTTATTCGAAAGCCACAAGCAAGCAAGCAATATAAGCAATATAGCAAGCTATTGTGGTGGTCCCGTTGTCACCAAGTCAAAATCTGATGGTAGGATCCCAGAGAAATCGAGGGCAACCCTCAAATTTTATAGGTACATACAAAGTTTTCCGTATACGTATTCCTTTCTTATGTTCAAAACTTAAACTTGTGGAAGGTGTGGCCTGTAAAAAAACACACGCGATTTATTGAAAATAGTTTTAAAGTATTTCATGAAAATACCTACAGGTATAGTTTTCTTCCGATAAAGGTTTTTGTAATCTACGCCTTTGCGTGTTCCAGTTATGTCCAAACTATAAAAATGAATCGAACATATTCTCGATTTTTTATAATATTTATTCTGCACATCGAAATGGGTCGCTAGAAAATCTACAAACAAAAATAATATTTAAAATAACAACACTACTCCATGCATGGCCTGTTCCAGAACAGTCGATGTTTGTACCAATAGTTGGTGCGTTGGTGCAAACATTGGCCAAACAATAATAATTTTAGCTAATTGAATTATTTCTACTATGTATCCTGTTTTTATTTCACGAATAAATACTTAAATTTATATACTTACCGAAAAAAAGATATTCCTTCCAAAATTTTGGTGTTACGGTGGTTATTTTCACAGTTTTAGTACGCGCACTACGGCATTTCGACGTCTTAACGTTGGCTATGCTTGGACAATACTAATTTGAAATAAGACCACAAAAATATTTGTGGTCTTATTTTTCGAGCCGTTTTTGAAGCGCTCATCGGGAATCTAGTACTATTATTGATCGAAGTATTATACTTATACTAATAATCTATATCTATACCAATATTATAAAGCTGAAGAGTTTGTTTGTTTGCTTGAACGCGCTAATCTCAGAAACTCCGTTTTAAAAAATTCTTTCAGTGTTAGATAGCCCATTTATCGAGGAAGGCTATAGGATATATAGCATCAGGATACGACTAATAGGAGCGGAGTAGCAATGAAAAATGTTGCGAAAACGGGGAAAATCTGACACAGATGAAGTTGCGCGGGACAGGTAGTTATTTATAAAAACGAGCAAAAATATCACTTTTTTGTATGGGAGCCCTTTACATATTTATTTTATTCTGTTTTTAGTATTTGTTGTTATAGCGGCAACAGAAATATAAAATCTGCAGAAATTTCAACTGGCTAACTATCACGGTTCATGAGATACAGCCTGGTGCCAGACGGACGGACGGACAACGAAGTCTCAGTAATAGGGTCCCGTTTGACTTTTTGGGTACGGAACCTTAAAAACTCGCGCATAAGCAGTTTAGCGACTTACGGCAAAATGATAGTTATCGAATTACCCTGTAATGATGTTTAGCAATTTACGGCAAAATGATAGTTATCGACTTACGCTTTAATGATGTTTAGCGACTTACGGCAAAATTATAGTTATCGACTTTCGCCGTAATGATGTTTAGCGACTTGTAAAATATTAATGCTTAGCGTTTTTGTAGCATTGAAATGATAACCTTATTGTGTACTCTATTCTGGTAAGTGATTTATGGTCCGTTTTCGTGTTCAGGTGTTTTGAAAATTTGTATCTGTTCATGGACTTTTGTTGCTGACTGTACTACCAGGATTAAAAATATATGTGTTCAAAATCAAAATATTTTATTTTACATAGGCTTACATGGGCACTTATAAACGTCGACAAAAGGTGCACGGTTCGGGTTTGTTGTTGCCTATAGAGAAGAACCGGCAAAAAACTTCATTACTCTTTTAAAATTATTTGGTTTTACAATTTTTGAATGTTACAGCGTTAGTACTTAGTATGGGAGGACAGCGTAGGCTCAACAATAAGCCGTTGCGTACTACAAAAGGTAGAACAAGATAAAGCAAAAATAAAAATGTTAATCATGGACATGTGCATTCATCCCGTTTAGACATATGGATCCCAGACTTTTTGGTCTTTGACAAACATTCAAAAGTCCAGACTCAAGGTATGGCAACATGCAAGGGAGCGCAGAATTATAGACGTCAAACTAACCGATCGTGTACGCAACATCACACTGCGCTCCAATACACAAAATACTGACGTTGCTCTAAAAGCCGCTAAGTTGAAGTGGGACTGCGCTGGCCATGTCTTTCGTATGCCCGACGAGCTGTGGGCCAAAAAACCACGATTTGGAGATACAGCCAGAAGGCGACGCGGTAGACCTCGCAGGAGATGGCAGGACGAGCTGAACAGAATCAACGCCCAGTGGTCCATATTGGCCCTGGATCGAAGGATTTGGAAGTCATGGGGAGAGGCCTTTACCCAGCAGAGGGATGACACAGGCTACAGTAACAGAGTTAATCCAGGTTAAAAACTATATGTGCCAAATTTCATTCAAACCTGTTCAGTAGTTCTTGCATGAACAAACATCCATTCATCCTCAGAAACTGTCGTATTTATAATAGTAGTAAGATACATCATCATCTGCCTAACGTTTTTTCCAAACTATCTTGGGGTCGGCTTCCAGTCTAACCGGATGCAGCTGAGAATTTTAAATGAAGTGAATTTTACATGAAGCGACTGCCTATCTGACCTCCACAACCCAGTACACGTAACTGGGTTATACGATACCCCTTGGTAAGACTGGATGTCAGACTTTTGGCTTCTGACTACTCTTAACGACTGTCAAAGATCTACAAATGACAGCCGGGGCCAACAGCTTTACGTGCTTTCCGGGGCACGGTGGAAACTCGGTATGTTATTATGGTCACCCATGCACGGACTACTCTCGGCAAGCACGGCTTAACCTTAAAAATCAACCTGCGCGGCTGTTACTATTTAGTCACGAGTTCCTCCTCAGTAGTAAGATACGATAAAGTAAATAATATAACGAAATAGTAAACTTACTGATCAATCCCCAAGAACGCCATGAGCGTAAGATCCGGCTGTCTGTTCCACTTGAGGAGCCTCCTCCAATACAGATCATCTTCCCTCTTGTTGTGGAGAGCATACAGGACAAACAGTGCGGGGTGCACTCGAGGTAGCAAGGTCGGTTGGAGTAGGGATGCCGCCGATACCACTTCGCTGGAAAAGGATGAATATAAAAGTTATGACAAGCGACGTTTCAAACAATTTTGAGTGGTTTTTTTTACGTATAGGAAATCATCAAATGACCCCTCCTGCTCTGGGCGGAGCGGAAGGGAGTGTCAGACTTGACTGACTAAAACCCATCCATGTTCCTTCTTAGCCCTTTGTGTTCCAGGGCCACGGTATCGCTTTCGAACAGTCCCGCAGCCCTGGCAGGAGTCCCGCAGCCCTGGCAGGATTTTTTGAGTGGTCTCAGATGGAAATATCTTAAATATTGATGGTAGGAAAGAAAGAGAGAAATGTGTTAATACTTGGCACTTTCTTTACGGATAGTCTTGATAGATGCAGCCCAGTTAAAAAAAGAATCAGTTTCGACATGTCTTTTTTGGTCTCTCACTCTCCACGAAAGGTACTGTTTTTTTTGTGTATAATTACTAGAGATCGGAAGAGGTAGAGTATATTTGTCTAAACTTCGAGCAGGTAAGTTTTATGTGGATAATCCCTCCACATAAAATCACGGACTGATTTTTAATTGTCGAAATAAAGCTGTTAAATCAGAGGGAGGTATTATCGACAAGTTCCTTACCTCCTCGAAGTTTAGGCAAATATACTCTATATATTCCGATTCCTGATAGTCACCAAAAAGAAAACTAAATAGTGGTATAGTAGTTACTGACTGCAGCTATATCACTTGTCATTATCTTTTATTAAAACGAGGTTTGATGTTACAGTACAAAATTAAATGTAATTTATTTCACTACATGACCATTAATTTGCCTATGAAACCTAACTATATACATTGCAACGATTAACAAACTAATAAATTAAATAAAATAACAGTAAACTATAAAAGGGCGTCAAAAAACTCCTCCTCAACGCAGTCGGCTGGTAATATGCCCAAGAGACTGGTAGCATTGCCACATTGTATGGCAATACTTAGCCTCTGGCCAAAGTAAAAACTAAAAAAAAACTTACCCATCAATAGGATTACTATCCTCATGTTCCATTTCCTGTCCATCCTCCCTCTTTTTATATGGCAGTACAGCATCAGTGCCCTCTGACGGCAAAGCCGGGAACAACAGCCTTACCACTTGGTATAACCTTGCTGTGATACTCTTGAGTTCCTTGACCGCATGGCTTAATAATAGGGGGTGCACCCGTACCCCACCGTATGTGGTGTTAAAGGCGTTTGTTACCCCCAGGACTAGCTGACCTAGGGGGTGGTGGGAAGACTCACAGGCCTGTGAATATGGAGTAAGCTGTAAGTAAGTAAAATAGAGGAGAGAGTAAGATAAGCGAGTGAAAGGTTAGGGTAGTTACTGAGGTAGGTGTGAGCTTTATAAATAAATAGTTAGAGAGGTACGTAACAGTTATCAGTTTTATTTTTTTCAAATTAATTTAATTGATGATATCGTGCTCGGTTCAAAAGTCCATAATAAGTATCATCATCATCATCATCACTTCAGTCGAAAGACGTCCACTGCTAGATATAGGCCTCCCCCAAAACCGGTCGCGTGCCACTCGCATCCAGCGGATCACCGCAACCTACACCAGGTCATCGATCCACCTAGTGGGAGGCCTTCTTATGCATAGTCTTTCGGTTCGCGGTCGCCATTCCAGAAACAATTTGTCTGACCCGAGAACCGAACCTAGGACTTCATACTCAGTAGTAGTTTTGTAGCTTCACTTTTTAATTAGATCGCTAAGGAAGACAAACGTAGTACAAAACAAAGAACAAAGTAGCTCTTCTACAAAAACCAATAAGGCGGTTGACAAAACATAATACATACAAATAAACTCATGCCTTTTATGAGATGAGCAGGTGGTAGGTTGAAAGCCACAAGAAATAATAAAGAAAAAGTGGTACTCACATTATACAAGTACTGTTGCAACTCCGCATAACTCTCCAAATTAAGCGTCTTTTGTCCAAATTGTGGAATAACTTCCAAACAATCCACAGACTTCTCTAGATCACTGCCTCTCTTCCTCATAGACATTTTGTTTCTCTCTTTGTGCGAACACGATATGGCAACGGCTACATTCTGCCAGATTTTAGCATTGTCTATGGTGGCACCAGACGGGCCATTGGCGAAATGGTTGCCAGTTGGGGTTAGAATAGATTCCGAGACGCCTAAGCATTGGAAACATTGGCGGAAGAGCGCGTTCCATTTTTGATTTGGGGCTACGCTTAGTTTTCCGAATGAGCTAAAAGTTAAAACATACATGGTAATACCCAAAGTTTCGGGCCTGAACTATAACATCAAGGCTAAATATCCAAACAAAATGATTACTTTTCAATACATCATCATCAGCCTAAAATGATCCCACTGCTGGGACACAAGCCTCCTCTCTATGGGAGGGAGTGGGCTGTAATCCACGCGGGCCCAATGCGGGCTGGTAGATGTCATCTGTCTTCGAATTTTTAGTTCTAGGACATGCCGGTTTCCCCACGATGTTTTCCTTCACCGTTCAATATATCATCTGCCTTTATTGCAATACTCTTTTCATGGCAAGTAACTAGAGAACAATTCAGTAATTTAATATGATATGATAGTTTTGTATCCCTAATGTAATGAATGTAAGTAGGCCGGAAGCTTTCGAACCTATGTGATAATTTTTCCTGTAAAACTGTATGCTAACCAAATGATTAAATGAAATTAAGTAGGTACGCATTTACATGAGCCAGAATAATATTAAAAGGTCCATGGACAATTCAGGAGATACAGTATACAATAACCAGTAACCTTGATTGCACTTCAGGTCATACTGACCGAGAAACGAATCAAGGACTTCGGAAACATCAGCTGTATAAAGTCGACCTTGTAACTATTGAAATAAGGAAGTTATTATTTTCAGAACAGCTATTTAAACAAAGAATTCTAAAAGAATTCACTAATCATATTTATTCAACCACTCTCTGCGAATGATAGCTTGTTTTATAGAGCAACTATTTTAAAAGTCTTTTATGTCGAGACCGACACAAATAAAAATCAATTCAAAATTCAACTCACTTAGGTTTAGAATTCGTTGGCAGCACCGGATTGGATACATTCAAATGCATGGTCGCGTTTGATATCTTGACGCCCTCAGTCCAGGCCCCACTGAGGGACCCTTCGATCTTGTCTCCACTGGAGAAGGTAAGAATGCCCTTCCCGGAGAATACTCCAGCTGATCTGAACTCCCCTTCGTAGTGTGTACCGTCTTCGAATACCATTACACCGTGGCCCTGGAGGATGATAAAAGTTTAAGGCATAATCGGTTCATAACGTTCCCAGTGTTGGGACACAGGCCTCCTCTCTAATAGAGGGAGTGGGTTAATAATTAACCATGTGGGCCCCGTGATTATTGCTTGAAGGCCCCATGCGAGTTGATGTTAATGGGGTTTTCCATTAGGGATTCCACAGTAGTAGCCCAAAGTTTGGAAGTTGGTGGATACCATCGCGTCTATTGTACTGCGCCTGGTCTCTACTTGGCGTGTGGGATTGTCACCCCACCCGACTATGAGAGTACACGAACATAGAGTGCACCTGTTTGCGCACACAGAAATATTTCTTCGGTAAAAAAAGAATAAATAAGCTGTCATATTCAATACATATTGAGAGTGTAGTTATGGGACTTTTGTAGGAAAAGCAGATTATTTTTTTAATTACTTACCGATGAAAAAAATCTATGTGGGGAGTTCAGAATGATGTACTCAATAAGTGATAATTGTTTATGCATCGGTTTTTCTTCCACTCTGTATACTATAATATCTCTCGTGCCTACTTGGCTAATATCTGATAGGATCAAATAACGCCCGCGAGCCGTGACCTAAATTAGGTCGGGAGGATATTACATTTGAATAATAATTAACCCAATTTCTGTACACTTACCGTCAAAACATCCTGCATAAACAGTCCCTCATAATAAATCCCATCCAAGGTCACTATAAGACCACAACCATGCTTCTTATTGTCACTCCAGTTACCCAAGTACTTCTCCCCCTTTCCAATGTCATCCATGACCCCATACCCCTGCTTGACCCCATTGACCCACTCCCCCGTATAAATCGTAGCCGATGACGAAGTAAAGTCTCCTTGCTTTTTTATTCCATGGCCGTGGGGGTTGCCATCCTTAAAATATCCTTCGTAAATGTCGCCAGTTGTGTATTTCATGACACCGTAACCGTTTTGGAGGTTGTCCTTCCATTGACCTTCGTAGATTCCTGTAATGAGTCGTTGTTTCGTTAATAAATTAAACCTGCACTGGGCCCGCGTGGTGGATTACCGCCCACGTTCTTACACACAGTAGTCCAGAACGTTACAGGCTGATTATGTGTTGTTTTATTGAATGAGCTAGTATTTATTGAAAATAATTACTGTTTTTATTGTTTTGTTATTGTCCGGTGCTGATATTAGCTGGTATCAAACATGCGGTCAGCGCCGTGATTATTGATTCGTTTCTCCACTAAGCAATTAAGATTAATGAAAGAGAAAAATAATTTATGACTTATTAGCCGAGTCCAATTAAACAAAAAATACGCAAAAAGTGGAAGATAGCTAGGTAATAGTAGTCGGATTTTCATGGGTCTTTTTCTGTTCCTAAATGTGTGAAGAAAAAATAAAAATTCGCCGCATGCGACTATTTTACTTGTATCTCTCTCGTTGCCAATGATAAACCAATGCATGGGCAGTAGGGACTTCACAGAAGACTTTGAAATCTAGGGGATTATTAAAATCGCGTATAGGGTTATTTATCGGCATATTTATCTCAGCCGGGCCTTGTCCATACATTATCGTGACTGCTGAAAATACCCGTGACGAATTACGAGATGGAAGCTTCCACCACGTTTTTTCCTTTAGTTATAAATAAAATTAAATTCTTGGTATGTGCTAATTTGGCATTTAGGTAACTATGACATCTTTCGGATCGAATTATTCTGAGTCTTCGGAATTATTCTGAGTATGTACCTTACTACACAGGTTAACATTGCACTACTGCCAGTACCAACTACCACAGCAACCCTCCTTTTATGTATGAAATTATTATGGTTACATTTTGCACAATGCTAGAAATAGGTAGAATTTTTACAGACCCTGGAGCTAGAAGAAATTCTTTATTCGAATATTACTATAGGACCAAAGAAACGATGGATGGACTGTGTGAAAGATATGTGCCATGTAAAGCGCGCTGGAAAGGAGGTGACACGTGAGATGACAAATAGAGACAGACGTATGGGAAAAGAAGACTGCACCGAACCATTAATTGGGATAAGAGCCGGAGATCGATACTATTTTTCTGTGTTTGGAACCTACTAATACTTACTAGTATTAAAAAGAGGTAACATTTGTTTGTAATTTTGAATGTAAGCGGTAATCTCCCGAAGTACTATCCGATTCAGAAAAATCTTTTACTAACCGGAAGCTGCTCATTATCCTGGATTGTCATAGGTTACATTTAAAATGTTCCCGTGGGTTAATTTCCGTACATAAAGGGAGTGAAGGAAAAGCTAGTAAATTATATTTTCTCGACCTGATTACAGCATTAACATATCTACCTACACCTACAATGTATTTAAAACATTAGCACGTTCGTGAAGGCTTGTCCGAATTTCGCAATATTGGCCTTGACACTAATATTTGTAGATATATTTGTTGTTACAATATATTAGGTACTACCTTTACGATTATTATGTAAAACATAAGTGTTTTCTTTGCACAATTGTTTCTTCTTTGAGACCGTAGACTAACCAAGTGGTAGGTACCTACTTTAAGAAAGGCTAATATATTTTTATTATTTGTCTTATAGATGATTTATTTTATTTATTAGTCACAATTGATATTAAATTAACTGATATTTCCACGCTGTTGAATAAACGTTGATTTTGCAATATTACAAGCTGTATATTTTGCTCGAAATATTATTAGTAGGTAGGTACCTAGTAGGTTTGGTTACAGATAATTTAATATAGGTAACTACATGGTGAATGGTGGAACATGGTGGTTTAACAAGTGGGCGTGCATGCCTAAATCCGAAACTATAAGGAAAAGCGAAAAATACTCTCAAGGAGTCTCCGAGTCAGATTTTGATGCAAACTAAAACTACATCGTTGAATTATTAAAAAATCTGTATTCCTAGCCAGAATCGAACCCGTTGATTTTAGGGGGCAAAACACTGTATATTTCGATAGCGCAGATTTTCCGTCTCATTCGATAGCGTCGCTATGAAGGGTCAAATTCTGGGAAGAAATGACATACGCCATACAACGGCTAATCGGTATTGCGGTTGAAGTTCGTTTAAGTAGGTACCGCGGTACCTAGTATTTGTTAAACGTATGTCAAAAATAAATGTCGTAAGTAGTTATGGCTTTTGGCCAAGAGTGGAACAGAGCAGGATAAAGAATAAAAAAAAGTACTTCTAATGTACTATGTATTTATCATGCGTAGATACTGACGACTATTTAGACAACATTCTTAGTAAATTATAGATGATTCATAACCATAACGCAAACATTAATAAGGCCTCGATTACAATGAACCGCGAAAAGCGTCAAGAATTCGTTGTCATATAGCGATAAGCTTGAATGGCGTTGAAATAAAAGGAAAAATGTTCATATTGAAATATCAAGCGAAAATAATAAACCAATAGGCTGGTTGTGTTGGCATACCTACTCATTTAGAAAAGATTCCTTTTATGGAAGACTCTATAGCTAGGCGAAGTCGAGGGAGAGGGACGTACGTTTTAGTATTTCTATCTAGTGTATAAAGGTAGAATGCTCATTTCAATCCAGACACAAAACAAACAATAGTTCTACCAGCCCTAGTAAATACAGCCGACATTTTGCGGACAAAATATACTATAAACAATTAATCAAGGACTTAAGACTGTCCAGGAAAAAGAAAATGACGAGCTCTAAGTATAAAATTGCGATTTGAGCATGCGTCGGAGTCAGAACTCACGTTTGGCGTGTTTTGACTTATCTTCGGCAATAGCCAAGTTTCTGTTTCTAAAATCCCGCAAACACACAGGATGTATACACATAATATTCAGCCAATGTTTGAGCAAGAAAGTACAGGATACAAAGTAAATGAGTCAAGTAAATACATTTAGAATTCTTACCTACACTTGGCATTTCCATCTTCCCATGTCCACATAATGCATTCAGCTGAAACTGGCCCACATACAGCTTCCCATCAGGCCATTCCACTTTTCCACTTCCATGGATTTTGCCGTCCAGCCATCTTCCAGTGTACTTCGCTTCTTTGTAGAAAGCATTTCGAGTTGAAAAGGTGTGACTGGCTGTTCGTACAGCGGGCGGTTTAAAATTATCCTTGTTTAAGACAAGTCTGATAGAAGTGTTCAAAGAATGTAACCACTCTGTTTTCTCCTGTTCTGTAGTTGTTGCTACTGATATCGTTTCTTCGGGCGTAGTCAGCTGTATAACGTTTTGGAGGGACTCTGTGTTCGGAATAGGTTCTACCCATAAGGTCTCTAAAGGATGCAAGTTGGGCGTACTTCCGCTAACATGTACAAAAAGATCGTTGAACAGAACAAACCAGTGTGATGAAAAACGGCCAGGGTTCACCAAATTCAGCTGTCGAGATTTCGATTCTCGAACTAGCCTTCGATCTGGCGTTCGGTACTGCTCCAGACTCTTCCCTACTGTCTCCCAAAACAACTTTGTGACGTCTGCTTCCTTGCGTTTCTTTTCTTGTTCGTCTATCAAAGAGTCTAGCGAAGAAATAACTTTGTTTAGTCTCTCATCTATATTCGACTTCGAGTCTACTTTTTTTCTTTTTGTTTTGTACCTCAATAGCGATTGAGCTATGCATTTATAAGAGCTCAATCTTGTTAAAGGTTGTACGAACGCGAGGCCTACTATGGCTTCCAAAGTCTTTTTATTATTCTTCTGTTTATTAGTCGGGAGCTGGTCGCTAAACAAACTATAAACAGCAGACGGCACATCGACTACACTGTTAATCTGCGCGAAACCGCCGATAACTATCAAATTGCTTACAGCTATGTAATACTTTCTGTACAAATAAATAAACTCTTCTAAATTTTTTATCAAAGAAATATCACATTCGTTTATATGCTTCTCGGCGTACTGCCACATCGAGAGCACATTCAGAGCAGTTATGTTTAATATGTCACCAAAAATATCACAAACTGTTTCGTAAATATTGGAATGTGAAGTTACAGTTTTACTTTTCTTTAGAAAAGGTTTAACTAGATTATGATATATCAAAAGCATTTCTTCTAGATATCTTTGAGCAATAGACAAATCTTGGAATTCTGGACATATGGATGTCTCTTCTATTGAGCAATAGCTGATGTTGCCAGATGATAATATTCTCCAGTGGTAGCACATGTTTTGGGGTTTGGTTGTGTAACTTTGTGAATCAGTCAGTTTTACAGTCATATCTGTTAGGTTTTCAGTTTCTGCTTGATCTTTCTTGGCATTCAAATTAACTATAGAGTCTGTGTACCCCTCAGTATGCTTCCCCATGTAGAATATATTTTCATTGTGAGTGTATGCCAAAGTGTGGTGGTCAGTAGCAATCATGTCTCTTACTCTGTCACTATCAGAATTTTCTGTGAATTGCTTAGGACCACTTTTGTCTTCCCTGGTATCAAAACTGACTTGATGGAATTGGTTGTAGCCCCACATGAAGAGTCTCCCATCTAATGTTAAAGCTGAACAGTGCCATTTACCACAAGATACTTTTTGAAGACCAAAACCTGACAAGGTCATGACCACCATTGGTTTTATTCTTTTCATTGTATCCCCTACACCTAATTGCCCATATGATATGTCACCCCAGGTCCACAATTCTGTAGCTAAAATATTTTTACCAAGTTTAGACATGTTTTTGAGGTTCTCTGTTTTTCTTGCAGCTTCAAACTCCTTTTCACTGCTTAGTGTGCTTGTGGAAAAATGCAAATCTTCCAGATTACAGTTGGAAGTACAGCTGTACATTAGAGAATTTATTTCTTCATGGTGACTTCTCATTTGCAGTTCCACAGTATCATTATTATCGCTGCTACCACTAACATGTCGTGATAATGTTGCCACTTTGTCTCCTACAGTTTTTACTCCTTCATAAACAAAGTTGGTAAGATTTGATACATTCTCTTTTATTATTCTAGTAGGTTTCTCAGTGTATTCTACTAAATAATCCTCACCGGCTGATACCCAAGAGAGCTGTCTACTCAGAAATTGTCTAGCTGCATCAGTGTTTATAAATATATTGTTTATTTTGTCTCCACTATGCTCACCTGTCTCACTTTCTTTATCTGTCTGATCATCACCATCCTCTATTGATTTAGAATCTCGATAATTGTGATCTTCTTCTAAGTTTGTGTTTTTTTGTGAGTTTGTTCTTGCAATTTTTGATTCCTCAGATGAGGGACTAGAATCTTCTGTTAAACTATGAGCATCAACATGAACATCAGTTTGTGGGGCCGTAGTACTACTTGAATCTTCACTAGACTTACTAATTTGAACACCTAAAGGGCAGGTTTCTGATAGGGATGGCACGGATGCGGGGGATGCTAGACCTATTATTGTCTGACATTGCGAGCAGTTTGAAGCAAACACTTCTTCATCATCATTATCACTCTCTGTATCACAGTTGCCAGACCGTCTGACATTTTTTCTAGCTATCACTGCAGCAAAGTTCTGACCCACTGAAGCACTATACACAGTCCTTCCTTCAAAAAATGGAATTTTCTTCACACTACTGGTGTCTATAGAAAGTTGGGGCATGGAACCTGAGCCAAACAGCTGCCCATCACTACTAATGAACAGCTGTCCAAAATCACTTGTCACTACATTTCTAAACTTCACTTTATAACTGGAACTTTTAAAACCATGAGGACAACACTTGGCATCCTCTTTAACAATAATTTCTTCTTTGTTTTTAAAACTAGCATTTGTTTTATACAGCCGCCCATGTACATCTATAATATAAAGGATATCATTTTGATATGATATGTCTATTGCTGAAATGCCACTGATTTTTTTAAAGTTTAAGGTGTCCTCCACAGTTTCGCAGTGATAAAGACCATGGTCATTTCCTAACACAATGAAGTCTGTGCCCAGAGCACATAGTTTTACAATTTTATCAGGTACTTGCTGTGACGATGGCACGTTCAACGGTGTGAGTCCTCTCCAGAAATTATGCTGACTCATTATTTAATAATCACTTCCTTTCTACATTGGATTGAAAGTAGGAGTATCATCGATTTATATCAGGGCGGAAGAACTAATACACACTGTCTCAACTCGTAGTCGCACATATTACGTTGTTGAATGAAACTGTTCACTATAAGATACATTGACAACTGAATATTTTACTAATCACGAAAACTGTGCTTTATTTATCTTTGTTTGATAAGGTTTTTTTAATTCAACTTTTTGTTGCTTTTGCTTGTGATTGACAAATAATAAAATTGACAGCTGACAGCTGATTATTTCAAAGACAACCTAGAGCGCTCCAGGTATAGACTAATAAAGACATCAAGCTATAACGCGTAGCACCTCTATTATATCAATGGATAAAACGGTTATTTAGCGGCTATTCATATCATATAACTTGATGAGATGGTAACATTGAGATGACAAATGTCAGAATTCTCAAAATCAATCTAACCTTTCACAAAAATGGCGAACCGTAGTGGGCCTGCTAGGCGTGTTCCTGAAACTGAAGCTACAATTACGTACGTTCAGTGCGATGGATTGGTATGTACAAAATTAATTATGTTTATGTAGCATCTTTTCATTAAAATATCCACTTAGAATGTTAGTAATCGTTGTAAAGCTGTTCCTCGTCACCACGTCATGTATTCTCAGTTTTTGCAGTTTGTACAGTAATTGCGCATTGTTTTCTATGTTGTAAGTGTTTCTGAAGATTTACTTGATATATTGATAATTATATTCTTAGTGAAATCGGCTCAATTGTTAGTATAAAAAAGACCGATAAGGTTATGTTATGAACATAAACTCTACGATTCGCTTCCTGGAAATCTAAGAAAAAAACACAAACACCATTACTACCCTCACTATTCATCCTACTATTGCGACTAGAAACTCAAATTGCGTCTATTTGACATGTTTTTAAGACATTCTTATTGAATGTTCAGTTTTTTTGGAAGTAATTTGTTTACAATGTGAAAGTTTAATAAGCATGAGTCACACACTCTTTTCGGACATTTACCTCGGTGACCCGACTGCCGGCAGACGGTTTCAGAGATGATCTCACTGTGTGACATTGAGTAACTTTGGCAGGATACATTAGTGTCTGGAAACTGTGTATTTTGCATGTTTTGTGCCATATTCACAAGAATGTTATTATACCAAGACAACCATATTTTTTATGTTTTGTAAACAATGATAACATCAATAATTTTGCATTAGAGGATCACATCAATGAGCTGATCATCAATTAAAATAGCAATGACATACTTGTTGACTGGACTCAATGATGGCAGCTGTATTTGGCACATTTTAACTGTTGATTAATCGATGACAACTGGAAATGAAAAACTAACATTGTTTGTTTGTTGTTCATGATTAGTTTTAGCTATGCATCACATAGCATTACTGTGAAACAGATAGTGAAACTTTTTTGATCAGGAGTAATATGATGATCAAAGAAGATGATAAGAAAGTATTGTACCATCATTGTCTATTTGGATTATCAAAAGCAATTCTGTCTGGAAACCTTGATTGAGGAGAGTTTTGAGTATGAATTTGGTGTGCTATGAGAGTAGAGGAAGTGCACAGAAACCAAAGATGTGTGGTGAAAGATATCTAGATTTGGAATATAAAAGTATGGGAGTATGTAGTGCTGCACTAATTTGAAATAAATTGGATGAAGGGCGAGATAAAAAAATAAATATTACATTTTCTTCTTCCCTCATATGATTTCTATTATAATGACTGAAAAATAGGAGAAAATAAAAATTTGCCTACTACATTTTCTTTCACAACAATAACATGGGCTCCAATGTTTACAAGCTCAGTTGGTATGTGGGTGGGCTGTTATTGTTTTTTTTTTTTATTTGATTCAATTACAGTATGCACAAGATATGTTAAATAACGATTGAGACATACAGTCTTCTTTGTAGGTGAACAGATAAGGGTAATGAGGGTTTAAAGCATTTTTATTGATGTGTTTTCACAGCATTTTATCTTATTTTGCACCAGACAAATATTTGTCAGCGGTTTTGTGTTTATTTTGATAGCATATGGCCTGATGCCAGTACCAGTCTTTCATTGTAACCATAAGTATAATCAGACTATAACATCCTCACTGCTGGATGCAGGCCTGTCAGTAGTAGTCCATAATTAAACCCGCTGACCCTGTACAGTTTGCCGGCTGTCACATCTGTGACTTTTTTGGTATAAAACATGTTGGTTGATTCATTATATTTTCTTTCACCGTTTTGGGAGCACAGCGTAACATCACACCTGTAATCCCCGAATGAGTTGGGTAGAGGTGTACCTATTCATACACCCACCTTTCAACAGTGTTGTTGTTAAAGTCCCATGTAATAAGGGGTGAGCATTTTGCAAACAACCAGGTACAAAATGTAGACTTGACTAATCTAGACTTTGTGACTGCTACTAAGAAATTCCTGATGGAAAAACCTAATAACACTTTGACCGACCTGGGAATAGAGCTCTGGACCTCATGCTCAGCAGTCACACTTGTGGCCACTAGGCCAACGAGGCAGTTAATTTTGAGACTACTTGTAATTAAATAAATTACAGAAAATAAGTGTCAACCATGATCTGTAACTTGAGTTGGTGCTGAAACCACTGGGAAATCATTGCATCAGCATCATCATTCATCATTTCAGCCCAAAAGACGTCCACTGCTGGACATAGGCCTCCCCCAAGTGTCGCCACATTGGCATTTTGGGGGGTTTTGCCATAATCATCACACTCTGCAGGCGGGTTGGCGATCGCAGTACAGTTGTTACAAAAGCACAGAGAACGCTGCTGCCCATTCTCTGGCAAGTCCCTTAGTCGCCTCTTACGATACCCACGGAAAGATGTGGGATGGTGCTATTCTTTACGTCCGACACCATACAGAGCATCAACATATTCTATGTCAAATCAAGATGTTGAGGTTTTCATATCCCTTCTTTATTAATTTGTAGGCTGTTATGAAAATAGTGAAGCACTGCCATGAAGAATCATGCAGCAACATGGAAGTTGCGCAGGGAGCTCTGCTCGGTCTGGTCGTGGAGAACCGTCTGGAGATCACCAACTGCTTCCCGTTCCCGAAGCACGATGATACCATGGATGAGGAGGAGTATCAGCTTGATATGATGAGGAGGCTGCGCCGTGTTAATGTTGATCATTTTCATGTTGGATGGTGAGTAACATTTATTCATTGACTAATTTTACCCGTGACTTGTGGAATAAAAAATATCTTATATCCTCTCCTCACATACATAATTCGGTCATGATCAGCAAATAGGCAGTGTGCCGAATTTTATTAAAACAAGTTCAGCCATTAAGCTGTGAAAGAGTTACAGACAGAGTGGTTAATTCTATATTAAATAATAATACTGGCATTTATTATAATAATAGCCTGGCATTTCTTGAACCATTGTGTGTGATTAACCTTTCAACCTCACTAAACAGTTCACAGAGTATAAACTAGGTTAACACGTCTAGGCACTAATCAGTTATAAAGACTATTAAGCAGGTCATCACTTGGTGGCACCTGCTGATTCGCCATTGGGCAGGTAACTCAATCATGATTACTGTGATTCACACTGGTATACTGGAAACTAATATTGGTTATTATTTTCTATGCATACTGTTAACGTTATTTTACTGTTTACTCGTTGGTTTCTCTGCGATCTCATCCCATCGAGCCATGAGAGGGTGGAGAGAAGCAGCTGTGTAAATACGAGGGATGCATCCGATAGCGATATCGATATATGGACGATATCGTGGGTTTTCTGATATATCGGAATCGGCGATATTAAATTGGGCGATACACCGATACTTTTTGAATTTCGCGATATATTCAACCCATGTGAACGCGCCATCATCGCGCTTAGGCATTGTTCAGACCAAACGTATTGTCGGCCGCTGACTGTGAGCGCGCGTTACGCAGTTTATTGCTTTTCCATATATGTATTTAACTTCTTGTTTACACCTCTAATACCTCACAGTGATTATATTCACAGTCGGCGGCGGACAGTACGTTTGCTTGTTACGCCTTAATGCGTTCATGTTTTGTCTACTGATCTGTATTGATTATCGTAAAAAAAAAAAAAAAAAAGTAATTTTGTGTTTTTCTAAAGCCACAGCTTTTTATAGCCTTCTTTGAATCTTCACTATCGGTATCGTATCGGGTGAAGTGCGTATCAATGCATCCCTAGTAAATACATACATTTGCGCACTATCATCATATCTCCCGTCAAGAGACAGTCGTAAGTCGAACCCTTCTAATACCAAAAATATCTTATCCTCAGGTACCAGAGTGCAGACGTAGGCAACTTCCTGAGCCAGTCGCTGTTGGAGTCACAGTACCACTACCAGACCTCCATCGAGGAGAGCGTGGTCGTCATCTATGACACTAAGAAGTCTGCAAGAGGGTTCCTGACCCTTAAGGCTTACCGTTTAACTCCTCAGGTTGGTTGCTTCAAATTGTACATAGTTATGGTTTTTAGCCTAGTATTGAAATTGTTTAAAAAAGGTAGACCCCTTTATCTGCCTGAAAACCATGCATAGAGTAGTAAATAAATATTGAAATATAAGTCTGTTACTTCGAGGATCTTGTGGTGGAAACACCTCGAGAAAACATGGGAAGCTGTTTTTGCCTTGATTTGTTAAAAACTTTTATCTAATAGCATAAACCATGCTGCACTATGTTCAAGCAATGATTACAATAATATTAATTCTCACTTTACCCCTTCCAGGCCATCGCCATGTACAAAGAAGGTGACTACACCCCGGAAGCCCTCCGTAACCTGAAGATAGGCTACGAGAGCCTGTTCATTGAGGTGCCCATTGTAATCCGCAACTCTCCTCTGACTAACATCATGATGTCAGAGCTCTCTGAGATGATCCCAGAGGAGGAGGGATCCAAGTTCCTTGATTTGGGAACTGCTTCAGTATTGGAAGGTGGGTTATACTTTTACATCTTGCTTGGCGGAACGAATTGTATGAGAGTCACCACTACTTAAACGCATCACACAAACATATACCTCGTTTCGCTGCTACGCAAACGCGACACCGCATCGGTCTAGTCTCTTTTCTTCATCATCACGGACGTTTAGTTCTTGATGGCCAGCGATCCTGTGTCGATTAGGGGCCCAACCGTAAATTACGTCACACGAATTTCATGATTTTTTGCCAGTTTGTGAGACGGGGGGATGTGACGTCACTTGTCTTGCTATTTTACATGTTCATACGGATATGGATAGACTTGGTAATGTTTTAAAGTTTTTCGTTAATAGTTCAAATTTCGTGTTCTAATACTTAGATATATTAGATTTAGAAACGTGTTTTCACGAAATTTAGAACGTGTGACGTAATTTATGAAAGGCCCCTAAGTAAGATAGTTGATGTGTCTACAGTCACACCCTTTTTAGATTATGTCGAGGTAAAATATAAGCAACGTAGAACGCTAACCACTCATTTAATCTACAAAAGGCTAAAGTTAAAGTCGTGATGCTATCGGCAACATTTTACCTATGGCATGTCCGTTCCGTGCAAGACAATCAACAGCAAAGCAAACATAAATTGAAATCAATCAGCCACAGAAAACAATTACTATTAGCATTTTCTGACAATAATCAAGAATAGAATATAATATATACAACCTGTTTTTTTTGGTATCCCATAACTCTAGGATATGATTGAGACCATATCAAAGAATCAACTGACATATGAATTATGTTTCAATCATACTTTTTTTTTTGTATTTTCGCATTTTCTTAGCTTTAAATATGAATTATTGGCTTGAATAAAAAGAATTACTCATATTTATCAATGAAACTACTACTATTTTACTACACTACTGCGAAGTTTGGCAACCTCGCAAAAGTAAAGATTTGTTATACTGGTGCCAATTTTTTACCTAATTTAATTATGATTGATGATATCTCCGAAACTATGCATTTTTGGACCACCTATTCTAGGAGTTTTAGTATTATTTTTACCTACAGGATATAACCGTAGAGTTATGGGATATAAAAAAAAACAGGTTGTACATATAAAAATCAATACCATTTTTCGTTGTAATTTTATAACTCGAGAACGGCTGGGCCGATTTGGCTGATTTTGGTTTTGAAATGTTTGTCGTAGTCCAGGGAAGGTTTAAAAGGTGAGAAAGGTAGGGTAGGGTAGGTAGGTAGGTAGGGTAGGGTAGGTAGGTAGGGTAGGGTAGGTAGGTAGGGTAGGGTAGGTAGGTAGGTAGGGTAAGTAGGGTAGGGTAGGTAGGTAGGGTAGAGTAGTGTAGGTAGGTAGGGTAAAGTAGGATAGGGTAGGTAGGCAGGGTTGGGTAGGTAGCTAGGAAAAGTGAATTGCATTAACTTTTCACAGAGCGAAGTCTGTCCGGGCAGCTAGTATATTGTACACCAAAATTTAAACAACGATTTTACAATACTGCAAATTTTATGGTTACAGTCACTATCTTATCGCTGATACCGATATTTCCAGGCAACCTTTGGATGGCCATTACGGACATAAAATAAAACGATTGAAAAATTTCTCTTTTCCCATTTCCACAGGCCAACTCCGTAGCCTAATGGAGCGCGTCGACGAGCTCAACCAAGAAGCTATCAAGTTCAACAGATACCAACAGTTGGTGGTCCGTCAACAGCAAGACAAGCACCGTTGGTTGGCCAAGAGGACGCAAGAAAACTTGGCCAGAGCTGCCAAGGATGAGCCACCACTACCCGAAGAAGACGTCAACAAGCTCTTCAAGCCCCACCCTGTTCCGCCTAGGCTCAACCCTATGATTGTCGCTGGTCAGATCAATACTTACAGCCAACATATAAGCCAGTTCTGCTCCCAAAGTCTTGCTAAACTGTATTTGACGCAAGCACTCCAAAATGCTAAGGAGTCTAAACAGAACAACTAGTTTTGCATTTGTATTAAATTGATTGTCACATGTGCGTGTTTCTTTTATTGTATGACTGAAAAGAATCTCATGAGTATCATCACTACCCAGAAGTAACGGTCGGCGCAAATCAGTTGACGAGGCCCAGCACAGCACGGTTACCACTGCACAACAAATTTCGATCTTGACTTGTTGAAAATTAAATCGCAATTAAGATTTACCCCTGCCTACCCCTGAGGTAGTCTAAACCCATGTAGTATTTTGGGTAGTATATTGATAGAGGAAAGAAAACTCGATAACACTAGCCGTAGTGTTGTCGTGTTTTCTTTCTGAGGTCAGGTACAGTTCTGTTCAATCTTTAGGGCGTCTCAGAAATTAGCTGCGAGTGACGGTAATACAGTATAGACGATGCGTCCTATGCGCCGCGTTGATACTTAAAATTTTTGTTCTGCGCAGCTTTACGTTAGGATTTTTCGAGCCGCAATAAAGATTGGACAGAACTGTACCCTCACTGACCTGCAAATTAGACAAGGACCTCATCACCTGTATTAGACCGAAGATCTATTTTACTATACTCTTTGGAAGACTACGAAAATATTAAAAACACGTTCAATTTGATTCTGTCAATTTTTCTTTTAAACCGGAAAAGCAGTGTTGTTGTGTGGACCTGTATCGCAAATTATACTCCACTTCGTATCCTGCTCCGTTTAGTATAAGTAGGTATTCTACTCTTTGATCCTGCCCTCTTAGCCCAAAAACATGCAGCCGGAGTGACTTCTGCACTACCATCGGCGACGACATGGAAGGGGCAGCGTTCTGGGCGAGCCCAGAACGTCGTACTGTCATACCAGTGACACGAAGAAGGAGAACCTGCGTTGTATTGTCTCATAGCGAAACTTCACTTATCGCATTGTGTTAATACAAAATGGAACTCATCGCTTTAGATATAAACTATGCTTTTCACACCACCTGCTCGACAATGTCAAATTATGTCATTCAAACTTAACCTAAAGTAGGTCATTTACGACCTGAGGTCTAGCAGGGCATTGAGGGCATTAATATTGTACTGAATTTCATTATGACCCGATGGTCAGAAATGTGATTTAAATTTGGAACATAAATCGCATACGAATATTTACGATAGGTACCTAGTAGGTACATACTAATTCCACGCATTCACCATTATGATCTGCACTAAAATATACTATTGTTCATTGTTATACAACAAATAACTTAAAATATTGCAAAGTCTCACAAAAATGTCGAGTGACGATAGTGATTTGACTCCGGAGTACATTCAATACGAAGCCATTGGCATTACCAACAATCTGCTCCCAGAAAAGTCCAAGGAATCGTACATGAAAGCCTACGACGATTTTGGTGGAAAATTACAAAGGGAAAAAGAAAAGGGGTGTCAAATCTGTATCTGAATCAGTGCTTTTAGTCTACTTCCAGCATTTATCATGTACAAAGAAGCCAAGTAGCCTATGGTGCATCTATTCGATGCTCAGGCAGGTCAACAATATAATGTACAAATTATTATATACCTACACCAAATTACTAGCATTTTTAAAAAGCAAGTCAGAAAGACATCGTCCTAAGAAATCAAAAGTTTTCATAGCTCAAAATGCTGTAATTGTTATTTTAATAAATACTTTGATTCTAGTACTACTGCTTTTATTGTCTCGTAGATGGTGTGAAAAGTAGAGTATTCTAAAGTAAGATAAAGGTGCTTTCGTCTTGGGCGACCTTAATTCCCACGCTGCACTCAGGATTCTTGAACTCTACAATCCTTCGTTTTGCTCGGGATTCAAATACGGCGCCCGCTACATAAGACACTACTTTATCCCTTTGGTGCATAATCTACTATTGTAATGGTGAAATAACGCGAATATTTGGACAAATGTGCCACTCTCTGTTTCTCCGCAAGCCAGTTTGATGATAATGGACTTCTTTGAGGTTGTAAAGGCTACCAAAATAATATCGTTACATCCGGATCTTTACCTACCTATCTATCTAAGTATGTCGAGACTGCAGCCCCAGAAACAAATTTGTTTTAATACATTAATGATGTCGTCTCCATTTCAATTCTGATTAATAACATAATTTGATTATTTCCTCCCATTAGCCTACCACAGGCTTCTTGAATAAAGCCTGTGCATCGGATTAACTACCCGCCAAAGGATAATAGTGATAAATTGAGATTGCCCCTCAATTGCCACAAATTGCTTCATTTTCGTCCCAACGTCGCCTGCCTGTAATTGGGGTATATGTCTCTGTAGGTATAAATTGAGTTAATCATATAGATGGATGATCTTGTCATTTATTTTAAATGGTGGATTAATAATTGTATCTTTATGCTAGTCCCTGTCCCTGCTTCGCCCACTTTTTGATCAAACTAAAACTCTTAAGATGAAATGTCTGCATCGTGGGTTTAGTTCGACTGAAGGACGTGGAGTCTTGGGTACGATTCCCAATCCCAAGTAGTTATATTCAATTTTACCTTTAACTTTAGCGATTTTTCAGTAGCAGTCCGCAGGCTGGATGTGTGCTTTGATAGTGGCATTGGCCAGAATGGCCCCCGTTGCTTACGTGGCAGGCAAGCAAAGTTCCGTATTCCAGTTTGACTTACGAAATGACAAGTAAGGCACACCATAAGTGGTCTAGATTTTTCTTTCCTTTGAGTTACCTACTACCTACAAAGATGCTATTCTAAAAATAGGTAGAGCATTTACCATCAGACGCCGAATCATCTGCCACTTCTATAAATATTGCAAATAATTAATTAAACAATAAAATGATGGGCGATAATATTTCTTTTTTTAATTAATTAATACATCATCCTATTGTGGCTAAGAACCGCACTTGTTTGAATGTCCCAAAAGCCCATTCACCTGCTAAAAGATGTCTTAATAAGGGATTGCCCACCGTCGTGCCATGGCTACCTGCTGGGCTAAGGAACGACATGACAAGAAGTTATACGTGAAAGAAAATAAGTTTAACAGCTGCCCTGTCTTAAATACGCGGTACCTACCTGTTGATGTTCAGTAATTATAAATTAAATTCTTTTTAATTATTAGGAACTTAGCAAATAGTGACGTAAAATATTTGTAGGAAGGTTCCATTTTGAAACATTGCAGAATAGGTCAGCAAATGGTAGGTAGTTATTACAGGTTAATGCTGAAAGAGTACGCGATAGCAATAACTGCCCTAAATGTTTGGCAAAAAAAAAAATAACCATGAATATGCAAAGCGTTTCACATTAGGTATTTTTCATCCGGTTTCTGTTTCCGCCAAAGCACCTCACAGATGCTATGGTCGACTAATTTCATCCGTTTTCAGAGACTTTTTATTATACAAGGTGTTGTTTTGCATCCTCGTCAAAATTCAAGAGGTTGTCACTATCATCATCATCATTTCAGCCGAAAGACGACCACTGCTGGACTTAGGCCTCTCCCAAGAAGGGGGGGTTTTGCCATAATCGCCACGCTTGGCAGGCGGGTTGGCGATCGCAGTACGGTTGTTACAAAATTTTTTTTTGCAAAAAAAAACCGACTTCAAAAAGCCCTAAACGCACTAAAAAGTTAAAAATAATACTATAACCTACCTATATTAATAAACCTAACCTAACCGACGATTAACCTATGATAAAATTTAATAATTCTTTGGAGTCGGTGCCATTCATGGGACCATTTGGGAAGTATACGCTTTCCAACAAAAAAAGAATTTTCAAATCGGTTGGCAAGCGACGGAGTTATGCGTGAACAAACATTAAAAAAAAATACAAACATCCGAATTGAGAACCTCCTCCTTTCTTAGAAGTCGATTAAAAAGCACAGAGAACGCTGCTGCCCATTCTCTGCTAAGTCCCTTAGTCGCCTCTTACGACACCCATGGGAAGACATGGGATGGTGCTATTGTTTACGTCCGACACCATACAGAACTTGTCACTATAGATATAAATAATCAATTCAAATTACGGTACCTAGTTAATTATTAATTAAAGCTGGTTTTTTTAGTTGTTTAGTTTTGTCAGTAATTATTTCAGAATAGCTCCCTTGACGTGGTTAAGGTAATAAGAAATTATCGAATAAACGTTTCAGATTGTTTGTATGTGTGAAAGCGCAGTTATAGGCGCGTTTAAAACACGGTTCACACTTACCGATTTCCGAAAATAAGAAGAAATAAAATTGCCTACCCATTTAATTATTGATTCGGGTCGAGAATCATTAGCATAGTTACCTCCTTGAATTTGACGAGGATGCAAAACATCACCTTGTATAGCGGTTGACGTTGATGTATAAGTTACAATAAAAAACAAGCAAATTGGACCCTTGAAAAGACTCAATGGGAACCAGATGCGTGCTCATACAAAAAATGTCACGATCACAAATCTTAATTTTGCGTACCTACCTACATTTTCTTACCACATTTTTTATCACAACAAAAATTATATAAATTGAGTATTTGCGTGCAACCGTTCAATTATTGTTTCCGTTCCTGACAATATTTTCATTTAATAAAGCTATCAAAAGTATAGAGATGTCGTTTCCAAAATGGCGTAATTTGGGTAACGATTAGACGGCCTCAAGGATCAAGGTATTAGGCTTAACCGCAACATCTGTATTACAAATTTTAGATAATTTCCTTCTAAAAATATTTCGAAATAAGTGGATGGTTTGACTGGCATGATGGTTTTGTGCAGCCGCATTGTGGTAACATTAGATGATAATGATGCAATTTGGGTTAAGCCTAGTGTAGTGCCATTTCGAGACCTTTACACGATAGTTTTCGTATAGCCATAGATGGAAAGGATCTTGATAACTACCTATTGATTTTAACTAACTGACTGACACGATTAGGGTTGCCATCTTAATTTTTTGCAGTTATAGTACATTGGTTAGTATAGGTAAGAAAAAAAGTACATAGTATCAAAATAAAGTACAATTTATTTTTCTTTATTTTTATGTTTGAAAACATATTTTTTATTGCTTTTCGTATCGTATCTATAATAAACAATTGCACAGCATCTTTACAGCCTATATTTAAATTAAAGTAAATAAGTAATTCATTTTTATCAAATTCATTCTGACGCTTTGATTCTTTCGTCTCGTCATTTGCTATTCATCACAGAAATTACTTTATACAATTTTAAACCATTAACATCAATCTTAACCTAACAAGTTTAAAAAATTCTCACGACTAAACTTTTCAAAATACCAATCAAATCATGCGAAATAAAGTATTTTCGTGTACTCATACGATGGTCTAATGGTTGCAAGCACGACTGCTGACCACGAGCTCCTGGGTTCGATTCCTGGGTCGGCCAAAATGTTATTGGGTTTTCCACCAGGAATTTCTCAGTAGCAGCCACGAATTCTGGATATGTGCCCGGTTTATGGCAATAAGCTCACCCCCTAATAAATGGGACTTTATACATAACTGGTGAAATGTAGATGTACCTACTATTAGGTATACCGCTGCCTAACCCTTCAGGTATTACTGGCGTGATGTTATGATTTTATTTGTGACTAGCTGTTCGGCGCAACTTCGTTTGCTTCACATTTTCCCCGTTTTCGCAACATTTTTCATTGCTGCTCCACTCCTATTGGTCGTAGCGTGAATAGCCTATAGCCTTCCTCGATAAATGGGCTATATACCAATGAAAGAATTTTTCAAAACGGACCAGTAGTTTCGGAGCCTATTCAATGCAAACAAACAATCAAATATTTCCTCTTTATAATATTAAGGTCTTTTTACCTATGAAATTGCCGTTTTGTTTGAAAAAAGTTAAAGTATTTTTTTTTTCGAACTTATTTATTTCTTTTATTCAAAGTAATCACCCCTGCAATCAATGCATTTTTGCCAACGCTGTGGCAGTTTATGGATGCCCTTCTTGAAAAAATCAGCTGGACGGGAGACAACAAACTCTTCAAAGGCGTTTTGTACTGCCTCTCGGGAATTGATTTTTTTTCCCGCTAACAAGTTGTCCAAATTTTGGAAAAAGTAATAGTCGGAAGGCGCAAGATCTGGTGAGTATGGCGGATGAGGGTGAGCTTCCAAACCCAACTCATGCAGCTTAGAGACGGTCTGTTGTGCAGTATGGGGCCGCGCGTTGTCGTGAAGTAGCAGTGGAGACGACCGATTGACCAAAGCTGGTTGCAGACGTGCGAGTTTCGCCATCATTGTGGTCAGTTCTTCAATGTACACATCTGCAGTAATGCTCTCGCCGTTTTGTAAAAAGCTATGATGAATCACACCAGCACTAGACCACCAAACTGTGACCATCACCTTTCTAGGGGTCATTTTTCGTTTTGCACATTGCTTTGGTACCGAACCAGGATCTAACCAACTTGCTGAGCGCTTTCGATTGTCAAAAAGAATCCATTTTTCGTCGCACGTAACAATTCGGTTCAAAATTCCTTCATTTCTGTGCCTGTTAAGCAGCGCAAGGCAAGTCTCGACGCGTACGTTGCGCTGGCGATCGTTAAGTTCGTGGGGCACCCATCTATCAAGCTTTTTTATCTTGCCAATCTGTCGCAAATGGACCAATATTGTTTTAATGCTAACATCAAAAGCTGCTGCCAGCTCAGCTGTAGATTGAGTTTCATCAGCTTCAACAATCACCTTTAATTCATCATTGTTGACCAAAGTTTCCGGACGACCACGAGGTTCATTTTTCAAGTCGAAATTCCCAGAACGGAACCGAGCAAACCAATAACGGGTTGTGCGTTCGTTTGTACAGTTCTCTCCGTAAACGTCGTTGATGTTACGGGTCGTTTGTGCCGCGTTCGTGCCACGACGGAACTC
Source organism: Cerastis rubricosa (assembly GCA_949152445.1). Lineage (NCBI taxonomy): Eukaryota > Metazoa > Arthropoda > Insecta > Lepidoptera > Noctuidae > Cerastis > Cerastis rubricosa. The sequence continues at coordinate 17,362,288 of OX424537.1, read as the reverse complement.
ATATTCCATAATTACACGAAATTTCAAAGTATCCATTATGAGGAAAAATGTTGAAATGTAATGAAAATACAACGCTAATCAATAAACAAAAGACTGATTTTGTAAATAGAATGTCATATTTTTAAAACAAAATTAATTTGAATTTAGAACTCATAGCCAATCAAAACTTTTTTTTGTTTGAAAAAGTCTGTACTGCAATACGGCAATTTCATAGGTAAAGACCTATTATTAGTTTATTTAGAAGTTTAATAATGGGCCAAAGTAACTACGATAGATTTTTCACATTCAATTTTTTTTTCTCTAGGTCCTACGGAGAGGGAATTCTTTCATAATCTTTTTTGCAGGATTCCAAAGGGCAGTACAGCTTCTTGTCACCGCGCCAGAGCCTTCAGTGCTCCTTGCCACTTTTTCACCCTTCTTCATCGGCCCGGCCCAGATGGGTAAATAGGTATCTTTATCTACTTAAGTATCTTGGGGATTCCATTGTGTGGTCAAATGCCACGGATATACTGGGTGGAAGGGATACATATGAAAAATGCCTATGTGGGGGGGGGGGGGTACAGTATTATGTAATACGTGGTGAACTGGTGATCGTTTTCGCGTCGGTGTTCCTTCCATCCTGCATGAAATACTACCTAAAAAAATAGTGTCTTGTACATTTCTTTAATGAAAGCTTGATAAGGTAACCTCTGATAAAAATGGGTGTGTTATATATGGCATAATAACAGATAGTAGGTATATGATCACATGAAATAACGTTCACGTGATATAATTTTCATATGCTTTAAAAACACATTTCATATAATAGTTATTTGTTATACAAGAGTGCAAAGTTGCTTTTTAACCGCGTGTTCAATTTTGATGACCGAGCAAGCGAAGGATTCTAAATTAATTAATTCTCGCGTTAGCGAGGGAATCAAAAGAGCTAAGGTGAAAAATCTTTGCACTCGAGCAACACGTAACTTTTCATTCCACCTCAGCGAGGAAATGAATAAATGCAAAAAAAAAAAACGTTTACAATCACAAGATAGGTACACTTTTATTTCAGTTTAGGTATTAATTACTACATTATGACAGGTAAGTATTACAGAATAATCTTTAAATTATAACAAAATAATATTACGGTATAATTAAGAAAATTTTAAAGTAACGTTGCTACAGTTATTTAAATTGAGTGTAATATTTTTGTTTGGTACTGTAATATTGGTGTTAGTCACTTGTGTACTGTTTTTCGGTAAACTATCTGTCATACTTAATAGTTGTACCGATTCATCGGATTCCCTTGGCGTGAATGTTGGAGAGAGAGGGAGATGGTTAGGTGTTTCATAACGGCTTATTTTTGATGTAGAAGGGCCAGTCCAAGGATCCGATTGAGGCTCTTTCAGTGTAATGGCTCCTACGATGCCTTCATATATTTTAGACTTATTTTGGATGGAATCCTCTATGTATCCCTCTACAACTGCATTGGACTTCCAGCCTCCGTGGCGCTTAAGGGACAAGAGATCAGCTCCGGAATCAGCCAAAAGCGTGGCTGAAGTTCGTCGGAAACAATGACCCGTGTACAACAGGGGTTCTGGAAGTTCAAGAAATGTTGCTATTTCTCGTGGGATACTGCCAATTTTATTAGTACCCATAGGCTGTCTAACACACTTTCCATTGCGATACTGTAGAAAAAATCGATTGATTGGAGTGTTAGGCGGGCGTAAGGCTTGATATTTCTCAACAATCGTTACGTATTCCTTGCGAATGACGAAGTTGCGGTCACTTTTTGTCTTTGTATTAGGTAAATCAATTAATAGTAAGTCATCTGAATGTTTCTCAATGTTTTTGACATTAAGTTGTGTTAGTTCATTAGTTCGACATGCTCCGTTTATTCCAATAATAAGAACAACCTGTAACGTAAAGAGTATTGTAGTAGATAAATGAATAAAATTGATATGAGCGCATAATTATGCCTATCAACATCTACTAAGTATACTATTTAATTGAGATTAATATACTTAAGTAGAAACTGAATGTGCAACTGACTTACTTTTGCCGCCAAATAATAGGTCTTTACCTATGAAATTGCCGTATTGCAGTAAAGACTTTTTCAAACAAAAAAAAGTTTTGATTGGCTATGAGTTCTAAATTCAAATTAATTTTGTTTTAAAAATATGACATTCTATTTACAAAATCAGTCTTTTGTTTATTGATTAGCGTTGTATTTTCATTACATTTCAACATTTTTCCTCATAATGGATACTTTGAAATTTCGTGTAATTATGGAAGATGAGTTCCGTCGTGGCACCAACGCGGCACAAACGACCCGTAACATCAACGACGTTTACGGAGAGAACTGTACAAACGAACGCACAACCCGTTATTGGTTTGCTCGGTCCCGTTCTGGGAATTTTGACTTGAAAAATGAACCTCGTGGTCGTCCGGAAACTTTGGTCAACAATGATGAATTAAAGGTGATTGTTGAAGCTGATGAAACTCAATCTACAGCTGAGTTGGCAGCAGCTTTTGATGTTAGCATTAAAACAATATTGGTCCATTTGCGACAGATTGGCAAGATAAAAAAGCTTGATAGATGGGTGCCCCACGAACTTAACGATCGCCAGCGCAACGTACGCGTCGAGACTTGCCTTGCGCTGCTTAACAGGCACAGAAATGAAGGAATTTTGAACCGAATTGTTACGTGCGACGAAAAATGGATTCTTTTTGACAATCGAAAGCGCTCAGCAAGTTGGTTAGATCCTGGTTCGGTACCAAAGCAATGTGCAAAACGAAAAATGACCCCTAGAAAGGTGATGGTCACAGTTTGGTGGTCTAGTGCTGGTGTGATTCATCATAGCTTTTTACAAAACGGCGAGAGCATTACTGCAGATGTGTACATTGAAGAACTGACCACAATGATGGCGAAACTCGCACGTCTGCAACCAGCTTTGGTCAATCGGTCGTCTCCACTGCTACTTCACGACAACGCGCGGCCCCATACTGCACAACAGACCGTCTCTAAGCTGCATGAGTTGGGTTTGGAAGCTCTCCCTCATCCGCCATACTCACCAGATCTTGCGCCTTCCGACTATTACTTTTTCCAAAATTTGGACAACTTTTTAGCGGGAAAAAAAATCAATTCCCGAGAGGCAGTACAAAACGCCTTTGAAGAGTTTGTTGTCTCCCGTCCAGCTGATTTTTTCAAGAAGGGCATCCATAAACTGCCACAGCGTTGGCAAAGATGCATTGATTGCAGGGGTGATTACTTTGAATAAAAGAAATAAATAAGTTCGAAAAAAAAATACTTTAACTTTTTTCAAACAAAACGGCAATTTCATAGGTAAAGACCTAATATACGGAATCGGGTGCTTCGTTAAGAAACTTTTCAATATCAGATACTGTGAAAACCTTCGATTTTTTTGGTTGATGACCAGATGAGGCTCTTTTTAAAAATGCCACTAATTTAGGATAGGTATCGATATGTATGTCTTTTTTCATCTTTATTGTTGCTTTTAGCATCGAATACGTACTCCATAGAGTGCTTGCTTTCTTGTTCTCGGATAATTCTATAAAATATGCCAGCAAAACGTTTTCTGAGAAAGTTTTGGCTCCTTTTGCTAGTCGCCACGTGTTGAACATATCGTACTGTTTTAAATACTTCTCGCGTGATTGTTGAGGGAGAAAGCTCATTTGCGCATTATTAACAGTTTCAGTCAATTCTGTTGGCGTCAAACAAACTTCCCCGTCGCTAGAATCACTCATTTTAGTTTTATCACTTGTTTTCAAGTTTTTTGTTTTTAATATAAGGTAAAGGTGTAACCGCGTACAAAGCAAATTGAAAAAAGAACACCAAGAAGGTTCCGAGTCTGAGTTTTTAACAAATTAAAATAAAGTTGTATGATATCTTCGATCAATAATATTGATCGAAGTATGATATATTCGGCACCATAGAGGTAGCAGTAAATAGGTTTAATGTTTTTTTTTATTCACAAACATAGTGCACACGATGTTCTAAATTCAATTTACTTTATCCTCTAGAGAATAAAAACGGCTTTTGCACTCAGATATCGAAGAGTAAAAATACTCTTTCCGAGATGGTGGGATGAAAATACTCTTTCCGAGATGGTGGGATGAAAACTTCTTTTGCTCTAATAACATTTAGTTTAATGTTAATTTCATATAATTTTCAATTTGTATAATGCTCTTTTTATATAACGTTTAGTTAAACTGCATATCGCGATGTTCAATGGACACAGAAATTCGAAACATTACATGAAGGGTTTTTTTTTGGTGATAATTATGTACACATAGTTTACATGATAGTACCACAAATTCCCGGCACAAGTAAATTAATTTTGAACTTTGTAGGTACCTTTTTAACTATTTTATTTGTGTCGTGATCAAACAATAAAAAGTAAATTGCCTTAAATTTATGCGATAATTTCCCGCCGTTAAAATGTAGGCCCGATAGTTAAATTTCACCTTTCCCTTTACATGTTACTTATTTACTTTATGTGGAGATATTTTAGTGTTGTTTTAATTTTAATGTTCATTACAACCTTTATGGTTAATTGCTTAATACAAGATAATAGAGGTAGTTTGTCTATTGCAAAATGAGCCAACTTTTATTTTAGTAATTGCAGACAAAACAGTTAACAGTTTAGGAAAGGTGCTTTTACATAATTTATAAACTGTAATTTGTTTGTTATGTTAATGTTTTAATAGTAAAATAAGTTCCTAATTATTTTGAAAGTAAAGTACCTAGAATCCAAGTCCAAACCTTGAGGGATCTGTTCGAAAACACAATAAACGCTATCGAGGAGGCAGAGTACTGGTCGAAGATCATTTTACCACAATAAAATCATCAACATGGTGATTTATCAGCTCTTTTTTAAATATCTTTCCATGGTCAACAAATGGCAAAAAGACCTAAAAACTAACAGTAACTACGTTACAAAGTAAACGAATCATAATAAAATTTATTAATAGCTATCACAAAATACGTAAAATCACCAAGTGAGCACGTTTTGCCCACAAACTGAGATGAACTGGGCATCAATTTTATATTGTAAAGTAATTGTGAGACGAACCGGCCGCTAATTGTGTTGCCAGTAAAAAATAAATTATACGCGACTGTCATTTGTGGGAGTTTATTAACAAACGCTGGCAACATTGTTCTTTTCACTGTGTGATTTAAAGTGCGCCGTCTGAATGCTTTGACAACGTTTATTAGATATAATTATGAATAGTATAACTAATTGTTTGTATTCTGACATAAATTATGTGAGCGATTAATGTTCTGCGTAGTTTCAGTTTACAATGTATGGAAAATGTATGTTAAAGGCGCTTCTACACGGATCACTACCTACTAAACGTGACAACACGCTTGGATTTCCCGAAGGGTTAGGCAGTGAATAATTGTAGTGAAATAATATTTCATCATGTTGCTCGACTAAAAGTTTAATCCGTGTTAGGCCAGTTCATACTAACGGGTTTTAATAATAATAATAATAATTTATTCAGTTCAAATAACAAGATACAAAATGAAAAAGCTAGTAACAAAAAAACAATGATCCTTAAGCGCTAGATTTTTACATATTCCCTGGACTCCACACTAGGATACCCTGTGTCGTGGAGTCCAGTCTCTTCCCAAGTAAGGGTAACATGTTAGCTGTAACTGAACTAATTACACAAGAAATAGAGAAAAATAAAGAAGTACAACAATAATTTTAAAATAAATTTTGAGGTCAAGTGGTTTGGTGTTTTTGGAAGTATGTGTTAGAGTGTGGGTGTGTGTGGGTGAAGAGTGATATGTGTGGTAGGGTGTGTATGGCGTATTTGGGTGGGTGTGGTGTGTATGGTGAGTGAGTACGTGCATGATTGTTTTTTTTTTTTACAATATTACGACTGTATATGCAAAAGGTGTTCTGTTTGGTCATAGTTTTTGGGATGCAGCCATTTAAAAATAGCGTTTTTACAAGAGCTGTACGTTAGGGTGAGTATAGTTTTACTGTAAGAGTAGAATTTTGAATAGAGGTAGGGCCCAAGAAATGCAAAAGATCTGCGTGCAAAACATGAGTGTACTCTTGGTCGATACCATTTTAATGTTCTGGATGAATGAATGGCCAATTCTTGAGCATGCCTATGGAAACGCAGCAATGTGGAAGCAATAAACAACTGCCTCACGCGAAGTACGCTACACTCTGAGTACAAAGCATCAGTAGAGTAACGCCAGGTTTTTTTGTAAGCTATTTTTAGAATAGCTCGTTGAGCTCGTTCCAACCTTAACAAGAGGGTTTTATATGCTGCTCCCCAGACTGATACACAGTACCCTAATACTGACTGGCACAAGGTAAAGTACACAATGCGAATCAGTTCGGGTTTAGCGATGGACTTTAATTTTTTGAATATGTGCGAGAGTTTCCTAGTACGTTTCACAAGTGCATCAATTTGACCTTTCCATGTAAGATGTTCATCGATTAGGATCCCTAGGTATTTAATACAAGGAACCTGTTCAATTGGCGAGCAGAGACAACTTTCATTAGTGACACTGCCACAAGTGTGAAGTTTAACTTGTAGCTCTTTGTCAGGGGCAGACCGGTCAGAAATACTAAAGCACACTGACTTCGTTTTACCGACATTTAAGGTCAGCAAATTGTCTTGCAGCCAAGTAGCAACCTTTTTGAGCCCCTCCTCAGCTACAGAAACAACATCACTCCAAGTTTTCTCATGAAAAATTATTGCGGTATCATCCGCGAACGTAAAAATACTTGCATTGCGGAGTTCAAGAGAGCATAGGTCGTTTATGTAGATCAGGAATAATGTGGGGCCCAAAACACTGCCTTGCGGCACGCCGTAATCAACATATGCAAGGTCACTGACATATTCCCCAATGCGAACTCGCTGTTTTCGCTCTCCTAGGTAAGACCTAAACCAGTCCAAAGCCAAGCCCCTTATACCGAGACCCTCAAGCTTTTTTAGCAGTATCGGCCGGGAAACCGTATCGAATGCTTTGGCTAGATCCAGGAAGACGCCGATACACCGCTGTCCCTTGTCCACTTTGCCAACGACAGAATCAACAAGTTGAGTAACGGCGTCCTCCGTAGATCTGCCAGCACGAAATCCGAACTGATTTCCGGCTAATAAACTATTGCGTTCTAAATACTTGAGTAGTCTGACATTTACAACCTTTTCTATTACCTTCGACAGCGCGCTCAGGAGGGAAATAGGCCTATAGTTGGCTGGTTGACACGAATCACCTGCTTTCAAGATTGGTATTACGTTTGCTATCTTCAAATCTTTAGGTACAACGCCGGAGGATATGCTCAAGTTGCAAATATATGTTATAGGACTTGCTATGACATGTTTTGTCTGTTTTAACATATCATTGCTAATGTTATCGTGTCCAACAGCTGTGCTGGATTTTAAGGTACTTATTAATGTCATTACCTCAATTTCATCTGTTGGTGACAGAAATAAAGAATCTGGCGAGAAGTGTCTAGAATGGCTTGTCTTATTTGCCAGTTCAGTTTCAGTTTGTCCCAACCTCCTAAGCATTGCGCCAGCTAAATGATCTCCAATGGTGCTGAAGTATTCATTAACTACATTCAGTGACTCTATAGAATTCGGTTTAATAGTGAGTAAGTCTTCATTTTTGTTACCAACCTTATTGATGTTACAAATGGTTTTTATCGACTCCCATGTTTTTTTAATGTTATTTTGATTTTTTGTGATAAGATTTTCTTCATATTGTGTTTTTTGTTTATGTAATATATTAATACAATTATTTCTATATAACCTATATTGTTCCTGTAGATTGGTGTCATTACGATTTTTTTTGACTTTACTGTGCAACTCATCGCGGCGTCTGATGCACTTTAAGAGACCAGGTGTTATCCATTTCTTAACAATAACATCAGCACTACTAACTTTACGTGTACATTTATTTTGATTTAAAACGAGATTGAAATTCTCGATAAAGAGTTTAATGGCTTCATTAATATCGGTTGTATCATACAAATCAGTCCAGTCGATTTTCTTGAGATCTTCAAGTAGATTTTTGTAGTCAATTTTGGTACTCGTTTTATTTTTTTTGTCCTTTGGGACGGATGATCCCATAATGCATAATATTGTGCTGTGGTCTGTTATATCGGAATGACAGACAATTGTTGTGGTGAATAATTTTGATTTGATCATACAATGATCTAGGCTATTTGTACCACGCGTTGGATAAGTGTGGCCGGGAACATACCCATAATGGGCAATAAGGTTTAGGTACTCATCAACGCGGGAATCAGTGGAAGTTTCTTTAATATCAAGATTAATGTCCCCAACTAATGCACAGTGCTGGCTAGTGCAGTTACTCAGAACGTTTTCTAAGGAAGTCAAAAAGTTACTGAGGTTATAAAAAGATGGTGAACGATAAATGACTATAACAGAATATGTTTGACTAACATCTATTTGTAGACAATTGGCATTATTGAAAGGCGGCTCTGTTATAAGAACGCAAAGTTCCGATTTCGAAAACACCACAATGCCGTCATTTTTGTTTATATATTTTTTGGAAAAATTACAGTCGTAGCCTTCTAGATTAATAGTATTAAAAGAATCATCAAGCCAGCATTCGGTAAGTATTATAAGGTCAGGTTTGAATTTTAAGCGTTGTAGAAATACAAGTAGTGAATCAAAGTTCTTATTTATACTACGTATATTCTGAGATAGGATTGTGAGTTTGTCATGGGCAGCATTGAAATATTCTTGGCAAATTTCGGGGGTGTCGACTTCAGTGCAACTTAAGAGGTCCGTGGTGTCAATATCTTCAAGAAATGAGGTGTCATACGATAGCTATCTATGTGTAATTGCATAAGGTACGTGTTATTTATTCAAAATTTTAAAACAACATAACATTGTGCCTCTATTGTCCGAAGGAGAACACTTTCATCATTCATCATCATCATTTCAGCCCAAAAGACGTCCACTGCTGGACATAGGCCTCCCCCAAGTGTCGCCACATTGACATTTTCGGGGGGTTTTGCCATAATCGCCACGCTTGGCAGGCGGGTTGGCGATAGCAGTACGGTTGTTACAAAAGCACAGAGAACGCTGCTGCCCATTCTCCGGCAAATCCCCTAGTCGGCTCTTACGACACCCACGGGAAGATATGGGATGGTGCTATTCTTTACGTCCGACACCATATAGAGCCAGGAGAACACTTTACCCGGTCTGAAATCTTAATACAGTAACTTTCCAACTTGAATAGAGGAATCATATGCCCCGTTGCACTTGCACTAGATAAAACCTAAATGTATAAATTTTAGGGGAATGAAGGACGGGGTGTCAAGTTCCTCGATACTCCGTAGAAAAGGGAGGATCTTCCGAGGTGTTTTGTCTGGTGGGCACTTGCCCGACAGTTGTTGTAGGGTTTGCGTATACAAGTTGTTGTTTTGCATCCTCGACAAAATTCAGGAGGTTGTCACAAAAGATATAAATAATCAATTTAAATTACGATACGGTAACACGGGTGATGTACACTTTCCGATTTCCGTAAGTAAAAAAAAAAAACAAAATTGCCTACTCGATTTATTCTTGATTCGGGTCGAGAATCATTAGCATAGTTACCTCCTTGAATTTGACGAGGATGCAAAACAACAGCCTGTATATTCTTAAGTCGGTGTAAACTTTGCTTGTGAATTTTAGGAAATTGATGTTAGTTCTTCCGCCGTGTCGTAGATGGCGCTGTAGTATTTTGTGTTGTAAGTTGCTTTTTGTAGGTGGCTACACAATAAATGATGAACTGCGCACTGGTTGATTTTCAACGCTCGCTATAACATTCAGGAATTAATTTCGATGTTGTTTTTTTTTTAACGAAAACGTTTTATTTTTAGTTCCATACCCTACAGTTATATTACGTTTTATTCACGGTCTTCGCATTTTAGGATGAGCTGGACATAAAACATAAAAAAACGCATTATCATGAAATTCGTATTTTATTCGTTTGATGATATTAGAACAAAATTATTGTTATTAAATTGTTTTTGCGGATATTAAAAGGTATCAAAGTATATATCATTTATATAAGTGGATTTCATTCTGCTCCTCAAACTGTACCTAGTCAAAAGTTCTTAAAACATTGTAATTCTCCTTAATCTCTGCCGGAGACCAGTAGGTAGATATTCCAACGTTAGATTATGTTTATCTTTATTCAAACTACCACTTTATTTGCAGTCAACATCGATACATCATCGGCTGAATTTATTGTAACCGTCTAAGAACACAGAAAAAAAAATATCAAAAGTGAATTTGTATTTGGAACACTAGTCTAGCAGTAACTGCGTCATTAGCCTGGTACCATTTTCCCTTAATCCATTTAAAATGTTGCTAGTTAAGGAAATCTCCAGTGGTATGTGGGAGGAGCGAGCTAGTGCAGTACTTTATATTGAAATGGCCTCAAGCGATGTGGCCTAAGTGCCTTGTTAGAGTGGCCGGTGACACGGGTAGTTGCTAAATCGTTTACTCATTAGCTTGGCTTGTTATTACATACTATACAGGGCTGGTAAATGGATTAAAACTAGTACCTCCTTGCAGTAACTGGATGGACTAGCAGATACTTATAATTTATTGAAATCATCTGATAATCTTATCTCAGTCTCAATGTTTCAGAAACTCCTCTATTTAACCTAAATTATTGATACTTTTTGTCATTCAATGTGACTATATTTTACGGGAGTTGGTCTATCACTGCGGTGAATTTGATTTAACTCCAAACCAATGTCAGTACAAATCTGTTCATCCCAATTTCAGATTCGGTTCAAGAAATAATGAAGTCGGATAATTATCCATTTTACTGCGTCATTGAAGTAATTAATAACAACTCAATTAAATGATTTACTGAGAAAATAGGCTCTGGATATAATTGATCTGTTATTTTATAAGTAATTACTGTTGCCCATTTGTGGCTTCACGTGGACATAATTCTAGGAAATCATTCAGTTGGCCTAGAAGAATATTTAGATGCATCAGAAGAAATATCATGGCGCAGCATTAAAGAAACCAAATTAATAATGCCACCGCAAGCCTAGTTTATTTAAAATCCATTGCTCGCTTACGTTTCAATCAATTCTTTATCTTTATCTAGATTTCGTTTGTGCGGTAAAAGTATAAAATATATGATCTCGGTAATAGCGTCCAAGGAAAGCGTTGTTTCAAATTAATAATTATGAAAATTACCAATTATTTCGTTCTTAGTGGTAATATTCCTCAATTAAGTTTTTAATTACTTGAAAATAGATATATCGTGATTATCTCAAGTTAATTTATTGTAATAAATGTTAGTGATTATGAAGTAATTAAAAAAAAATATTTGGATAGCGATCACGAGAATCTTTTTTTGTGGCGTCTTTCACGATCTTTTTAAAACGAAATAGTTTAATTTATTTCCAAGAAAACACTACTTCGCTACTTATTAAATCTATTCTCAGAAGCATTAAGAATTGCTTTCAAAATTATTGTAAATTTCTTTTGCGATTTGTCGCAATTATCTTCTTAATATCGGCAAAGTATTGTTGAAAACTACCTAAATAATCAATCGATTACCGTTGGGTACGGAAAATTCGATTAATAACGGTTGATCGAATCAATTTTGTATTTATACGGTAAACGATGGCTACGTACCTATTTTTTATAAGTGTGATGTTCCGAGGGCCGCTGCCGTAATTTCATTATGCAAATGCAGCATAAAGTGTTGCCATACATAATCGCTCAAAACTATTAACCAGAGACGAAGCGCGGGAAAATTATAAAACTAAAAATGGCGGGCGTATTATTACTCACACAAGAGAATTTGTGATCCCCGGCGTGATTACAAATTGTTTTGTGTGAGTAAATATGCAAAATGATACTTTTAGGAATATGCATTTTTTTATAGATCAAACTTTTTGTACTTTAATTTAATCTTAGATTTTTTCTGCTTCGTACTTCATTGACGTAGCTTGAATCTACAGAACCGTTTGTTAACTTTTTTTTTATCAAACATGTACAACTCCTGATTTTCAGTACAACAATTTTTAAACCCTGATGTGCTTGGTCACAATAAATAATAATGCACTGGATCATCACAATATTCATCCCACTTAGATTGTCCAATAGCTCTAAGTAGCTCTCGAGATGACGGGTAATTTTTGGTCCCAAATTAAGTGTGATTAGTGTCATAAAAGCTTCACCTGTTTAGCATAAAAACAGTCTAGACCAAAACTTCGTTATGGTAACACAAAAGAGGAGGTCCATACGTCATTTTATGTTCAACAATCACTAATGTCTGAACGTGGTCCCACGCAAATTGTCCTCGCGAAACGATAACAGTTTCATAACATTTAAGTATTGGTTTTGGGCGAATTTAATCAAAAACGTTGGCATAACAGTTATTACCGGAGTCGGGTTAATTTCAAAATATACGATAAAGGATGCAAAAATAATATTTAAGGGAATTAGGGCTCCCGATGTGTTGTGGTACGCAATTTGGTAGATTGCGCCGACTTCGGCGCCGCCGACAGTGCCTGTTTTCTGTGAATTTTTTAATTAAATTACGAGCCCAGATGCTGTAAAGTTGATGGGGAAGATTATTCGGACACCCTGACCTCAATGGATACCCACATTCATTTTATTGGTGTATTTTGTTTGGTTTACAATCCAAAATTGAGATGTTTGGCGGTGTGGCGTGTTAATTCTGATTGGGTTATTATGAAATTAGTTCTTAAACTGTTTGATTACATTATTATTGATTTAAAATTTCTGGAACTTTCTATTAATTTAAAAAATTCAATTTCTTTTTAGCCTTACCTACACGTAAAAAAAATGTTAAGTAGCTGCGTAAACGTAACAATCATCAGTACCTAAGTGGAAAATGCTCAGGTTATCATCAAACTCCGAACAAAACATTTCAAATTGAAATCCGGAGAGAGTGCAAACATGTTATAAATCTAGTTAGTGTGACTGGCTCTACGCCGACGTGACGTAGTGATAACCACAGGCGCGAGCGCATATTTCACGGTAAGTGCACGTAATGTAATAATTCTAGGCTTATCTTCTCACTTTGTACTTTGTTGATAATATCTGCGTCAAGTCAAGACGGTTTGGAAACTTTTCGTATCGGATTTTGTAAAATTCTTGGCCACCAACTTACAATACTTATGTATTAAAGTAATATGGTTAATTTAATATCGTGTCCTGTCTGTTCTGTTCTAATTTTCTGGCATTAGTAATATAGAATTTAGAGCATTAGAGTGATGACAATTGTAAAGAAGGTAAACAAGAAAAAAGTTGAAAACTTATTAAGTAACTTTCTGCTAGTAAAAGACATCAACGACAAAATAAATGATCTTAAAAAGTCGTATGTTTTTTTCAGAAATACCTCTCTAAATCCACCATTAATACGCGACAAAGTTTTCCAAGTAACAATAATCCTGCAAAAAATCATTCAGCGAGACTATTACCAATTACGAGCACTTACTGAACGCAAGCTCAGTTTAAAGTTAAGCGGTAATAAACTATCCTACTGGCACCCGCTACACTTTATGAGGATGAAGGCTTATGAAGGATAATGGTACACAATGCTATCAGCTTTTATGGCCTACGTATTACTAGACCAACTAATCAAGACACGTGGTGGAATTCAGAACTACTTTTAAAATGTACTGAATGTGACAGGTGGATGACATTTTTCTTAGCAAGCAGCGCCACCCTGACGTCTTAAGTTTTGTTGGTTAAGTGGTAATGCTGAACATTGCAGCGCCAATTTTGTAACTATGTTGGTTAAGAAAATGGAGGGAGATGAACGTAGGTAATGAAATTATATCGGTAATTTCGTTATTTTCAGTGGCTTTCTGAGTTTTTACTGGGGAATTTTGTTGTTTCTTTGTTTGTTTTAAAATCTATTAGGCTGGGTGTAAAATTTGTATGTTGTGTTTAAAATTTATTTGTTTTAATGTTACATTCCTTTGTACTTTTGTGCCCACTGACTATATGTAATAGATCTCTTTGGGTTGTTAAAATAAACACTGTTATTAGTTTATTCTTTTCGAAAAGTTATCTCTAGTTTATGCCTATTCTATTGTTAAATCACACAAAAATCAAGATAGTTGTTCAAGCATCTTTTGTTCAACGCCACATGTTTTTTAAAATCAAAATAAATTCACTGATTATGTTTATCAATAAAGCCTATGGGCTTTGTAAAATGCTACAGTATTTTTGATGCTTAAAAGTCTTTTAACGATAAAAAAAATCATCTGTTCTCAAATCCACTCAATCGATCTATCACAAAGCCTTCTTTCTGTGCAAACTACTTCATTCTTAAACAACAGACACAAAATTAGCGATTAATATCGATTGATATCGGTAATTGTTATTCGGTACGGGTGAGTGCAGTTTTGCGATTCGCCTCACTAATTTCTCACAGTTCTATCGATGTAATGGCGGTATCATTTTTGTGTTAACCGTGTAATCATTGCTGTGGGTAATTCGGTGTTAGCACGTCGTAATTCATCACGATTTTGTGCTGTATACCGTTTCCATCGTCCAGTGTGAAATTTGTGAGGATTTTTTGCGGTGTCCGTTTTTAATTTTGAGGTAGGTATGTTTTTCGCTGAATTTACAGATAAACTGTTAAATATTTAATGTGCTGGCAATGGCACCAAACTGGTTCGTATAAAAAAAAACCGTTTAGTTCCTAATTACCCATATGCCATCAAATATGTATTAATATTAAACATTTAGGTACCACTGAATTTTATTCAGTGTTGGGTCAAATTGTATAAGCAGCGAGCAAAAAAGCGTAAGTGTGTGTAATTCACAATCATTCAAGTTGCACAAGTTAAACGAGCATAAATGCCAAGATTTCAAATTATTGATAGACGTGTGCTTATTTCGCTCGTTTTGTTTTCTGGTCCTTCGAGCCGGATCTAACACTTAGTGCCTTGCCTATATTGGGCAGTTGTGTATGGGTTTATTACTTCACTGTCCTTTTTCTCAACTAAAGCATATTGTATAGGTTCTTAAATAAAGCCGAGTGGTTACCAGTACATTTTCTTTATTTAACATACAACTAATTAAGGAGTGTCCTTAATATATTTTTTCCCTTAAGTGGGCAAGCTTGATCACTTTATTATTACCACTAATGACATAATGATCACTCACGATTTTTGTTTTTGGCACATCATCAATAACACCTTAAGGGGGCATAGCAGACGTGCGCTTATAACACGCGACTTGTCGCTGATTTCATCACTTTTGAGAGCGCAATATGTGCAGAATAGTCGTGGACCGAAATAGTGCTGTGTCGTTGGAACAAAAAATTATATCAGATATAATGGAATAGAAAGTTTGAATTTTGTCATTATACGACTGAAATACAATAATCATCCTGTAAAAACTGAATGCCATTAATCATGAATTTGGTGTCACTTACTCGTCAATTTAACGGTTTACAAGAATTCTTTCAATAATGTATCTAGCAATATTCATAAATCTAACCAGCTATTCGATATCCAAAGGTGTTGACAGATATTTTTGTCATAATCCCCGACCTAAATTTACATCTCATTCATATTTCATTACGGGCAGGCTACACATTTGCGAATGTCAGTCGTCAATCGCGCAAGAACAGTCGGCTATCACCGGTCGAACCGTGTAATCAGTGAGTTCGGTAATTGCTGAGTTCGCACGTCGTACGTCAAGTGACCGCAAATGCCCTTAGGCGATAGTCTCTCGATTAAACTGCTGATTGCGACTACGGTTATACGTGTCGCAAGTGTGTGACTCTTGCTATTGCTTTCAATTAATTTCTATTAGTTTGTTGAAAGCTACATTATAGGCTTTCTAGATAAATTGTTATGGAAACTTAAGTGTCTTAACACAACTCGCTTATCTTACCTTAATGATTGCTAAACATTTAATAGACTGTTTTAGGCAATGCGTAAATAGATAGATAATTGATTTTCCAATTTCCAGAAGGTTGATCTGCTATTTGCAGACGATGATCATATTGCAATGTAAGTCAATGGATGTTATGCAAACTTAGAAATGCAGTGTTGTAGGATAATTTCAAAATTTAGTATCACTGTCTTTAATAATTACATTACGTAGTCTTTAAAAGACTTCTATTGCGTTTAAAATTAGTTTCCGACAAGGTCATGAGTCGTGACTAGTTTTGCGCCATCGTGATCCATCAATCCCAAAAACAAACTGCGCCGACATCAATCCTCATTCGAAATTTAAATATTTTGACAGTTATGTTTTTTAATTTAGACTTTTGTTTACGAAAGCATGTGATGGCCTTTTTGATACGTAGTTGATCATTAAACTATACTAGTTTGTCCTCAAATGGGCCGGCCTCAGATAATATCCCGGTGTCGGCAGGTCGCAACAGTTTGCCATGCAAATTGGTTTATATAAATGGTCCGTAATTTGATTTTGTTTTTATTTATCCGCACACCATCGTGTAATAATTCAAATTATGAAAGACAAGTCGTACGGTCATTATTAATTGGCTATCAGCTGAGTGATTTGATAGTTAATTATACGTTTATGTGAAGTACTTACGAGTTATAGAGATATAACTGGTTTGGGTATCATTCGCGACTCCTTGATGTAAAGCATTAATTTAACAGGAATAACGACACCCTTTTTTATTAATATCCTTGTGTGTATGATGGCTATTGAAGGTTGGATTGTAGCCATAGATTATTGAAAGCGCAGATGTTTGTCTGAATAGCAAACAGGGCTTTTCTTTAGGTATACGAGTCCAGCAAACATGCTGTATTTTACGTTTCTACGTAGTTACATTCTTCTTCTTAGCGGGTCGTAAATCTAAGTTGCATCCGCCCAGACTTTGGTTACGATTTTGGCCCATTTAGTAATGTCCATCGGTTTCTATGACGATAGTCACAGTTAATTAGTCAGATAGTTCATTCCAAATTTAAATTCAAAAAGCTGCAAGGAAAAACTCAGCATTCAACATCCATCGTGTCAATGACACCGAAGCTTCTCCTGCCACGTCACATCTGAAACGTTTGAAATCCTCAAACGTCAGTAGAAATTCATCAGCAGAGAAAACTAGTCAATAAATCAAAGAATTACCATCAGACTTGACGTCGCTAGTCGGACTCAGGTTACGACCGGGGCCCAGAGGCCCAGGGGCCCGCAATTACTCGTCGCAAACTGCCGCACCAACATTATACAATTTAGCCTAATTAACTACCGGATTTTGTTGTGCTACCCACAACGTAATTGCCTCCCATAACATGCCGCTACCACTATTATTAGCCCCAAGTTCATTTTGTTGCTAATACAGGGGAGAAGTTGTAATTGCCTCTGAATTTGTTTAGTTTGCCGATCTCGTGTGTTGCTGGGAATCGTAAGTGTTTAATTTACATGGTGTGTAATCGCTGCGAAGTTTTGATTAACGGCTCCTTTGATTTGTGCCTGTTTATTAGTCGAAGAGAATCTTTTTGATGAGCGTCAACCGGTGGCGGTTCTTTTTTTTAAACGGTGTTCTGTTAATTGTTGCCATGTTCAAAAATGTATAAAGCTTTTATTTAAATCTTTGACATTCTTGTGTGTTCGATTAATATTTACAGTTTTTCTTCTAATGACATCAATAAATTAGCATTTGAAAGGACTGCCTTCTGGCATAATCTTCAGAAGGAAAATGTAAATTGCACTTAGATAGTGCCGTAAAGAAAATCATCACTATTTAGATCTGTGGATCTAAGTGTGATTTACACTACACTAACGATATTGATAAAATCAAGATTATTTATCTTGAATCAAAGTAGATAGCGCGTGCGTCTAACTGCCTATTTGCTAAAAACATGTTCAAGAATAGAATAACTGGATTTTAATGACACTTTCTAAAGAAGACCTCAAAATTAAAAGTCTTGTAATGTCAGAAACGCACGGCACGCGACAGTTTTTAAAGCAGCAAGCTTCCATGGTGTTTCCGAGGTAACATTAAGTAAACCGTCATTACTCGGTGCCCTCATTCGGTGCGGAATTATTTAAATGTCAGCTAAATTGCTTTAACAGTCCGAGAGCAGTAATAAGGTGGTGTATAATTTGCTCTCGCATTCAATCACTCAGGCACAGGAGGCGCGTCAAGCCATAGACTAGATGTTTAAGAAGTGTAAAACCTTTGTGGTTGATTTTTAAAACGTCAGTGTCAGTTTGGAATAAAAGCTTCTTTTTTTAACTGTGGGTAAGGATGTTGTACTTTAACGTACAGTGAGAACTAAACGTCGTGTACCACCCGATAGAGACTGATAGCTATCTGAGACAGCATAATTATTTCAACCTTGAAACCATATAAAATTGCAACTGTATAATCCCGTAATTGATGGCCAGTTAATTGAATTATACACGCCACATACGAAAAACAAAAGCCGTTTTAAAACGGTACGCGAGGCACAACACTATCGTTACGTTATCGATTCTTTGGCCATACAGTATCGACTTTCATCTCGTTCAACCTGTCCAGTGGTGTTGTGATAACTTTTAATAGAGCCCGCAATCATAAGCCTATTAATAAAGCTTGTGGCAGAGGCGTCTTCTCGCTTTAATCAACATTTTCAATGAGATTATTAAATGCCGCCAGTTTCCAATATGGCCGCGGTTTATGCCTCACTGATGAGTTTTATGATGTGACCGTGTTCGGCCGTATGACGTATTTATGATGATATTGATGTCGTTATTCTTTTGTTTTTTGACGTTTATCGTAGCGGACAATTTCCTGGAAAATACGATTATGGCGGGAAACTGCTGTCGTCGCGATGTGGGTGCGGGGCTGCGGGCTTAAGTTGTGAGGTTAGTGTGAGCTTTTTTGTAAAAGGCTTTTGAGTTGGATGGTAACAGAAAAATTGTTTAAAAAATGTGTAGTATTGAAATAGTTAATAAGTTATTGGGGGTTTACTTAAATTCATTGCTGACTCGTTGGAAAAAATTGAATGCGCTTATCAAACAGGGCCCAGTTTTTGTTGTAAATACGAGTATAGGCATATCTCCAAAAACTCCACATGTAAATCAAGATATTTGAGTGTGGTGGAGTGTGGAATTACCCCTTGTACGATTATTATTGGACAGCACCGTTTCGCATTAACAAAGCCAGGTAAAATTGAAAAAAAAAAAACGGATCACCTCGTTTTTTTTTCTCTATTAAGAAAGAAAGGTTTTGATCCATTTGTACATAAAGACAATCTTATCGCTAATCATGTGGGTAATCTTCACCAAGATTGGCCGCCGTCATCGAAAACGGTCAGGAGGTCGATATATACATGAAGAATCGCCAATATAATGCCATCGTATTGAAGGCACGAGCGTCAATCGGGAGTGTTCGTGTGTCTTCGGCGCTGTGTCATGCGCGCGCAATCTGCCCCCGCTGAGATGCGTTCGCGCCGACGACGCTGACAATGTCTCACTTGATATTGTCTGATACTGTCATAGATTAACATAAGAGGTAGGTAAATTGTTATGGATGTGATAAGTCCGCCCTGCGAATTATTCTTTGACTGATGGTCAAAGGAAGAAATACCTTCTAGGGTTTGTGTTTCATATCTTTGATAAATATATGCATATTACATAAATGCAGGACAGGAAGATGATGATCATGACGATCTGCGATACATACATGGTGTTGTTTTGCATCCTCGTCAAAATTCAGGAGGTTGTCAGAAAAGACACACGGCCTACGGGGACAACGGGAATACATCATCAATATAAATAACGGTTCCTAGTTTATTATTAATAAACGCTGCTTTTTTTTGTTGATTAAATTTGTCAGTATCTCAGAATGTGGCTTAGGGAATAAGAAATGATCGAACAAACCTTTGAGATTGTATGTGTGTAAGCACGGTTATAGGGCGAGGATCGGACGGGACGCGGTTGAAACACGGGTGGTTCATACTTACCGAGGGACCCATGCTTAGTAGATATTGCTGATCTAGATCTAGATGATGGGAAGCACCGTTGCTTGTCCTGTCTACCACATTATCAAACAGACAAGGCTGGATACAGCTTCCAAGCCTTCACTTCTTCTAGATATCTAATCGACCAAAAATATCGCTTCTATCAACATAATCTATGAACCATCCGCAGCTTACCCTTTGCTATTATGATTCCTAATTGAAATATACCTACAAAAAGTAGCAGAAAGCAGTTTGAACACGATACAACTTCATTACAACCAGGCTAAAGTTTTGATTGGTCGCTCCAAGACGCTATTGTCAGTATAAATCAAATAAAAAACACCTGACGAAAGTCATGATCTAATTTAAAACGTAAGTAATAAAGATGTCTTGATATCTTTAGCTTTGTAATTGCGGTATTTTGTGTTCGTGGACCTATAGTGTAAATAAATTGATATTTCGAGGCGTATGATCTGTTTGGGTGAGGCCCGAAAAGTTTTAATCATTAGAAATGTACACACGAAGACATCAAGCTATACATGTACAGTATAACCTTACCTCGCTTTATATGAGCTTGTACAGCGTTGTTGGTCGTCATGCGTACCGAATTGCTAATACGGAAAAGCAAAATGATGTATTTGTTCTTCTTCTCGCGCTTCGCAAAAATGGCCACAAGAACTATTTTAAAACTTAGTTGAACTACGTTTATTAAAAATCCATGTAAAACTATAATACCTACCAGCAACCAATAGTTCGCGCTGGCGAACCGTTGGGACTCGTCGATGCTGGCTCGCTGGATACGGCTGCAAGCAGTCGTATAGGGATTTGCCACCATCATCGGTTAGTCCACCCGGACCACTGCCCGTTTTTATTTAAGTTTGTTTACGATTATTTTATTTATTTTATTTTATTGAATTATTATAATTATTTTATGTTTTCAATTCATTGTTACTAACACTAGTTTGTTAGCTCGCTATTGTACTAACAAATATGGATGTAATCTTCTACCGTGGATGAATCTGAAATAAATGATTTATTATTATTATTTCCTTTATTCATTTTTACATCTTACTTATTACATTTTTAAATATTTCTTAAAAAAAAAAACAAAGAAAAAAAAACATTTAAAAATATAAAAAATAGGTTTTTCCGCCGGTGTCAGGAGCAGGGTCCAAGCTACCGGTGGTTAGGGCTGCAGAGACAGGAACCTCCTCACAATGCGGGCCGTATCGAGGAGTACTGCCTTCTGAATCTGGCTCTTGATCCAACTGCCAAGTGAGAGCTTCGACAGATGTTCGTCGAGGCTCTTGGCCATAAGGCCATTGGCCGTTACGACAATCGGCACAATGATAGCCGAGTCCACATTCCACATATCGACAACCTCGTGAGTCAAGTCGAGATATTTTATCTGTTTCTCTTTCTCAGCTTTCACGAGGTTTTCGTCATGCGGGATGGTAACATCGACTATCATTACGCGGCGCGCTGATCGGTCTATCACCACTATGTCAGGCTTATTGGCGACAATAGTCCTGTCAGTAATGATAGGCCGATCCCAGTACAGCGTGACATGGTCTTTCTCGAGAACTGGGTCGGGCACATACTTGTAGTACGGTACCTCAGATTCCACAAGTTCATATTTCAAGGCAAGTTGCTGGTGAATAATCCTGGCTACTTGGTTGTGCCTGTGCTCGCCGTTAGCCAGACGAGAACAACCAGAAATAATATGTCTGATGGACTCACCCGGACGATGGCATGCCCGACACACGTCCACCGTCCCGTCCTTCATAATATGTTTCCGGTAGTTGTTCGTCAGCATAACTTCGTCCATAATCGCACAGACAAAACCCTCAGTTTCCCCAAAGAGGTCGCTGAATCGTAGCCAGGACACGGACGCTAGAAAATCTACGTCGGGCCCACGAAGAGCCTGGTAGAAGCGACCGTGAAGCACCTTGCCTTGCCATACTTCCTTGCGGTCATCGGTAGTAAGTACGACAGGTTTGCGCCAGTTCTCTTTAGCCATGGACAGCGGGGTGAGTGCCTTGTCCACTGCGACCACATCTCGGTGCATACCCACCTCGGTTTTCAAAAAATATTCTCTGAGGCTGCACACCTCGCGGTTGTGGAGGGTCTTCGCGTTTAAAAAGCCTCGACCCCCGCACTTCCGCGGGATGTACAGTCTCATCACCGATGATCGTGGGTGATGCATCCGGTTTGCGGTCAGCAATGTACGGACTCTCCTATCTAGGGCGTCCAGTTCGGTCTGAGTCCATTTGAGTATGCCGAAAGAGTACATTAAAACCGGCATGACCCAACCGTTGAAGGCGCGCACCTTGTTCCCGCCTGAAAGAAGGCTATTTAGTACCTTCTTTAGGCGACCAAAGAAGCGCTCCCTCAACGATTGCTTCATGTCAGCTACGTTAATGCCTAACGCTTCCGACATACCCAAATACTTATAACTTTCGGATGAGGAGAGAGATCTGAGGTGTATGGAATCCGAGAGTTGAATTCCCTCGGATTCCATAATCTCTCCTCGCTTTACATACATGACTGCACATTTGTCCACACCAAATTCCATCCTGATGGTGCTACTGAAAGTTTCAGTAACTTTCAGTAGCTTCATCAGTTGCAATTTGTTAGGGGCAAAGAGTTTCAGATCATCCATGTAAAGAAGGTGAGATATGACCTGACCACCTCTCTTCAAACGGTAGCCTAGACTTGAATCCTCCAGCAATGTGCTTAGAGGATTCAGGGCTAGACAGAACCAAAGAGGACTCAAACTGTCGCCCTGAAATATTCCCCGTTTAATCCATACAGGCTCATCGTTCCCCTGAATCTGTCGACATCCTGGATATCGAAGGACCGTCTTCCATTGCCCCATACACGGCTCAAGAAAGGCGCGTAGAGTTGCATCAATCTTGTACAACTCCAGCACCCTCATGAGCCATGTATGTGGCACAGAGTCGTAGGCCTTCTTGTAATCTATCCAACATGTCGACAGATCCTTGCGGGATCGACGAACCTGTTGGCTAATGGCCATGTCAATGAGGAGTAGCTCCTTAGTCCTTGTTATTATTATTATTATAATAACATAGAATCTAGCAATTCTGACTAGTACTTATTAATTCCATACCTAATCACATAACTTGACATGACATTTGCAAACAGAAAACTTTTAGAAAGCTTTTCTGTCAAAAGCTTTCTAAACCCGAGGGTAAAGCTTTTGAGAGCTTTAGTTGCTATATGCTATATATGTTGTATTATGTATCTTCAGTTTTTTTAACGTTTTTACTTATTTATGTAATTAAAGTATAAACCTAATATAATAAAGAAAGTTTTAAAAAGAAGTTGTCGATATTTAACTACTACTTTAAAGCAAGATATAAAATCCATTTTCTTGAAGCAAATTGTAATTTATTTAGAAAAAGACCGAAATGAACTTGAACTTGTCAACTATTGAGATTGTTCATCGATCTTAAAGCATGATTTAGCTAACGTAAACGTCATTAATTTGAAATTATACCTGTAGTAGAGATTTGAGGTCCTAGCACGACTGCGCGTCGCGGTGTAGGTAAACGTTACGTAAATACATCGATTTATTTACCGAAATACAATTTTCCTATGTATAGTGTTTAAGTTCCATTGTTTGCCCGGTAAAGGCAGCCCCGACTTCAAGCAGTGAGCCGTGGGTTCGAACCCATAGGCAGGCGCATTACTTTGTGTAATTTTTCATCACCGCTTCCCTAAAAACGGTGAAGGAAAACGTGAGGAAACCGGCATGTCCTAGAACTAAAAATCGAAGACATGTGACATCTACCGACCCGCACTGGGCCCGCGTCGTGCATTTCAGCCCACTCCCTCTCATAGAAGGGCCTGTGTCCCAGCAGTGGGAACATTATAGGCTGATGATGATGATGATCATGATGTTTGCAACAAGCACAATCAGTATCATACAAAGATATTAATAAATTCTTACAATAATGAAAATATTACATCTGTATAGGACTTTTTTTAATTTTAAGATGGACGTATTTACGTTTCGATTACTCCGCAATCTCGTGCGGTCTCTGAACCTTATCAATTTCTTATAATTACTTAAATTTATTCAAATCGTTTCAATAGCTTAACATTCTAACCAAATTAAACTTCATCTAAAAATAACGTTAAAAACAATAAGTCACTGTCAAAACGAAATTCCTCGTTGAGACGATGTGTATCGCTGAAAGGCCTATTAAACAGAGACACGCTATTCGTTTACTAATTGCAGAAAACAACAGTGAAACCACAGACAATGCAATAACCCTACCCTTCTTAACTGACCACTATTACGAGACCTCTCCTACATCTTCCAAAGTACTGCAAACTTGGGCACAGAAGGGAAAGTTTACACATTCGCAGAGGTCAAGTTAGACTTGTGATGTTAGTAGTTAAGAACCAAGCTGGGAGGTCTACCGGTCACCCAGCTAATTGAATGTGTCAATCATTTTAACAACGCAAATGAATAGGGCATAGAACCTAACGCATCCGTTTTAGTAAGAACCTTCTTAAGTGCTAGTTTGCATACGTGGGGGAGGTTTTTCGTGATTGGTTGACGGATGCCCCGGGCAGGCTATCGCTCACTGTTGGGCTATGCCTGTTTGTATCTGACAGCACTAATTGTGTAATTTTGCTGGTAATCTCATTAGTTGGCACGTGTGGCTGCAGGTATAAGTTTCTGGTTACGAATCTGAGCTTTAAAATATTTGATGTCGCTCAAAATGTTTAGGGTTATTCGTATACATATTTGCAACTCGAGAGGAGCTCGTGGCTAACTAATAACAGCCACACTGGTCAATGTTTAAGGTTAAGCCGTGCTTGCCGATGTTGGTCCGCGGATGGGTGACCATAATTATATACCGAGTTTCCCTGCCTCGGAAAGCACGTTAAACCGTCGGTCCCGGCTGTTATTTGTAAATCTTTGACGGTCGTTACGTCGGCGTAACGTTCTTTCCGAGGCACGAAGGAAACTCGGTATGTGGCTTAACCTTGAAGATCGACCCGTGCGGCTGTTATTACTTAGCCACGAGCTCCTCATATTCAAATAAACAATATCACGTTATTATTAAATCAAACGCCAGACTGTATTTACATTTACAGATGAAGGTGAATGGAGAATAAAAAAGGTAATATGTTTCGATAAATCATAGACAAGCCATATTTCATCGTCGTTGGATTCGAGTGCCTGACGCGTCTCATTACTATGTTAAATTGCATGAATATCTTTACCGCCATGGTGGACTAGCTTTGGGAACTGTTGTATCAACAGAAAAGATCCCTGGATTATGTATTTTAAAATTCCTTCCCATCTTTCTAGCTCCAAAAAATTAAACATGCAAAAGAGAAACCCACATAGTTTTTAATCGAAAGACAATTCGTTCTTCTTGCTAAACATCGCTTGGTTGCGACAATAATGACATAACTCGTTAACTTTGAAATATAGGATAGCGTTTTTTTGGTCTAAAATATTTTCATAGTATACATAATATTTATTTATCAAAAGATGAAAGGTTTATTATGCGTATTTCGTTACTTCATTTAATACTTAATTCGTTAATTTTCTACCCAACTACGAATAACATCGAAAAATGTAAAATTTTGAGTTAGGTATGTCATTAATGTTGCAAATTAGCGACATGTTACAATGGGTGAGCGAACCTTTTAAAATTTAAGGAGGTGTTGTCCTGAAGTCCAATATTTTGGTTTATGAAACACTGCGCAGGAATGTGGGTAGTAAAAAAATAGATTTACTTAGATTTTAGTTATTTAATTTATAAGTTTGTTAATCGTTGTAATGTATATAGTAGGTATTTAAATTAATAATAAATTGATTGAGAGATATTAGGTAGGTATCAAAAAGTTCAAAGTAAATAAATGATTTGGTATGTGCTGAGTACTTTTTTTGGTGTGGTAAGGCAAGCATATCTGATATAATCTGAGGCGCCACCAAAATGAGGTGTTGTGTAAGCCATGTAATTTTGATAATGTTACAGAGATATGAAATAATGATTAATTGTTATATGGTCATCAAGAAGTAGAGATCAGTGGTCGGTATGAAGTTTCTAAATGTCTCTTTTACAAATACCCGTGTCACTGCCCTAAAAACATACCCCGCTATAAACAACATGGGCTAAACCTAAGGAACCTCCATTTACGACCCTGGACCTTGAAGATGCTACTTAAGGGCGTTTACGCCTTACGACATTTCATACAAACTTTCTAGTCCTTATTTTCCGAAATGACTGAACCAATTTTAATGAAACTTCATGCTCTTAAGCAGGATGCATAGGTCTATAAAAACATTTTCTAAAAACAGTGTTAGTTATAGCTAAATTAGACCGATAATAAGTTATCCATAGAAACAGAAATTTCCAACTATCTTTTTTTTTTAAAGACATTTCGTAAATGTTTTTAGTAACTTCTTAGACCTATGTATCCTGCTTATGGGTATGAAGTTTCATTAAAATCGGTTCAATCATTTCGGAAAATATGGACTTGAAAGTTACTATGAAATGCCGTAAGGCATAAACGCTTTTAAGTCAAGACACAAGCGCGTGCGACTTCATGCCATGCCAAAAAACTTTAATTGATTAAAATAATTGATTAAAAAATAATAAAATAAATCTAAATCAAGTTTGCCACATGATACAATAACTGCCATACAATAAGATCAACTTTCTATAACGAATCCTATTGACATATCTAATGAATTAAATAACTACTTTGTTGACGAAATTGAAAATAATATACAAAATGACATGAAGTTGACTAAGCAAAATAATATTGGAAATTTGACAGCGCGATCCGACGTTGATCATTGACGACCGACATTTTTAAATGAAAAAATGCTCTGTATGGTGTCGGACGTAAAGAATAGCACCATCCCTTATCTTACCGTGGGTGTCGAAAGAGGCGACTAAGGGATTTGCCAGAGAATGGGCAGCAGCGTTCTCTGTGCTATTGTAACAACCGTACTGCGATCGCCAACCCGCCTGCCAAGCGTGGTGATTATGGCAAAACCCCCCAAAATGTCAACGGCGACACTTGGGTTAGGCCAATGTCCAGCAGTGGACGTCTTTTGGGCTGAAATGATGAATAATGATGATTATTAAAATAATTGACAGTCTAAAAAATACAAACACAATTGGTTATGATGGTGTATCTACTAGAGTTATTAAATATGTTAAAGAAGTTATAGCGCCACCTCTCGCACACATCATTAATTTATGCATCACTGATGGCATATTTCCGAAAGGTCTAAAAAAAGCCATAATTAAACCTCTATTTAAAAGAAACGAAAAAACAGATGTAAAAAACTATAGGCCCATTGCAAAACTCCCAGTACTTTCAAAAATATTTGAAAAAGTGATTTATAATTCAATTTATATGTACTTTGAAAAGTTCAACCTATTCTGCAAGGAACAAAAAGGATTTCGTAAAAATCATACTATTAATATGGCACTGTACGATTTATTATCTCATCTTATGTCATCAGTAGATAAAGATAATCCAGTATGTGCAATCCTTACTGATATGACTAAGGCATTTATTTAATAAATATTAATACATCAATCAAAAATCAGGCATAATTTAAATAAAACTAAGGTAATGCACTTTCATCAACGGCAACCACATCCAAATGTTAATGCAACATATAATAACCACAAAATAGAAGAAGTTAATAATGCAAAGTTTTTAGGTATTACCATCTACAGTAAGCTTACTTGGAAACCCATGATAGAGGAACTATGTAAACGCCTGAGTAAATCTGCATATGCACTCTCTCAGTTATCAAAAAAGGTGAATAAAGATACGTTACTGGTAGCATACCATGGGCTTGTAGCTTCTGTGCTGCGATATGGCGTAATTTTTTGGGGGCAGTCGACTGACCGTTTGCTTGTATTTAGGATGCAAAAAAGATGCAGATGATGTCATGTTATGAGATGTGTCAGAGCAATGTGTAATTTAAAAACAACGGATAGCTGTAGACCCTATTTTAAGTCTTTAAAAATACTTACCCTTCCAGCATTATACATAGTGGAAACTGCGTTGTTTGTGAAAAGAAACACGCAATTATTTGAAAAAATATCTTCTACTAAAAAAACTCCATTGCGTGCCCAATACGTAAACAAACTATGTAATCTAAAATGTAAGACCGCATTGATGCGAAAAAGTTTTTTTGGTATGGCACCTAAAGTGTTTAATAAAATTCATAATGACATAAAAAACATGACATTAAATAAGTTTAAAAAAATTCTAATCAATTTATTAATTGACAAATGTTATTATAATGTAGACGAATTTTTGAACGACCAATTATTGGAACAATGTTTTCTTTTTATTTTTTTTATTAATTTTAATTATTTTATTTTTACCTCTCGATTAGAAGTACTATGACTTTTTATTAATTTTATTGTATTTGATGTTTCTTGTTTTATCATTTCCTTTCATGTATTAATTAATTTAAAATAAATAAATATTTTTTAATGACATAATGTAATGACACCTAATGGGTCACTTATAAATTTGTATGTCTTAATTATGACAAAACATAGCACACCCTCTATTTATGTAACCACTCTTGATTAAAACCGCAGAAGATTCCAATAACATATCATTAACTCCTTGACATTTCTCTGGTTCATTGATTATGTTGCAAATTATAGCCCTAAAAACCATTAGCATCGATTTTGTCGATATTTATATCATATTTCACTCAAACTTATTGAAAGCTATATTATTAGCTTTTTCTATCAGCATTTACTAACATTAATCCTCAAACATAATATATATAGTATAATTTCATTAACGAGTTATCAATATTTATGAAATAATCGTTTCAATCTATTAATAGCTAATAACATCATCAAGCCTAAAAAATGGCCGAATAAGATCGAGTGAGTTTTTTATCGATAAAAAATATCATTATTTGCACCTGCGAATTATAATCGATTTCGTCTGGGGCTCTGGGCACATTTCTTTGGATGTGTAGCGACAGGAGACGTCACGCAGCGCGGGCGACCCCTACCGTTACACACGAATATTAGTTCTTTATTAAAACCGTATTGATAGTGTATCGATTTACGTTTTATTGTTCAGTAATGGAAATATGAATGGTTCTCTATTGATGTAAAAATGACAATAAAATTGGACCGCAAACTAATGGAGAAACCATTTCAGAAGAAGAGTTCGATATTCTTTATTTTTTTTCGTTGCATTTGAATTTTAATTGAATGATTTGTTGGTGCTAAGTTATTGATAGTGAGGCGAGTCCATTATATTTAGCCTTAAGGCAAATAAAAAGAAATATCTTTAGGGATCTTAATATGAGGAACAGAGTGTAAAGTTCCTCGATACTCCTTAGAAAAGGGAAGATCCTCCGACCAGACCAGGTGTTGTGTCTGATGGGCAACGGCCCGTCGGTTGTCGTCGGGTTGCTGTATATAGTCTTAAGTCGATGTAAACTCTGCTTGCGAGATGTTATGTTAGTTCTTCTGTCGTGTCATAGATGGCGCTGTAGTACTTTTTGTAGGTCGCTACAATCGAAATCCACTCTGCCTAGTCTTTTCCAACTATATTGGGGTTAGATTCCAATCAAAATAGATGCAGCTGAATACCAAATTTACGTGGAGTGGCTGCCTATCTCCCACAACCCAGTTTCAGAGTAACAGATACTCCTGTAAGACTGGTTGGTAGACTTCTGAGCTTCGGACTACCGGGAACGTTTGTCAAAGATAGCTGGCGAGGTACGGCGAGTTTTCGTTATGTAATGGATGGCCCTATCCACGGAACAGCGAAGGCAAGAGTTGTTTAACCTTGAAGATGGAACTGTGCTGTTGTTATTATTTAGCCACTACCACGAAAGTCACTACCACGGTTAAAAATACCTATATCTGGAATATATAAAGCCTCTATATAGAACACGACCTTACATAACCACCAAATTCTTCACTCACAGATAAAAAAAAACGTTCCAATTATAATACAAGTCTATTTTTTGTTTGAACTTCTTAACTTAATAAGTGTAATTCATCACTCGCTGGGAGCCAATCGGCTACCTACAGCCTATTCGTACCGGCTGATTGAATTAGCCAGATCAATCATTTAAATGAGGCCCTGACCTTACCTTTGTGTTGGAGTCTTACACAGTCTTTGTTCGAAGCTTTCATGGATGGGTTTGTTTCTATTACTTATTATATTTTGAGAGAGTGAGGACCTGCACCCCCCTGGGACTGTTTTTAAGGATAAGACCGAGATTTTCTCTAACCTTGGACAAAGAAAATGCCTATAGCTTTAAGTCCACATAAGTACTCTGTGCTTAAAATTTTAAATAAATAAAACATACCGTCTCTCGTTGTTCTCTGAATGCGGTTTCTTGTTCTCTAAGATCTGGTGTATTACTAAAGATAAAGAAAATTTTTCGCATTGGTCATTCTGGCTATAGTAATGAATCTCATTCATAAGTAAGTAGTTAAGCAGAGCTTTCCAGTGAGAAATGAGTTGTTTTAAAACACCCAGCTCAGTAAGAGCTTTTCACAGACGATTCTTCAGCCCTCATGATCAAATACCTATAAAAGTGATTGATTTATAAATCAACACTTGTTTGTGATAAATCTAGAAAGCTGCACAACAAAAAAGAAAACCACAAATGAAAAACAAATGGCGCCTCAAACAATACAAACATTCCAAATTCAAATTCCGAGCGCGAAAACAAACTGCCAATAATATTGATTAAAAAACAACAATAGCGTGTCCACGCATCGTAAGATTATTTCGGGACAGTATTATAATAAATTCTGGTGTTAATTATATCGTGAGTGGGTCGTGCGGCGGCACAAAGCGGGCGCGGCGTGGGTACGCGTGTTGATTTTCAGTTTATTTCATTAGATCCGCGCAGCAGGGTGCGCGGGAGTCGACGCCGGATCGTAGGGTGTATATGCGTGCGGCTAGGCTTTGTTCTATGTGGCTTTGTTCAGTACATCAGTATTAAAGGATTATTTATTACAAAATGTAAAATCTGACACAGAACTATTTTCACAGGATCGCAATATAAAGTAAAAAAATGTCTCAGATTATAATTTTCTTTCTGTAATAAAATATTATGTCATGGCACTTCGCACTCACAATAACTTCTAGTAAAAGACATAAACGAGTGTCACACCCAAGGCATTTATTTGGTACAAAACTTCTGTCCCCTCCAGTCAAATATTGAACATAAATAAATTTCATTTACAACAAAAAAAAACTCAAAGTCCACATACAAACAGTAATTCTCCACGCTCAACATTATGGTCACCCTTCATACCGCCATAGGGTTCACCTGCCCGTTTAAAAATTGTAAAATATAGCATTTTTAATGAAGTAACCTTTTCAATTTTCGGCTTTACAACCTTTATCGGCGTCACATCGGCCCTAATCAAGCTCGTTTGCTTGTTTCTAAATGTTTTTGTTGATTTTTTTTCCATGCATTATTTAGTACCAGAGCTGATTACCTTTCTTTTTTAATTTAAAAAAATGTACGCGCATCAGAAATATTGGATAATTGAATTTTTTTGATCGTTTCATGAGGTATAATAGTTTGACTTCGTGTCACTATGTAAATGACGTAATACTAGAGTTTTATTCATCGTTAACATGTGGGGTTGTAATAAAATGTTTGTTTGATATCAGTGTTGACGTCATTCCATTTGATTGCGTGTAATAAGCGCGTAATAATTTTTTACGCGTCTGATATTCAACGAAGATTTACACTGATGAGGAAGACAAAGAAATAATTGTGATTATTTACTGACAATTCCAAGAAAAGCTTTTATTTTCATCTGTTCATAAATAGTTAATTACAACGGAAATGTAAATCTTTTTCATTTTTTTTTATTATCTTCTATGACGCAATAAAAGCTGACTTTCTTTATGCTTAGAGAGCGTTGTAAAACAGTGTATTTTTATGTCAGTAATAAAATTAAACGGAGCTCTAAAAGTGATATAAGCAGGGGTCACAGGTTGGAATATATTCAATTTTGATGATCGACAGAAGGGTAAATTATTAGGAATTTATTTAAATCCTGTTAGTGATGTGGGCGGTCGTCTTATTGTGGGATGTTAGAACTGATGGCGCTATGGAATGATTGAAAGAAGTTAGTTTTTATATTTCCTCCGCTTTGATTGTTCAAGCTACCTATGTTTTGATAGATATGTACATATTGCTTTGTGATTCATGCACCTATCGATTTGGTATACTCTGAATATATCTGAGAAGTTCCAAATTGTTTAAAACAGGCTTCCTCAGGAAAAAGTGTCTTTAACTTGCTTTTGTACCTATGCACCCTAATATTGACAGTAACTGTTTGTTTAGGTAACAAACAAACAGTAACTTTCTCATTTATTTCACGACAAAACCGCTGATTGGATCGTTATGAAATTTGGCAAGGTGAATTGTATCTAGATAAAATTTACTGTTTATTCTTGAAAAACACATCAAAATTTCCACGCGAACCAAGTCGCGGATACCAGCTAGTTCTATATATTAATGTATCCTGTGTAAACAGAGGGCCAGTCTGTTATGTGTACGGAATTTCACTGCTTACACTTACCTCTTATAATGAACTAGTTGTTCCGCAGAACTTGGTCTGAGTCACATTTTCCCCGTTTTCGCAACATTTTTATTGCTGCACCGCTCCTCTTGATGACAGCGTGATGATATATAGCCTATATATAGCCTTCTTCGATAAATGGGCTAACTAACACTAAAAAAATTTCGGACCAGTAGTTCCTGAAATTAGCGCATTCAAGCAAATAAACAAACAAACAAACTCTTCAGCTTTATTATTAGTATAGATTTATTGTATTAAATTTTATGCCAATGTTATTTTTTCTGTATATGGGTTTTGCTTGCCTGAAATGAATGAAATTAAATTAAATTTTAATTTCTTGGTCTAGTGTTGGTAAACGCTACTGCTGAGCAAGGTTTTAGGTTTGATACCTAGGTTGAAAATAGTTTAATAGGATTTTCTCATTTCTCAGTAGCAGCTTGTGCCCAGTTGACGGTAATAGGCACATCTATTTCCACGAAAGCCAAGTCACAATAACTAATGGCTGAGCTGACATCTTCATCTACAGTTAATGATATCAAAATAATGAGCCGCACTGTACTTTGTGTAGTTTTTGTCACTTGTACCTAATAGCTTTCATAATAGTGATAGTTGATACTGCAATTATCTGCATTTGGACGGGTGTCGTGCAAAATGTCGGGGTTCAAATGCCAAGTAGATGTGATAAAGACATCCTAATCACATCTACTAGGCATTTAAATGATGACGATGATGATGACTACATAGTCATCTGTATTGGTTGGTTTAAAGCGTAAAAGTTATGTTGATTACCATGGTTATCAATCAATATAAACGTCGATATACGACACCGATCGGCCAAAAGTCCCTCTCAAGCAGGTCTGCAGATGGGTGGGTTGGAACTCGTACCACGAACGACTTAAAGTTAATATTGTTCTAATTCCAACCTTTCAACCATTAGAGTCCGATTGGTCTTTACTTTCTTCAATCGTCGTGAAGTGATGCAGACGTGAAACGTACAGCTGCGTCGTGGGCACAGCAGGGTGCAGCAGCATGTTGGGTCCACTCGGTGCAGTACCGCACTGGTTTCGCAAATACGGCTTCCTCATCTTGCTTTCTACGTTATCTTGTCAGTGACTCTTGTCACTGACTAGCAACAGGACGTCTCTAAGCGTTTGTTTGATAAGTTGTCCCACAAACGCTTAGAGTCGTCCTGTTGTTAGCAAAGGATAGACAGTAAATAAATTGGGTCCTGCTTGTTCTGTTGTTAGGCCATCCCTCGAATTGATGGATGCTATTGTCGCATTAAGATCGCCACCGATTAGCTAAGTAGAAGTCCAGATGACAACCTGGCTGACAGAAACTTGAAGAACTGATGTTCTACGTTTTGTAATAAAATCAATTACAGAGCTAGGGTGACATTTCGTACGCAAAATATGCACATTGGACGTGAAGTTGCGGACACTAACCCGGTATGATACCTAAAAAGGTGTGGTAACAATATTATTATTGTGAAGTATGTTAACTCCAGACTGTGATTCATTAGATTATTCACCATGGAATCACAGTCTGTGTGCTGTGATTTTTTGAATGATTTCTAGGTTGAGATTTGTCTCATTATTTGTATTTATTGTTCAATATAGGCAATAAGTTCATTAATTTCCTCATGTGTGTGTATTCGAGCAATCACATCACATCATGTTCATCTTTGTAATTTCCTTCCCCGTTCACTCAGCTCTGCATTTCTCCAGTCTCACGTTTTTGTGTGTTTCTATAATGTTATTCATATTCCGCTGATGAGATAATTCATTATAAATAAATATGTAAACCGTAATTAGCCTTTTCATGTTTAAATATTGATTTAATGTTGATAAATTATTAAAAATAAATCAATATTTATGTAATTGGGATTTCCGTTTGCCTAACTTTGAAATGAAATTCAAATGGTCCATTGAAACTTATAAGATATTTTTAGGCTCTTTTGAAATTGTAAAGTAAAATAAAATTTGAACAAAAGTTGTTCAGTTTAATGGACACCAAACGAGCTGTCTTGTTTTTAGTATGTTGCACCCTGTATATTTATTTATGCGTAGGTCTCTATTAAATCTCAACCTATAGGTACTAAAACTTGGTTAATAGCAATAAAATTATGGTACCGAAATCGGTACTAGGCAGTACGTAAGTAATTGCTTAAGTTTTACGATGAATATTGCACTCAGATGTAAATTAACCGCGTTTACATCTTGTCAGACTATAAAATAGGTGTCAATATTAAATAAAATATTATAATGCACCTAACGATGTAACATTGAAATGTTAACTTGTTAAATCTTAGCACAGGTCACAAACTTTTTATCTATAGGTACTAATATTATAAAGCTGAAGAGTTTGTTTGTTTGTTTGCTTGAAAGCGCTAATCTCAGGAACTACTGATCCGATTTGAAAATTTCATTCAGTCTTAGATAGCCCATTTATCGAGAAAAGCTATAGGATATATATCACCACGCTACAACCAATAGGAGCAGAGCAGGCAATGAAAAACGTTGCGAAAACGGGGTAACTGTGACGCAGACGAAGTTGCGCGGGACAGCTATTTTTGTTATAAAAGTATACATAAATTAATGAACAATGTCCATCAAGATGCTTT
Source organism: Cerastis rubricosa (assembly GCA_949152445.1). NCBI lineage: Eukaryota > Metazoa > Arthropoda > Insecta > Lepidoptera > Noctuidae > Cerastis > Cerastis rubricosa. The sequence continues at coordinate 17,327,114 of OX424537.1, read as the reverse complement.
GATCCCAAATAGTATGGCAAAAAGTTTATCCTTGATCATGGTGCTTGCAACAGAGCCGAAATATCGGAAACTTAAATTGAATAGTAAATATGGTAAGTAAATGTTAGTTGTGTAAAATGGTAATCCCGTTTTAAGTGTTAATGGTAGTGTTTGTGATCATTTCATTTTAAAAACTTTTATAGTTAACGTTTGTAAAGTACAGCGTGATGCTTTTGATACGTGCGTTTACTAGGAATTAACGGCGCCCGTTATGTTTTTTTGATACAATTTCCACAGGCAAATTCACAAATGTTTGCCAAATGTGCCCTCTTGACATTGTCATTCAAGAGCAAAAGAACCACGCAGCCCTGGACCTACCTTCCTCCATAAAAACTTCTTGATCTACATTTAAACTTTAACTCAAAAATCGAACCGATGAAGCGTTAAAAAAACTCTTAATTCCTTTTTAACATTAATCCTCAACTCTTCAAAACTGAGAACATAACGACATACCGATGCGTTCCCTAATCGCCAAGGATCCCCAGCTGTGAGGAAATCATTAATTAGTCCAAGACTTGCCTTCGAACCGATGAAAAAGTCTCGAATAATTTAAAACTCCATAATTGGATATTAAAACAAAAATATCGCATTTAAAACTGGCCCATTCAATTTCAACCGACCTCATTTGTTACTGTTTGTCTATGGTAGTTTTGTTTTTAAAGTCTACGTTGTCTCTGGTATGAGATATTGTTAGCCATTTGTTATTTTAATTTAGTGATGTTGCCGTATTAATATTTGGATAGATGATTTGATTTATTTCAAGAATGCTTTGTATGTTATGTAGTGGTTTTTTTAAATAATAATGTATGAGTGTCTGGTTCACGCTTTCATAACTACTACCAAGGAAATACTAGGGTCAGGTCAGGGGCAGGAGTCTATTCTTCTTATTAGCGCGTCGATAGCATCTATAATGAGCCGGCCCAGAACTTTTCTACAAGTGTGTCGCTATCACTGGCATCACTCATTTCTTTGTTTATTTTTCATCTGTTTTCAGCTACCCAAGTAGTCTTAATAACTCTAAATCTAGTTAGGTACATGAATCAGAATTTTACAAAATACTTACTCGAATTAAATAACTAATTTAGCCCTTTGTTCTCATAACTCCTTCCTCAAGTTCCCACAATTAGAATCTCAATCAAATTATTTTATTTACCAAAAAATAACTCCGATTCAAGATCGTGATCGGCGCCACTACGCGCCCTGAGCTTGCGCAGACACAACGCTGATAAATCATTGTGGCGCTTCTTGAGGCTCATTGGATCCAGCTTTGATTGATGGACCCAGGAGGTCCAGTTTATCGACTGTTTAGGGACCAGAGGCCGCGTAACACGGTAATGATGAGCTCTGATGAGTTTGAGGGTAAATGTGAGTTGGTTAGCTGTGTTTGGGTTTTGTTGGTTGATTTGGTTTAGTTCTGGTTGTAAGTTTTCAGGCAATGTGAAACATTTATCAAATACTTGCTGCTGCCCGCGACTTATTTCAGGTGGAATTTTTGATGTGGTTTTCAGGGATACAGTATACATTTAGACCTCCCTCTTGAATAATTCTGTCTATTGATGGAAACCGCATCAAAATCCGTTGCGTAGTTTAAAAGATTAATAAGCGTACAGACGGCGGGAAACGACTTTGTTTTATTTATGTAAAGATGAATAAGTAATTCACCATTTTTGGCAATCATTGGATACTGGTTCAGTACCTTACAAATAAATACTCAAACGTAATTTACCAAAATAACGAGTTTTAGCAGTCAAGGTTGCACTGGCTTGTCCGACTGTCCCTAACAAATGCAAGCGATGAATTCGCAATTGAGTAAAAAAATAACAAACTCGACACCAAAGTTAAACTTTACCATTTTATATTTAACAACGTTTACTATTATCGACGATTTTTTCACTATTTTATATTAATAGTTAATAAATTTTTATTTCATCGATTCACTTCGGTCATAACGAAGCGTACAAAATCTATTGTTTCGAATTAATTTTATCGTATAAAATCACCCATCGTTTAGTTAACGATTCGATACGAATTATTTACATTCGCGACGTCGGTAACTCGGAATATTTTAATCGAATCGCACGCGCAAACAATACTTTACTAGCTTTACTCGCGACTTCGTTTGCGTTGTGGTTGGAAATTATTCCACTGGTTTGTCCTGTCTGGCACAGAATGCAGGTCACGGGAACAGTATGCGACTCCCGCATTCCCTTTAAAATCTAGCAGAAGATTTATAAAATCATGGTTAGACCTGCTGCCTTGTATGTTGCTGAGATGACAAGAAATAGAAAAGTAAGGAAGAAAAAGGCATGCTGCGCCGACCCCAAATAAATTGGGATAAAGTTAGAAGAATGATAATCGTCCTGTTTTAATTTAAAATAGCCTATGACAGTCGGGGACAGTGTAACTTCCCATTAGTGGAAGAAGTTTTGGATACGGATAAGTAGTTCCGAAGATTTGGCACTACATCCAAACTTACACACTTTGGTTTACCTTATTGATTTTGTTGCTAACAAAGCGTGCATTATGAGGATTTCTATTCCTTGTCGTAACCGTTATTTGTAATCGATATTCGGATGTTTGTATCGTGATCGGGCGTATCGATTAATTATGAGAATTGATTAGGAGTGGGCGTGGCTGGGCTAACGAGACCGGCCGATCTCGTGTTTGTTTAATTACTCGAGATTCCGCCTCCCGCGTCGCTATGCTGCCCTGGTAGTTTGTAACTGAACGGTTGCTCCTGGTCTTCAGATAAATTACTGTGGATGTCTGTACTTAGTAGTTACCATATCCATATACGAGTAATATGATTTAAGGAATTATGGTAGCTAGTTACTCTTGAATTTATCTTTCAGGATCTTAGATCTCGCGATTCTTAATAACTGAAAGAATTTTACAAAATACACTGTTACGAAGAAAAGAGGCTTTTATGGCTCTTAACGACCTCAATATATTACTACCTTTTAATTCAAGGTACAGGTTTTAATTAAGATACTGAAGGACTTGGTGCCTTTTCTCTCAATAATAACCCTCCCATAAAATGATAATGGCCTGTCACAACAGGCAGACGCCTGTTTCACACGGGCAAATTCTAGGATCTTACAAAACATACAAAAATGTTGTTTTCTCTCTTACTTTTTGTGTGGTTTCATAATTAGATTTGGCGAGGACCCACCCTGCACGGCAACCGCGAGTTGGTTTAAGTTATAAGGGTTTGAAGTGGGTAATTTTCTGCTTTCACTTTCTTAGGGCTTGTTGTTCAAAAACATACCATACCGCCGCTTGCGTCTTTGTAGCAATGAAAACGTAAGGTAAAATCACTTGCTGTTTCGCATGACGTCTTGTTCGATTTTCACTGATGTCTCTTGCCGCTTACCTATACAGCGATTCTAGAATCTGTAGTTGAAACTGCATTAAGTATTTTTAACTTTTCTTTGATTCATTAAGACCGCTTATGGTTAAGCATCTACTACTCCCATAAAAATATATCGATGACATTTTCATATTAGAATCTTAAGCCACTAGGTGGCTTCTACGTAAAAAACATGTCATAAGTTCATTTCATTCCCCGCTACCGCTTATAATTTGGTCCATCAGATAATAAGCGGCTGTCGGAAGGCGTTCCCTGCTGATGAGTTCGGGAGGATAAAAATTCGATTACAATTAAATTAACCGAACTCATATTTATTTTTCATTAATATCTGATTTTGGAACTCGTAGAAGATTATTTATATGGCTATAAATATTCTTTGCTTCGGTAGTTTACCAAAATACCATAGTGCATTTTACATTTCTGAATACCAAAATTATTTTTTTGACCTTTAGTTGATGGACTTTCTGTATTTTATTACCCCTTTAATTTAGGCTCTGTTGCTTATTAGCACTGTAGTGGGGGATGTTAATTCGACATTAAACACATATTGTTACAGAAGCTTACCTTGGTACTGTATAGTGCTTTTGTCTTGTTATATTTCCGATGGGTTCGTTATAATATCTTCATAGTAAAGTTCGAGTAATGGAACAAGCATAAAATGTTTTCTTGAGCTAGTGTTGCACTTAGTATGGACTATTTGATTTAGTGCCAATACCTTATAGACACAAATGGCAATAAAGCTGCTGAAAAGCATAAAACCAGCAATTTTTTACAAAAAAAAAACCAAATGTCGTTGCAATTTATTCGCCTAGAAATCCGAAGTACCATTACTTTATAATTAGACACAGCCAATTTCACCGCTAGCAAACAGAAAGCACCGATTAAAATTTTAGTAGAAATTAACAAAAAAAAAAAAAAAAAACTAATAAACGTGAGTCACGGCTTTCTTTCAATCAAACGATGTTAAATCATGAGATAATTGAATTTTAGATTAATGGATAATCGTAAGCCAATCGGAAACGTCCCACGCACCGAGCTACCCACGACGGAATCCAATGTAATTGCATGTTATTGAATTACAATTTAATTGAATTCGATTATGTAATTAATGTATGACCATTGTTGTATGGTTCTGTGATGAATGACCCGACCCTCAAACGGTAAGCTGCCATATTTTTCAACTTCTGACGTGTAATTAGATCTTGATTGATGAACGTGAATGTTGAAAGGTGAACATTATTTCTTTGAACGAAAGTGCTTATTGAACTAATTGAATATTTTGAACGGTTGTCTGTTGGTAGGAGATATGTTTGATCGATTTTGGCGCACTACTACTGTACGCGGTATAATTGCTGATCTGATGAGATTCGGAATAGTTAATCGAGTCATTATTCATTTTAGAGAAAATTCATTTCAAATACACACATCAAAAGTGTCTAGGGATCAAGCATTTTTATGCGGATTTCTTGAGATTGAGATGTGGCTTTGTAATAAATTTATGATTTTATAAATTCTCTCGTCTCGTTTTTGTATGAGACCGGATACAAGACCACCCCCCTGGAACCCCTGGACGCCAACAGCGATTAAAATCCTGCCAGGAAGTCCATCCTTATAGTGGTGGAACCATCATGGTATGGGCGGGTATTTGGATCGGCGGAAGAACTGAGTTGATTTGGATCAGAGGCAACCTCAACGCTCAAATTTATGCTGAGACGATTGTATCAGACGTCATCGTTCCTCTACAAGTGCAAATCGGTCCCTTATTTCAGTTAATGCATGATAATGCACGACCGCACACCGCAAGAGTTGTAAGACAGACTCTCGCCGCAGCTAACATCAATGTCCTGCCCTGGCCTGCTCCGTCGCCAGACTTGAACCCGATTGAGCATGCATGGGATATGCTACAGAGAAGAGCTCTGCCGATTATGGAGGGTATCCAGTCGCAAGAAGACCTTTTTTTGTTGTTGCAACGAACATGGGCGGCCATTCCACAGCGTGATTTGGATGAACTCATTTTGAGTATGCCAAACCGATGTTCTTGTGTTGTTAGTATTCGCGGTAGAAACACGGATTATTAATTGTTTAAGTTACCCAATAAAATTTTAAAGAAAACTGTTATTTCAGTCTTTTTTTCGAACTTTAATGTTAGTGGTTCAAATGTCAAAAATCCCTTTATTAGAAAATGGCAAATTTCTTTATTAATGCAAAGGTGACTTGGTTTATCGTTACTGTGATAAACGAAAACACTTTATTTGATGAATCCTTAAAGAAAATTTTAATTAATATCAATCAGGAGAAAAGTTATTGCAAAAATATATGTTGATCCCTAGACACTTTTGATGTGTGTAGTTGTGCAATAGCTACTGTTTTGGTAACGAAGGGTCCAATGACTCGTGAGATGAGATAGAGATTTATTTTATTAATTAAAAGAATCTAAGGTAATTTGGCAGCGATACACACAGAAAAAATTCTGTCTTGAATTTATAGATCGTCGTTTATCAATGTTCTTGTCGAAGTTTAGGGTTATTTCTTCGATCAATAATAGAACTACTATTATTACTAGTATTACTAGTACTATTATTGATCGAAGGGTTATTTAATAATGTAAAAAAAGAAATACGTAAAGGTTTCAATACTTTTATTTTTATACAAGATTAAAATAATGATGTTTTTTAACCTTTTAACAAACAGTAGAAGCGAAGACACTGTGGTTTGTGCAGCTATTAAAATATTCTTTTCAAACAGAACTTTGTGGTTTACATTCAATCCTCTTTGGTGCAACTTAATATAACTAACTTTGTCCAAAACAATACAAAAACGTGTAAATTTTGAATAGTTATTAATTAAAATGGCAACCGACACCACAATAAAAACATTGGTCATATGCAATCCCCACGCAATACTGATATAGTAATAGTAATTTATTATTAATAGGAAAAACTGATATTTTTTTGTGAATAGTTTTCTTTTTAAATTTAGAGTATTTTAATATTATTAGCGTCATCTCGGTGAAATATCGCAAAAACAAAATAAAGATCAACAACATCAAAATAGATAAAAATCTATTTTTTGAGGTATTGCTTCGATTAATTATTTTTTCAAAAATGTTTTGTGGGTAAAATAGATTTCGACCAAAAATACTATTTATTTTACATTAGAAATAAATAAATGTATCTAGTAAATCCTTTTATTGACCTATTTTTAAGTATATAAAAACTTTTTTAATACTTTTTTGAGTGAAGGCACAATAAACGCATGGAGACTCCTTTTTGAGTTTACAATCATCATTTGAAAAACTTAAAACTAATAAGTACTTATGCTACAATAAATAACAATAAGGCCTATAATGGACGGATTTGAAGTAACTACATCTTATATTATACGTATTAACATATTTTTATAAATGTACTATTTTTTACTACAATAGTTATCTTACAAGGCGTTTAGCCAAAACATAGTATATGTATTTTATAGCTCACTGAAACAGTTGATTTACATCAATTAATTTACAGAAATAAATGAAATATACTGCAAAAAAACATTCCGAAGAATTGACAATCTCCTTTTTTTTGAAGTTGGTTAATTAGTTACTAAGGTACAGAGCCATTTAGTTTAGTTGTCACTTTTTTTCATTATCTTGAAGAAATATTTCAAGAGTTCTGCCAATCGAGTTTTTAATTACAATTAAGATATCTAACTGGCTTTCAGTTTTTTTATTGTCTTGTTAGTTATTTTTTCTGTTCACTACGGAGTTTAATCTGAATATAATATGTCAAGAATTCAAGAGATACCCATAAATCGAGCGTCACAAGATCTGAGTAGTAGTCGAATAATAGGAAAACAAAGCTAAAGTAGGTATAATTTCCCAACAAATCAGATCAAATCAAAATTTATTTCAAGTAGGTCAGTAACAGGCACTTCAGAATCGTCGAGCAAAATATCACCAGCCAAATGACAAAAACTAAGCAAAATTCAATTTAAGTTAATTCCTCATAATCATAACAACCTGATTCCCGACATTTTACAAATAAGTAACATTCAACATCTCTCATTCGCAAACCAGCCTTGCCGAAGGTTCGAGCTTCAATTAGGAAACCGGATTTGAGTTCTCCGAAACGGAGGGCAACGTCGCTCAACTGATCAAGTCTGTATGATGCCTCTGCCTCAGTATTTCTAATCTCAACTCATGTTCTCTCGCAGCCATTCGCAAGGCAGCAATACTTGAGCTTCTTCTTTCTATTTCTGGTGCAGAAGGTTGAGTTGGGGGCGACTCGCTTCCTGGCGAGATTGGGGGTGAAACTTGTGGCGGGTCGGGGGATTGTCGAGGGTGGGCTGCGAGGCCGGCGAGGAGGGAGGGGAAGGGGGGGCTGCTGTACAGCGGGGCGCTGAAGAGTGGCGGGCGCGGGAGTGGCCCGCCGAGGTACTGCCCGCCCAGGACTGGGCCGCCGGCGTATCTGTTGGCAGAAAAATGGAGACTGTTATAAACGACGTTACAAAATTAGTGGGGGACAAAAATAAAATAAATACTGTGTCATTGATCTAGTGGTTTCAAGCACACTTCTGATTCTTAATCTTTGGCTCAGGCAAAGTGTTGCTACCAAACTACCTATTACATTAAAGATAGTCTCAGAGTCAGTTCTTAGGAGTTAACTTGACCCCTGATACATGTAACTTTTAAACTGCAACAAAACCGGTCAAATGTCGGTTTACTATAGAGTTCGAGGAATACACCAGTTAAAAATTAGCAACACTAAATGCAACTCACCTAAACTGAGCCAAGGCGTTGGTATCGAAAGGCTTCCGGAAGCCGAAGCCCAGCTGAGAGAAAGGGTTCGGCATGGACCCCACGATGGACGGAGGGGGCGCCCCTCCCGCGCCCCCCAGGTACGGGTTGTAGGGGTGAGCCTGAGGACCCACCTTCTCTTGTTTGCGCCATTTCGCTCGACGGTTTTGGAACCAGACCTGGAAAAGATGGTGTGGGTAAATAATAGGGAAGACCACTGATAACTTGGTGCCTAAGTGCTGAAACTTTTTTCACGATATGGCACTATCTCCCGTTTGTATGAACAAGTCAAAGTAATTTAGTAATTACTTGAAGTTAGAAGTGTCAAAAGTTTAAATCCTTAGCTTTGCTTTGCTTAAAAATAATTGCTAATTCAAGTAAGTACGGTAAGTACTTTAACTTGATTATAGATAAACTATAAGTGTTTGTGTTTAAGCTCTCTACTTCTTGGAGTCCCAGGGAATATTAATTCCTGCCACGCGGGAAAAACGTCCATACTACTTTTTTTTTTGTGTCCATACTGTAATAGATACTCGTATATGTATTTGATAATACCTTTATTAGGTGCTGACGTGACCTCATTTGTATATATTCGTTTTCAATTTGCATTTTTTTTGTCTCAAATATAAGTAACAGTCTCAAGAAAGGAAAAATAATATCAGCTGGTATTCATCAACAACTTTTTATTTTTATACCCCGGTTTTTTAAGCTTTATTGGACTGTGCACTAAGATCATAATTCCTTAAAATTTTACAGAGCGCATAAAGATCTAGCTTACGACTAAAAACTTTTTTTTGTCTGTCGGCTGGTCTGTCTGTTTGTTCCGGCTGATCTCCAAAACGGTAGGACCGATTTTGACGGAACTTTTACTGGCAGATAGCTGCTGTTATAGAGAGTAATTAAGGCATACTTTTAATTTAGAAAAAAAAATACTGTTATCAAAATCCGAGTCAAACATCCCAGAAGTAATATTTTTATATAAGATTTTTTTTTATTATTACCAAGTTATATGAACATTACCTACCTACCTACTTAATGTTTCTTGGTGTGCTAACCACCCGTGGATACTTCCAGTAATAGGTGTTAAATGTTTTAAACTTAGTTACCGGACACGCAGTTATACTTAACTCGATAAATAATTATACAAACTTCCCTATATATCATAATCAGACGTGCAGGAGTGTATTTTTATACAGGAATCTATTTTTGCTTTTTCCGGATTTAAAAATTGTTGCCGTTTGAATTATTTTAAGTTCCTATAAGAAGGTGCTTAACTGAGATTGTCTTTTGCCAAGTGTGGTGAATGTAACACTTATAAATGCGTTTTTTGTTAATTTAAATTATTGATTACTAGTACTTCGCCCGCGACTTCGTCCGCGAAAATTGTGATATAATATAGCCTATGTTACTCGGGAAAGATGTAGCTTTCTAATGGTGAATGAATTTAAAAAATCGGGCGAGAAGTTTTTGATTTTAATCGTAACAAACAAACAATCAAATTTTTCTTCTTCTTTATAATATTAGTTTAGAAGTTTAGACAATGTCTTTAACAGTCTCCTAAGCAGCAGTGATAATTAAGATGACAATTCTCTATATAAAACAATGCGATGTAGGATTCATAATTATTATTATATCATCTTGAAATTTCAGCAAGCACGATTTGTTTATACACTCCTGTGCACCCGACAATCTTTTTATAACTCCTTAATACAATACCAATGAGATCATTCAATACATTTATTGAATATTTCTATATTACAATGTATTGAAACATATTGAACACATCCAACTGTCTCTTACATTGTAAACGCGACATACGTGTCATAAAATATGGCTGCCCAAACAGATATTTATTATATTACAACAATAATAAATTATTGTTCAACAAACTCATGTTTATTTCATAATTTCTTCAGATGTCTTTTTAAATTTATTAATGTGTTCGCTTTGAGAAGAAAAACGTCAGTTAGCACCATAATTGAGTTTTAACGAGGAAAAATGTTCCCAAAGAAACCATGTTTGTTATACAAGTGTCTGCACATAGCCTTAGTCTAATGCGAATTAACTAAGTTAAACGTGTTTTCTATGAAGAAATAGACCCATTTAATAGATATAAAGACATAAGCTGCGTGTCGCGAGCCTCGTAAGATTTATTGCCCATTCAATGAGCGATATAATATCATGTCTCTATCGACGCAATCAACTAGAATTTGTAGAATTATACCCTGCGGTGTTATTAAATTTTAATTGCACCATTCAACATGACAGCCATCATATTTTATTGGCAACAAAAATCCAGCTTTTTCCAGCAAAAAGTTTACAATTCAATACTTTAGTAAAAGGTCGATTATCATAGCATGAAATATTTATGCACGTACAAAAATGTTGAGACTCGAAAAAAATCGTCACGAACCGTACAGCCATTATGTAAACTGTTATTTTTATGGCAATTTAAATTAATTCACTTATGATAAATGGTGTATTGTAAAAAATTAAACGCGTTTCTGTAAATGTCGATGCGGTTTTAGCGGATGCTGTGATAAACAAGAAACGTTTTATGTTTACGGTAACCATGAGCGTTTTATATGGAGCCTTAATGTGTAGTGTTTATGGTTGGAATTTGAGTATGATAGTATGATCTATTAAGTTTACAATGGCCATTACGGATATGACTTCATACGGCGTTGAGGCCGCGAATTTATAAATGTTGTAATTGGTGTGTGGGGCTGGGCGGCTGCTGACGGCATGCGGGTCCGGTGGGTGCAAAAAGGCACCGACTGCGTCCCAGGTGCCGTGTTTAATAGCTTAACAGAGTTGCGCATTAAGGTAATGACCACGTCGCGTCGGCCGCTCGGCGCTGCGATCGAGTGCTGGAGCGCTAAAACTGCGCTGGATGCCGTTGGCCATCAACATCCAGACAACGAACACACGCTGGGCTTAAAAAAGTGTATGTTCAATGTAGACTCGCTGTCTCGATTGGGATTCGTGTGGGCCATATTTTTCCTATTTAGAAAGTGATATGAGAACAACTGAGGACTGTTTATCTTACCAGTCATGACTTCATGAGCACTAAAAGCCTATCAATTTCTAGATAAAAACTAGCTTCTATATTATCTATCAAATCTCATGGTAGCAACAAATATCATAGTAAATTGCGACCGCTATAGGAGCTAAACTTATTCCAACAGGTAATTGCTGAAATATGTAAGCCGAAAACATAATTTGAATGACTTGCTGATACAGTATCTGTGAGCAAAATCAACGTTTTATGGCCCTCATTGTCAGCAAAGCGCAATCTTAGCCGCCAAGCCTCACCATGATCGAATCAGCTGGTAATAATACAAGAAAATTGCTAATGACCTCATTTAATAAACAAGGGTTTGAAAAATACGCGCCTATTACTTAAATGGATGGGAGCTGTTTGGTCTGAAGACGTCGTAATATCTTAGCGTTGTCTCATGTAAAGTGTGAAGGTATTCAAAGATGTCGCCTCTTTCGGTGGGCATTAAGCGATGCTGTTAATGGTTTTGGCTTTATGCATTAAATATAATTGAGCTGAATGTCTTTAGGTTAATGGTATTTTGGTGGCTCTGTCAAGAATATTAGGTCGATATATTGGGAGTTTGAGGTGTCTGATGAAAAGACGAGTAATAGAGAAGTATGGAAGAATAAGACATGCTGAACTAATCAAAATTAGTTTGAGTTATTTCAAGTATAAGGCAAAGTGGTTCATGAAATGGTAATTCATAAAGATACTAAACCCAACACACAAGCATGATAAACCATTTTTCTTTAGAAGAGTGTGTTGAAGATTGGAATTACGTACAAGAGTTTCTTATATCAATAGCAAATGTGGACACTAAGGTTTTTTAAAAATTGCTCCCTATGGGGGTTTAATAGGGGATTCAAGTTTTTAATTTTCTTCCGGTGGAGAAGAACTGAAAAACAGTTTGTTGGCCAATAGGAAAAGGTGAACATGTATACGATATAGTCAAACAATAAACAATACTGTTCATTAGCAATCTTCTTATAAGTATACAATTAAAGGTAATAAACACATGGCTAGTCGTTTTGCCAAAGGTACTTTAAAAAATATAAGGACCAATTAATAATTCGCACTATACTATAAACTAAAGATATGTAACAGTGTATAAACATGCTTTTAGTGGTCGTAAATATCGAAAATTAAAAGTAATAGTTTGAAATAATTACGAACTGTTCAATTACGGCAGTTTGAAAGTTTCATTGATGATTTTCTGCCTTCCTTTTTCATTCATGAAGGATGGCAATGAGCTATTTTTGGAAAACGACTACTGCACGCGTAGCATGACCACTTTAGAAACGAGTTTTGTCAACGGGAGAATCGATATAATGACAGATAGACAATGACAATGTGTCAGTTTGCTGATTCTTCCGTCGACATAGCCCGTATCTGCGGCGGTCATGCTACGCGAGCTGGAAGGACACATGTCTTGGTGTCGAAGTATAAGTTAGTTTAGTTATAAGTAAACGTGGCCTACCCGCATTTTGTTATGTTGTGTTTAAGGGGGCGAGCCTTTTGGATCAATCTGGAGAGTACGGATACCTGCAAATCCAGACTCCGTAGCTGCTACTGAAAAAATTCTACAACTAACGCAACAGAGGTGCGTCCATCTTTTGACACAGTGGGGTATTGTACGAGTATCGATTCCAATCCAATGCCGAAAATGTCTTGCGTGAAAAGTCAATCACTTTTCTTAGCGGTGTTTATGTATATTTTAATTATAAGGAAGGAAGCAAGACATTCCAATTTATATAACAAAAGACAATGAGCAGCTGGTATAAATAAATAGCAGAATAAACATGATACAAGACACACGCCATTGTAATTCGCAGAGGTTATAAAAACATTATTAAATTATGCAGTTAGTAAAATGTCACACACCAAAACGGGTAACTAGCTAGTTTGTAGTTGAGCATTAGGTATATTAATGAACTCTGCCCGCGGCTTCGTACTTTTATATCATGAGCTAAAGAATACATTCTATCTAATAAGTACATAATTTCATGCGCTTTGGTTCAGTCGTTACTAGGGTAACAAACAGTTTCTACGAATATTTTAGCCTTAATTTCAAGTAGTGAGAAATGGTAGGGTAGGAGCTCGTGGCTAAACAATAACAGCCGCACGGTCGATCTTTAAGGTTAAGCCGTGCTTGCCGAGGTTGGTCCGTTGGATGGGTGACCATAATTACATACCGAGTTTTCTCCGTGCCTGGGAAAGCACGTTAAGCCGTTGGTTCCGGCTGTCATTTCTAGATCTTTGACAGTCGTTAAGAGAAGTCAGAACCCAAAATTCTGACATCCAGTCTTACCAAAAGGTACCGTATTACCCAGTTAATGGGTTGTGGAAGTCGGAAAGGCAGTTGCTTTATGTAAAATACTGGTACCTACTCAGCTGCATCCGGTTAGACTGGAAGCCGACCCCAAGATAGTTTCAGAAAAAGGCTAGGCAGATGATGGGACTGGATTGTTGGTCTAATGGCCCATCACTTTAGAACTTCTCAGTAGTAGCCCGAAGACTGGATTCGTGACCCATAGCAATGGGCTTGCCAATGTAAAGATATATCTTCCGTGGCACAACTCTACGCAACTTTTCCGCAATTACAGTCGTGATGAGAAATGGTCGACGTTATCTCCAACAAATGTTCTTTAACAATACGAATTATATCGATCCATTGTATCACTCGATTACTTAATCCAGTACACCATTAATTTGTATTCGAATAATTCGCATCGATTGTGAACAAAATACAACGTTGCGACAAATAAGTGTCGGTTTCGTTCGCTTATTAAAAGATCTCGGGCTACAAGGAGTTGTGAAAAGTTTGTGTTATGTTGCTAAAATGGAGAAGGTATTTTATCATGATAGTACTCCGTATATTACGAATAAGTATTATGACATAATCTAACATAACAACTTGCCTGTTGCGAAGGGCGGGCGTTTTGGGGGACTGTCTCTTGTAATTTTGACGTTCAAAAAGTGCTGATTATCAGCCTAATTTGAATAAATGACTTTTGATTTTGATTTTATTGGTACCCGAAGAGCAGGGCAGAGGTGCGCCTAATAATTTACCCACATTTCGACCATTATAAACACAGGGGGTGACCATATTGCAACAACCGTATATAAATCTAGGCACCATGGCTACTCCTGAAAAAATCCTGATGTGAACCCCAATAACACTTTACACGATCTGGAGATCGAACCCAGATCATCCTGCGTAATGGTCGCGCTTGTGACTACTTTACCAACGAGATAGATACTTGTAAAAAGAAGGCCTTGCAGGACTAGGACCATTAAATTGGAAATAATTATGGCAAATGGGACCACGTTCATAATACCGATACTTAGTTGTGGTTATATACTCAATCAATTAATTTGATGAGGCAAGCACAAAGCGGTTATTTTATTAGCAATAAGTACCAATCAGGAATGCTCATTCAACTTTATGTGATGTCCTAGATGCATGTTTAAATACCTACTTATAGCATCTACTTTACATTTATTCCGATTAGCAGTAAAATTCGACAGAAACTTGTGTGATTTTCATTTTTTTAATCGCCTTATGGTGTATTAAAAACAGATTTTACTATGCAAACGACATTCGAAAAGGTCGTAAAAATTAAAAATCAGCCAATGGCACTGCGGGGGTCACACGATTAAGTATTACATATTGAATAAATAGGCATTTTGTATTAATATTAATTAATATATAAACATTTATTCAAACAATTATATCAGAATCAACATTTATAATTGAAGATAACATAACAGCGAGAATATTAACTTATTTATTAACATAGAACCTTAGATGATTAAATTGTGATGTTTTCGCCTTGTTAGCCTGTTGCATAAATATGACTGATTATAATTATCCTATTAAATAACCCATAAGGGATTTACCAGAGAATGAGCAGCAGCGTTCTCTGTGCTTTTGTAACAACCGTACTGCGATCGCCAACCCGCCTGCCATGGCGTGGCGTGGCGATTATGGCAAAACACCCCAAAATGTCAATGTGGCGACACTTGGGGGAGGCTTATGTCCAGCAGTGGACGTCTTTTGGGCTGAAATGATGATTAAATAACCCAACGAATTTAAGAGTGTTTGTTATTCGTTTAAATTATTTGTTTATAAAGACAATACTTACATTTATTAAAGAATAAAGATAAAAGGCTACAAAATTCTTAAAAAAAAATCGCAACTATAGAGCTATGAAAAGGTGCTTTCAGTTATTTAAGAAATAATCTAAATACCAGTTTTTAAACCATAAAAGATAGTTCTATCTGTGGTTGTGTTGTCTATTTTCTTTAATGACTCTACGCGTGTATACATACATAGTTATGAATTTAAATTATATTATAATGTATGGTGATGGAAGTCATCATAAGGAAACTGATAAAAAATGTGACACGTGTAAAGATTGATTTAATTTATTATTACTTATTCATGTTTTGCGGTTGGATGGAATACTACACAATTATTAATCATCATGAATGGGTGCCTTTTATGACATAGTATTGCTAAAATAGGAGATGTTTGAATACTCGTAAGTATATGCAATCTATGATTTCTGAATTACCAGTGGCATATTAATAAAAAGATATGCATGCAAGTAATTATATTTTTCGAGCAATTTAAGCAAATTAGGTCAAATCGATACTGTCTGTCCGTTTGGTACCATTTCATGCTTTAACAGCTGAACGGATTTCTACAATATTTGGCATACAAAGAAACAAGATAGGATAAAGGATATTAAATCTATCAGACGAAGACGCGGGCATAAGCTAGTCAAATAGTAAATAAGAATTAGAGTATGAAAGCCAACATAACGCAACTCGAACAATTACTCTACCGCAACTTTTACTTATAGCAATAAGTAATACATAATGCACTATAAATATACCTCCTCTATTCCTGAGCAAGTTTCGTCTTCTTAGCTCCGTGCCCGCAGTAGTTTATTATAGTTATCACTGCAGTCGGTTCTGTGTTTCTTTCGATTCGGTCAGGTCTGATTGAAGCTTTCGCGACAGGTCCTTGGAACTACAGGAATTAGTGGTATCTGGTCTCTGAGACCGTTTCGTAAGGGCTTGTGTGGATTGACTCGACTTCAAATGATTAAAAACTGCAGTTATCGAACATTATCATTCAAAAGCGGTGAAAGGCTTTTTATCATCCTAGTCTAGCCTGATGCAGCTGAGTACCAGTATTTTACATGAAGCGACTGCCTATTTGACCTCCACAACCCAGTAACTGGGTAATACGATACCCCTTGGTAAGACTAGATGTCAGACTTTTGGCTTCTGACTACTCGTAACGACTGTCAAAGATCTACAAATGACAGCCGCCTAGCCGGGACCAACGGCTTAACGTGTTTTTCGAGGCACGGAGGAAACTCTGTATGTTGTTATGGTCACCCATCCACGGACCAAACTCGGCAAGCACGGCTTAACCTTAAAGATTAACCCGTGCGGCTGTTATTATGTAGCCACGAGCTCCTCCTCGGTAAAAGGGTTAAACACTTTACACGGTATTTCTGACAACTCGACGAATGGTCGAGATTTCTTTATTCGAGTTAACAAATCTACATAAACTCTCGCTCTTTTTTCCCATGGGGGTAGACAGAAACTACAGAGCGCCAACTGCTACGATCCTTACATACTCCTTTTGCCTCATTCACGTTCATACATCTGGTCATACACGATACTTATACGACTTTTTCAGAATCAATTCTCTAAATCATGATGAACACCGCATAAAAATCAGCTGGAGGCAATGGTTCAGAAGAACAGCGTATATTTATTTTCTGCAATATTAACCGTATGCCTCTATTTTATCAATCTTATCTTATGTAGCCCTATTGAATAGTAATAAGCTAGATAATGAGTTCTTTCTCTTGCCTGCATTTCCTGCCTTTGTCTTCCATAACCGGAAAAAGTAAAAATAAATATCCGATTAAAAACTAAGTATCAGCTGTTTTAATGCCCGTTGTTTATAAGAAACAAGTCTATGTTTATGTAACTGATTATCTACTCAATGCTGATTGAGGTAATATATTCCTGGCTTTGCGTTGGGTGCAGCAGGTGTAAGGTAATGAGCGGTAAACGAGCCTTAGATTCAATATATTCCAGTACTATCAAAGCATAAATATGTATCTATATGAGGAGCCTGTTGTATCCTACCGCAGGGAAAAGAATCTCTTCCACTTTCTATTTTCTCTATCAATACAAGTAAATAAAATTAAAGTGTCTGTTTGTAATTTCAAAATAACAGCTTTTTATTCAATGCTTATGAAATTATGTAAATACGGTTATTATTACGTCAAAGTTCGTCTGTCTGTCTGTTTGTGCTAATCTCCGAAACTGCTCGACCGATTTTGACGGAACTTTTACTGGGAAATAGCTGATGTTATGGAGTACCTTAGGCTACTTTATTTTAGAAAAACTAAGGTTTGGTGCAAAAAAAAATAACATTTGAAATTGTTAACAAAATCCGATCCTGCGCAGTATGTCTTCTTCTTCCCTACTACTCTTGCTATCTCAGAAGTAATTTTGACAGTAAAAAGAAGTACATATTTCGTAACTATAGGTTCATGGATTCCAAAATACTACGTTTGTAACAATACGAAATTTCAATTTAATAATAGTAGTAGTGAAAATCATTTTTAAAAGTTTCTAAGAGTTCATAAATATATATTGGTGCCTGTGTCTGTACATTTGAGTCTAGCAAGACCAATGATAAGACTAAATCTGGCTGCGATTAGAACAACTTTAAAAGGGTGCTCGATTTTGTTGGTTTTGTTTATTTATTTTATTCAATTAGCCTTGTTTGCATATCAGCTGCTATTCAATAAGATTAGTGCAATGTAATTGAAAGATAATATTGAATATCAGGTTAGAATAAAATCTATGGTACCAAGATTACGTAATAATTTGCCTACGATCATTCTTCCTATTTAACCTCAAAATGAAAACCTGAATCTTTAAAAGACCACTTGTTACATTTTTTGTCCGTGTATAACAAAGGTTTATTTTTAAAGTCCTTGTTGTTCATCAGAAATATTCTTTTAATAACAAAGTTATTAGAAACTGCTACTTCCCACCACTTTTTTCTTCTAAGCGTCATTCGTCGTCATCGCGACGTCAGTCTGTCACCCCCCTTACATCGCCACAGATAATTAACAAACGGAATAGGTAATTTTCATGTCCTGCGCCACAATTACTGCGCCGTAATGAGATACCAGCTGATTGTTATTGTGTGTAAAATAATTATTATGTGGAATTATTACACTTAATTTTATAGGAGTAACAAGTATATTTTTAAGTTTTATGAGTTTGCTATACTTGGCATTCGACATGGCTGTTTTTCTACGGTATGAAAAAGACTCGTGTCAGGTTTATTTTTTTATGACAATTTCTACTTTCTTTTTCATTATACTATGATGTGGTAATTAAGTAAAAAAAACTTGAATAAAAACGAAAAAAAATGTACCTCGAAAGTTCGTCTGTTTGATCTATTTCTATTTCTCAGATAATAAAGAAAACCTCTTAATGTACTAGATACTATATCTATGAGTGATGATAAATTGTGTTTGTCAATAGAATGGATGCGATTTAGAAATCGTTTTCGTCGAATTGATGGGTTGCTATTTTTATAACGTAGGAAAATGTAATTAACAAAGGCCAGTATGGACTGTTACCTGTATTCGCGCTTCTGTTAGGCCGATTTTCATAGCGAGCTCTTCTCTGAAACAAAAGGGCATAGAATTATAAATATAGTCCACAAAAAAAGAGTTTATCACACTAAACTTATAAGTTATTACAGTTACTAACCTTAAAAAAGATTGAACACTTAAAAAAAGGAAAAAATATATAACTATGCTCAAAAAATGATAGACTCAACGAGACGCAAGTAGGCACCATCTTGGTTCATGATGTCGACCAAGTAAATATGTATTTACAGATGCAAGTAGCATAATTAACTAATTATTAACTACATGGCTACATACCTACCAACCCAATAATGAAATTGTTAAGTAAATTCTTAACCAAGTTGATGTTGTCAATTAATTTCGTCGTGCAAGAATGTCATCCTGGCAAATTAAGGCGGGAAACATGCTGACAGTTGTTTTTTTTTCTGTAGGTACTATAGACTAACAAAAAACAATTATAGACTCTCTTAATCCGTGAGTTATCTATTTATTATTGCATAAATGTATTTAAATGGAAGATAAAACGTAATAAACTTCAGTTCATTTTACGATGGATTATGATAATCCTGTAGCAATTAATTTGCTAGAGAACTTAATGTTTATTAAGCGGCCATTTTATCTTCATTATCCTATTATGAAACAAGGAGGAAACGGATTATTTGATTGATAAATGCTTGATAACTGGAAATGTTTTCACCACACCTTTGTAATTTCATTCAAGAATTTCATTGAGTATTTAAACGAATTAAGATTAGTTGGAGATTTATTGTAATCATATTTTTGGAATTCAAAAATGCTATTAAGGTGAAGTATACGTGTCACCTTTTTTAATGTAGTTGGATGGACATCTGTACCTATGTCTCTCTATAAGTACCCTTATGAATCTTACTGGAGGTGTTAGATGATCCAGTTGGAATTAGATGCTAAAAGGTCACTTAAAATGAAAGAACTTTTCTAACCAGCTAATGTTGTTCTAGGTACTCTATCTGATAAACAAAAGAGCAATCGAATCCAACCCTACCGTTCACCTTCACTCAAATTATATTCAAAAGATTCCCTTACCAATTAATTACTGGACTATTCAACTCACCTCGTAAAAACATCAGGATAATGTGTCCTGGAGAAAGCTTTCTCCAATTCCTCAAGTTGGAAACTGGTGAAGGTGGTTCTATACCGTCTCTGTTTCCTCTTCGGCGCGAACTCGTCAGCATCGTCACTGTCTGCAGACCCTGGAGGGGGGCGCTCGGAGGGTGACTGGTCAGCCCGGGACAATTCTGGGGTCGTCCGGGGTGAATCGTCCTTTGGGGGTTCTGACACCCCCATTGCAGACGCGTACTTCTGATACTCTTGGCTTTGGGTGAAGTAATCTGGAAAATGGAAAAGAGTTTTGTTAAGAAAACTAAACATTTTGGTAAAATGAGACATTAAAATAGCCTTATTATTCATCAAAAATATAAGAATTTTTTGTAAGAATCGAACATGATTTTCACCGTAAATTATTTGCTCATATAATATTCTTGGCGTATTTCCCTATCTATGTAGTAATTTATAGAGTAGTTCTATTATCAATATCATTGAAAAATTTATTTGATCTAATGATAGCTAATCAAATTATTTATTTATATATTTTAGTTGTTGTTTGTATGTTTGCGTTGGATTGGACAGCAGCACCTTTGCCTGTTCAGATGAATTAAATATATTAAAGACAGTGACCTTGGAAATCCGTCTTTCCTTTCATTAGTCATTCTTGCAGACAACCATGAAAAATACGGGAACAAGTCCTTTCTTTCCATTCACACAAGAAACCAAATAAATTAGATTTAATTACCCAATGTCAATAAAGTTAATTATCTCGCAAATTTTTCAAACCTACAGTTAATAATTTCCACAGAAGTGACGCAAAAAAAAAACTAAGATTAATGTGGATTAACGTCACATTGACAGTTTTAACATTGTATCTAATAGCCCTGTAATTTATAGGAAGGCAATTATATCAGATAATAACCTAGGCTTGAGAACCGACAGCTACAGGCAACAGCTTACTTAAGTTGTCATGGGAAAAAAAGTATTGACAGCCGGCCATAGAGTATAGAGTTCTAAGCTGTCAAGTTCTTTTTTTGAAATTATAGAGAAATAATGTTATAGGGTTTTGTTATACCTTAGTTATAGACATTTTCACACTCGTGCACTATATATAAATGAGCTTGTTCTGACGGAAAATGAGTTGTAACGGCAGTTAACTAAATTAAGGCAAAGTTATGGCCGTGATCCGAATCTGAAGTGGCCAGGATTTGAGCCGGACCAATCGATGGTTTTTATTTTCGTATTATGTTGCTGCTGTGTCTAAATATTAAAGGTTTAGTCAACCCGTCACTGTCATGTCAGCCTAGGATTTTGTCGTCTGCTAAATGGACTATCCTGTGAGAACATTGAGAGTAAGGCCAGGGGCATACAAACTAAACGACTACACGCTAAGGGAACCCTATGTGGGGTACGAGCCTCGGCTTAGGGGTTCGCCTGGGGAGGATAGCATGGGACTGGCTGGATCGGAACAATATTACTTATTATTAAACGGAATTTAAAGCCATTCTCAGCATCGCAGCTCAAGAGTCGGGGTAGCCCAAAGTGCAAGGAGAATCGCCCCCTTTTTAAATAGGATCTCATTTAAACTTAGTTATATTTATTAAGAGGTTATACTATGCCCAGCATGAGACGGTATATTTCATTCAAAGTGTTCCTTATATCCGCCTGCAATTGCAAACGTGCAAACCTAACCCTTTTGTCTAGTGTACCAGTTAGGTTAACGTTCGAATCAATTTGTTTGCTAATTACTGTCGGTGGCTTGAGCGCTGCGTGTCACGACCAGTACCAACTCGGCGATGAATTATAAATAAGGTTTGCTTCGAAATTGACGAGTTAATCTTCTAGTAAATGGCAGTTTTGTACGGAGTTTTCATTTTGCAAGTAAATGATAATCAATTTAGTTTGTTTTTCACGTGGCAAATTACTGTTTTCATAGAACAACGATCTATTTCACTATAGACTATGGGGGCGATAGTGATGTCTGACCATATAGTTGGTATGTAGGTACCAACCAGCATTACATTTATTTACCTTGTTCTTGACCTGACCTTGACCAAAAATTGAAGATTTAAATTGTTACAGATCTAAATATTCGAGTTCCATCCTCACCTTACTTAGGTGGTGCAAAAATGTCTGTAGGTCATCATCATTCTCTTGCCCTTATCCCAATTTATTTTAGGTCTCTATTTATCTTTAGGTCTTTATTTATGTTTAGGTCTTTATTTATCTTTAGGTCTTTATTTATATTTAGGATTTTATTTATATTTAGGTCTTTATTCTAATTCACTACACTGATGACTTATGATGTGGCATCATAAGCTCACTACACGAGTCACGAGCAAACCTATATAAAAAATCCACATAAAAAAAATACCTATCGTGATTTCAAACGATTACGGATAATTCCGACCTCCGTTTCTAGTAATCAATTTTGTCATTTAATTCAGTTAATGGCATTAAGTTAATTGCTCGCTGATTACGGTGTTATGTCTATAATTGATCAGTTATAATGGAGCTGGAAGAGAACAACACGTTTGTAATTGTTTGTAATGATTTAGCTTGGTGCGAGTGATTTTTGTTTGTGTTTGTTATCAGTTGATAGGTGAGTAGAAATGTAGTCGAAGCGGTGTAACATTGATTGCTGATTGATTTGATCACTTGTGGAAAATCCACTAAGTCTATTTGTGCAAGAAGCAAAGAAGATTATGTTAAACATCAAAACCAATTCAAATCCTTCTGTCAAAGTTGGAAATGAAGAGTTGGAGATAGTTGACCAGTATGTCTCTCTTTACCATATGCTTTCATTTAAATTTATTTATAAATAAATAAATTTGGCAAAGAACAACAACAGAAGGAAATATCTCAAAGAATACAGCTTGGGAGAGCCACGTTTCCCAGATTGGACGACATTCTGAGATCAGCCAGAATTCAGCTATGTCTAAAGTCCCGCCTCTACGAGTATAACCAGTGTGTTCAGTCCACAATGACGTACGGTGCAGAAACATGGACGCTCACGCAGGAAGCTGTGTACAGACTCAGAGAGCCATGGAGCGTTCCATGCTCGGCATAAAACTGATAAATCAAGTTCCTAACGTCGAAATCCGAAGACGTATAAAAACATTACCACAAGCAAATTGTTCGTATCCAATGACGTTAACCGACGGAAATCAACACAAAAGCTAAACAAAAAAAAAACCTAAAACCAAGTAAAAGAGATCGCGTGCGATAAAATTAACAAATTGCAGAAATAAACTCACAGATTGCCGCGAATTCACGGAAGTCTTTATTTTAATTAAAATAAGTGAGACTTTAACGTTTTCATTTTAATTCTTAAATTATTTGCTGAAGAATTTTTGTAGAGAGAAGCTTTTGTAATTGCGGTATAAAGAAGTTAAAAGGTACGTGTTACGTAAAAGGGTCTCTCTTCCTATACAAGATGTTGTTTTGCATCCTCGTCAAATTCTAGGAGGTAACTATGCTTATGTTATATATACATTTTCGAATCAATAATAAAATGGGTAGGTATTTTTTTATTTTTTTCTTATTTACGGAAATCGGGAAGTGTGAACCACCCGTGTTTTAAACGCGGCCCGTTTGATCAATGCCCTAAAACCGTGGTTTCACATATACAAACATTCTCAAACGTTTATTTGATAATTTCTTATTCCCTAAACCACGTTAAGGAGGTTATTCTGTAATACTGAGAAACCTAAACAACCAAAATAATAAGGTAAGGTATGGTACCGTAACTAAAATAGATTATTTATGTCTTTTGTGACAACCTCCTGAATTTTGACGAGGATGCAAAACAACAACTTGTATAAGGGTTTACTAGGCTGTTCTGGGGGTAACTGAGCTAGGTAAGTCCCTCAGCAGTCACCGGTGAATTTTATAATGCCCATAAAAGATATTAAATAATTCTGATCCACATAAGATGGCTGGCACGGTGTTGGAAAAACATCGATATTCTAATTTGGTAAATTATAATTATTTCATATTTTCTATTATGATATCTTTGATAACTGCATCGTAGAAGTAGAGAATACTCGTACATAGAGATTATAATAGTCCTCAACTTTAAAGGCTGTATGGATTAAAGAACAACATAGTCACAAAAAAAAACTAGTGAGCGAGACATAATAAATGGGTTAAATAATAAAATAATCTCCTCCAAGAAAATTAACTTTGCCAAAACATATTAATAACCAAAACCTTTTTGCAATAAAATCACAATAACGTTAATCACCGTTTGACACCACAAAAAAACCCATTGCACATTAATCACTCACTTTCACTCACTCCCATGTCACTTTTCTTTCTTTCTTTCCTGAATTTTCTTTCCTGACGTAGTACATAGATGATGGCCGGTATAAGAATGAGCTTGTTCTATGAAATTATATAGCGATAAGCCTCGATATTGCAATTCCTTAGTGATTTTATCATAGCGTATGTAGGTACTCGTAACTGTTCTATTAATTTATAATTGCTTATCTTTAGGATGTGTTTTATGTGGGTGGGGTGCGCGGTTAAATGTGCCGAGGTTAAGCTGCGCTTTGTACCGTTACTTTGTTGATGGGTGGTTATTTTGTGCATATTGTGATGGCACGCCGCCGTGATCTTGTTAAAAATTTCGCGTAGTTTTAAAGATGGGTGAAAATATTCAACAACATTGAGATAGCTTCTGGTTTTTATTCCATGGGACTGCCGGTTCTGGTTGTCATAGGAGTCTGCCTGTGTATGACTCCAGGTGCCCTAAAGTCTGACAATGAATACAATCAAATGGTTGATCGAGATAAAGAGCTCAGAAGGAACTTCTCTATGGCAAAAACTTAAAAACAGAATGTCGTGACAGCTTTTGCGTAATTTAAATAATTCATTAGCTCATTACCTATTTAATTTAAGTATCATGCATCATTTGTTTATCATTACATGAAAGTTTTCCTTAGGACGTTTTCATTGCGTTTGCTAATATTACTTTTTGTTCATCGTTTTGAGCTCAGTGTTGATGGAATGAATTACGAGGACCTACACTAGTCGAGAATCTGCTTGGGCTTGAACCAATGACCTGCTGGTATACCACGACGTCTTAAAGCAGTATTGTTTTAATCTTATCCCAGAGTGGGAAAGAGATGGCACTAGACGTCCTCTACAGCTCCGTCTCTTTCCCACACTGGAATAAGAATCAAACAATACTGCTTTAGGACGTCATAGTAATCCCCCTGAAACTCTTAAGTGAGTCTATACCACTGTGGCAAAATTTTGCCGAGGTTAATTTCCAACTCTACATACATATATGTATAAGATAATCCAGATATAAGATAATGTAAAGGACTTCAAGAAGCCGTCAACCAAGCATTCTGTATATATCAAACATTCTGGGAAACGAGGTTTTTTGGGGTGAAAAAAAAAAACGCACTCAACACATAGTGCTGATGATGAATAAGGATGCATTGACTAATACGAGTACCTACGCATCGTGCATCGTGGGCATCGTGGTAAAGTAAAGTTGTAATATTATAACATATATTAAAAAAAAAAACTCGTGAAATAGTTGGTACTTTGACCCCCAATATCTCCGTAACTAAAAGGGGAACCTTTTAGTTTTAGGTATGGTCAAGACTTGAAAAAAAAAAATATGCTATGACGGGATGAATAAGTGTCTTTCGGCTTCGTTTAGGGTACTTTTACATTATGCCACCTATGTAGTTATTAAATATCTAAGAGTCACGATCAAACTTATAATCAATCTCCAAATTAAATCCTATTACATTGAACGAATAAACAGATCATAGATTCGCCAACATTAGATTACATAGACCATTTAATACATAACATGGTAACAATGCTTGTCCAATTTAGATTTATTGTAGATAATCCATTAACAATAGTTTTTGTTTGAATCAACACACGGAACTCCGAGAGATCGAGGTTTTATCAAACAAGCGGCACTTTTATTTATCTGACTAACCAAGTTTCAGTAATCACGAAACTGATTAACCAATTAGGTACCGTAAAGATATAAAATCTAGATTATCAATTATATGATTACACATATCAGGGTAATGCAGTATTCGATCTAATTAAGTTTACAAATAAAATCTGATCTAACAACAAAAGTTCCGAAAGATTAGATTCTACGATTAGATGACAATACCGGCTGTAATCGATGATAACATATTTAGATGTATCGGACGATTTGCCGACGTTTTCGATCTTGGAAATAATAGTATCGACTCCTGATAGAGCGATTGGGCCCCGATAACGGAATTTAACATTTATTTTTATTTAATTTACATTTTGTATTTCGGTTTCCATTTGTGATATCATCAGGGAATTGGGTCGATTAGAAAAATCAATTAAAAAAGGAAAAATCTTTCGATAACTAATTACGGTGGCTGATGTCAAGATTTTAATCAGTTCATGAACTGAATTACCTGTTAAAATCATGTAGAAGTTTTTCCGAAACACAGCTAAGGTGGCATTTCTACGAACAAATTCTCGATTAACCCTTCGCATGCTACTGTCATATCAATATTGAATTCATGACATCGAATCTGCAATACAAAAGATTGTAACTACAATTTACGACTAAGATTACATCGTCGTGGAAAAACCATTCAAGAATAATCGTAATTTCCCATGTTTCCACAAAAAGTACGTAATTGTAGGTAACATATAAATGAGTTTTCATTTAATTTATATAACAGAGTGAAAGTGAGAGTATTCTCTGACTAATGCAAGTGAAGTTCATCAATACATAAGTAATGCAAAAACCGCTAAATAGATTTTAATGAAGCTATCTAATTATGGGAAGAACTTGAATGTGTATTTGCTATATTATCATTAGAGTGTAATATTATAGAAAGTTGTTATAATACGGAAAACGAAGTGAAAATATTCTCTCGTGACTTTTCCGTTAGGCAGTTCTGCATAACATAACTTCGAGGAGCTCGTGGCTAAATAATAACAGCCGCACGCGTCAATCTTTAAGTTTAAGCCGTGCTTGCCGAGGTTGGTCCGTGTATGGGTGACCATAATTACATACCGAGTTTCGTCCGTGCCTCGGAAAACACGTTAAACTGTTGGTCCCAGCTGTCATTTGTAGATCTTTGACAGTCATTACGAGTAGTCAGAAGCCAAAAGTCTGACATCCAGTCTTACCAATGGGTATCGTATTCGATTTCTCATCTCGAATTTCTCAGTAGCAGCACAAAGTCTAGATTTTTGCCCGGTTCATCACAATAGACTCTATTTACATGTGACTAGGTAGTTACTGTGATTTAAAAGATTTTCATATTTTTCATGTCACCTTACATACTATTATAGTTGTGGCTACCAAATATTAAAAGTAAAGAACAAAAACAAGATATAGTAGGCACCATTTTTATTTCCCCGAATTGTAACAGTAATGGTAAACAATCATTATTAATATATTTCCGAAAATAAATGTGTCATACACCGAAAATATGTTACCTACATACCTACTGCAAAGTCCTTCCTCGTTCAATGACGTGATCAATGTTTATCATAGCAAATTAAATACTATTTCCTGTTTTCTGGCATG
This sequence comes from Cerastis rubricosa, assembly GCA_949152445.1. Classification (NCBI taxonomy): domain Eukaryota; kingdom Metazoa; phylum Arthropoda; class Insecta; order Lepidoptera; family Noctuidae; genus Cerastis; species Cerastis rubricosa. The sequence goes on along the minus strand of OX424537.1, from coordinate 17,299,526 downwards.
AAAACTACGTGTATGTGTCATTTACTGATAGATATTTATTAAAAGTTCATCTAAATCGTTACGGCTAGTATAATAATATGCCAAAATAGATAGGTATATATATATCCAAAAAAAACGCCAAAATGTGCCAAAACTCATTCATCCCAATCAAAATTACAATACATATTACAATTTTGATCTGCAGGCCTCCCATGACATCTTAAAGCAGTGTTGTTTTACTCTTTTTCCAGTGTGGGAAAGAGACGGAGCTATACTGGATGACTAGCGCCATCTCTTTCCCATACTGAAAAAGGAGTAGAACAATAATGTTTTAAGACGCCACGGTAGGCCACCAAATCTGTCTGATCACTTCCTCCGAAATTAAAGGTTTCCGATGATTCTTGCACAGCCCTCATTTTGAAATTTGTAAACTTCCATGATTAGTAAATGAATAAGTCTTCTAATCTATGTTTTTTTCGGTAGTAACTATACTTCTTGTGGTTTCGTCTTTACTTTCATATGACACAGTTTGGGCCCAGTAAGTGGCCAGAGTTGCGGGAAACACCTGGATAAGGGACGCGCAGAACCGGGAAGTGTGGCGGCAAAAAGGTGAGGCCTATACCAGCAGTTGGTGATTCCGGGCTGAAATGATGATGATGATGAAGTGGCCACGTTTATTGCAGCTTCAGAGGAGTTATTCAGGTCGTGAGTGCAGGTAAACAGACACCTGGGACACTCCAGCAGGTGGGGCGTAGTTTGATCCGGAGCACCGTATTTGCACTCGGTGTTTGAGGAAGTAAAAATACCCCATTTTGCCAGATTATGTTTGCAGGGACCTATTTGGGTATGCAATCTATTTAGAATTTTTATTTTTTAACAAATGCCCTTAAGTTGAAGTGTTGGCAATTGGTAAGGCCGGACAAAGTCGGGATGGAGCGCCAACTACCGGACATAACCGTGACCGATCCGAACCTTCCGGATTTGCATTGGACGGCTCGTGACCCTATTCTTGCCCAAGTTGGCAGGGGCGTTACCATTCCCCGAAATGGTGACACCATGACAAACAATAGCTTTGCATTTCATTGTTAACAATACGCCAACAAAAACTTTACTAAGTGACGTTTAAAACTTTTGATTAAAAATCTATATTAAGCTAATTTCCTGCTTCTTCTGACGTGACATCATCATCTGATAGAACACCGTAGGAGCCGCCGGCACAATCTTTTTGCCCCACCGTCGTCCAAAACTGTCGCCAGAGCTGAATCTGCAGTGTGTCGTAGTCTTATGACGCTCAACGTCCTTCTGACTGCCAACCCTGAGTGGGATGTGTCTGCGGATGAATGGAGTAAATTAATGCGTATATGTCTGGCGTTCTGTGAGAGAAAGTATGCAAGAGTGTCTACTGTTCCGTGTGAGTTTAAATTTTAATTTGATTTGATTTAAACGATTTAATGTTTTCAACTGGATGTATAACTTTTGTTTTCTGTTTCTATGTTAATTACTGTAATTGGTGTAATACTGTTTTAATTAACTATAAGAAATAAATAAATAAATAATCTGCCTAGCCTTTTCCCAATATTGGGTTCAGTTTCCAGTCTAACCGGATGCAGCTGAATGCCAGCATATTACAGGGAACGATTGCCTATCTGACCTCCACAAGCCAGTTAGTACTTGGTAATACGGTATCCCTTGAAAATCTGGTTCTAAGACTTTCGGGCCCTTGACTATCTATCATGACTGTCAAAGATCTACAAATGCCAGCCGGGAACAACGGAATAAACGTGCTTTCCGAGGTACGGATGAAACCCGGTATGTTATGATGGCCACCCATCCACAGACCGACTTAAGAAAGCGCTGCTTGACCTTGAAGATCAACATGTGCAGCTGTAACTATTTAGGGACTGTTCTTATGACGTATGTTAGAGGAAAATGTACACTGTTAATACGGGAAGTATTAACAGTGTACATTTTCCGACTTAATCGATGTCAGTGGAAAGATATGGCGATGAGTAGGATGCGATGTTTTGTTAGTAATCAGCGGAAATGAGTGATAGATTGGATCATAATTATACAGGGTGTTAAGGACACCGACGCGAAAACGCTTACCAAGGACTCGGTACGTCATTCTGAACACCCTGCATAGAACGGGGTTTGGGTAAAAGTGGCATGATTTTCTAAGTCTGCTTTCTAAGTTGCTGTCCACTAATGACAAATATTTCATTAGTAAGAACACAATAAGACATTAATTTTCTTCTATGAAAAATTATTTCCAAAATGCATCGGAGCCGAGATATACAGGGTGAATTTTTCAAGTAGGTAGAAGGCCAAATCCGAAACTATGAGGAATAGCGAAAAACACTCAAAGTAGTCACAAGCCCGATTTTGATAAAATATTTAACTGTATCATTGTTTTTTTGAAAAAATCGATATTCCTAGCCAGGAATCGAACCCGTTAATTTTGAAAAAGGATTTCCTGTATTATTACACCATTCGATAGTGTCGCTGCTAGGGATCAAATTCTGTGAAGTAATCACATACGGCAAACGATAGGAAATAGTTAATTTTTGATAAAATACATAACAGTGTGCAAAATGTTAGTAGGAACAACACAACTTTGACATCAGATATTTCAGCTCCGATATAATTTTCGGCAAAATTCTTTTAAGAGTCATTATTATCATATATTCCACAATACGTTAGCAACAATTATATTTGCTGCCGCTGTGAAAAAAAATCATGCCACTGGTCCATATAAACTTACCCAATGCCCTTTTCATCGTAAATAAAAAAAACAACTGTTTCCTACAATACATACACGTTCAAAATGTATGGAACAGCTTTTTTTTTTTTAATTTCCGATGAAAAATTTCGTCTATACGAATGATGTACTGAGTATATGGTAAGCGTTTTCGCCCTTACACCTTGTATAGTAATATTGATGAAATATAATTAGGTCAATGGTGTAGACCACTTTGTAAACTGCTACAATGAATGATAGCAGACACCTTTTTTATTTATATCAGCCGTTGTCGTCTCACTCAAATCCGAACGAAGTCGAACGAAACGAAGCCGTCTGGGGGCACGGTAGTGCCCCCGCCAAGACGAGCCAAGCGAGCCAAGCGAAGCGCAAGGGCACTACCTACCTTTTCTCGTCGTTTTTTTTGAACCCTCATAGAGTTGGTTTCCGATGTACCAGATAGTTCATATTCTCAGGATATGATGTCAATAATAGACTAATTAAACATACAAAGTCTCAATTGAATAGCTCTAATACTTTAGATTTTATTGATATCTAAAATACACCGATTTCGTCACTGACACACTGATGATCATCAAAAAGTTTGGCTACTTTCTGAAGTGCTAGAAAGCTGAAATTTGGTATGTAAGCTAAATTTAGTATACAACCAACAAAAAAAATCATAAGCTTATAACTTTCGCCCCCCATCCCTTAAAATGGGGGGTGGAAGTTTGTATGAGACTTCAAAATGTTAGGGTACTTCCTGAAGTGCTAGAAAGCCGAAATTTGGTATGTAAACAAAGTTCAGTATACAAAAAAACACTACCATGCCCCCAGATAAACTTACAAAAAGAACTGAAATCCCACCAAAATCCAAGACGACCACATAAGGTTTGCCCTGTGAAAAAGATATCAGATCTCATGTAGAGCCAAGCTTCTGAATCTACACGGCCTCACTCTACCGACCCTAACTTCACAAATTCTACACATCAGTACGATATTTTTATCGTGTCCGTTTCAACCACGCGGTCACCTCATAATACTTGTTGAAACTTTGCCAGGAATTAGTGCTAATTTGTTCCTATACACACCTCTTATCGTGAATTTGTTCCAAAAAAAACCAAGGTGCTATGACCAAGAATAGTTGGCCGCTAGAACAGCCACTTGCCATAGTCATCGCCCGTGATAACACAGAAACTATATAATGCAGATAGACGAATTATGCATCAAAAGAAAGGTCTTAATTTGTTCCATTTGTTTCAAAAATAAAATACAACAAAAAGTAAATAAACGAAAAGTTATGCAATATTTAGTTTTCAGGCTATGAGTAGGTAGGTATCTCACCATAAATATCAAAATATTAGAAACTCATGTGTATGGGCAATTAGTTCCCAATTTGTTACAGCGAATAAACAGAAAAAAATACTAGAAAAAAATACTAGGTTACGTTACCCGTCGATTAGTACTATAACTAACTATTGATAACGAGTTATACGCCCTTGTATTTTAGGCATATTGCCGTCCGAGCGGCCAACTAAAATCGACTCTAAAAAATCATTGAACAAATTAAGACCTTTCTTTTGATGCATAATTCGTCTATCTGCATTATATAGTTTCTGTGTCATCACGGGCGATGACTACGGCAAGTGGCGGTTCTAGCGGCCAACTATTCTTGGTCATAGCGCCTTGGTTTTTTTGGAACAAATTCACAAAAAGAGGTATGTATAGAAACAAATTGGCACTAATTCCTGGAAAAGTTTCATCAAGTATTATGAGGTGGCCGCGTGGTTGAAACGGACACAAAATATCTTGTATACTTAAGTAGTTAATAGAAACTAAGCACAGAGTCTGCCTGCCTCAGTTAATAGATGTATGTGAGTCACAGCTGGTAACCTAGTTACCTACCTAGCCTACTCATTAAATTATACTTACTTCCTTTATGAGTGATACCTGTCGACAATTATCTGTTACTAAGTTGGTAGCATGATTGTCTATAATTAGAGCATTATTTCATTATTAAATCGTGTTATATCGGACTGCCTCGTTGGTTGCTGTTAGACTGCTAAGCAAGAAGTCATCATCTGCCTAGCCTGAATGCCCCGATGTGATAGTCAGAGGTGGGAAACTGCACATGCATTTTGTTGGTAACCTTCTTAATAGATCTCGTATCATCATCATTTGCCTAGCCTCCTCCCAAACTATCTTGGGGTCGGCTTCCAGTATAACCGGATGCAGCTGAGTACCAGTATTTTACATGAAGCGACTGCCTATCTGACCGTCACAAGTAACTGGGTAATACGATATCCCTTAGTACGACTGGATGTCAGACTTTTAGCTTATGACTACTCGTAACGACTGTCAAAGATCTAGAAGTGACAGCCGGGACCAACGGCTTAACGTGTTTGCCGCGGCACGGAGGAAACTCGGTATGTAATTATGGTCACCCATCCACGGACCAACCTCGGCAAGCACGACTTAACCTTAAAGATCGACCCGTGCAGCTGTTATTGTTTAGCCACGAGCTCCGCCATGAGGTCCTGGGTTCGATTCCCAGGTCAGGTAAAGTGTTATTGGGTTTTACTTCAGAGGTTTCTCAGTAGCAGCCACTGAGTCTGGATTTGTGCCCTGTTGATGGCAATAGCTTCGCCCTCTATTACATGGGACTTTAACATAACACACATAAGTGGAGGTACACCTCCGCATTTTTTTTTTCGGATTGGATATCATTAAATAACCCCTTCCCGCTCTGGGGGGCAGGGAGTGTCAGACTTGTACTGACTAAAACCCATCCATGTTCCTTCTTAGCCCTTTGTGTTCCAGGGCCACGGTATCTCTCTCTCTTTCGAACAGTCTCGCAGCCCACCTCTGCCTAACCCTTCGAGGATTTTAGGCTAGTTATGTTATGTTTAATTATTAAAACGTAATAATTTTGAATTTGTTAACTAATGGCAACTATCACAAAAAAAGATTTGGTTTGTAATGCATTACATTGCATACTGATATTCGCCGACAACATGTCTCAAAATCATTGGCAACAATCAGCTGATTGCTAACGATAACTTACTTCAGTACCTATTGTACACGTCATTCAGATAAAATCTCGGTAGAGCTAGAACAACGACTGCTCTTTTTAATTGCAGCCAAGAACCTGGCCTAACTAGGGTTAAAAAGTATCCAACGTAGGATTGTTTCAAGTACAGCATGATCTCCCTTGCCTCTCCCTTGTCCCATTATATTTGGGGTCGGCGGAACACCTATTCTTCTTCCTTTGTCCCCTGTCAGACGTGACGGCATAATTTATTCCTTTCTTATTTGCTTTGGCCTTCCTCTCCTTCTCCATCCCGTCTACATTCATATCCACCACTCTTTTAGTCACATGCGTCAGCCCTGAGCGAAACTTTCCTAGTTTTTTTTTTATTTGCTATTTGTTTGGTCTTGACTGTAGTCTAGGTCAGAGATGACAGAGACAAAATCGACGATGGTACGAGCTTACCCAGAAGAAGCCTGTTCATTTGGTAATGAAGTCAAGTATTGACGAAGTAATAAAAAATAACATAGAAAAGAATAGAATAAAACTTTATTGTACACCAAAAATGAAACATAACGGGCTACTATACATTCGGTCCGGATGTACTGGTAGGTACTCTATTTCCCTCACTTAACCCTCTAGCTTGTTTGATTTATAAAACATCGTATAAATAAAAATGGTACAAAATGCAATCACAAATGTCAAAGCCTGTCCTCATTCCTCAAATAGATATTTATCTCTATTAGGATTACAATTTTAGATATATGCAATTAGCTAGATAATGCACCTGACATAATGTGGGGCAATTTGTGGCAAATAGCGCCACAATTAATGTTTGATTATTCCTAGTATTCAACTCAATCGAGTACTATCGAGCAATCTTGTTTGTTCTCTGTATTTTATTACTGTAATTAATAACTGGCTAGCATTGCTGAATCATCGGTTTCTTTTTCTAGTGCTCTGTGGTGCAACTTTGTGTGCACGTGGATAATAGTGACCTTGAATCTTAGCTCGGGTCAACCTCCTGCAGTGCAAGGGTTAACCTTTGACATAGCATTCTTGAATTAGCAAGTAATTTTCCACTTTTGTATAAATAACCCGGCAGAGATATTTGACAGTAGTTGTAACTACTGTCAGTCAGTGGCCCGAAATTCTAACATCCAGTCTTTCCAAGAGGTATCTTATTACTCAGTACTAAGGGTTGTGGAGTATAGATAGGCAATCGCTCCATGTAAAATACTGGTATTCAGCTGCATCAGGTTAGACTGGAAGTCGACCCCGACATAATTGGGGAAAGGCTAAGCAGATGAACTGGGCAGAGTTTGTGTTACTAGACAGAACCATTGAAAAATATGATCACATAATTTCTTCTGGTGAATCTAAATGATGAAGCAAAATATCGCACATTTGCATTACTATTGAGTCGATTAAGTTACAACCCAACAATGTTGTATCATCTTTTAATCGAGATAATTATATCAGAGCGATTTTATATCGAGTTTTCGAGAGCAAATCGTTGGGGTCTTTGTCGGATGCGCGTGAGCTGAAATTATTTATAATTTTATAATTATTTAATTGCGAGCGTGCGGGTCGTGACACCGGCTTGCGAACACCATTTTCCTTTGGGTTTTTACATAATTACAGTTATTCCTAGTGATTGTACGTTTGTTTGCTAATTTTTCCTTTATTTGATATAATTTAATTATATAAAATAGTGCGTATAGGGTAAATTGTTGTTTATGGTAACCTACATGTTGTGAAGTTTTTTTTTCGTTATATTAGTGTATGTAATGTAGGACTGTACCCGTTGCCATAGATTCTGAATGGTTCAAAGCTCTTCTTGCCTGTAGTGGATCATATGAAATCTTTGGCACCTTAACGGCTGTTCCACTGTTGTAAAGTACTTTGATCATCCCAAGATGTTTAAAAATTAGGCAGCCAAGAAACTGGTTGCCTAACATTGTCGTTGTTATTTTATTTTTTTATCAAAACTTTCTTTTTACCAGTTGTAATACGGGGTCAGAAATCGCAACTGACATTGTAAAGAAATGTCTACACTGTCATTTCTTTTTTACTGTATTGCTGAATCGATGTTAAGGTTTTGATTTAAATTGTACTACTAGGTATATTTTCGGAATAAACTACCGAACTAATGATTAACCCTGAACAATGTTTCATTTAATTATACGGCGTTTTTGGAATTGGATTATAAATGATGCTAATCTATTCTGTTCCACACCGTTATGATCCAAAAATTAATCCTAACTATTCCACAAATAGTCTTACGAGACACCTAAACGATCCGTAGCCGTCTCATAACACTGCTGAATATAAAATTAACAAATCGCCATAACTTCCATCGCAAATTATGCCATAATAATATGCAGTCTTATCTTGGCCTAAGACATCTACCGTTCACCAACACATTCTGCTAACCATATACATGTTGATTACTCTTAAGAGTATAAAAATAGGGTTTAGATTTCACTGTTTTTTATTTGCAGGGGTTTGTGGTTAATTTGGTATCTGTTTGTAATAAAACAAAAGGAATGATACGTGCAAGTTAATTACGACCAGAAATGTAATTAGGTCTAATCAAATAACGTGATCTTTTTATACGTTTTTGCTTTGTAGTGGAGTTTTTGTTCCTTCTATGTTTTTGCGAGACAGAGGTAATAACGTTTTTGTGTGATTGTCGTAATTGAAATGTGTTATAAAATAATAGTTAGTTTATTTATATCCATCAGGAATTCAGGATAACGATAGGTCTGAGACGTTTAACTGAGAAATTATGTAAAAAAACTAAATAATTATGCCAGTTTTTAGCTTAGTTTGGCTCAGCCCGTAATTGACGGACATAATAATCGCAAGAATTTTGACTGGTGTAGTTTTATTTTTCATAATGCATGTCTACATGCATTATAAATGCGGACGTGGTTCGGAAAAGAAGCTGTTTACGTTATACTACGTCAAGATTTTCGTGAAACTGTCATCGAAGATTTTACAAAGAGCTTATTTTACAAGCTTGAAACGACCACTATTTCACGACAAAAATCAACAATAGATAGGGACACAGAGGGAAAAGTGCCTTGGATGAAATTGACAACAATTATTACCCTTTAAAAAACTTTATAGGCACGTAAAGTCAATTTAAAAACTAGATTAAACTTAAATAACACTGGAAGCACTAAACGACTTCATAAAACATAACAAGTCATAACTTTCATATTCACTACAAATAGGAACTGTAGTAAAACAGTTTATGTTCTTTAACAAATCGACGTAATAATAGTTATTATTGAAATAACTTTGTTCAGATGCCAGCACATCAAGTTATCCAAAACTGTCAAATTTTCCCAATCAACCTTGAACCTAATACTTAAACGATAAAGTTGAAAATCTATTAAAGAAATATGACAGATTGTTGTTGTTGTAAGCCGTGGGTTCGAACCTAGGGAGGCGCATTACTTTGTGTAATTTATTTCATCACCGCTGCTCTCAAAAACGTCGACGGGAAACATTGTGAGGTACCGACATGTCTTAGAACTAAAAATTCGAAGACATGTAACATCTACCAACCCGCACTGGGCCCGCGTGGTGGATTACAGCCCACTCACTCCCTTTCATAGAGAGGAGGCCTGTGTCCCAGCTGTGGGAATATTATAGGCTGATGATGATGATGACAGATTGTTCTAGATTTGTGGGCTGGCGTTTGTACTTAAAATATTGAATACAATAAAGCATCTTCGTATACTAAATAATATATAATCATTAATTTGTATCGAATTACGTGGCAGCGTGTGCAAAAACGCGGGAAAAGTGGAACTTTCTCGATGCAATTATAGATTGAGTAAGAGATAGTGTGCGTACGCATGTTTCAAAATGGCGGCGACGTTAACCCTTAACTTGCGGGGTCAAATTGACAAGTGAACTTAGTTTATTATTACCAATTATAAATATTTTAATTAATATTTATTCCGTCGGTGATTATGTAGAAAAATATTTAAGTTAAGGCTTGTAAAGTAAATTAATTTTAGCTTTATAAAATGCGCATTTTGAAGTGAGGTGCCAATGAAATAAAAATAAAAAAGTACCCGCTTTTTATTTTTATGGATGCAGTTTAATTGGTGGGGCTGAAGGTAGACTGATAGCATATTGATCTAGTAATTTGCAAGGTAAATTGATATTCTTCTCAAAAATAAATTTTTCGCATACAGCTGTTTCATGTTAAGTTCTTGTTAAGGCGATACCCAGTATGTTAATTACAGATAAGCAAGAGGACCTTCGACAAGTGTTAAAACACGGTAGTTATCGTAATGGCCCAGCTCTAGATGTAGCCAATGTAGGCGTTACCTTCGCATTACACACCTTTCGGCGGTACTTATTGTTTTATCTTATTAATATTGTAACAAAGAGATACCGTACTTGCTGGCGCCATTACCGTAGGTGATAAAAAAGTATATATTTTTTTTCTTTTCTTTTTGTGTTATGTATTGCATTGCATGCATTTATTGTAGAGTGATATTCAAATGAATTACTTACGAGTTTTTTTATTTTATTTTTTTATTTTATTTCAACCGTCCTTCTGCGCTTTCGCACTTAATGTACCTCATTGGAATTATCACACTATTAATACATGAAAAATAATAAACCAGATAGTGCTATTAAAACGTTTAAACACCATTTAATTTCACGCTAGACTAGAACTGATAGCAGCAGAATTAAATTAAAAAGTGGTTGTAAAGTATACGCATTTACGCACTTTGTATGTAAGTACATATAAAAGCAAAATATTTCTAGTCATTGCGCATAGAGTAAACACGTTATCTATCAGTGTTGCCTTATGCAACTACACAGTAATTATCTATTTTAAAATCTAAATAGACTTCAATCACGATATTTTGGTGATAAGATCGTATCGTACAATAATTACTAAGTACAAACGAGCTACCGATTCGAATTATATACTTTTATGTGCCGCCTTTCATGAAAGTAAATGTACATGTCCTGTTATTAATTAATTGATAACAAGATCTTAATTAATATTATTATTGTTTTGTAAATTAGAGATAGCCCCAAAAAGAACACGTTGCAAATGACCGATTTTAATATAATATAAATGATTTTATAACGTTGAAAAAGTGTTCCATGACCAACCGAGCGAATTAAAGTACTTATTAAAGTACTTTATTTTAACTAGCAAATGTGTTCCGGCAAATTGCAAAGATATCGATTAAAATACAATGAACTGATCACGAATAGATATTTATCGGAGTTAATTAAACTGATTTTAATGATATGACGTTAAAGAACGTTGAATTATGAATAAAAATATAAAAGTTTTATAAATAAAAATAGAAATGCAACAGGCGTAGATGAACACATAAAGTAATTTGTGAAAAAATTGATACTACTCACTTGGAAGGAAATTAAATTCCCGAGTGCGTGTGTTGTCGCACTAAATTAAAAAATAATTCAATGAGTTCTAATTGCGGTGCGCGGCGCGCGCAGGGTTGATTTTATCTGTACGTTGGTAAAAACATTGATCGATAGTTCTGTACACTCGTGTTTCAAATAATCATAGACATCGAGTCATGATTTCTATTAAATTTAAATCGAAACAGGAAATACCTACGCTTTGAAAAAATATTACAGTTGAATATTACACTTGTTGCATGCAAATTTTGAAATGTATATCTCATATGCATTTAAATATGATAGGCGATCTCTATTCTTATTTTAGAACTACAGTTTAAATAAATTATAACTACAGAATGCGGTGTTAATGGACGCTATTGAAATAAATAAAGTGAAAAATGAATAATTATATTGCCTAAGAAAATCTCGTATGAATAGTCAATTAACCCTTAAACGCGCGCTATTATTATTCTGTCACTATTAAAGCTGCTCTCATAACCGTTATTAATAACATCATTAGATCGCTAATATTCGCAGCGCGCTAGTGTTGTGCTACGTATAAAAATAATTTCACTGTAATTCGATCACACGTCTAGCGTTCGTGATAATCGACAATTACGGGTATTGTTATTTTAATTTGTTCCACACGCGGCCGGACAAAGGTTCGGACATACGGACACATTTGCAATTTCAAGCAGACATTAATGTACACTCTCACGGATATCCACAACTGTTCGTTAATTGTTTGAGGTGACAAGAAATATTGGTGCTTAAAACACTGGTGGCCTCATCTGCAAAAAACGCGTTAAAGTGCTTGATTGTTATTGCAGGCTAGATAATTTTTTTAGGTACTTAAGAATGATAAAGTAGCTAGACTGGTAAAATAAAAAAAATACGATCATTGTTTTTTTTTTTAAATTTACTTGTAAGCTTGGCTCAAGTGATTATTAAGTCGTTCAAAAGTATTTAAGGTGTTAATACTAAGTGCCGACTACTTAGTCAATTGTGTAATAGTCAGTCGTTGCATTTTATCACATTTCGATTATTGTAGTGTGTTTTTAAAGATTTTACTTTTTTACTTTTTATTGGTTTGAAAAAGTGCTAAAACATGAAAGTAATCCTGTAGATGGCCAGGTGTTACAATAAACAAAAAAGAAAAATGCAAAAGGTAGTTTAATGCTTAGGCACCTAGCAAGAAATACTCATAATTTACTTTTAATCTGTAAAAGGATATATTTTGCGCCATTTACATCTTCCAAGATCATCGTGCTGTGCTGGCGGGGCCGCTGCGGCAGCGGAGAACCTCAAGCGGCGTAAATATAGTAACCTTTGTGGTAACTATATTTTCGAGCCGTTTGGGGTTGAAACTCTGGGGCCGTGGGGTCCGAGTGCTCACAGCCTTTTTAGGGAAATCGTCAAACGCTTAGTTGACGCTTCCCGTGACCCAAGGGCTGGCTTTTACTTTGGCTAGAGGCTAAGTATTGCCATACAACGTGGCAAAGCTGCCAGTCTCTTGGGCACATTACCAGCTGACAGCGTTGAGGAGGAGTTTTTTGGCGCCCTTTTATAGTTTATTCTTATTTTAGTTATTTAATTTTTTAGTTTCTTATTCCTTGTAATGCATATATAGTAGTTATTTAAATCTTGAATCATAGTTTAAGTGTCCGCTAAAAAATAAAAAAAAATGAAAAGTAATTGGTCATTAATGTCTCTAAACCTATTTACTGAAAGAACATGTTAATAACATTAATTATCGACATAGCTGAAGACAAGTGCCTACATAATGATTTGCGTCAATCATGTAATAGAATAGAACTAAATTAGGTATATACACGTTTCATGACCAGGGGAATTACCGTAACATAAAAATATTATCGAGCAGTCAACAGAAATTTAAGAGGAAGTCCATTGTTTTTAATTAAATAAATATGTGGTTAATTAATTCCACTTCACCTAGGTATTTGATAATAAGTAGTTAAGTTATTCTGGGAAGCGCGTTCCTAGATTAAAATTAAGAAAAAAGGTGGTTATGATATAATAATTAAAATGTAGTGAGGTGTTCCCCTTTTTCAAGTCGATGAAAATAATAATAATAATAATAATGTTTTTTTTATTTAAAATGTATAACAAAAGTGTGTACATTTAGGCAGAGTAGTATTATTTATCTTACAAGGGTAAAATTAGTACTTATAAGTAAACTATAACTAAACATATTCAAAAGTTGCAAGTAATAATATGTAGTTCAATTCAGATGTTTGGTAGCGACCTGCCCGAACTAGGTTTATTTAAACCTGTGTTTCAGACCATCACTTTACATAGCACAATTTAATTAGGACATTAAAATTATAAAATAAAATTAATCTATTAACAACTACAAGTATAATCAAATTGGTACAAAAGAAAAACACTAAAACTAGCAAATTAACTAAATACATATGTACAAATAGATACGAGAGGATAACATACTTATACTACAACTTCTAGAAGTTTTTCTGTGTCTATGTAATTAAGTATCGCTAAATAATCCGACATTACAGAACTACATTTTTTATAACTTAAACTATAGATGTTTAGTATCTTGTTAAGTCTATTATAAAGAAAAGGTCCTAGAAACACATAAAATCGATTCGCAAAAGCATGTCTAGTTTGAGGTTTTGTGCAAACCAGGTCCTTCCTTCTCCTATCAGAAGGAACTGGGTCATAGGGAAGTGTAGAGTGCTGGTGTAGTATTATGTGCAGAATAAATAATTGCCGTACTGTAAGTACATTACATGCTTTGTAGAGCAGGTGTGTAGGGAATCTAAAAGGACGGAAGGTCGCAACCTTTAGAATTGCTCTTTGAGCACGTTCTAGAGGGAGAAGAATTGAAATTCCCGCGCCCCCCCAGGATATTATACAATATGTTAGAATAGACTGACACAGCGCTAAATAAATCTGTTTTATTAAATTATAGTCAGCTACATTACGTAAATTCTTAAAAATATATATAAGTTTGCGCACTCTAGTACACAGTAACTCGATATGTTTACGGAAATTAAGATTGGAGTCAATAGTGACACCTAGATATTTCAAGTGGTCAGCTTTATCTAAAGTAGGGCAAGAACATGCAGTGTCAGCGTACGTGCTACAGTTATGCGCGTAAATGTTTAGGTTAGTAAGCGGTGTGTTAGTATTTCTCATTGTAAATAAAATGTATTTGGTTTTTTCAGCATTTAGTGTCAGAAGATTATTCTGGAGCCAATTTGACACAATGTTAAAGCCATTTTGAGCATGTTCATAGGCCTCAGCTCTTGATTTAGCTGCAAATAACAAAACAGTATCATCCGCATAAGACATAATAACACCATTTTGGAGTGGCAGGCAGCACAGGTCATTAATGTAGATTAAAAATAATGTAGGACCTAAAATACTGCCTTGTGGAATTCCAAAACGAGTATTTGAAAGGTCAGAACTTGTATGTGGGCCAATTTTTACAGATTGCCGTCGATCACTTAGATAATCAGACAAGAGTAGAAGCTGTGCTCCTCTAATGCCAAGTGTTTCAAGCTTCTGCAAAAGAGTAGTGCAGGAAATAGTGTCGAAGGCCTTTGCAAGGTCTAGAAAGATCCCAACTGTGTGCATTCCACTATCCAGATTTGTAGAAATGTAATTAGTCAATTTATTTTCTGCTTGGCTTGTTGATTTTTTAGGCCTAAACCCAAATTGATTATCTGAAAGTAGTTTGTTATCTTCCAGATATTTTATCAATCTACTGTTAATGATTTTTTCTAAAATTTTTGAAATACCCGTTAGTACTGAAATGGGTCTGTAGTTATTCACACTCCTTTTGTCTCCAGACTTGAAAATAGGTGTGACCACAGACTTTTTTAGCAATTTTGGAAATATCCCTTTAGATAAACATAGCTGAAAAATGTGGGTCAGGGGAGGGGCCAGTAGGTGTTTAAATCTCTTAAGTATATTATTGGGTATATCATCCCACCCAGTTGCGCAGACTTCCTTTAACCCGTTTATTATTCTAATTACTTCGTTGACGTCAGTATCTAGTAAAACAAACGAATTTAATGTGGAATATGTCCTTGGGTTTTGAGTAGGAAGACGACTAATATTTGAGGATTTTTCAGCCAAGTTTTTACCAACGTTGACAAAATAGTGGTTTACCACATTTGTTGCTTCGGATGGATTTACTTCTGTTGATAGTAAATCAAGCGGAGGTTCGGAATTTTTTGAAAAAAAAGCTACAAGATTGATTTAAGACAATATAATAAGATAGCTGTTAGCACGCAATACATTGATTGATCACAATTATTTTAATCATCATCAATTCATCAGTTTTGACGAACTGTGTACCAGCCAGTGCAATTTAACCCTAGAATGCGCGCGGAAATGTCAGTCGGCAAAGCGGCAGCTGCGGGCGCTCCCGGCCTCACTTTCAACTTGGTACTTTCGCGCAACCATAAATTACCGAGACGTCCGGACATCGCCTTCCCGTGCGGGCACTAATTGCAAACAAATATCGCCCTTCGCGCCTGCGTACTCCACACCCGTAATTATGGGATCGTTTGCCCGCTACGTAAGTGCACCTTTGTGTAAGGACATTAGATGCGCACGCTGACTTCACATTGATACTTACTATTGCCTTCAAGCGTTAACCGTTCGCTAAGTGGGGTCGACCGGTTTAATCTACATAGCCTTTGTAGCAAATTGAATTGACGAGGAAAATAAGTTAATGACCGGTTTTTTCTAACAATCACGTTTTCTCAGTAAGTATGTGTACGACTGTGTCAATATTTTAATATTGTGTAGTGCGTGAGGCGATGTGTTAGTCACGCTCCCGGGGCGATTCGAGCGGTGACGGGCGTATTATCGGCCGATATGCGTCAAGTTTATGACGCGCATAAATCTTGCTGGAGAGGCCGATAGGACCGATAACGGCGACGCGGAGAATTGGCGACTCGGGCCTCTCTAGGTGGCCCAAGTATTTACGGGTTGAATAGTGTCGTATTTGCGTGGTCACTTAGTAAACGTTATTTATTATGTAAGATTAATATTTATTAAAGTAATTGATTGATACAAAGTGACCCTGACAGATAATGGTCAGAGTATTCTGACATTTAAAGTTAAAATACCTAACGTTCGATAGAGACACCGATAGTAACGGGAAATAGGTGCCAAAATTTGACTAAAGTAACATTTTTCTTTAAATCACCCTGCGTTTCTATTTTTAGATAAAATTAATTACTTTACCAATTTAATAAAAAAAATAACCTATACCATTGCAATAACTACTATAATTTACTACTGGTAATACTAATTTCTTACCATTGACATTCACATAACCCTTAACACTGTCAATGCGACCGGTCGGTCTAATCGGCCGGCGAGACGTTAATCGCTTTTGCCTCGCCAACCAACTGATTTGCAAACATCCGTATTTCATATTAATAATCCCAACTTGCATAAATTAAATAACGCTGGCATAACTGGTGTTTGTTTGTGTCTACCTGCTTGTATGTGTGTTTGTTCAGGCCTAGAAATAGGATCAAGACTTTCACTTATAGGATGGTTTACAACGCGATCGGAAGTGCATGTTTTGGAACAGGAGTGCTTTTCAAAAATTTTTTTTTTGTTTGTGGAATTTCCGACTGAAATTCGAATTTGAGTTGGAGTTTTGTCTCTAATCATACAAAAGAGAAATCACAAAACATAGAGGCATTATATCAGAATTCTAATACAGGTAAAGTATAATTAAAACAAAAAGGCTGGCTGTGTTATTAAAATACGAAACTCCATTGATTTTTAACCAACTTCAAAAAAAGGATGACGTTAAACAAACAAGAATTTTATGTTTTTCTATTTTGTTGTTCTGTAGTTTCCTATTTATATAGTTTGGCAGGAAAATTAAAAAAATAAAATGATGAGACACAGACACACACACATAGACATCGGAAATTTTCAGACCAATTTAGTTACTGCTATATTTTGTAATTTTAAGTGACAATTAGTGATGGGCGGTGGATAAATTCTCGCAAGATAATTACTCGAGTATTTATCCGAAATGGATAAATACTCGTTTTCAACCATTTTTATCGGATATTTACTCAAAATGATGGATATTTATATTTTTTGCGAATCGGATGGTTATTTTTTAAAATTTAATGACTAGTTTGTTATTTGGGCTTTCCAAAATACTACACTATTACATTATTACTTTTGATGTCAAAACGAAACAACGTGGTTCTTACTATACTCTATCCCAGCCAACTTTTGTCTCGTTTCTTTTGTTTTGCTTATCTTGCCCTCCACCCCCGCGCCGCATAGTGTCCGTGTACTGCCCAGGTTGCGTAATGCCAACAATGTTACCACAGACATCCATAGTCTGTGCTGGACCGCTTAGTGCTGGTTACATTAAAGAGCCAAAAGTATTTCAACACAGACATTCTCTGTATTAGTGTACATTATGCTCGTCATTTTCAAAGCAAACTACGTACGAGTGCAGAGCAAAGGATTTGGCAGTGTAGTGAAACACATTAAGGAGAACTTAGGATGCAAGAGCGAGCGAAACGAGTTCGGGACATTGGGCACCCCGACTCGGACAGGTTAGTTTCGAAGGGGATGGCGGGGTCTAGAGAGCGAGCGGAGCGAGCGAACTAAGACCCCGACATCCCCTTCGTGTTAGGTTACTATAAACCCTGCAGACAGAAATAGGAGCCCCGCGTAGCGGGGCTACATCGACAACGCCTTAGTTTGGAGCTGTGGTTTGGAGTTTGCTTTAATAGGATTGCATAATGTACCATTTTTGGTTTTAGTTTCACATTAAAATGACATTGTGGTTGTCTGTAAGTACTCGTACGTATTTGGTTCTAATACTCTTAAGCAAAATGTCTTTCAACACAGATATTGTCTGTGGCAGTATGTACTATGCTCTTCATTCAGTAAAGCAAACTACCTGCGAGCACAGAGCAACCCGTGTCTGTGGTAAAATACAGTTTGGCAGTACGCGCCATAAAGAGTTTGCGTCATAAAGAGCGCACACGCATGTAAGTTTAACAACAACATAATATCTACGAGCTCGTTTATTATTTTTGAAGTTGTGATAAAACGTGTCAAGGTAAGTTAAATAATTTCAATTGTACTAATCCAAATGGTTACTTGGGTAGTGTTATAGTGATTGAAAACATATGTTTATTGTGTAATTAAAAATACTTTTACAAAATCTTACCAATTTGTAACCTGCTTTATTCCCGATGAGCTAGAAACTTGTAAATTCGAACATAACTTAGAATTAGATGACAATACAATTTACAGTTGTGTCAATCAGTGTAGATTGTTGCATGTTTATTTTTACCCAAGGGCGTGCAGACAGCGACAGTGACGATGAAGACTTTCCATCACCATGTCCAGTACAGACAGATACTGATGAAGAATCATTGGATTTGAGAGAATCAGGACCACCTCTCCTTAACCGGTAGCCTAGACCTGAATCCTCCAGCAATGTGCTTAGAGGATTCAGGGCTAGACAGAACCAAAGAGGACTCAGACTGTCGCCCTGAAATATTCCCCGTTTAATCCATACAGGCTCATCGTTCCCCTGGATCTGTCGACATCCTGGATATCGAAGGACCGTCCTCCATTGCCTCATACACGACTCAAGGAAGGCGCGTAGAGTTGCATCAATCTTGTACAACTCCAGCACCCTCATGAGCCATGTATGTGGGACTGAGTCGTACGCCTTCTTGTAATCTATTCAAAATGTCGACAGATCCTTGCGGCATCGACGAACCTGTTGGCTAATGGCCATGTCGATGAGGAGTAGCTCCTTAGTACCACGGGACCCATTCCTACATCCATTTTGAGAGGCCTTTGTCTTATTGTTAAAGTGGTTAAAGTAACGCACTAATCTATATTTTATCACGAAAAAGATTATGATTGTATGGGTCTGTTGTTATTTTAGTATTTTTCTCTACTTATTATGTCATTTTCTTAATATTACAATGATATAGGTAACTAATTTTGTGATTAATAACTTTATCACAAATTAATAACTTTATCTAACTTTGACAGTGCTTGACGAAAATATCCATGATTGAGTATTACAGGCTTTTTGTTATTATTAAAGTGATTAATAAAGCACGGTACAAATTCCGATTTTCCGATTTTCATTTATTTAAATCCTTTTGCTTGTAAAATAACAACATTTACGTAAGATAACGTAACTAAAACTATAGGTAGTATTTATCCGCTTTTTGGATAAATACTCGAGTCAAAACGGACATTTATTGAGTATTTATCCATTTTGAGTATTTATCCGGATAAAATCCCAACACTAGTGACAATAGCCTTATAATACAGGATGGATGTTAAACAAAGATAATTACGCTATATGGACAATGGACAGAATAAAAATTTTCCTGCCTATTGAATGAGAGGGAAACTCGTGTTATTTTAAAAATAATTTTGATAAACTGATGATAATAAACTTTAAATAACGTTAACTAAAATAAAAATGTTTTGAGATTCTGTAGACAACAAAGGAGCAGAAGATGAATCTATAGAATCGGTTTGATTTACTTAGGCACTTAGTAAATAATAATCATAAATCTTTATTTATCTCGACATCAAGTATTACAGTCGCTGCCGCTGCCTGGTTCGGATATGCGCAATCTTATATAGAGTAATGAAGGTGTCTGAAGTAGGAAGGTCCCGAGGTACAGATCACCTGGTTTTGTTGGTACTACAGAAAATGCTATTAAACTATAAGTACCTACTAAAGAATAAACTTAAATCATCGCCACCAAGGCAGGCCCAAGAAATGCTGGCGTACCGATTTAGACTTGTTCCTGACTGATTGGCCAGAAAAGGCAAATGATTCATTCATGATTCTGTAATATTTTTTTCATCCCACCATCTCGGAAAGAGTATTTTTAATCTTCAATATCTGAGTGGAAAAGCCGTTTTTATTCTCTAGAGGATAAAGTAAATTGAATTTAGAACATCGTGTGCACTAAGTTTGTGAATTTAAAAAAACATTAAACCTATTTACTGCTACCTCTATGGTGCCGAATATATCATACAACTTTTTTTTAATTTGTTAAAATCTCAGACTCGGAACCTTCTTGGTGTTCTTTTTTCAATTTGCTTTGTACGCGGTTCTTTACGCGGCATTTTTTCACGTCATTCTTAATTATACCGTAATATTATTTTGTTATAATTTAAAGATTATTCTGTAATACTTACCTGTCATAATGTAGTAACTAATACCTAAACTGAAATAAAAGTGTACCTATCTTGTGATTGTAAACGTTTTTTTTTTGCATTTAGTCATTTCCTCGCTGAGGTGGAATGAAAAGTTACGTGTTGCACTCGAGTGCAAAGATTTTTCACCTCGTGCTCTTTTGATTCCCTCGCTAACGCTGAGGATTCTAATTTTGAATCACTCGCTGCGCTCGTGATTCAATTTTAGAATCCTTCGCTTGCTCGGTCATCAAAATTGAACACGCGGTTAAAAAGCAACTTTGCACTCTTGTATAACAAGTAACTATTTTCACCTTGTATGTAAATAAGAACGCTAAAGGCCGCTCCTAGATCCTTAGACTGAATAGCAACTTTTCTTTTCAAAGGGAATTAAAAGTAACCTAACTTACTAAGAATTTCTAGCAACAAACTATTACTTCATTGCTAACTGTACAATCAACTGTTATCAATCCTATTAATCATAGATTCATAGAACGTTGATTAAACACGTTTAATTATGCATGTTAATTAAATGATTAGCTTATAAATAAAATGTCTGACGTTTTGCGGTGTCATGGAGAAATAACTGGTAGGGTAATAATATCGACAGACTTTGAAATGAAAGCTAGTTTCTGGTGGCCTACCATTACGTCTTAAAACATACAACATTAAGCATACTGGAATAAGAGTAAAACAATACTGCTTTCCATATCTTCCCGTGGGTGTCGTAAGAGGCGACTAAGGGATTTGCCAGAGAATGGGCAGCAGCGTTCTCTGTGCTTTTGTAACAACCGTACTGCAATCGCCAACCCGTCTGCCAAGCGTGGCGATTATGGCAAAACCTCCTAAAATGTCAATTAGTCGACACTTGGGGGAGGCCCAGCCTATGCCCAACAGTGGACGTCTTTTGAGCTGAAATGATGATGATGAATACTGCTTTAAGACGTCATGGTAGGCCAGCTGTTAAGATTTGAATCCTGTTTTTTAACCCGCCTTTTTTGTCTATTTGCGGGGAATTACGTAACGGGACCCTTGCGCCACGAAGAGCACGTTAAACCGTTGGTCCCCGCCGGCATTTGTAGCCCCAACATAGATGGTGGAGATGTGGTGTTGGAGACGCATGCTCAGGATAAGTAGACCGCTCAACGGATTAACGTGTCAATACTCAAATCAAATCAAAATCATTTATTTCAAGCAGGCCAGTTACAGGCACTTTTTAATAGTCGAATAACAATTCAAATGAAGCTACAGCCCCAGTCACATGACATAATAACTGTGAAAGTACTGTAGTTGCCCATTCCAAAGCGTAGAACTCTATGGATACGAATAGGCAAGAAACTCCATGGACACTCTTTTAAATCAGAATCTTGTTACAAAAACCTTGGTAACATCATTCTTTGGACACGTTACCCGCAAAAATGATTCCATGGAGCGTTTGGTTATTCATGGTAGAGTCGAAGGCTCTTCAGGCTCCATCAAATCTGTCACCAAGATCCCTCTGGCAGAGCAACCGCAGTTGTAAGCGACCCGCATGACCATGAGAACTCTGTCAAAAGTGCACGAGTTAGAAGAAGATGAACATTGTTAGGAAAAAGCAAGTGCAAGCAAGTGAGAACTGAAATTACAGAATTGATAATTTGTTTATTTTTTATTTTTTTGTATTTTTAGGTAGGTACCTTTGCAACTAAGGTTTTTGTATCTCCATGAGTAAATTTCATCGAGGAGCTCGTGGCTAAATAATAACAGCCGCACGGGTCCATCTTTAAGGTTAAGCCTTGCTTACCGAGGTTGTTCCGTGGATGGGTGACGATAATTAAATACCGAGTTGCCTCCGGGCCTCAGAAAGCATGTTAAGCTGTTGGTCTCGGCTGTCATTTGTAGATCCTTGACAGTCTGTACGAGCAGTCAGAAGCCAAAAGTCTAACATCCAGTCTTACTAAGGGCTATCGTATTATCCAGTTACTGGGTTGTGGAGGTCAGATAGGCAGTCGCTTCATGTTAAATACTGGTACACAGCTGTATCCGGTTAGACTGGAAGCCGGCCCCAAGATAGTTTGGGAAAAGGCTAGGCAGATGATGATGATGAGTCAATTTCATCTTATTTGAGGGCTTAAACCACAAGATTCCTTTAAAAGAACGCGCCTATGATTATTGTTAAATAGTCCAGAATTTTACTGATTTGTACGTCACAAAAACCCGTTTGTTTTATGGGTAAAAATCCCAGGGTACATTCTATTTTCCTTGACAGTTATTGGAAATAGTACTATTCATGAAAAAAATATTAGTTACTATTTTACAGTCATTGCACATTGTTAATTTTCTATTGAAAAAGATGACGATTCATCCGCTTAGTAATTCATTAGCAACATTTTAAGTAATCTAGTTTTCCAAACCAATTTCAGTATTATCCTGTTCATCATAAACCTGTTCTTGTCCCAAAGAACAATCATGACGCTTAAGTTACATTAGTACGGGGTATACAGTGGTATCGGTATGGCTCCATAACTCAATACTAACTGGGTTGTGGAGGTCAGATAGGCAGTCGCTCAAATTAAAATACGGGTGTTCAGCTGCATCTGGTTAGATTGGAAACCGACCCCAATGTAGTTGGGAAACAGCTAGGCAGATGATGAAATTGCATTGAGACGGGGGTGCTGTTAATAACCATAATAGCAAGGTGGCATTAGTTACGATTTTGGCCACACGCCAAAAGATCTATGTATTCCAAGTGCCGAGTGGTCCGAGCGTGCTCGTGTCTCGAGTTCGAACCCAAGATACGCACTTCTGATTTTTCGGATTATGGTGCGTATTGTATTATTATCACTTGCTTCGGTGAAGGAAAACAACGTGTGGAAACCAGCATGACTGAGAGATATTTCTCTCGATAGCATGTAGAAGTCAAGTCAGAGGACCATGATGGGCGGCACAAAAACTCTCGACTAGTTAGGTTAAGAACGTTTACACCTTATGGCATTTCATACAAACTTTCAAGTCCTTATATTACGAAAAAAAAAGAAACTTCTTACGCATTAGGAGGATACATAGGTCTAAAAAGTTACTTCGAATTTTCGAAATGTCTTTAAAAAAAAGATAATTGGAAATTTCTGTTTCTATGGATAATTTACAATCAATCTAATTGAACTGTAACACTATTTTTCGAAAATTTTTATAGTAAATTTTTAGACCTGTATAATATGCTGCTTATGCGTATGAAGTTTCATTAAAATCGGTTCAGTCATTTCGAAAAATAAGGACTTGAAAGTTTGTATGAAATTACGTAAGGCGTAAGAACCACACGATAAAGAAGACAGACCAGACAGGAAAATTTACTATTCTGATTGACTTTTTTTTAATTGACATCTTGATTAAAACCTATTATAATTTATAAGTAGATTATAATTTCGCAGAACTTGTAAAGCTAATTGCGTTAAGTGCCCTTGATACTTCTTGTGGACGATGGATTGATTATAATAATTAGTAATTGTTCCTTATAATTTTATTGCTGCCATCATTTAAGGGTTAATTGGAGATCGATTGATTTTTAATTCGAGGAAAGAGCAATTTGTTGTAATTTGTTCCTGATTGAAGGTAAAGATTTAAAGGGTTCAATTAGAAAAATACCTTGAAAATTGAACGCTCTCTGTTTTTGGATAATTTCGACTAAGGTGTTTAACTTTTTTATTTGCAATTTACAATTTCTATTAAATTCCTTGGTAAACTTATTTTTATTCTTCGCTTTTCACGACTGGGATGGTATGGCCATGACCGCCGGTAGATCACATGACCAGAAAAGTGCTTGGATACAAGTCAGAACCGAAACAGCGTGGAAGACCCCAACTTACATGGAGGTCTGTAGTTAAAAAGACTTAGTATATAGCGATATTGACCCAATGACGACCCAGAAAATACATCTTTGGAGATGTAAGATGAATGATAAGGAGAGCCGATTCCAAATAAAGATGAGATAAGGCCAAAAGAAGAAGAAAAAGCTTTTCAATACGAAACCTCCCATCCACAAGCTTATAATATTTTTATACCCAAAAAAAAAAACAGGTATAAAAACACAAGCAACATTGTCCCTACGAAAGGTATTAAGAAACGGTACTCGTCAAAAAAACTAATAAAAGTTGAATAAGAAGTTCCTTTTGACAGCCCTTCGCTAAACTGGACCGATCCTGCGACTTATTTTTATTGCGGTCAATACAAGACAAATCACACCTTATTGCTCCCACATAAAGTTGAAAGGAATGTTTTTTAGTGGTATGTGTAGAGTGGTTTTATTCGCGATGGGATTTGTCAGTCAATAAATTATTATTGAAGCTACAGTCTTTTCACAATGATTTTACCTCCGCCCTTGCAGCGCTGTCAAAATCACGGTGATCGTATGACCATAGCAATAAAGTTGTTGTTAGGTTGCTATTACTGACATCATCATCTGCCTAGCTTTTTCCCAACTATGTTGGGTCCGGCTTCTATTCTAACCGGATGCAGTTGACTACATTATTTTACGTGGAGCGAGTACCTATCTGACCTCCTCAACCAATTACTGTATACCTGTAAAGATTGTCAAAGGTGTACAAATTACAACCGGGGCCAAAAGCTTAACATGGAAACTCGGTAAGTCATGAATGATCAATAATCCACGGACCGACATTGGCAAGCGATGCTTAATTACTGTTATTGCCATTGCTGATAAGTCTGTCCAAATTATAGTAATCTTTATATCAATGATTATAAGGTTATGGTTTGACTGTAGCTGTCACAGGTATAATAACAGTGACAGGACTGTAAGATTCTGGATGACAGCCTGTGTTTTGACTGGTTGCAATTAATGCATTCTGTGAGCTAAGAGGCTTAGCTTGCAGATTTATAAAGAAAATAATATTAATTGTGCGACAATGCTGCTTGGGTGAGCCTTATCAAATTATTAAGATTTGATATGTTGTGAACTTGACGTGTTGATTTTTGATGATTGTTCTTATTCTTTGTCATTGTTTCAGGTAGGTAGAAGTTGTAGGTGGTTTTAGCGAGAAAATTATAAGAATTTTTTGGTTTTGTTTACAAATGACGTATACAGGGTGAACGGGGTGGAAGGGGACCGCACAAACGGTTACAACGTATTCAGACACATCATTACGAGCCCATTCTTCTCCATAGAGATCTACGCTTTGGAATGGGCAACTGCAGTACTTTCACAGTTATTAGGTATGTCTTTTTTAATTTTTTTTTCGCATGTTAAATCATCAAGTAACTTCTCCCGCTCTGGGCGGAGCGGAAGGGAGTGTCAGACTTGACTGACTAAAACCCATCCATGTTCCTTCTTATCCCTTTGTATTCCAGGGCCACTGTATCTCTTTCGAACAGCCCACAGCCCTGGCAACAGTAATTATGTCTTGTGACTGGGACTGCAGCTTCATTTTTATTGTTGTCCGACTATCGAAAAGTGCCTGTAACGGGCCTACTTGAAATAAATGGTTTTGATTTTGAGCCCTCCCATATAGAAATTTTTCATCGGTTATTAAAAAAATCTTCCTACTAAAATGCAATACCTACGCCGTCAAAATGTATGGTCACGTGACACCTGTTTTTTTCTTATCGTAGAAAAAATCTTTATCTTTACATTCTTATGCAATTATACAAGGTAATTATTTTTAAAGAGTCAATAAAGCTAAGGCGATGCCGAGGCACCACAATGACACTCCTTACCTGTTCTTAGGTTTTCAGAATCGTCATGTTATTTTTGAAGTGAAAACTTGCGGCGTTGTGCACTTTTGTGATGGGTAAAAAATGTTAAACTCGCGTCAGGTGTCACGTGACCTGATCGAACGGATTGACATTAGGTTACGAAGGAATTTGAACTTTAACATATGTCATTGAGTTTGGGTTTCCAAAACTGGAAAATTCGCAGAAAAAAGTTTTTAACTGTTTTAACGCTGCAAGCAAGGATAGTCCTTACCGTGGTCCGATACCCAGTTAGTTGATAGGATTTTATGTCATCTGTCATTGAGTTTGGGTATGCACAAACAAAACCTTCGGTTTATCAAAAGAGGTAAAATTCGTAAGACGAATTTTAATAGTTCTGAAGTGTTACAGTTTTATTGTAATATAAATTGTCATGTTTGTGTACGATAGCGCAATAAATGAATATTTTATTTTACCACACAAATGATAGTTAGTACTTTTACACTGATAATTAAAGCAATTCGTGCAAAATTATTCCCTAACCATTCCAACATTTCAAAAATGCACAACGTTAATTTTCAAGTTTTCACTTCTGTCGGCACTCTCGGAGTGCAACCCGTTTTTTTCCTAGTGTGAACGTGCCTTTATAAAATAGCATTCAATACTCATTTGTATGTTATTCGCACAATTCATTAAGTTATTTTTATGTCAATCTGTAATTATTGTAAACACGTTTGTAACGTTTTAATGCTAGTTAATTAAACAAGAAACTTGCTTGCCTTAGCATGGACATAGTTGCTTGAGAAATGTGCTCGTAATATAAGTTTATTGGGTTAATTTTTTTAAACTAGGACATGGGAAACATAACATAATATCACGCCTTGTTGCATAAGGGTTAGGCTAAGATGTGTAAAGTCCCATGTAATAGAGGGCAAGCCTATTGCCATCAACCGGGCACAAATCCAGGCTCTAGCTGCTACTGAGAAATTCCTGATGGAAAAACCCAATAACACTTTGCTCTACCCGGTAATCGAACCTAGGCCTCATGCTCAGCAATCGCGCTTGTGACCATTGGACCAAAAACGTAGTCAATTTATTACAGTTTGTGTTGTATTGTTTATTATTATTTTAAGTCTGTTTTGGGTCATTTTAATAAGTACTAGCTGTGCCCGCGACTTCGTCCGCGTGGAATTTAAGATATTTTTTTTTAAGAAGCAATTACTCCTTATTACATCAGCTATCTGCCAGTGATCTCCCGTCAAAATCGGTTTAGCCGTTCCAGAGATTAGCCGGAACAAACAGGCCGACAGACAGACAAAAATTGTAAAAAATGATATTTTGGTATATGTACCGTATAAACATTCATATGCATGTAGTCAAAACGGTTATTTTAATATTACAAACAGACACTTCAATTTTATTTATTTGTAGTATAAATAATAATTGTGTTGGGAGCGCGTAACTAGTTTTGGGCAGTAGCTGGCTACTTCAATGCCTTGCAAATTTGGCTTGGCAGTGAAGGTTACCAAGAATCTGCTTGTTACTGCTTCCTTTTTGGAACATTTATTGATTTCCAACTTACGCTTGTTATTACTTGCTGGGTGTCTCCAGATTGCATAATCACCAATGATTTGTATCTTTTTCAAAATATTTTATGTGCGGCTTTTGTTAGCTCAAACCCCGAGGTTAGTAGTCCATTTTTACGTATTTACATAATTGACAAAATATGTACTTGACCAACACCAATTTGTCCAAACATTTCACTAAACTTAGGTACTCAAGGTGACCAATTAAGCTATTCAAAACCAGTTTATACGTATCTTTCATTGAACGAGAAATCTATACGAAGCAAGACCATTTTATACTGGAAATGTATAACTTGATGTGACGCCGTGCATACCTCTTTGTCACGATATACATTTACCAAGATTACACAAGTGGCTTACATTCGCATCTCAGTACCAAAGAATCTATTAATAGAACAATACAATGAACAAAAACTGAAAAAAAATATCGGATCTTCGGTACATCATGTTTCATTACCGATAAAAGTTATTGTTCCATTATTCTTTTAATTAGACTCACAACAGGGGGCATTGTTCCAAAATCCGTATTTAATAAATCCATACTTTGATATCACTATAGTGGGAATGGAAGAAAAACTGTATCAAATGATAAAATTCCCACGACTGGCAGAATTCGAGAGAAATGTTATTATGTTGTTGTCGGCGTATGCTAGTAATGAGTTTACTACATTTTTTTAGACAACTGTAATTGCAATGTTATACAAATAAATAAAATTGAAGTGCCTGTTTGTAATTTTAAAATATCAGTTTTTTTCTGAATGCGTAATAAAGTAATATACAGTGGTTATAAACTGTCTGTTTGTTCCGGCTGGAACTATCTTATCAACTCCTGCCTATACACTATATTCACCACTTCATCGTTTGGTTGAGACATACAACAATGAGTTCCATTTCTTTTTCTTTGTAAAAATGCATTTAGTAAGCAAATCCAAGCAACCATAAGGGGCCAGCAAATTACTGTATAATTTACTTTATTATTTATGATAACGTTACGCACACATATTTACTTTTTCTTTTATAATATACATTTATAAATCCAGATATTAGTTCCAGGATAATGACTGTTTTGTTTTTGTGTTATTACTATCTAGATTAAAATACTTAAAATTGTAATCTGTGAAGAACTTAGTGAGTAGCATAATTGTTAAAAATTTAATATTTAAGAAATTGTAACAAAGTTTTATTGTGCTACTGTTTGTTTTTCCTTAAATAAATAAAATACTCAAGCTGGCTCAACAGATTCCTGTTATTGGAATATGGATGGATGTGAATTTTCAGACCTATCCATCTAATACAGACTTTTGTATGACACAGTTGATGAATTGACTATCAAATTCTGGATTGTCAGTGAAGGACAGGTGCGTAAGGTGGGACGTCCTCTGGCTCGGTGGAGCTACGAAGGGTAGCTAGTAGCTGTTGAGAATTGAGTTAAGTGGCGTGTGATTGGAGAGGCCTATGCCCGGCTGATGATGAGTGCAGGATTTGTTGTTTAACAAAGATCATTGGAGGATCCATATTCAGCTGTCTATGTCTAAAGATTATTTTCAGAAGCGTTTTATCTTTCAACCACGGAACCCCTACACCACTTATCTCTGACGCTTCATTAATTATAAATCGATATTTCCAGCTATTAATGTTTAATCGTCAGTAACTAGCTAATCAAGAAAATGATCTAATTAGTGTCGTGGCTTCCACGAAGGGACATCTCCCAGTCCTCTAACAATAGGTGTTGACATTATTCATCTTTCTTTTGTTTTCATTGACGTGGATAATTTTCCTGTTGTTTGATACCCTTTGGATTATTAACTGGTAATTATTGAAATCATACTTTGTTCTTTTAATCAAGCCTGATAACGGAGATGAGACTGTTCTTTATTATAGGGTAGCGTACAAAATTGCAACACATCAATTGTGATCAAGCGCCGTAAAGGAAGAAATTGAGGAAACTGACGTC
The DNA here is from genome assembly GCA_949152445.1 of Cerastis rubricosa. NCBI lineage: Eukaryota > Metazoa > Arthropoda > Insecta > Lepidoptera > Noctuidae > Cerastis > Cerastis rubricosa. The sequence goes on along the minus strand of OX424537.1, from coordinate 17,269,911 downwards.
ATGGTTATGAGATTTCTAATTAACGGTATGGGGGAAAGTTATAAACTGATCTTGTCATTAAAGCTACTGGACTTTATAATAGTACACGACTAGTTTAGTGGATTGTGGAAGAGCACGTTGCTAAATAATAACAGCCCCACGGTTTTATCTTTAAGGTTAAGCCGTGTTTGCCGAGGTTGGTCCGTGGATGGGTGACCATAATTACATACCAAGTTTCCTCCGTGCCTCGAAAAGCACGTTAAGCCGTTGGTCTCGGCGGTCTTTTGTAGATCTGTGACAGTCGTTACGAGTAGTCAGAAGCCAAAAAGTCTGACATACAGTCTTACCAAGGGGATCGTATTACCCAGTTACTGGGTTGTGGAGGTCAGAAAGGCAGTCGCTACATGTAAAATACTGGTACTCAGCTACATACGGTTAGACTGGAAGCCGACCCAACATAGTTGGGAAAAGGCTAGGCAGATGATCATCATCATCATTTCAGCCGAAAGACGTCCACTGCTGGACAAAGGCCTCCCCCAAGTTTCGCCACATTGACATAACATGGGGGGTTTTGCCATAATCGCCACGCTTGGCAGGCGGGTTGGCGATCGCAGTACGGTTGTCACAAAAGCACAGAGAACGCTGCTGCCCATTCTCTAGCAAGTCCCTTAGTCGCCTCTTACGACACCCACGGGAAGATATGGGATGGTGCTATTCATTACGTCCGACACCATACAGAGCCACCAACCATACAGGCAGATGAGAAACAGACAATAAAGACAAAGAGTTTTACCAAGACCAGTTTTCAGATAAGTGTCGAACTTAATGAAGTAGAAGTGGAAAATAACAAACTATAGAACAAACAGTTAATAAGAATAAGAGAGAAACAGAACAAAAGAAACTAATGATGCATAAACGGATACTTAAGCAAAGTTGCCCATAAAATAGAACCAAGAAAATGTCAGGATGCATGCTTGGAATGGAATACTTGAACCCGTTACATTGTAAGCAAAACTCAAGCTAATGTTTGTTTAAATTTTAATTTAAATGCGCATAACTGTCAATAAAAGGTGTTTTAACTGCCTTTACAACACCAACATTAATTAAATACACCCTCATGAGCACTTGTAAGATGCAAAAACGTATGCGGGTGAGATTAATCAAGAACAGTTAAAACAGCATACCTAATAACCAAGAATAAGGTCGTTAAACATAATTTTCCGATGTGTCTAATGGAATTAAGCTTTTTAGCTATCTCTTTAGCTGAAAGGCGTAATCACGTTGGACTGGGCGACTCGCAGTGGGCCATTCGCGAAAGAATCCACTCGCAATTACGCCAATCAATTATAATGGCAAAGGAAATGGCTCATTTCCGCGGCCGCTTACACTGAACACAGAGTTGACACGTTGCCACAAGTTAGGAGAGGACGCGAGTTCGAAACTATGTTTTGACTTCAAGATTGTAACAGAAAGAAAATGAAAAATGGTTTATTGTTTGGCAACTAGTGATTGGAGCATCTTTTAAAATAAATAAGCCTGTGTTAGGAAACTCCGCTCGAAAATCAATAATATATTTTTAAGTATGGAAGATACTTAAAAATATACTATTGATTTGTTTAATCTATATATATATATAATACGTGTCACGTTGTTTGTCGGGGATGGACTTCTAAACTACTTAACCGATTTTAATCAAATTTGCACACCGTGTGCAGTTTGATCCAACTTGAAAGATAGGATAGCTTACATCTCAATTTATAGTCGCAATATTATTTTATTGAAAATTAAGTCACAATTTTCTGTTAGCTCCAAACGATTCTAACAGATGGCGGTATCTGTTGACTGGATTGAGTAAGTATTCAATAGATGGCGCTGTATAGGAGCGGAGTAACAATGAAAAATATTGTGAAAACGGTGAAAATGTGACGCACACGAACTTGCGCGGGACAGCTAGTAATGTTTAAATGTGGGTACTAGGGAAGTATTCACTTTTAAAAGTTTGCAATGATCGTGAAGAAGCAAATGGAATCGGGTTATCTCTTTATGGATAAGCCAAAATTATTCTTAAATGGGCCGCATTTCTAAGAATTAATTTGGCTAACCACAAATGATAAAGTCAGCATGTGGGTTTGAATTCTGGAAAATCATGCACACCTTATAAATATTAAACCTAATGAAGATACATAAATTTATTATGATACCTATATTTATACAAGCTCAAGATACAGGTCCCTGTACTGGAACAGTAGAGGTTCTCGTAAATAAAGCAGTTCACTTACTACGTTGCTGTTGGGAAAAGGCTACGCTACTAAAGATTAGTGAAGCCAAATATCTATTATCATATTTCTTACAAGTAAAACAGCAAAGAAAAAGATACTTTTTGAGTACAGTAAAATAATTTCAGACCCAACAAAGGTTTGGGGATTAGCCCCAAACGCTCTCTGCTTATCCCTTACACCGCACTGCCACCGAGGCACCCAACACGCGACTACGAACGTTTCAACGGATCACGGCACTAGGCTCATCAAGACGGTGTCCTGTTCCAACATGAACTACTTCCGAGAACTGAACACAGCGAGGGAATGGTATCGAAGGTAGGTCACAAGAAAGAAACCTCAGTTTTTCAACCAGATTCTTTCGTGTAGAATTCCGAAGATATTATTTGACAAAATTGTTGAGGCAATTAAGTGAAACTATTATTTGCTATTCGTTTTTTGTGCAAGTGTGTTGGGTTTTCGTACATTTTTAAACCGAATCAGAAAGCTGGAAATATTTATTTTATTGGAACGATTAGAATACTGATTAGCTACATAGTGTGTTAAATTATAAGAACATCAATTTCTCTTAACCTTTTGACAGTGATTGAAAGATTATCTTGCACTACCTCATTTGTGTAAAAATAAACGGTCTTTCTTTCATTCTCTTAAACTTAATTTTATTTTTGAAGCCACAAATCTATTTCAAAATAACTCTTTCAAGAATTTCAATAACAAGAACATCATCGGTATAAACATAACTACCTGATTGTGGCATTAAGCCTTCAAGTAACAAGTAAACAGAGTTACTAAGAAACGGTTTATTTAATTAAGCCGGGGTGCAATCAACATGCCGCTCCGATGTTACGATACCGCACGAAACCTCACTTTTATAAACTCTGTGTTTGTGCTTCTATTTGTATGTAACCCTTTTAGTGCATCCACCTGAAGTTGTGTTTGTAGTCAAAAACGGTTTGACTTTTAAAATAAAATAATCTAAAGGCTCTTACCCGCAGCATCGGAATTACTTTTGATATGTGGCACCAGATTTAATTAGATTAAGCAAACAGACGTCGGCGATCCGTCAACGTCCTGTTACGCGCCACTTGCCTTGACAACTACTCAAGTCAATATGGCTACCCGCAACGACTTGACGTTCCGCCAGAGAGTATAGTAGACCGCTTCTCTCTCGTCTGTGGTAACAGTTTAGTTTACAACGTGAATCATATGAAGCCTTTTTGCAAAGGCGCCGTCACGGCCAGACTGACATACGACCGTCCTCGGGCGTTATTGTATTCCTGGAACAAACAATGTCTAATCACCAAGACATCCGCTCTTCCATCCTGACAAACTATGACAAACATTACTCTCGTCGTAACTGTAACTGTTTCAGAACAAAAGAAAGCGTGTATTCTTTCGATCACTCACGGACTAGACGGCATTTTTCTCCTACCAAGAAAGCGTGTGTCCTTTCGACCACTCATGGACCGGACGGCACCTTTCCCCTACAACGAAAGCGTGTCTCCTATCGACCACTCGTGCACTGGACGGCACCTTTCCCCCAGCAAGAAAGCGTGTGTCCTTTCGACCACTCATGGACCGGACGGCACCTTTCCCCCAGCAAGAAAGCGAGTGTCCTTTCAAACACTCATGGCCCGGACGGCATCTTTCCCTAAACAGTTAAAACCTGGACCGGACGAGTGCATCCCTTCAACCAATCCGTAATGGATCAGACCCGGACGACACTCTCCTTTCGGCCATACCAACGTTTGAACCGGACAACTGCGTCCCTACGACCATACCAGTGTACGGGCCGGACTACAGCGTCCCCTCGACCAACGTCATCACAAAAACATCATAAACCGGGCACCTGCGTCCCTTCGATCATCTAGCATGAACCGGACAACAGTGACATTTCGACTAAACACACTTTCTTTTCGACTGAAACATGTGGACCAGACAAGCGCGTAACTCCAGATGTCAAAGAACTTTTACAAATTACGCCAGCATCTAATAATTCCTGAACTTATTGGCCGACAACCTATTTTATCAAAATATCGTCTATTTTATTGGTACTGGAGATCTCCATCGTGCATTTTAAATCATAACCTCCGATGCCAGTAAGGTTTACTTATTATGATGTCACCCATAAACCAATTAAACAAGGCATGTTTAAGCAATGAGTCAGATGACCTACTTATCGAAAAGAAAAGAAACGGTCTCACCCGATGATGTTGTGAGGGTACCCTCTTGATGATTTGTGCTCGCAGGTTTAAACGTTTTCCTTGTTGCTTGAAAAATTCATTGGTTATGTTCCTCACTTGGCTTTACTTTCGTGGAGGGCGCGATTCTTTATCCCACTTCTGATAAAGGCTCTTACCCGCAGCATCGGAATTACTTTTGATATGTGGCACCAGATTTAATTAGATTAAGCAAACAGACGTCGGCGATCCGTCAACGTCCTGTTACGCGCCACTTGCCTTGACAACTACTCAAGTCAATATGGCTACCCGCAACGACTTGACGTTCCGCCAGAGAGTATAGTAGACCGCTTCTCTCTCGTCTGTGGTAACAGTTTAGTTTACAACGTGAATCATAAGAAGCCTTTTTGCAAAGGCGCCGTCAAATCTTTATTTCGGATAAGCAACATCCATATTGGTTAGTAAACAAAAAGATAACTTATACCTATGTTAGTAAACTTAGAAACTATAATATTAATATCCAGGTTGTTGTTCAAAATGCATCTTTGAACAACATCACCTAACAAAGGAGAATCGTACCTGTCCGATATGGTCTTCAATTTGGAGCCGCCCCGCACTCTGCAGAGCAAAGAGGCAGGTTTCTGTCTGACGATGGCGTGGAAGCCAGCGACGTGTGCTTGCGCATACCTGATGCACTGCAGAAACGGGGCAGCCCCATGAACATCCTGTACCCGTTATTATATTGGACCCGTAGGGCGCTGATAGCCCGCTAATTATAATTGATCTACTGGCTGCACGTGTAAAAACTTGGCAATTAGCTTTAAAAAGCGTTATTTTTACTGCCCTGCCACAGTGTGCAAACCTGCGAGCCAACATGTTACATCGGACTGCCAGCGCCCTACGTGTTCACAATTCTCAATTTCCACTTGGTCATTAAGGTCGTAGGTTACATAAAGAGATCCTTTCAGGAATTATGTAACATTACCTACTATGAGTTTGCTAGGATGATTGAAATTTTGAAAACCTTCTATCATCATCATATCAATCCGGAATCACACACTAAAAAAGAGAAGACCTATACCCAGGGTATAGGCCTTCCCTTTTTTCAGTCACACTTCCCGGTTCTGTGCGTCCCTTATCCAGGTGTTTCCCACTTCCACCTTTGCCGGTTTACAAAAATTGCTATCAAATCGTGACAACAATTTAATGACATTATTGTCTCTTATTTATGCCAGCTTTAGATCCTTTTGCCGGTCTGGGTCTATTTCCAGGATCTACACTTCGAGGAACTGCCTGGTGGGATGTTTAATAGCATCACAAGTTGTATCTTGTCGTACTCTTGTACATGGAAATACGTTGAGCTATGACTTAAAGCGAAGTGTTTACGGGCGTTCCAGTCTTACAGAGGAATGTACTACTTGGATAAGTCCCCTAGATACAAGCTTTTGAACTGACATGGTCACAAGCACTATCAATAACACTAGAAACGGGATATTTACCATGTTTAACTATTTCTTTTGAGTTTCCGAGATTTCGGCGCTGTTGCAAACGCCATGATTACGTATAAACTGAAGTTATTGCGGGTGGCTCTTTATGAGCAGACAAATCTTAGTTCCCTAGACTCTAGGGACTTAAAGACACTACAGCAGGGAATAAAGTGACTTTTCACAAAGAAGGCGAAGTTAACTCTTTTTTGGGGTTCTATTACCGAGACTTCGCTGTCCGTCCGTCCGTCCGCCCGTCTGTCACCAGGCTGTATCTCATGAACCGAGCTAGTTAGCTAGTTGAAATGTCTACAGAATATGTATTTCTGTTGCCGCTATAACAACAAATACTAAAAACAGAATAAAATAAATATTTAAGGGGGGTCCCATATAAAAAAGTGTTTTTTTTTGTTCGTTTTTATAAATAACTAGCTGTCCCGCGCAACTTCCTCTGCGTCACATTTTCTCCGTTTTCGCAACATTTTTCATCGCTGCTCCACTGCAGCGTGATGATATATAGCCTATGTTACTTCTAATACCTCCAAGAATATGTCTACGAAGTTTCATGATGATCGGTTGAGTAGTTTTCGCGTGAAAGCGTAACAAAGAAACTTACATTCACATTTATAATATTAGTAGGGATAGTACGGAACCCTTCGTGCGCGAGTCTGACTCGCACTTGGTCGGTTTTTTGATTATATTGTCTTTTGTAATAAATAGATTATTGATGAAGTGACAGTGACCATTGTTATTCAACTAGACAATTCAGGTAAAGTGGTCTACACAAGAAGTTCAATTAGTCACAAGTACCTTTTTCCGATAGGTATTACAGTCAAGAGCTATTTCGAGTACTATTTATTAGAAACACTTCTTATTGATTATGTTGATGGTCTTAATCATAAATAACGGGAATTTCGTGTAGTATGTGTTCTTAGTCATGTATGAAATGAAAGTAGGACGAGTTCATGCACTTTTTGAATTAAGTAGTCCATATGAACAGATACTGTTTGGGGTGATGGTAATCTTAACATTAAATGCTTATCAATAATGACAACTGTTTGACAATACATGAAAATTAGAATTCTTCTACAATCTGAAAAAAAACCAGACAGCAAAAACTACTACAATCCTCAAGTCAATGCAAATAAGGAAACAAATAATTCCGTATTACAGACATAACCTAATCGAATCAAAATCAAAATTGCATATCATCGTATTTCCAATTTTATCTTTTGAACAAAAAACAACCAAATACCGGTACTAATGAAGACACAGCAGAATAAACATGAGGGTCGTAATCAACAGGCAAAAACATTTTACAATCACGGCTCGGCGGCGGTGGGTGACAAAAATGCAATTTAAGTTATGCCAAACTAAAAACTCAATTCGGACTCGAAACTCGGGTGTAATGGCGACCGCGGCAGAACAAAAACTGTCCTTCGATCATCCCACAGCATAATTAGTCTCATGCTGAGCCGAGAAAGATATACTGATCTACAACTCCGTGTATATTGCTTTTTTCACCTATCGCATTGAATGCTCCCCGCAATTCCCATTTTATGTCGCCAATGTCTTCAATGATGTTTCTATCTTGAAATTTCACTTTTTCTTAGAACAATTTGCTGTTTTTGTCGGCAGTAATGATCATTGCGTTTACATCGAGATGTCTTATTTATCTTTGTAATTTATGTTTGTTTTCTATACAGATGAGGATTGGACGTGTGGCACTTACTAATGCTTAGGTGTGAGTATAATAACGTTGCTATTAATTTCCGGGCTTTGTACCAGTTCTGGTATTTCGAGGGAATGGCTGGCGTTGTAAGAAGAGGAAATAATGTTGCCATTTCATTAATGTTCAGATGAAGATGTTTCATAAATATTAACGTGAGATTGAATCCATGATTCTTATAAGCTTTTTTTGATTCAAGTATCATCCAGGACACAATTTAATATGCTCTTCTCACTTTATTATTATCAGAGAAAAATGTTTTTATGTAAGTCTTCGTGTACTTTGAGACATTTATACATTAAGGTCCTTCAACAACTGTGTATTTAATAGCATTTTATTTTAGATAAATCTGTAAGCATAACTTGCCAAGACTTAATATCTAGTTTTTCAAAGGCAAATTCGTAGAAACCAGAACGAATGAAATATTTAAGTGTTTGAAATAGCGTTTAATTCTAAATGTTATAAGTCATATCTATCAGTTTGAATGTCTATATCAAATTGGTTGTCATTAATCCTACCAGATATCTATGGGTATTTGTCCGTTTAAGTTATTTTACGCAAAAATAATTTAACCTTAAACGGCACTCCTATTCTCATAGAAATTCTCAATTTATTGGCTAGTAGCGTTTGTTTGTGACTTTGATATATGGGAGAATAATGGGTAATATTTCACCAACACTTAGTGTAGATATTATGTCAGCAAACAGTGGAAATTTGAAGAATGATAAGCGATACTTGGTTATTTTATCTTGTCTCTCAATATTTGCATGATCAAGACCACCGGGACGACAAGCAGGACATGTGTCCGTTTCGCGTACCTAATAAAGAATGCTCGACAATCTGTTATTTTGTGTGCTATAACCAGAGCTGGGCTCCCTGGATTCTTCGCGGAATCAGTCACCTTAGCTTGACCACTTTTTGCTGCCCAGGGACTGGCCTCATACTGTTCTTATACATTTCAAAGAAGGTCCTAAGTACAATATTATTATTATTGATTTGTTGTTTATACCCGGATTGCGATATGCCTTTTCAATATTGAACAGTCCCATCCAGCAGGGTGGCAAATGACTCCTTTTTCAATAGTCCCAACTGTATCGTCGATGCAGGAATTTATATCATGGCGAAACGCTCGCGCCTATAAAAACCAAATTCCATTTAATTATGGATGATTTTTAAAATCTGTGAACAATGCCAGCCATCCTTTGTGGTCGCACGGCAGCTTTTTTTATTTCCGATGAAACTAATTTGATAATTTCTTATTGAAATGCGGGCGAGTCCTTCTCTGAACGACCGATATAGACTACTTATAACTGGGTTTCAAAGAAATGAATTAATTGACGGACGAAACGGTAGCATTGCGTACTGCGATATGAAAACCAATTAATAGAATCAAGGATGCGCGAATCAGAAAGTGTTTTGTTGGCAATCGTCATGTACCCGGAGATATGCGGAGATTTATTAATACCTAAGTCTAGACATGTAGTGGAAGGCGCTCAGCTGTATCCTACACGTTTTGCGATGAATATATTATGATTGTATGAACTTGACCGTGTAAAACTGTGTTCTTGTTTTCGAGCATTTTTTCTTGATCCATTGCTTTACTTACATGGATTTTAAATTCCGAATTGAAACATTTTAAGCCTGCAACCGTCTAGGAATCTATTATGTTAATACGATCGCAGAAACATGTTAATAGTTCATTATTTTGTCGAAAAAAATATGGTCAGGTTCATTTACATAAAAAGCAAACATTGAGGCGCTAATTTAATCTTTTTCACCTGTGTGTTTCTACTTTAACACAAACATTCCAAAAAAAAGCGATATCCGGATTACATTCCTAAAAAAATCGCTAAAACCTTTTCGAAACTATCCATCAATATTCTTATTTGGTACCAAACTATCAGTTTTATTAATATATTCGCAATTAATATTTGTGTGTCGTCGCCGTAGCGGCCGCCGCGCCGTCAGTTAGATATGTCAAGATTTATTGAGTGCGTCACCAGCTAAAAGGTTCGAGACAGAGTCGGTACGATAAGTAGTTACGTATAATTAGTGTGGGGACACGCGACCACCGAGACGTGGACGAAATACAAATAAATTGGGTGGAGGAAGATATTTTTTAAAGTAAAATAGGTGAAGGTGAAATGTACGTTATGTTTTGTGCAGCGGTGTTTCCCTTGTTTTAGATGTGTTTTTTTTGTAACTTCAGGGACGTTTGTTGTGAGTATTGCTTTTTTTATAGCAATAGTGACATTATAGATTTTCGTACTCCAGATTGTGTAGTACCTACTGTTGTTTTTACGATTGGTTCCTTTGATTTTGTTTTGTCAGTGTTGCAATTATTTCTCGCAACATAAACGCTGCTGTCATCACACAATTTGCTGAATAATCCTTTCCTGTTGTATTATACGTCAATACAAATGGGATCAGTCATGTCGGAGTCGCGTGACACGTAATAACTGGTGTGTAGCCGAGATGGTTTGTAATGAAATCGCCGATTCACGATAAGTGATCACATATTGCCGTGAAGCTTATACAGAACTTCGTGACATATAGTTCACACGCGCCTTTATCCGGATCGCGTGTGGCGGGCTCAGCCGATCAGTTTGTCCGCGGTAAAATATTGCAGAATAAGCCCAAGGGCCCTCGCGCACATGGCGTTTTCGCGCCTTTCACTGTCAAAACGACATAATACCGCTATGACATTTGATGTCACACTTTTACACCTGGCAGCGTAATTTTCGAAAAAAAACGTGAACAATTTAAACTCTCATATTTTATATTTTCACGAAACAATGTTAAAATTTATTGCCACCAAATAAATTACAACTTCAATTTCTAAAACGTGTTCGTAGTACATATCGTGTTGCGTGTTAACCCTGTGCCTGCTACCCCGGTTGACATTCCGGCGGCGTGCCAGGGGCCTCCGCGACCAAATTGCCGCCTTTATCTTAGGCGCCTTCGACAAATTACGTCGGCCCCAAAAAGTCAACGAGCTTATCACAAAACGTTAGAGCGTGTGTTAGTTGCTTGTACGTCGCTGCTTTTAATTTCGCCCGTATAGTTTTTGTTATGTCCTCATTTTAGGGTTATCTCGGTAGGTAAGGCTGCATGCCTCTGTCACATATTTTCGTCTGGTGTCCTTTTTGGGCTTTTGTCAGAGCTTATAAGTGCTTGTGTTGATTGGAGTGTGTTATAACCATGTTTTGTCGCAATATTTGTTTGACACAATTTTATGTTTATGGTTTAAACACGCTTCTGTAAAGGTTGTCATATAAAGTATGGTTGGACAGTTAAGTCTTTGTGTGGACGATAATTTAGTTGTGTGGGCGACGCGGCTAGTGATGTGCACATAAAGTGCGTCGGGTTGCTTAAAGGCTAGCAATTAGTGTTGTGTTTAAAGGTCGGAGTGCGTAAAAAGTGACAGGTCTAGTTACTGATGTACGCAGTGGACTTTGTTACTAGATGATGTCGATGATAAACCTATAATAACGTTTACATTTGAATTAGACCACCTTGGTAATGCTAAGTTATGTCTTACAGTTTACATGTTAATTTTCAAAATGTTTTGCTCGATTTTGAACTCTACTGCCTACTTAGCAATAAAACAAAGATGTAACTATCTAGGAACCCGTGTAACAAAACTAATGAATTAGTAGTACTTAGACACTATTATAGACATAAATAAATAAAGGTCGGTACTAACAGTATTACTGATGATGCCATTACTTAGTAAATAATAGACAAAAATATTCTAGACACCTTTTAATTTACCAGCAATGCTCAAACAATATTATGAACTAACAAATAGGCTGCCCAATGTTTTAGTGGCTGTCATTTGTATTACTAAGTATATACTTGTTAAAATATGGCTGTTTAGGATACTTCACCTAAAGTGTATAGGGCTTGGAATCCTTTTTGTGTATCTGTAATAGGCGCTATAAACATAGGCAGTGCGCAAATTCACCCTGAAACGGGAAAAGTGAACGAACGGTAGATGTTAAAGTCTGTGAAATAAGTTTAAAGACTTCAACTTAAATAAAAACTTAAAAAAAAACCTATCATTGAAGCTCTGAGGGCCATTCTCAATACAGATCGAAAAAAGATGACTTGGTGGCGCAATAATTTAATGTATCTTAAATTAAGAACGTTGTAAATCTACACAATTAAAAACTACCATTTTAGTCCTAAGAAAAAAAAAAAAACAAATAAGCAATTTTGTAAAGTGTTTGCAAGAAAATGAATGAATAAGGTTTTATTTCGCCATTGTGTAAGTAGCTATTCATTAACATTAATTTGTTCTGGGCAAAACAGTTTATCATGAGGAGTATTGAATGAGTTAATCCTTATTATTAATACGAAAGAAGCTCTGTCTGCCTGTTTGTATTTACGTTACATGACATGTTAGCGTTGGAGTCCCAGAAATTCATATGTTTACTAAATAGCTTATTGGCTGTGAGAGAAGGACAGGCAAACCAACGAGTGATCTTATAAGGGTTCCGTTTTTTTCATACATGACTGAATGAAGACGTAACTAATTAATAAAGCCTATTATAATGATAAAGATTATTTAAATGAAACAATATAATTTAGATGCACTAACTATATCATCCCTTAGTGTCCCATGGGTGTCGTAAGAGGCGACTAAGGGACTTGCCAGAGAATGGGCAGCAGCATTCTCAGTGCTTTTGGAACAACCGTACTGCGATCGCCAACTCGCCTGCCAAGCGTGGCGATTATGGCAAAACCCCCTTATGTCGATGTGGCTTTGGGGGAGGCCCATGTCCAGCAGTGGTCGTCATACGGCTGAAATGATGATGATGATGATGATGATGCACTAACTATTAAAATATGAAACTATTATTAATAAAATATATGACATTGCATGTAACAAACAAACAAAAAAAAAATTAAAAAAATTAATAATAATAATTATTTTTTTTATTTTAAATTGCAATTCAAATTCAAATTCAACACATATTTGCACACCTATTAAGGTAGAATATGGCAGTAAGAACTTTTGTTGCATGTAACACGTCATGTACTTATGTACCCATAGTCCAGCAAGTAAATTACCTATTTGATTTGATTTGAAAAAACGGAACTCGAAACTCGGAACTTATAAGATCACTCGTGGTTCGGTATACGGAACCCTAAAACTACAAAAAACGAACTCGCGGACAACAGCTGGTAAATTAATATATTTGCAACCCAATATGGTAGAAACAGCTTGTACTAGGCTGTATAGGCTCCGCTGCCAAACACACCTAGTCGGTATAAATTATCTGGTCGTTTTGCATTTACAATGGAGATAAAACCAATGAGTGATTTATTGTTTTTACTAGAGTAACATGCAATCTATGTGCTAGGGATATGGAATATGGATTAACAGTAAGTGTGTCTTTTCAGCTAATGTTTTCGCTTACAATTTTTAGGGTTCCGTTTGACCCAACGGGTTAAACGGGACCCTAAAACTGAGACTTCGCTGTCCGTGCGTCCGTTCGTCTGTCACCAGGATGTATCTCATGAACCGTGATAGTTAGCCAGTTGAAATTTCTACAGATTATGTATTTCTGTTGCCGCTATAACGACAAATACTAAAAACATAATAAAATAAATATTTAAGGGGGCTCCCATACAAAAAAGTGTTTTTTGCTCGTTTTTATAATGGTACGGAACCCTTCGTGCGCGAGTCCGACTCGAATTTGTCCGGTTTTTATTTTCTTTCAGTGGCATACAAAAAAATACAATGTCCAGCCGGACTCAATAGATAGCCGAAATCTTTAATGTTCTCGGTGCGTTTCGGGTATCTTAACTAATTAAGTGCATAACACCATCTTTTTCAGAAAAAAGTTGTTGATTAATACCACCTTTCCTAGAAATTACAATACTGTGTACCAGTAATGCTCTATTCATAAATGCATTACTCTTTTTTGTCAACGGCCTAGCCTTTTTAAATATGTTTGACTCGGCTTCCAGTCTAACCGGATGTAGCTGTATTTGACATAGAGTGACAGCCTATCTGACCTCTACAACCCAGTTAATACTGGGTAATACGATACCCCTTAGTAAGACTGGTTGTCAGACTTTCGGGCAACTGACACCTTCTAACGACTATCAAAGATCTAAAAATTACAACCGGGACCAACGGCTTAACGTGCTTTCCGAGGCACGAAGTAAACTTGGTATTTTATGGGTGCTCACCCATCCACGGACTATCTGAATTATTATTTAATGATTACGATGAGGGGCTGTTATTATTTACCACGAACTCCTCTATATGCATTACTCTTGCAATTTTATGCTGGCTTAGGGTTACCTAGGCCGTCCCGGGGCAGCGGAAGACCGGGGCAGCGGAAGTCGCATTCGTGCCCGCTGCCCCCCGACGCAAGTGTGCGAGGGAACACCGGTGTGGTTTTAGTCAGTTGGAGTCTGACAGACCCCTCCGCCCTCCCCAGGCGGAGGACATCCGTGAGGATTTCCAGATCGTCAAAAAACAAAAAAAAAGGGTTACCTAGGCTCTTATAAGAAATTCAAAATTGACTCTAGTTTTACAGTTTGCCCGTTTGCCCTAATCAACATCATCATCATCATCATCATCATCATTCATCATCTTGTCATGAGAAGTGAATAAAACCTAGCTCAGTATTTCCCAGATCATGGAGGAATTAATGAATGAAAAGGAGATGTTTGATTTTGGGCTACCACTATGTACACTACATAGATAAATAGGAAAAAAATAGAGGAATATCATAAAAATACAAAAAAAATAATCTGAAGAAGGGTATAGTCGTACAATAATTATCATTTGAAAAGTTTTTTACTCCGATAACCCTAAGCCGTGACAGTTGTTTTACGTTTGACGACTTTGACAGTTTTAAGAAGTGCCGTCTTTGAGTCTTTCTTTGCATTGAGTTTGGATTGAATTTGTTGTTTTGTTCAACCAAACCAAACAAAACAAACCAAAACCCGAGATTTTCGAAATTCCAGTTGTTTTGTTTTCTAAAGCAGTTATGACAATTACATTAGATTGACGTGTATCGTAATACACGTCAATCAAATGTCATTGTCAAAATGACATTTTTCGCCTGCTGATCACGTGCTGATCTGATCCACCATGTTTAATTTTTATGTTGTGTTGCTCTCTTTGACCAAGTTAATTTGAATATACATTAAAACGAAGTGAAATTAAAGAAAATTGATACTAAAAAACGGTTACTGTATTATTTAGCAATATTTACATATAGTGTACATAGTGCTAGCCCAGGCTCCATACATTTCTGGAACATCTCCTTTAATGACTACAAACTGGTTATTAAAGCTTTCATAGAAATCGGCGTCCGTTCATTTGTTACAACTTTTATTAACTGCAACATTGAAAAGGTTATCACTTAACATGGCTTTAGGCTCCCTAACTGGACGTTGATCGAGTTTATAGCTATTAAGATGGCGGTAGGGTGCCCCACCTGTCATGACTTTTAAAGTGAAGTCTGTCATGGATGCTTGTCATACTACTGCTGGGAAGTCTAATATAGTATGATCACCAAAAGTCGGAAGTAGGTAGAGTTATTTTTGTACTTGCATTCGATGCAAGTACAAAAATGACTATTAACTACTAATGTTGATATTAATATGGATCTTCCCTTGCGTGTGCGCATTGGAATTTTGCAACTTCGGACATCCGATGTCGGATGGTTTAAATTGTGTAAAAGTAAATAACTTTTTTATTTAATAAATCACGAGATTTTTCTGCTCTTTAAAATTAATCTCAGGATTTGAGGCATATCCACTTTATTCTTTCGCTGTATGAAATCAGTGTAAGTACACAAATAACTCTACCTAATGCCGACCTCTGATGATCACTTTACACTGTGCAGTTCAAGATGGCGTTGCTTGTCAAGAAAAGCATCGATACGTCAAACTTGCTATATTTATTTTAGTGCTGTGTTTTTCCACCTGCACATATAAGTCGGTTGAAGTGTATTTTAGGATTTTAAGTTCCTAATCAAAAATGCACATTAGGGCAATGTTTGAAAAAATATTTAAATTACATATTTTGATACATATTTAAGAATTAAGAGACAGAAATTGATCACTAAGTACTAACGTTGCTAGCAATTTAACTACCTGGATATTTTTTTAGGACCATCTATTTTTTACATGCTTTAATAAAAAATCTAACACTGTATAGATTTTTCTTCTAACAATAAATAAAACAGGTTTTAGTTCATAAATTAGAATAGAAATAAAACATAATACAATATTAGTATAGCCCATTAAAGTTAAACATTCAGATAATTAAAAACAGTTAGAACAGATAAGTTAAAACAGCATAATAACCTTAATTTATGCAAAGTAATAAGAATTAAAATTAAATAATTGGACTACAAGAAGTATTAAAATAATTATAAGTAATAAAATTGCTAATAGTATAAAATTATACACAATTTTATATTAATGGTCTATCACACAATCAGTGAAGAAGATGTTTAGGGATTAAATGATAACTGGAAAACTACTTGGTAAAAAGAATAAGAAATTTTAGAATGATTAATTTTGTTTATCAACAATTTGTTACCCGGCAAAATCACAGAGAATGTTTTTCGTGAAACCGTTTCCGTCGGCAAACAAATAGCATTCATAAACAAAGTATAATAAGGAAGATATCACCATCCATCAGTTTGTGGAATAATTTAACAATCATTATTTTGTCCGATTCATTATCTACAATAACAATTAATTTTGCAATAAATTTAATTAAAAATCAAACGTGATTTGCCAACGTTATAATGCAAGGTAACGCAATTAATATGAAGAAACAGTTTTTTTATGCGAGTTGCTTGATAACTAACAACGTTAATTGCATTATAGTAATAGCAAATTAAAAAAAAAAGAAATTAAATAAAACAATATAATTAGTGACATTAGTAGATATAGAAGTGTAAGATATATTTTTCGCACTCACAGTTAAACGACGCGGCGGGCAATAGTCTCCCTTGCTGTATCACTAAATCTAATAAAGTTAAACACTCAATTCCAGATATGACCGAGTAATTAAAGAACAAGCAATTAAATGAAAACATCAATTAATTAGAAGGGGAGAGGCGAGCGGGCGCGAGGCTGCGGCACTCACAACTGGTTTGAAGAAACGAACGCAGCATGCCTCATCCATAATTCAAATAAAACATGGGCCCCAGACCCCGCCCCTGCGGTACGCCGGCCAATAGCTTACACATCGAGCACACTCCGCAACTCCGCCTGCTATAAACTTATTTCCCCACCTTTCCTATTTTAAATTAGCCCTATTCGATTTCGCCAATAAATTAATACGTGCCGATAATATCATCCCGCCGCAGCCGACGGTATCCAACGTCGCAGATGTAATTGCTCTTGGGTGCCGATTGATTATTTGCAATATTCAATTAATAACAAACGTGATTTCACCGATCACGACCCGAGCCGGTCTTTCGACTATAACAAGAGTAATTTTTAATGTATTAATTGACAAATTGAATTTCTGAGAAGATAGAAAGCAATTACAACGTTCGATTGATTTTTTCAAAGTGGGTAATCAATTTCGAATCGTTACCGCTACCGGTAAAAAACGATCGACGTGGATCGGTAGCAAAACTAATTTGGCTTTGAACATAGTTGCTATTATACAAATGAATTCGGCGATTTGTTTTGACGTATCAAAACGGAAATTCTTAGTTACTAAGCGTTATTGCTTTATCAGTATCAATATTTTACAAAAGCGAATTGACACAAAGATTAAAATGGGATGCTGGCCTCGACTCCGGGTTCACTGGCGGGCCAGTCACGAGCTCGACCACTTTATGCACATTAACTAATTTATTTTCGGAGATTTTGCTTGACGACTGACGTTCGACTTAGTCCTCGTTGATAAGAAAATTGAAATGGTTAAAAGGATTTTGATGCCTCGGCTGGATGATTATTCATCCTCGATTGTTTGGCTTACACAATGTCTCCGCTTTAAGCTCGATGCAAATACAAAAAGGCTTAACCGATCGCTTCGTTCCTTTCCTGTATTCATACTGTCTTACACATGCAATTGTTAAGCGAAGCTTTCTTTATGAATTGCTGTTTCAATTTCGAGTAAAATATTTGAAAGGTGGCAGTAGGGACAATGACAAATAATGAATGCTTTATCATTATGCTTCATTGTCATTGCGAACAACAAAAGAGTTGCAGTAGGCAATTACTCGCTTACGTAAAGCTTTTTCTTTATTGGCACCACTAATTCATTTTCGGGGGAGCTTCATTTTTTGCTTTTAGCATTGTTTGTTGGTACAATTTGTCAGTTTGTTGTCCTTTTGAGGTTCAGCCGATAGACGATGGAAAAAATGTGCCCCTTTTCGGAAGTTGCTAATGATAAGGCGCCAGAAGCTTTGTTGTTTTTTTTTTCCGTCTGTGGTGTGAATTAGAACTATGATTGCTTCGTATTTATTATTGGCTAAAATATATAGTTTGGTCTATTTTCATCCTTATGTCAGTGAAGTTGAGACAATCCTTGGGTTTATCGATCGCATTGGTATCTTGGTCTATATTTTGCGGTTTCTGAGTTGATGACACGTGGCGGCGCGGCGAGTCAACACACAGTCGGCATTTAATAACAGGGCGAAGACCTCTGTCGGTGTGGTCCGGAAGTCGAGATTGTCATCATGAGACGTTTCGGGAACATTTTTATTATCTTCTTCCGGAGATTCGTTTTCTATTACTGATATTAATGCTAACGGCACGTAAAGTAATGTAGTTTTGATTATTTAGGTTCACAGAGATTTCAAAATCGTGCAAATTGTTTGTACAGTAGCGTTGTAAAAGTTGGTAATTATGGACTCATTTTGTGGATTCACAATTTATCCACAATTACTATGTAAAGTGTGTATCCAAATTACTCTTAGATGTTAGTTATATGAGCAATTAGCAAAAGACTTACATTCGCTGCACATAATAACATTTATTGTACAACAGGATGTAGTACTTTTATCTATGACATCTAAAATCAAGGGTTCGCTTCTAATTACAATAATTTTAAAACAGATTCAGTGTTGGTGTTTAATTGAGCTTTATAATGCAGTCTTATAATATTACAAGTGTAAACAGAATATTAACGGGAAGCTATCGCCCGGAATTAGTACGAAACGATTACACAGATAGGGATCTCCTCCCTTATAATTGTTATTTTACTGTCGTTAACGCGCGCTACGTGAATTTAGACACGAAATGCCACCTCATTTACTTCCAGCCCCTCAATGTCATTTACGGACATGATAATTTCATTTTCCAAATTACATTATAGATGTTTATCTTGAACAACGACAGTGGTAATAATGTTACGAGGCTAAATTGTGGGACCGTTAAAACGGTCGGTGCTGAGGCGAAGAAGCGTTAAAAAGACGGTGAAAAACAAACTAGACTATTTACTAAAGCGTCACTAAATGTAGTCCAATAAAGTTTGTATAGGCTGTAATGCGGTGCGGGGCAGGCGTGCCGCGCGGGCGCACGCTACCACCCCCCGCGCGCCATACCCCCTCGCTCCGCCGCGCCCGCTACCGTTCCGCTAAACAAACTTCACGCAGAGACGCCAAATCGATTCTCCACGTTCGCATCTCCGCCGCATCGTCCACCTAATAATCCTAAATCACTTTTTTATCACCACCGAGATATTGTTAACGGATCGACTATGAAATTATAGCCGCAATCGGCGTCCCCTTGTTTCCGCTCCGCTCCCAGAGGACCCAGCCGAACGGTGAAAATCTGTTAACTCATAAATTCATTATTCCCAAATCGGTTCTGCATTGTTTCTGATGAACATCTTTGTCTGCCAAATTGGCGTAGACGAATCCTTCCCGAATTTGGGCAAGTGTTACGGCAACTGGCTGAAATTAGATTTTTGATATAATAAGGAGGGGTTGAGGTGGAACTAAATACATCATCAATATGTTAAGTATCGTCCGTCAGGTGACGTGATGTGGGTGTTCCGGTAAACCAGAGAAATGTGGAGTCACCTAATGGTAGAAAATTGAGAACACTACTCCAAGTGATTACAAAGTTTATCGAACCCAAGTTTAATCAACTATTACTGAAAGAACGGAAAAACGAGGGTACGTAAAAAACAAAGATGGCGGTTTGTGGGCAATTTGAATGGTCGTCCATTGAGCGGAGTGAAATGGAGCGGCGCGCGCGCAGCCGCGGTGACACGAGCACGAGCCACGTACCAGACAGAGATTCGCAACATTTTTTTACTCTATATTTTATAGAACGCGATTTACTTAAAGACACATTTGATGCGCTTTAACTATGGCGAATCGGATGAAATATCGATTTCTTTGAAATATCGCATGAAGAATAAATAAGTAAATACTGTAAATCAAGCAGTTGATTTATTTCGTGACTATTAACTAGAAATACATACGAAGTCTCCTATTTAATCGACAGCGGACGTTAAAAAATGTGGCACGCTATTTTAATGGTCCAATTTAGACCGTCACGTCATACATTTAGGACAGTCTATTACACTTATCAAGAGGCCATTTGATTTCAAATTTTCATCGTAGGTTTTTATAGGAACTGAATTGGAAAATCTCGCTTATTTACACCGCGTATAAAATGTTGAGACCCACTGCCAACAATCACAAACGACTAGCAATACAAACACAATTTTCATTGAAAGCAGCAAAAGAAACCATTTGAGGTTTGTTCTGTACGCACTAGATAGGCGCACTTTTTGTTGCGCCTCGCCGGATGCGGTTCAAGTGGCCCTAGCAGTACGTCTCTGATGTGTATATAATTTCAAGTTAATTGCTCGCTAAACAACTTTATAATATATGTCATTATAATTGTATCAACATTAGCACGATTTGTTTTAGATTTAATGACATCATTAGGGAGAGAAATACCAGGCCCCTCAGAAAGTATTGCGAAAAAAAGTTTTTATATATGGGAGACTGGCCAGTTATTATGTTTTTCGAAAATATGATTATTTATAAGTAAAAATAAGTAAGTTCCAATTTCAAAATTTCCCTCCACATTTTTTGCGAGTTAATTCAAAGTATTGTGTCTCACTGAAATATGGATCTGCGCCGGGAACATTTTAGAGCTATGATTTTATACGATTTCAAGTGTCGCCTGAAACCGGATGAATCGTACGATAGACTTCAAATGGCATTCATGGATGAAGGCCCTTCCAAGGCAACCGTGTATCGTTGGTATAACGAATTCAAGCGCGGTCGACCAACTTTGGGGGATGACGAAAGAAGCGGTCGCCCTTTGACGGCTGTTACCGAAGAAAACGTGCTAGCACTGCTAGCAGTGAAAAATTTAATCCAAGACAATAGGCGAATTACATATCAGGAGATTCAACACATATTGAAGATTGGATCGGGAAGCGTTCACGAGATTCTACACAGCCATCTTCGCGTGAGGAGGATAGTATCACGCTGGGTGCCGCACAACCTCACCGATGCTCAGAAGCAGGCCCGGGTGGAATGGTGCCGTGATATGCTTAACAAATTTGAAGCAGGCTCGTCTCGGCGTGTTTACGACATCGTTACAGGTGATGAGTCCTGGATTTATCAATACGACCCAGAAACCAAGCGCCAGTCGACTGTTTGGGTGTTTCAAAATGAGCCAACGCCTACCAAAGTGAAGCGATCTAGAAGCGGGGGTAAGATTTTGATCGCTAGCTTTTTTAATTTGACTGGCCACTTGGTATCAATTCCCTTACGGGATCAAAGAAGCATTAATGCCGAATGGTATACTTCCAAATGTTTGCCAGAAGTTTTCTCTGTTATAAGCAACAAGCGACCAAACACAGGGCTCCGCGGGCTACTGCTCCACCACGACAATGCACCTGCGCACACCGCACTCAAAACGAGGGACTTCCTGGACAGCACGCCAGTCAAACTCCTGGGTCACCCTCCTTACAGCCCTGATCTAGCACCGTGTGACTTCTTTTTATTCCCAAAAATAAAAAATCAGCTCAAAGGGATACAATTTTCGTCGCCGGAAGATGCGCTGGCTGGGTTCGAGCAGGCTGTAAACGAGGTGTCTGCGGCGGACTGGAAAAAGTGTTTTGAAAACTGGTTTAGGCGCATGAATCTTTGTATAGAGGCTGGTGGAAAGTACTTTGAAAAGATTTAATAAAAATATATGTACGTATAGAACAATTTTTTTTAGTTTCGCAAAACTTTCTGAGTGTCCCACGTACTGTGATCTTGGGAGGAGACGATGTTGATTTTCATGGGGCACTTTTTTATTGCCGGACCGATGATTTTCTGTGCAGAATCCTTTTGATAAATTACTCGCTATTTACCGATTTTAAGCATTGATGAGAGATAGAGAGCAGCGGTGGCCCAGTGGTGGCAGCCCTGACTTACGAGCAGTAAGCCATGGGTTCGAACTAATTTATTTCATCACAACTGCTCTAAAAAACGGTGAATAAAAACTTCGAGAGGAAACCGGCATGTCCTAGAACTAAAAATTCGAAGACATGTGACATCTACCAACCCGCACTGGGCCCGCGTGATCGATTACAGCCCACTCCTTTTCATAAAGAGGAGGCCTGTGTCCCAGCAGTGGGAACATTTGAGGCTGAAGATGATGATGGTAATGAGATCACAATTTCCATTAATAATGTTGAAAGAAAAGTTTATGAACATTTATAACAAACAGATAAAAGGTAAATAAAAGCGAAATAACACCAACCTACAAGGGTTATAAATGTCTAAGCAGGATTACCTAATAAAGTAAGGTAAACTTTATAGTTTTAAGATTCAGTACTACGAGCGCAAAGCATCTGGACTCACACGATAGGCGTGATATAACTGTCGTCTAAGGTCAGGAATGCAGCAGTTATTGTAAAAGCAGATATACAAACTTTTTATATGAAACGTAATTGGTGTGGAAATGATATCATCATCAGCCTATTATGTTCCCACTGCTGGGACACAGGCCTCCTCTCTATGAGAGTGAGTGGGCTGTAATCTACCACGCGTGCGCAGTGCGGGCGGGCTGGTAGATGTCACATGTCTTCGAAGATTTTAGTTCTAGAACATGCTGGACTGCTGGTTTCCTCACGATGTTTTCTTTCACCGTTTTTGAGAGAAGCGGTGATGAAATAAATTACACAAAGTAATGCGCCTGCCTTGGTTCGAACCCACGGCTTACTGCTCATAAGTCGGGGCAGCTATCACTGGGCCACCGCTGCTCGGAAACGATATCAAAAACATGAGAAACTGTTCTCCAAAACCATAGAAGATTTAGGTAAGGTCTCTGTCGATTATTGAGTTTTCAATTGTCAGATAATATACGAGTATTTGCCCAGCTTACAAATCGAATATTTTAATGGAATAAGACGTAGACTTACGTTAAGATCGCTTCTGATGGAAGCTCTATGATTTTCCAGTAAGTATGTCCAATATGACAAGAGAAATTTTATAAACGAATACATAAACTCACGCCTATTTTCCGTGGGGGTAGGTAGAAACCACAGACCACACCACCTGTTCCTTCTTAGCCCTTTGTGTTCCAGGGCCACGGCATCTCTTTCGAACAGTCCCGTAGCCCTGGCAGGCATCGGCCCTCTCGGACTCATTCCGATTTGCTGACATCTCCATGAGGCGCGCGTGGAACACGAACGCGCCGTCGTCGGCACGGCCTGTCGTCATAACACGGATGGACGGTGAGCTAGCCCATTATTCACCGTCCACAGGCCCGACCTGCTTGCTACGTTCCTTACATTCTCATTTCGCCTCGTCCACGTTCATATATCTGCTGGCCTACCATGACGTTTTAAAGCAGTATTGTTTTACTCTTATTCCAATGTGGGAAAAAGACGGAGCTATACAGGATGTCTAGCACCATCTATTTCTCACACTGGAAAAGGAGTAGAACAATAATGTTTTAAGACGTCATGGTAGGCCAACTGGTCCTAAACACGCACGTCGAGAAATTTCATGTAAAACTGAAATAAGTTACTGTGCGTCGCTCAAGTATTATCGTGGTTCGGCCTTATTTTCCTCTAGCTATATCTTGTACTATATTTCCTTTACCACATAATTAAAAACTTAACAAGGTTCTGCAACATTAAACCGCTAACTACATACCCTGGCCTACTTAACAGACAATCGTCCATCATCTTTACTGTTTCCCTTTTCACAAGTTCGAAATGTCTTGTCCACAGCCATGTAACATGTCTATAAATATTAAATTGTTATTGCTGGCAATAAATATTGGTTATTGTGGCACTCGCTAGATCCGTGCTTGGCGGCCATTAACATAGACTATAGAAGAGCCATAGACATAATATAATCCTGTGGCGGTCAGTGAAGTAATGACTTATTTTAGTAAGTCCACGATCAAATGAGGTTGTTACGTGTGGAACGATTACTGGTCATTACCTTTTGTTGTTTCTGTTTTTACACCCCCTGTTTGTTATTTCCTCGTTTCCTTTGCTTGAAATGTGGGTTAGCGCCCCAAGAAAGATCTCGTTAAGTGCTGTTTTAAGTAGGGGCTGAATTATTTATAGTGCAGTAGGAGCGTAGACAAACTGACGTTCTATCTATAATTGCGAAAGTGGAAAAGTAAAAAGGTCCCTATTGGATTGTCATAAACTACCAAAAAGCTTGTATATACATAGATTTATTTGTTTTATTGTTGAATATACATAGATTTTATACATGTACGAAACTATGAAGACTCCCGAGCGCTCAGTTGGCAGACATTTTTTGTGAGATTGAAAAAGCTCTTCTTCGGATAAAATTAATTCTTATACTAGGAAAATTCTACACAAATCTTAAACTAGGAAAATTATTCGTTGAATTTTTGGGTGATACATCAAAAACAAAACAGGATGGATGCAGAGTAGATTTATAATATGATATATATTTTTACGACACTTTCAGGTTTGACATTTCCTCGAACATACCGTTCGTTTCGTCGTCCGCAATAGAAAATTCGTGTCAAAAACTTGAACAAGAGTTTATTCGGGTAGAAAGTGCGTTTTGTTTTTAACACGAACTTTTTATTTAGTATCATGTTTGATGTTAATTTTACAATTTTATCTATATTTTTATTTTAAAAAAAGTTGACATTTAATTTTAATTGCCATTGGAACTTATAAAAGTCGTAAATAATTTCGAAATTATATCAGCTAGCTCGTGACTGTTTTACAGATTAAAGTACTTACTAGGTAATAAATCATAAATAAATAATGTTGTATTTTTAATATATTTCTCAAAACGTCTTGTTTGTCATTCGAATATTTTCTGATATTAAACATGTTAAAAGCACATGAAAGTACATATTTACATATTTTATTATGGAATGTAAAAAATATTTCTTTCTTTCAGACACATTCATATTAGCAATATCATGTTTAATGCATTAGAAAATAAACTTGTAATATTAATTTTATAGCTATTTTTGTAAAGGGCAAACTCTTAATTCAAAGTGTTAGAACTTGCTGGGTAAATTCTTGGTCGGAGATATTCCTTGGCCATTCAAAGGTGTTTCTTTTTACGTCATAGGCCTTTTGTTCGAAAAAACATGCAGCATGTGAAGGTTTTTTTATGGCGTCTGTCTGGTCAACCTAGGAGATTGCCGGCTTAATCGGACTATCCTGTGGGTGCCTTGAGTGACAGGCCTCCAGCTAGGGCAGTATGTGAAAGCAAGGCTTCTTTCTTTATATTCTCTAACAGGAAAAAAACCTTCAATTTTCTCGACCACAGCATTAATCTAAAACCGATTTTTAGGCACTATAAATACCTACCACATTGCCACATCGCTATAATAAGATACAAAAATTCATACATCAATATTCAAACAGCCAATCACCAAGCCAGATCTAATGCCTAATCTTCCAACTATTTTTATTGCCCCAATAAATTGATATTACGAAAGCCAATAGGCTATAACAAACTTTCAAACAATAGTAACTATGGCTGTGCATTATTAAGCAATTTTGGGAGCCATTAATCCAATAACAGGGGTAATAATATATTTGATAACGATGTTATTAGTATTATTTCTTTGATCGTTGTTATGATAAGTCCAGATTGGATTGGTTTGTGATCGAATATTATGTGATTATTGTATTGTTTCGACAGCGTTCGTAAAGAGGTCTAATTTTGCAATGATTGTGTGAAGAGAGCGGTATTTTAGAATCAGATCAACCGACGCAATTTTGTAATGATGACTTTTTGAGTTCAGAAATGATTTAAGTTCAGCACTTAAATAAATATTTATTTTTCTTTCTTCTTTCACTTAACCCTTAGAAAGGTAATCTCCCTTTAAAGGCCACAGTCAAAATAGTTTTTTCTGCAGACACAAATGATACAATATACCAACTAGGTGGACAGAGTGATCTTATTAAAGTATCCAGACGAAACTGGACAACCATGACACAAAACCTCGAAAATGGAGAGATGTTGAAGAGACCTTAGGTCAGCATAGGGTGAGCAAAGGTTAAAGAAGCAGAATACAGAGAGCAGCTCAAGCTCGCTGCCCAACCTCAAATTGTTACCTTATTAAATAGCAAAGCTTAAACAAGATAAGACAATAGAATAGCTTACAATATGACCTACAACTAGGTTAAAAAGTACTATTTAGCAGTGATTCCCCTATGTATACGCCTCACGGCATTTCATACAAACTTTCAAGTCCTTATTTTCCGAACACATAAGCAGGATGCATAGGTCTAAAAAGTAACTATTAATTATTTTCGAAAAATAGTGTTACAGCTAAATTAGACTGACTAAAAATTATCAACAGAAACAGAAATTTCCATTTTTTTTTTTTTTAAGCGCATTTCAAAAATGTTTTTAGTAACTTTTTAGACCGATGTATCCTGCTTATGTGAATGAAGTTTCATTAAAAACGGTCCAGTCATTTCGGAAAATAAAGCCTTGAAAGTTTGTATGAAATGCCGTAAGGCGTAAACGCGTTTAAGCTTTGATTAGGGGAGTTCAAGAAAGCTATTGAAAAACATAAGACAGAGATCAAGACAGCTTAAGTTATCGTTAACAAAATGCCAGAGACCCACCACACTTAGAACATTTTATAACAACTTAAGTCCTCTTTTCGGCCCTCCTAAACATGACACTGTAATCATTCCCAAAAACCTTCATAATTCGATCATACGGGAGCATAATCGTCAACTGTTACGGTAAGCAGTAACTAATGCGGTTTTAATACTGGATAGTTCAGTGAACGGCAATTTGGATGGCGAAAAAAAGCCATTTGGTTGCCCAAAGCGTGGGGCTTAATGGCTAACTAATTATTTGTCGCCATTTTGGAATGAAGGGTTAAATAAACGTGGTTTTTTGGTTGGAGTCGTGTTTTCAATTCAATTGTGGAGGTCTTTATTTTAGGTATGTTTCCGTTTTGGTGCATTGACAGTTGTTAAGAGCCCACGTCACCGTTAAGCTAAGCTACATTGAATTCTATCCGTATTTATTAAAAAAGTGATTTCTAGATGTTTTTTTTTCTTAGTAAGAGGAGCTCCTTTTAAGCATTATTTAGAAAAATAACTTACCAGAAATAAGTCAAACTTTTAGTATCGTCGGTTTCGTTAGATAAGTCTCTAAGACAACGTACTGACCAAGCTTTCAAGTAATCTTAAATTCGACTTCAGTAAGAAATCACTTTAGAAATCACAATAAAGGAGTAAAGAGTAGACTCTTTCCGAAGATCAGCAGAATTGAATGTGTTTCACGGAAAGCTTATGCTTAAATAGCATATCATCATCTGCCTGGCCTTTTCCCAAACTATGTTGGGGCCGACCCCAACATAGTTTCCAGTCTAACCGGATGCAGCTGAGTACCAGTATTTTACATGAAGCGACTGCCTATCTTACCTCCACAACCCAGTAACTGGGTAATACGATACCCTTGGTAAGACTGGATGTCAGATTTTCGGCTTTTGCACGCGTAGCATGACCGCTGCAGAAACGGGCTATGTCGACGGAAGAATCGACAAACTGATACATTGTCAGTGTCTATCTGTCAAATAATATGTCAATTCTTCGGTAGACAAAAATCGTTTCTACAGTGCTCATGCTACGCGGGCTGACTACTCGTAACGACTGTCAAAGATCTACAAATGACAGCCGGGACCAAAGGCTTAACGTGCTTTCCGAGGCACAGAGGAAACTCGGTATGTAAGTATGGTCACCCATCAACGGACCAACCTCGGCAAGCGCAACTTAACCTTAAAGATGGACCCGCGCGGCTGTTATTATTTAGACACGAGCTCCTCCATGATTGAAACATATTGAGGAGCATGAGGATGATTGCTTGTGAACCTGGGTTTGTGTGTCGGGTCAGGCAAATTGTTTTTTTGGGTTTTTCCATAAGGATTTTTTCAGTAGCAGTCACGGAGTCTGGAATTGTGCCCGGTTGATGGCAATAGGCTCACCCCCTATTACATGGGACTTAAACATAACTGACGTAATGTGGGTGAACTTTTAAGTACACCTCTGCCTAATCCTCGGGTATTACAGGCATTATGTTATGTGAAACATATTGATCACACCTGTTGAATTCTGTATTGAACATGTACTCTATAGAAATTAGGATACTTAATCATCATCATCAGCCTATAATGTTCCCACAGCTGAGAAACAGGCCTCTTCTTTATGAGAGGGAGCGGGCTGTAATGAACCACGCGGGCCCAGTGCGGGTTGGTAGATGTCACATGTCTTCGATTTTTTAGTTCCAGGACATGCTTCCTCACGATGTTTTCCTTCACCGTTTTTGAGGGCAGCGGTGATGAAATAAATTACACAAAGCAATGCGCCTGCCTGAGTTGGAACCCACGGCTTACAGCTCGTAAGTCGGGGCTACCACCACTGGGCCACCGCTGCTCTCCTATACTTTATCAGACTTTCTATTTTCAGCCATCTGTCTAAGCCCACCATATTGTATAACTTAAACCAGTAAAAAATAAAATCTAATGTATTCCGAACTAATAGTGATGTAACGACACAAAGGTCAGTAATTCGACGGCCATGCGTTTAGTGAGGTGCCACAAATTGATTCTTATTATGGGTTCCGTATACGAATTAGGAAGGGTTGAAAGTTTTTAGGGTCGATTTCGTGATTATGTTTATTATGTGTTTTTTTTTTGTGGTACCACAAATTGCGATTCATGAAGTTGCTGGGGTAATAAAATAAAATTTAAGAACGTTGCGCTTTCTTATAGTCCATTTGTAATTGTTTTTTACTGTCGAATCACGGTCCAAATATTTGCGCCAAAACTATTGTATTTAGCAGTGATTGTTATTTTACAATAATAGATACTAAAGGACCTTACTTGTATACTTATATACTTACTTAGGTCTACAAGAGAAAAACCTAATTATCCACTAGCATTAGACATGGTAGATTATACATAACCTAGCAGAACCTTGTCTGCAAATTAGATAGATTGAGTTATTTATATCGCATTGTTGCTTTAAATTACTATACTATTATTGTTGAGAAAACAAATAAAAAAAAATGTACAAAAACTGAAATAATTTCAATGTTTAATTCAGTTAGGTATGTACAGATTATGATTTGGAAAAACTTTTCGATTTTAGGAATTTGAAAAATTATAAAGAAACTAGAATTCGAAACCAAAAATACGATGGCTGGACTGTGTGAAGAATGAAATGACAAAAAGGGGGTGTCTGATGAGATGACGAGTAATAGAGACGTATGCAAAAAAAAACATGCTGCGCCGAGCCTAAATGAATTGCGATAAGCAAATGGCAAGAGCTGAAGCTAGTTAACATACCATAGGACTACAACAATAAAAAACCTAATTACAGTAAATTATCAAAACAAATGTGCGACGTTATTAACGACGCAATTTGTTTAATTACAAGCACAGCTCTTATTACGTGCACTCTTGACACAAATATTATAATAATTCCAACGGAAATCATAGTCGTAGCAAAGAAGAACAATAATCAAGCGATTCCTATCAGAAACAGTGTGACAATCATGTAAGTCGTCCTTCATGTAACCTGTGCCAAATCGCATTTTAATTAGGCAGATAAGGCTCGCCATTAGCTAGCAAATTACCCGAAGAGCTGTTTGTTTTATTTTATTTCTCCTTATCTGTTAATGTTGCATCTTGTACTTTAAATTACCGGAAAACGTGCGAGGTGGCAGTGGGAGCGGAGCGGTTTGAAGTGATGGAGCGATTTGATTCGAATTTTGCTGAAAGTACTGAAAAAGAACGTAACGATGGGTTGTGTAGAAGACGATAATGGCTAGAAAAAAAAGGCTCAAGAGAAGTATGAGTAGAGTAGTAGATGAATATAGAAGTAGGCTGGGCTGACCCCATATAAATTGGGATAGGGGCAATAGAATGTTGTTGTCTGAAAACAACTGTAAATTTTTATTACTCGTCACGTGGTGATTCTGTATCTAGAGTCCTTTTCATCCTATCCTACTAATGTTGCAAATGCGAAAGTTAGTGGGGACGTATGGATGTTTGCTAGTCTTTCACCCAAAAACTAATGAATGGACGTGGATGAAATTTGGGGCAGGGATAGATAATAGTTTGGAATAATACATAGAATACTTGTTATCCTGTTAGTACGATCCAATGGGACAGTTACCAAACAAAACGTGGTCGTAGCCATGGGTATAAGCTAGTTGAAAATAAAACAATTTGTGGCCAACAAAGCTCCTTTGTTATCATCAGATTTGCATTGTCGTCAAAGATTTCCATTAGAGATGGTCTAAGCAGATTATACTCGTAAGTACCATTAGAACGGATGGCCGATGGGGCCGAAAAGTTCTGGAATGGCGACCGCGAATCAGAAGACGATGCGTTGGAACCCCTCCCACTAGGTGGACCGATGACCTGGTGAAGGTTGTGAGGATCCGCTGGATGCGAGTCGCACGGAACCTGTCAATGTGGCAACACTTGGGGGAGGCTTATGTTCAGCAGTGGACGTCTTTCGGCTGAAATGATGATGATAATGATTAGATTGATATATTTATTCAAAAACAATACTAAAATACTTAATGATACAAAGTGACTGTATTATATTGATGATATGCTTAAAATAGTGATGGAATTGAATATCTCCTACCTACATCGATAATGAGCAACGAAAATAACCAATACATTAGTAGAAAAAATACATTGCCTCTAGTTTTGGTGTACAATAATGTTATATTTTCTAATAATAACGATAGCACCAATAGATATCAATACGACGATCCATTTCCAAATAACTCATAATAATTTAAAACCAATGATATTGAGGATGTAATTGCATTAAATTACAAAAAACAAGTTCAATTGGAAAAAATAACACATTTAGAATTACCCACCTTGGTTGTATTAATAAACGAGGCGATCGATACAAAAACTATGAATAAAATGTTACGTCCTTGTGAGTTGCGTGGTCATAGTTATATCCCTATAAAACTAAAGTCAGGTAATCTGATTTAAACTAAAGTCATGCAAAGCTAAATACAACTTCTATAAACGCGCATCAATTTGAAGCCATAGACAATAATAACTAAACATATTCCAAAAACCAAATAGCCATTAAACATTGCACTGACCATTCCCGCCAATTTCCGCCCGCTTACGATGAGACCTCGATCAAAGATGGCGGCAACAGTCATCAGACGCGTTCATTTTACAATATTTTATACACACATTCTATTACGATTGTGTGTACATTTTTTACATCATTTAATTTCCTGTACGCGATGGAGATTATTCTGATGTTGTTGTAATGTAATTTTATTTATTTAGTTACGTATGATCTTCAGTTTTTCCTTATTATAGGTTAGATTATAGGTTAGCTATTCAAAGAACTTATCGTGAATGCAACTTTATGTAAAAGCCACGGCTCAGACAGCTAATATATTTTATGCATCATTGATTTTCAAGCCAATAGTCTATTGTACTTCCGAAACTCTATTCTTAACTGTAACAAGTTTTCTTCCATTGTTTTTGCTAATAACCGTCGTCTCATAACAGTTTCTGTAACCAACTCTATCCGTTAAGTATTTTTAACTTTATTTGGGGCAGCTTCTGCTGTAATTTTAGATATGTGGCAGCAATGCTGATCTGCCCCCATATTCACAAACGCTTCTATTCGATGTCGATCGACGAGTTATATGTCTATCTCGCTCGCTTTCGTAATGCCAAAAAAGGTAGACATACGACTTGTCGATTGACATCGAATCGAAGCGTTTGTGAATACGGGGTTAGCCCACCCTCGCTCACTTTCATAATGCCAAAACAAGATAGATACTACTTATCGAATCGAAATTGAATCCGAGCGTTTGTTAATACGGGGGCGGTTATATTCGGGTTTCTAACGACTGCAGTAAGTATTTATAACACAACCGGGACCAACGCAGTTCTCTCCGAGTCTCTGAGAGGTAATGATGTAAGTATGTAGCAGATTAATCAGCCAATATTATTGCTACCTTATTGTCCAAACCTTCGAACTATTAGTGCTTCTTACAAACTACAGACATAAATTTCAAGCAATTTTATAATTTACTTCTTTTACTTTTAGGTTGAGTGCATTTCAGTCCCTCAACAAATTTGCAAGACGTAGTTCAGTTTCACTGTTCTTCAAGAGTCTGATGAGTGACTACAGCTCTCTGGTATTTTATTTTACGAACCTTACATTCTTCAACTGCTGACCACTATCCCTTATCACCGAGCTAGTACAGGAGTCCCTCCATCAACCATTGTGTAATGGTCAGACGGCATTATTTTTACGAGCTTCATAAGTGATCCTTTTTTATTTATTTTTAGTGCAAGGGACCGCGCGTGCGGCTCAAATGGGACCCTGTGATAACTCTCACTTTTAAATCCATGTCACTGTGTAAAGTCCTTTTCAAAAACAAAGGATTTTAATCCCTATTTTTCCTGTCATAGGGTTTATATCATTTTTGCATTGGTCCAGTACTTTAAATTCCAGAAACATAAGTCATTTGTTAAGTTATCAGCACTTTATTTAGAGTCGAGATTTTCTGAATATCAAAATGTTTGTTTTTCGATTCCGTGCGCGTGCTTCGGATTTTTCGAATGTTTTCGTTTCGGTTGTAAATTATTTGTGGTGATAGTTAAGGAGCCGTGTTTTTTGAATAATTTGATTGTAGACTCGTAAACATTTGGACATGGTTTCTTTAGTTAGAGGGTTAGTGCCCCTTGTCTTTGGGACCATGATTATCGAGACAAAAAACTCCTATCCTGTCCATGTCCTGTCTATTAAAAAACCAATAACTTTAGTACTGGAGATCTTTCAGTCATCTTATGAAGTGTTCACAAGTCAATACTTGAAAAGATAATTTGATCATTGCAGAGTTTAAACAAAACTAAGAAAAATGGCTGTCTAAAATAGACCTACGAAATGAATAATTAATAAATTATTAACTACTACATAAAAATGCTGATGAACATATTTCTTGCCTATGTGGCTATTAAACCTCAATATAATTTGTCTGTGTAAATAGATGAATATGACTAAATAATAATTATTAAAAAAAAATAAAAAAAAATAGTACTTATCTAAAAAGTTAATTTCATAAACATCTGCACGTAGGTAATTATGTTACCGTTTTATTATTTTTATAGTTATTGTAATCATTATAAAAAACCGTTGGCTATTGTCTAGTATCAATTTTCATACAAATTGTGTAACTTCAGTATATTTTTCAAACGTATCCTAGTTTTAATAATCATTAAACTTGACTAGGATTACTTACTGGCTAGGGAATGCATAATGCGAGTAATTACAAAACGTACGTTTGAAACAACACCTTTACACGATAATTTCATTCATAATTAGTTTTCTTTGGTATTATATCAGAATATGCTTTCGAAATCGTGCAATTTTTTCTAACCTCCGTTTTATAAAGACCTTTAACTTACATAAAATCTAATAGTTAGGCGAGGTCAGTTTAAAGTGGTAGTCAAGATTCTGCAATATTTTCTAAATATTAAAGTTTACTGGAGCAAAACAAACGCTTTTTAAAAAAAAATTGTAATGATAGGTTGTTTCCTTCTAACCGTATATTAAACTTTGTAACATTTTAATAAAATATTATAAAGATGTTAAAATTTTTAATGGCGATGAAATAAAAATTTCATAAATTATTACGAGGTAGTAATTAAAATGGTAATGATTACATTCAAGTACATACAAATACATCATTTTAATTATTCACATCGAATTAAAATTAACACTATTGTCAGTCTTAATAGCTTTTACGAGTGAGTATGTACTTAAGCATTAATTTACAAACTTGTGCAAAATGACACATCGTGCGTTATGTTTCTAGAGATTATAGGCGGTTTGGCCAGAGGAGGTATTGCCATACAACGTGGCAATGCCGCCAGTCTCTTGGGTACATTACTAGTTGAAAGAGTTGAGGAGGAGTTTTTTGATGCTATATTTAAGTTTGTTGGAAGTTTACGTAATTACTGTTTTTTTATGTATAGGTACGGTTTGATACAATAATTATTAAAGAAGATAATATTAATGATAGAACTCGATTCTGCGAAGAAAACCATTTTCGTAAAAAAAAAACTATAATTATTTAATTTACTTATAACAATCCAATCAAAATCCAATGCCCACGAATTTTATTGAAGGCATAATTAGCAATACCTAAGGAAAAATAATTTTAAAATAAAACCATTTTTATTCCTTATGATTGTATATTGTCAATGTTTTCCTATGTCTAGTCTCTGTCTAGTCATAAGTACTTATCCTTTTACAATTTTTATTTTATTTTTCTAAAAAATGGCGGCACTTTAATAATGTTTGCAAATACTTAATCCAGCGTCAATGTAACTAGCACCCTGTATTTAATGTAGGTAATTTTATAACACAATATTTAAAGTTAATAAAACTTAATAATTATATCCCTTGTAATTTGTATACTAAGTACGAACTACTAATCAATTATTAGATCCTCAATCACTTAAGCAATATCATCAAAATTAAAATCAAGGGTTGATTTTAATTTTTTCTTTTATAACTTTCCGGAGTCCCAAACGACTGTCTACTCATGTCTCAAATAAAAACACAGAAGCGTATATAATTTCAGCTGTAATTTTAATAATATACTAGTAATACGTGAGCCTGTTATTAAAGGCAAGTAACAATTCTTACATATACGGCGGGCAGGTGCGTATACGCAATCAATTATTAAGTATTGCGCTTGTACTTGAAACATCGTGTAGTTCCGTCATTTGTTCGTGTAATATTTTGTACCCTTGGATATTTTTTAAGGCGATTTTTGCTAAGGCGTTCGAATGGCCAAATAAGACGTGTTACCTTTTATAAGAGGTTTTTCTAATTCATGTTTAAGCTATTGGTTTTATTTTGCATGATTAAAATGCTAATGTTGATCCAAATATCACCTGACAACTGTCGTTATAGCTAGTAAGGAAAACGTTAAGTTACATAAAGGGTGTAAATAGACGCTTAACGAAGTTGAAAGGCAATTGTTCTCCCAGTCATGGCGATCATTTTTTGTTCTGGATCATACCTGGGAAGCTTTTAGTTACTGAGATATTGGACGTCAAAGTTCCGACTTTTGCACAAGTTTAAAAAAAATAGTTTTTTAATTTTATAACTGTACTTTGAATACCTCTATAACCCGTTTACTATTCAATGTTTTTTTCAGCACAATGTTTTGAGTACCTACGTTACATTGAGTTTTACCGTAAAATGTGACTTTTTCCCCCAAAAAAACATCGTATCCCAGCAATGTTTTTTGCGTAGGGTTACTTAGTTTGATGAACAGAATGCTTGGTCAAGGGTCTCTTTATATCTTGTATAAGTGGAGCGTCAAAATTAACTTTTAGATTTAGATAAAAATAATTCGAACCTACTTTTAGCCCTGTACTGTACCGCCGTTCAAAGTATTAGCTTGTCCAAAGACCTGAGAAAACAAGAAATATTAGATTTTTTCTAATTATTATTGCTATAGAACTCTTTCGAAACGGCTTGATCGTTTTTTTTTGTGTATATTTGGTAGGTCTGAGAAAAGGTCGTAGACTATTTTTTTTATACCCCTAGGTCATAACTGTGATTAATTTCCACGCGAACGAAGTCACGGGCAGCACCTAGTCTTCATAAATAATTAATTGCCAGCCTTAGATATGAATTAAGTCTACTAGCGAACATTATGCGAATACGAATATTTTTAATTTTATCCGCGTGTAGGCCTACCTATCGATCGACTCCACTTACCAATTAGCCACAATCCTTGGTACTTCAAAGTGAGTAATATGTCCTAATTGCATCAATATTACTGATGCGCCAACTTACAGCTAAATGCGAAGTCACCCACAGAGTCGGTTAGTTAGTATTCGGGAGGTGACTGAATTACCGATATCATGAATATTGGGTAAAAAATATTGAACAAGATTAACTAGTTCGGTTCTGTTGGAACACCTGCGGATTGTGATCTATTGTGGGAGAAATAAAGTATTATGGAGGCTTTTGTTGTTTTTTTAAACTTGCAGTGAAGAAGTCGAAACAATTGGAAGTCATAGAGAGAGGTCTGTGCCCAGCAGTGGGATGGCACAGGCCAACAGTATCAGGATCAGTTCAGAAGTGGTATTTTTAGAATATAATACTTTAATCTTGTACTGAATGCCCTAAGCTATCATCTGCGCACTTGATGACCTTTTGACTGCATCAGCGAAAGGAGTTCGAGTAGCAGAATTTTGGGCCAAACGTGTTTGGTCGGCGTGTCTATGATTCCATGTTCAAATAAATAAGTTTCGATTAGATTTCGCCAGCGGACACCATTGGTAGCGGCTTTGCATTCGGCAGGTCCCTCAAGATACAGGTGGATCGGCTCGACGCGGTGCAATTCGAAAGTGATATTTAATTTTTGCCATGTAGAGCGATAATTCATAATTATTTTCAATTTAGTGAATTTAACAGCGTTGCCAACTTTCAGATTAACATAATGACTTTCAAATTGCACTCTCTTTAATTCCTCCTATACAAGGTATAAACAGAGACTTCACGAAGCCGTGAGCCAAGCAATCTGTTCATCAAACTAAGTAACTCAACCCGAAAATTATTGCGCGGAAGCTACTTTTTTTTTGGAGTGAATTTACGTTTTACGGCAGGACTCAATGTAACGTCCCCATAATATCGTGCTGATGGAAGCATTGAAAAGTACAGGGGTTATGGCGGTATTTCCTTCCTTCCTTCCTTTCAGCCGAAAGACGTCCACTGCTGGACATAGGCCTCCCCCAACGCCACATCTTGACTTAAAGGGGGTTTTCCCATAATCGCCACGCTTGGCAGGCGGGTTGGCTATCGCAGTTCGGTTGTTACAAAAGCACAGAGAACGCTGCTCCCCATTCTCTGGCAAGTCCCTTAGTCGCCTCTTACGACACCCACGGGAAGATATGGGATGGTGCTATTCTTTACGTCTGACACCATACAGGAATGGCGGTATTTAGATTAAAATTATCACAAAACTTGTATTTAAAACTTTGATCCCCATCACTACCTACTCCGCAAGTAGAAGGTTCCCAGGTGTGTTCTAGAATCGACAAATTATCACAATGACGAGGAGAACAAGTGCCTTTCAGCTTCTTTCACACCTATTATTCAATTCGTCTGGACATTACATCAGGAGTAGAGCGCGAACCGGCTCAGCATCTTAAAAAATTAACATAGCCAGCATCTTTACGACATGCCAGTACGATTTTACAAAGAATAGAAGAGTAGAGTAGGATAGTTGAAGTTCATTAGCTGTTCACTTCTTAACTGGTATCGTACGTGAGGCTGAACAGGTGTCTTTTATGTTATGTACAGTCTCCAAAGGAGATAAGTAACCAGATTCTCATACTACTAATATGAAAAACTGGTTACTTATCTCCTTTGGAGACTGTACCTGTATGCCTAGGTTATGCACACACCGATCCCAATTTTCAGCATTCTGTTTGCGTCAAAAGACTAGAATAGTCTATTAACCAACCTATTCTTATATATATATTCTTATATATAGCTTTAAATGAGATAGAATGATAGATCATTATCATCATCTGCCTAGCCTTTTCCCAAACCATCTTGGGGTCGGCTTTCAGTCTAACCGGATGCAGCTGAGTACTAGTATTTTACATGAAGCGACTGTCTATCTGACCTCCACAACCCAGTAACGATAAACGATAACGATACCTCTTAGAAAGACTGAATGTCAGACTTTTGGCTTCCGACTACTCGTAACGACTGTCAAAGATCTACAAATGACGGATAGATATAACTTTTCAAATGAAACTCAATCCAATTGACGATTTTTACATTATGTTACATGATACTTGGAAGAACTTTTTAAATGCATCCTAAAAATTGGATTTGTATCAACCTACAATTGACCACACGCATGATATGTGTCAAAACGTGTCAACATCGTCGTATCCTGTGAGTTACATTAACATAACTTGATAAGGCCATAATGTCACACGATCACAAAAGATATCATCTTAATCATTTGTACAGCACAACTCGATCGTGACAACGTCCTTAGAGTTTGATACATTAAAGAGTTTTGTCACGTTTCAACAGTTTCGTTTGAGAATTACATGACAACATTTTGCTTTTGTTAAATGCCTCTTAGACCCGGGACCCGGAATCTCGGAGAAGTGTTGTTTGTTATTTACATTTCTCGTATCTGCTTAGCTTTAGTGGAAAAGCCATATTATTAGGTTGAGCAGTGAGGAGAGACGTCTCATATTTGTTTTATAGGCCAGCCTCCGCAGTCGACGGCCCAGCAGACAGCAGAGAGAAAAGAGACTTGAGCGCCGTACGTCGGTCGGGCAACTTTTGTGTTAGATCGCGCTTAACGAGGCATTAGTAGTCTCACACAAACATACGAATAAATCTCTGCTCCGGTCTAGTTAGTACGCATCTCCTCACAGCTTCACGTGAGTGCGGCTTATAAGCAAGCATATTTAGCTCGGTAAGTATATAGGGATAGTATTGTGCTGACTCAAGGTACTGCTATGTAGCTATACATCAAAATATTGCTTCTGGGTCCCAGACTACATATAAACATTCTATCGGCGTTAACTATAATGAAAGAGTCGTGAATTGGATCTTTTCATCCGAAAAGCTTATATTTATCTTCTTAAAGCCTTACATAATCTATTGTCTTGACGCAAACGGGTTGTTGGAAATTACGAGCGGTGTGTTCACAATTGGGAGCGGTGAGTACAAAAATTGGGAGCGGTGTCTGCAAAACCTACACTACATAAAAGACACCTGTTCAGTCCTATTATTACATACAAGTTTTATCGGTGTGTTACTTTTTATAGTTCGCCATCATCATTAAAATTAACTTCAACACCAACAAATGATTACAAAACATGAAACAACACGAATCGATTGTTCCTTATAAAGTTCACCTGTCGAGTGTTCAATTTAGTTCCGGAAGCGTCTGGTTAGGGGAAGTGACGTCACGATGGTACCGGCACTAACTACTGCAAGGGTAGGTCGTTGCTAATCGGTTTCTACTTTATGGGTGAAAGTTTTGGTTTCATTCACGTTAAAATGTGTAATAAGCATTTTTAATGACCGTCTTAAGGCCCTAGCTTATGTTATATTCTATGAGCAATAACGAATCATCTTTATCGACGTGAAAAATATAAACATTTCAAAAATACAAACACAATAAACTAAAATAAAAGAAAATGGGGTATCTCTAAGCGACGACACAGCAGCAGGTATTACTAAAAGGTACTCTGTTTATATTTTATCTTTCTCTTTGGTAATTGTTTTAGGTATTGCAACAAAAATGTTGACATTTAAGGTTCAATTTAGTTTAATTGATAATGAACCATGTCCTACAGGAAAATCATATTGTACACTCCTATAACCGATTTCAATGTGAAGGGTGATGATTATTATTTATTTAAAACATAATATTGTCTGTGTTGGTAGGTATTGATTTTGGATGGCAAATCGAAATATTTTTAAAAGGTACTAGTTTGGATGACAAATCTGGTCTGTATGTGAATCATCATCATCATCAGCCTATAATGTTCCCACTGCTGGGACACAGGCTGGGATACAGTCTGTATGTGTATACTGGTCCGGAATGTATTTAACTTTCCGAACTAGTGGTATAGGTACCAAGTTTAATTCTGTCCAATTTAAGGATAGCCCTCAGATTTTCCCTTTAAACATTGTGGTTAATTACACAAAAATTATGATATGAAACTAACTATTGCATTAACTGAAACTATAAGCGTAGGTACGTACCCGAATAATGTATTTTAGTACCATCATCATCATCATCTGCCTAGCCTTTTCCCAAAATATCTTGGGGTCGGCTTCCAGTCTAACCGGATGCAGCTGAATACCAGTATTTTACCTGAAGCGACTGCCTATCTGACCGCCACTGCCCACTAACTGAGAAATACGATACGCCTTGGTAAGACTGGATGTCACACTTTCGGCTTCTGACTACTCGTAAAAACTGTCAAAGGTCTACAAATGACAGCCGGGACCAAGGAGTATAGTGCTTATGGTACCTAAATACAAGGAAAGCACGTTAAGCCGTTGGTCCCGGCTATCATTTTTTGACAGTCGTTATAGGTAGTCAGGGGCCCGATAAGCATGACAACCAGTCTTACCAACATCGATGTTTTTCCATGATATTTTAAGTAGCTTCCTCCTACCTAGTACTTTCACACTTGGCAAAGAAATTGTTCATCACAGAAATTTACGTATTAAAAAAGAAAAATAAAACCGACTTCAAATACACACCAAAGTGAAAAATAACTTTAGATTCTGAAGTCTTTTGCTTCATTGATTAATTTTTTTACCACCGACTGCAAAAAAGTTTTTTTTATTTTCTAATTTTAGTTGTATAAAGTATTTGCTATGCATTTTGATTTCACATTGTTAACAATACAAGTCATGGTAATAGGTTTATCTCCAATAAAATGGAACTTACATAACTATCGAAATGTGGGTTTATGGTACACATCTGCGTACCTCAGAACATAATTTGTATATGAAAAAAAAATATGGTGTGCGCCTACAAAATTTGAGGGTTGCTCTCGATTTACTTAAGATCGCATGATCAGATTCTAACTTGGTGACAATTCTTTTTTTCAATGAAAAAAGAATTTTGGAAATGGGTCCACGAATGGCGGAGAAATCGGTACACATACAAAAAAAAATACAAACATCCGAATTGAAAACCTCCTCTCCTCCTTTTGGAAGTCAGTTAAAAATAAAATGAGATCCACTTCTTGACTGCCTCGTTTGACGAGTGGTCGCAAGCGCAACTGCTGACCATGAGGTCCTGGATTCGATTCCCGGGTCGGGCAAAAAGTTATTGAGTTTTTCCATCAGAAATTTCTCGGCAGCATCCAACACGGAGGATCGATCTGTGCCTGGTTGATGGCAATAGGTTCACCCCCTAATACATAGGACTTAAAAAACATAACAGGCGACATATAGGTGTACCAATAATTACACCTCTGCCTAAACCTTTTAATCGTTGTAATGTAAAATCGGATCTACCTATTACTTAGACCCTCATATAAAATATAAACCATGCAAATCAAAGATATTATTAGATTTCATCAAGATAACACCTTATTACACCTACACTTATTGTACACCTTATTACAAATCAACAAACTCATAAAAGGACGCTAAACCGTTTTCAGCTGAGAGGTCGAGTCCATGACTGGGTGACGTTAGCAAATCACTTATAATTAATCTATCTAAATTGCATTTTATTGAATACTTTAATAGGCCCTCAGTCACCTACATGCGAGAAAATGATTTTAGCGATCATGACATATTTAGCTTACGCTACATTGTTATGGGTGTCTTATTTATATTAGATGATTTTCTGAATTTGAATTGTTTTTATTGACTGACCTTATTACTGATTTCAGATTCAATTAAAAATGAGCATAGTGTAGAATCAGAAAAAGGGTTGCTTCTCGACATTTCCAACCCCATGCGGCAATAATGCACCTTTTTGTCGACGTTTTATAAGTGCCCCTGTAGGCCTATGTAAAATAAAAATATTTGGATTATGATTTTTTTGAATGAGTCTCAATTCTAGCAACAACATAACACCTATGTATGTATGTCATCTTATTGTTCATCATAGACATAGAAATTATACTAAAACACCCACTGAATATTGAAATATGAATATAAATTTTATTGAAATAGTGTCACTAAATGCAAAATGTAATAGGTACCTACTATCTACCCTAAATCTAAGCCAATTAGTCAGTGCATAATCTAAAGCTTTTACTTTAATGAGAATTGTCGCAAACGTTTCATCAATAGTTACCTACAGCTACCAGCTCGTCATAGATTATCATTACAGATATGTAAATCAAGGCTAATCAAGTACTACTCATTAAAACAACTTAGCGACATAATAAATTAAAATACAATCAATAAATAAGACAATTATAATTTGTTATAAATGATACTTTATAATTGCAAATGACATCAGGATATTTGTGGCGTATGCTGAGTATGTCGTCAATTAATAGCGTGGTCACACTGATTGACGTTTTTGCATATGCTGATTGTTTCGCCAGCTCTAGGATGTTACGAAGGGTGGCTGTTTGAGAGACCACGTTATGTGATTTTGCCAATAATCAGCCTTATTTGAATAAAATACTTTTTGCGCTGATTTTTATTTTTGCATTTTTCTTAAGAAGGAGCCGATTCGAAAATGTACATACAATATTTATAACGGATTTTCACGGAACTTGGGAAATATTTATATCCGTTCGTAAAGGATCAGTAAGTAAATTGGTGAGTATTTTAAACTATTGCATTGCAGAAAACACGCTTTCAAATCGCTTAGTTGCTAAGGCCCTGTTTTCTCAGTATGTATGTTGGCAACATTGTACAATGTTTATGATCAGTTCTATGACCATTAAATCATTGTAACAAGGACTTTATGATGTCATCAGTCATCTGACATGATTTTATTATGTCTATGTCAATATAATATGATCGTAAAGTTAGTTTTCCAAGCATGTAATTAGCAAGCATGCAAATATATATAATATAAACTGAAAAGCACATAAAAACAATAATAAACCAGAAATCGATTACTTTAAGTATATTAAAGTAATTGATTTCTGATTTTTTATGTGCTTTTCTGTTTATAGCAGTC
This sequence comes from Cerastis rubricosa, assembly GCA_949152445.1. NCBI lineage: Eukaryota > Metazoa > Arthropoda > Insecta > Lepidoptera > Noctuidae > Cerastis > Cerastis rubricosa. Next base: position 17,227,062 of record OX424537.1, on the reverse strand, counting down.
ATTGTTAACTAGTTCTTGCAAAGGTTTGATAAAAAAACGTTTTACGAGCCACTTTTTACTCGACTGTGGCAAAGCCAAAAGAAAGGGTTATGTGTTTGTCAACATAGCGACGGCCAATTAGATTAACTAACTTGTTGGTATCCCAAAACAATGCCATTCAACACAGACAACAATATGTGGGTATCTCAATTATGTACATAATTACATACGTATTATTATTTAGCACGTTATACGAGATCTATGGATGAGTGACCATAATTACATACAGAGTTTTCTCCGTGCCTCAGAAAGCACGTTAAACCGTTGGTCCCGGCTGTCATTTGTAGATCTTTGACAGTCGTTACGAGTACTCAGAAGCCAAAAGTCTGACACCCAGTCTTACCAAGGGTATCGTATTACCCAGTTACTGGGTTGTGGAAGTCAGATAGACAGTCGCTTCATGTAAAATACTGGTACTCAGCTGCATCCGATTAGACTGGAATCCAACCCCAAGATAGTTTGGGAGGAGGCCAGGCAAATGATCATGATACGAGATCTATTAAGAAGGTTAACAACAAAATGTAAGTGCAGTTTTCCACGTCTGTCTATCACATCAAGGAATACATGCGTGATGTTATCGTGGCGTTCTGTCGTTTCTACCTACCCCCATGAAAAAAAGGCTTGAGTTCATGTATGTATGTTATAATCAATCAAAGTCTGAACGGACATCTGTAGGCCATACAAATAAACGTACCGTGTAATGCGGGAAAGTTTTCCCCAGGTAATACGTCAATTAGCCGTCAGCTAATAAATTCATAAGTAGAAGCATATTAATTATACATATCCAGCTGTTATTAACACAGTGAAATTAAACTGAAATCAACATAGATCAAAGTATTTATCAGTACAAGTCTGTGATTGGCCAAGAAGTTGCCGAGTTATTGAGTAACAATCTCATAAATAACACTTATTGCGTTACTTAGGGAGTGGCTCTTATTCTAAGTGGGAAAACTTGCAAGTCCTAACTGTTTAAAATTAGCAACTACTTCTATGGGTACAGTTGGCAAAAGAGATTTGTGTGCAGGCAATGGCAAAGCCGATGTATAACCACATGTTCCTTACTTCCTTGAAGTTAAGGCTTGGGGTTACACTGTTCTTATGAGACGAAGGCTCCATTTCAAAAAGTCTTGGTGGGAGCTGTGCTGGACAAAACAACTCGACCAGCATTTCATAGAGCAGAATCACCCGTCGTACCCGTCGTATAGTACTTGTCCCGTATATTGTACTGCTAAAGCTCGATCCATATATGTCTATTTTGTCACTTTGGACAGTTGAAACGCATCTTCATCAAAACGACACAACACATTGGTTTTCACACCATCTTGTACTAATAAAAGTTTCCTATCCCTGAACTTTTCATGATAATACTATGTTGTGGTCAATCAATTTTAAACTTTCTTAATGATAAGTTACGTTTGCTATTTACCTGTTCACGTAACTCTTTTGCCGTATGTACCAACTTGAATCCTCACTTATCTTAAAAGGAAAGCGTGATCTTGTTCGAGTGATAACTATCCAACAGCCAGAGTGTTGTATAAGTTCTAGGTCTGGTTTGTTTAACACATTATCAAGCATAATATAAGAGTCATAGCCTACTTAAGTTCTCTTAAAATAAATGTATATACATATATCAAGTTGCAAATACATTAAGATCCTTTTACGCGATATTGTTCTAGTATTGTGATTGTTCAGTTCATTTATACATAATACTGCATCCGATCCACCAATTTCCATAGTATGTCGATTCGTGAAAAATGAAAAAAATAACTTGTAAAAAAAAACATCGATTTATTTTTAGGTTATCGTGATTGATTGTCTAATTGATTTGTATAAAACTACTTAAATAACTGTAGTACTGAAACTAATTGTTTGCCGGCGGTTTCCGCTGACATATTAAATGGCTGCATAAAGGTACGTCGGTGTTCTTCAACAGTGAACTATTTAGCATTCCAATTTATTATGTCATATTGATTAGCTTTGGACATTTTCAGCTACTAAGTAAGTACGAGTAATTAAGAAGTATTGAAAAAGAAGACATACTGCCCAACCTCAAATAAATTGGCATAAGAGCTGTAGAATAATAATGATGATGAAGAAATTCCGCGTGGATGAGGGACCCACAAAACCGAAAAGCATTGCACAAGAAAATGGCATCATAATAGCCCAGTAGTGGGACCACGGACGGGACGGAGGAATGTGAGAAGACAACCGGCTAGGCGGACACACGATCTAATTTAAGTGGCCGAAAGAAACTGGACAGCTATGACACTTAACCGCCAAAAGTGGTGAGATATGGAAGAGACCTACACTCAGCATTGGGCGACCAAAGGTTGAAGAAGAAAAAGATGTGGTCGCAGATTTCGGGCTGAAATGATGATTATGGAAGCACGAGTACCTACCTACATGATGTTAAACTCCTCTTCCAATATTTGTTCAGTGTTTCATAGACCACTTAAATCAAAATGCATCCTAGGCTATTCTTATTGCTCATGACAGGCAGGATTGCGATAGTAGTGGAAAGAATCCGGCAAGTGGGTCTCGAGGTGGCATTGCACAAGTCCGAGGCCATGTGCTTTCATGGGCCTCGGAATACGCCACCGGGGAAACTCCGCTGCCGCGGCAAATCGCCGCTCAGCGGACAGACCTCCGCTGCGATCTCATAGCGACATGGAGAGAGCGACTGTCGCTACCCCGTGCAGGGCACGCCACAATAGTGGCTAAGAAGTATCTTTGAGGAGTGGCTGGAAAGGCGCTACGGCGTCCTCTCTTTCCGCCTGACGCAGGTCCTCATCAACCAGGCAGACTGTGTGGCTGCTACTGAGAGATACCTGATGGATAAACCCAATAACAGTTGGCCTGATTTGGTAATCGAACGCAAGAGCTCAGCTCAGTAGTCGGGCTTGCGAACACGAAACCAACAAGGCAGTGGTTAGGAATATAATCAGCCTATAATGTTTCCATTTCAAAATATTTGTATGGCCTACAGATAGTTGTTCCGGGTTTGGCTGTTTGTGTATGTGAGTTTAAATGTTTGTAAACGCACCCACGATACGGGAGAAAGTTCATAGTGCAGGGCAAAGCTTAAAAAAAAAAACTGGGTCTGTCACTCCAGCGTCCTCTCTTCGATTGGGAGTAAACAGTAATCTACCTGGTTCATTCCATCCAAGTGGAAGTCAAAAGCCTTCGAATTTTAGGTTCTAGGATTAGATTAGGTTTTTTCATTCATTCTAATGTTTTTGTTCCATTTTTTAAAAGTAATTGTTATTAAATAACTACACCATATGACCCATTAGTACTAGGTTAGGTTAGGTTAGTACTAGGTTATTCCTATTAAACATAACTGGCAAAATGTGGGTGTACTTTTAGGACACCTCTGCCTGGCCCTTCGGGATTACACGCGTGATATAATGATAAGTGAAGCAAACCGCTGTTGTTTATGCCTGACCAGAATATTCATCGATGTCAAATGTCAGACTGAATCATACAATTAATTTATATGTAATCATACAATAATGTAAATTAACCTAAATGCCACGAGAACAAACATGTTATTTAATTGTTAGAAAATTATTTTAAATAATGCTTAATGAGTGGGTGTCCTTGTGCCTATCTTACAATGTTGGATTAGTACTAGTTTTTCTAATCTGTATTCTAAGTTCAAATGCTAAATAGTTCACATGTCAACAATTTAATTAATGATCCTGGGAAGATTTTTTTTTTATTTAGGTGCTAAGTGTTTATTAATTAGAAGATTTTATTGGATTTCTTTTTACTGATTATTTATTTATTCTGATTTGGTTTAAATCTGAACAGCTGTTTATATTTCAAACCAAATTCTGACATGTCGGCTTACATTTTTTTTCTGTCAAAAGACATGTGTCTTTTATATCTCTAATGTAGTTTTCGACTCTACGCGTCCCTTGCTAAAACGCAAATGTCCATTTTTACAATAAATAGGATTTTTACATTTCAACCACACAAAATACAGAAAAAGCCAATGCTCCACTTACCATCGCTAGGAGTAGGCGTATTATCAGGTCTATCCGAGTCCCCAGTCCCAACGAGGTTCCTGATGCTGAACGAGCTCGTCTTCCTCGACGTCGTCACTTCCGGTGTCACGGTGCTGACGTCACAACCGCTGTCCGTTCCGTTCACTAACTCCCGACACACCTGTTCAGTCCCGTTCAAAGATAAAACGTCCCTGTTGCCTTCCAACATGTCTCCGCGGCGAGTGGTCAAGTCCATTTTTGACAGCTACCTTAGCATAAAACAAATATTTCAAAACAGTACTTTTGTTTTTTTTTGACATCTTCGGTCACGCAGCGCGGGAAAGTTTGACAGATGATTCGTAATAGGAACTCATTGCAATTTTTTTTTAGCGAGTTGAACGATTTTCGCACTTGTTAAGTCACTGGCCACTAACGTTTTAGTCACAGTTGGCACCTTGCAATTTTTTTTTAAAGTTGCATACGTGTTTTATAAATCGATTGCCACAGTCTAATCACTGAAGTCACTCGGATGCGAATGATAAGAGCGTAAGGTTCCACTAGAGGCACGTACTCGTAAGTTCCCCGCCGGTAGTTGCGCGAAATTTTTGCGACAGTCGCGCGCAACGCGCGGTGGCTCCGCGGTGGTGAGGCCGACTGGTCCTCCGTCCTCCTCGGCCGTCGCACTCGCGCGGCCCTCCCTACGCCTCCGAAGGCGGGGCCTCTCCGCCCCTCAGCGGCCTACAATTGCGACCGAGCGACTTTTTAGTCGTCAATGACGTCAATTAGTGCGCGATTTTTTCCGCTCGTTCGATTTGTTCTAATGAGTTCTAATTGCGTTTATTGATAAGTGCCAGTGCTTAAGGTTACAAAAGACACCGGTTGACGCAATTTTCTTAATGTGTTGGCGTTTTTTCGTGTTACTTTTATTTATTGGGTGCTGCAGTCGTATTGACATAATTATGGCGGCTCGTAATTAAGTGTCATTGTAATTATCATAATTTGACAAGCCGTGACCTCCGGCTTGATTAGAATCGGGAAAAAATAGGTAAATAATAGGAATGGAATGCTTTGACATGTCATGTCATTGTTTATTAAGTCTAGCTAAGTAGGACCATTATGATAATGTCTATAAAGACCTAATTAATTATATTAGATGTGACTTAAGTAGGTACATAAAAATATTTGCCACGTGCCTATTTCTCCAAAAAACAAAGGACTCTTATCATTTACTTACACTAAATAAAAATTTATTTACGTTACATTTCAGTAATTGGAAAATACCCAAATGCTACCACTACAATTAATAGAATATTTAAATACTTAGATATAAATAATAAACACAATGCATTTGTTGATAAGTAGGTAGATACTTGAACAATAATTTATGTTTCAATTCACAATTAGCAGTAACAAATTCGCTTTTCGTTTATTTTAATTTAGTAACATAAATTGAGATAGCGTGGGAGCCCTAACTAAATCAACTTCGACACTGAATGAAGTAGAAATATGAATAAAACGTGGTTAGGGTTGTTACTAATCTGTTGGCCTACCATGACGTCTTAAAACATTTTTGTTTCATTCTTATTCCAGAGTGGGAAAGAGACGGACCTATGCAGGTCGTCTACCTCCATCTCTTTCCCGCTCTGGAATAAGAATGAAACAATAATGTTTTATGACGACATAGTAACCCTTTTTTTTTTAGGATGGGAAATCATCAAATGACTTCTCCCGCTCTGGGCGGAGCGGAAGGGAGTGTCAGACTTGACTGACTAAAACCCATCCGTGTTCCTTCTTAGCCCTTTGCGTTCCAGGGCCACAGTATCTCTTTCGAACAACCCGCATCCCTGACATAGTAACCCCTCTGATTGGTTCAAAAAGAGGGGAGATTTCCTACTAATATTACAAATGCGAAAGTTTGTGAGGATATATGGATGTCTGTTACTCTTTCACGCAAAAACTACTTAATAGATTTGGATGAAATTTGGCAGAGAGATAGATACTTTTTATCTCGGTAGTACGATCCGGCGGGACCATTACCAAAGAATAGGCGTGCGCAAGAACTAGTCAAAAATAATTTGAAGCATTGATTTAACTATCGTTTGGACAAACAGTCCCCGAACCAATAAATATTCCATCATACAATAAGCATAGGCATTTCACGTGATAGACCCGTAGGTACCTACACTAATCAATATTAATGAGTCTTTATATTACTGAATAAGTAAGAAGGCGCCTAGTAACCCGTAGTTAGATAACAAACCATTGTGTTCTGTCGAACTCTACCTTAATTTTTTTTAAAGTCGAATATGTACACAAAACCTAGGGAAAGGGAGGTAGGGATGATAAACGCTGGTTTGTTGCCATATTCCCGAAAGGACCAGCTCCTATTTAATAAAGCCTTTTGATAATAGCAAGACATACAAATTGTTTCCGAACTAAGAGTGAAACCAGCGCTGGCATAATCTACAGCCTTCTCGTGTTTAGAAAGACACATGTTCTTCTTTCTGAGTTTCGCGTAATGTAATAAAAGTCATGTGATTGTCCTTGCAAATAATTATGGTACAAACTCAGCTATAGTGTTGTAAGAACTAAATCAGAATCGGTTCATCCGTTTAGGAACTACGATACCACAGACAGGTACACAGCTGCACTCGGTAAACTTATAACACCCCTCTTTATGCTTCGGAAGAAAACATAGTCTGGAACATACTTAGTAGCTGTAGCAACGAGTCTTTATGAAAAAGGCGAATTTGCTAAAGTTTTCAAGTCTCTGCTGACCCGATAGAAACTTGCCCTCACTACTTTTTCTGCTTCATCATCTGCCTAGCCGCTTCCAGTCTAACCAGCTGCAGCTGAATACCAATATTTTAAATGGAGCGACTGCCTATCTGACCTCCACAACACAGTTAGTACTGGGTAATAAGTTACCCGTTGGTAAGACTGATTGTCAGTCTGTCGGGTCACTGACTGACTGTAACGACTGTCAATAATCTACAAATGACAGCCGGGTCCAACGGCTTAACGTGCATTCCGAGGCACGAAGATTATTTATGAAGATATTTTTAGATGACTAAAATAAAGTTTTTTTTTCAGCACACATTTCTCGAAACCCGAAACATTTGTCCAAGCCCTAAACATTCTATATTCGTCCCCAAGTAATAAATTCTAGTTAGTTCCTCGTCTACGGAACCGCTGCAGGCAATCGCGGATTTTACTCAATTCTGTCGCCCAATCGAGCCCCTATATTTATGGCAGTGTTAATGGAAGTACAGATAATTGCAGCCATTTGATTAGCTATTATTTATTGTTGTTCGAAACTAGGCCTGATTTTGTAATTTGATTGTTACTGATTGAAGCATACCTAACCTTACATTAGCGTTAAGGCCGTCCTTTGTACTTGCCTTTTGTCATTTCCTGTATTTTGTGTGCAAAAATAGAATACAATAAATATATTACAATTTTTTTTTTATTAGTTATCACGTAATGAATAATAGACGACATTATATATTTCTGCCCCTGAAGATTTCTTCAGCGTAGATCTTTTTCTTCTTTCGTGTCGATGTTACGACTCGTTTAAATTTCTTGGGCCCATTATGTGGCCACGCTGCTCGTGGCGTCTGGGGCGTCTTTTAGGTTCTCTAAAGTGCAGGCGTAAAGTGTAAGTGTTTTTGTGTCTTCTTCAGCGTAGATGAAGACTCCTCGTAGCCGGTAGGCCCTACGTACGAAATGCTTAGACGCTTTACGGAGTCGTCGTAGACCCCGCGTAGCAGCGTCGTATGCCCACGTAAAAGCCTTTAAATTGTGCTGAAAATGCTGTGCGAAGATCCGAGGGGAGTTTCTATAAAATCAATATCAAAATGGATTACGAAGAGGAAATACGGTTGGTTTAGTTTTTTTTTGTTCGAACCGAAAACGTATAAACAGATTTCATTAAAAAGTATTGTAATTGTGAAAGGTTTAGTCAATTGAAAACAGATAGATAGAGAAAGGTAAATTACCCTTTTACATTTACAATATTCTTATATCTATGAGGTTAATTGTTTATTGGTAAAGCGATGGAGACAGCATGTCTACCACAATGTCACCAAAGCACATTCAATTCAATTCAAAGTTACACAAAAAAAAATCAAATATAAAATTTAATAATACCGACCAGAAAGCCAGCAATTTCTATTGATATCATTTCATTACATAGTCTATCCATCCATCCAAACAGAACTAATAACATTTTTTACAAAAGTCTTATCGATCTACGTTTCCTAATAAACAAATAGGGTCACTTTTAATCACCATCTACCAATATTTGTGAAGCAATCATTGCGGCCAACATTCACATATATATTGCAGTCGGTGTGTCCGTGTGTGCGGCGGGCTCAAAGACTCTGAGCCAGCGGGGTGCTGCACCCAATTATACGCTGGGCCACGCTGGGCCATGCTGGTCCTATTTGTATGGTAATGTTCTCATTACTGGAGAGTAAGAGGGTTGGTCCCGATTTATGTGAAGAGAGGGTTAAACTTTAAAACCTAATGTTGTAGTTTAGTGATGGGGTTGGTTTTTAATTGTACCTTCTCTCGTGGAGGGTAGTTCTTGTTTAGAAGTAAGATTGACAAACAGAATACACGATTTTTGATAAGTGGTATTCAAATGGGGGAATGGGTTTGCAAATTCCACGGCTAAAGTAATACCTTAAAATTAATGTAATCTGTTTGGTCTAAATATCTGAACAAATGAGTAAGACTCTATAAAAGCTCTGTATCTCATTACCTGCCTAGCCTTTTCCCAACTATGTCGAAGTCGGCTTCCAGTCTTACCAAATTCAGCAGAATACCAGTATTTTACATGGAGTGAACCCAGTTAGGACTACAAATTACAGCCGTTACAACTTTTCGCTTTCCGAGGCACGAAGGAAACCGAGTATGTTGTGGGTGTTCACCCATCCACGGACCAACCGAGCAGCTGTTTTGATTTAGCCATGAGCTTCACAATATAAAAGCTCTATCTCTATATTCATATAAATATTTTTATGCCACTACTACTTAAACAACAGGTTTGACAGAATTTGGCATTAGAGACTAAAGCAGATAATCTAACACTTTCTGGATTTTTTCATTACACTCAATATGAGGTGAGTAAGAACCTATAGCCAAATAAATAAGTCATTACAGCAACTGATACAATAAGCTTGATATTTTTAACCCCCGACTAAAAAAGAGGGGTGTTATAAGTTTGACGTGTGTATTTGTGCATCTGTGTGTCTGTCTGTGGCATCGTAGTTCCTAAACGGCTGAACTGATTTTGATAAAATTGGTTTCATTTGAAAGGTGATTTAATCGAGAGTGTTCTTAGCTATGTTTTGAGAAAATCTGCTCAGCCGTTTGAAGGCCATCACCTCTTTTCTAGTTGATGAAGGAATATAAACTTTTACGGATCTGGTTGATTCGAAATTTAAAATCTCGTCACTTGTCACCATGGGCATCACCAATGTGGGGTGGGCGCACACGCATCCCCCTAAAAGCTTGGGATTTAAAAAAAAAAACTTTTATTTTTTTCGTTAATTAGCGAGAAGATGCACAACACCGACAAAAGTGGAAGGAATGGGAGGAGACCTATGCCCAGGACTGAGACATTCAAGGCTAAGAAAATTAATATAAGTTTAAAAAGCGTGAAAAAAAATAAATTAAAAATTTAGAAAACCCCCGACAGAAAAGAACCTCTAAAAAACCAAAAATAAATTAATCCAAGCGTCGTAGCGTCGGGGGACCGCTAAGTAGACCGCTTTACAAAAGCACAAAACAAAGCGGGCTCCCGACGCTACGACGCTTGGCTTATTATTTATTTTTGTTTTTTTAGAGGTTCTTTTCTGACGGGGGTTTTTTAAATGTTTAATTTAATTTTATTAAAGATTATTAGAGAAAGAATAAGTACTTTAAATTATTGGTAGCTACCGTTTCTTTTTCTATTTAAAATAAAATTGTTCCGATACTTCAATGATCTAAATATAAATTGTTCAATACCTACATACTTACTTTAAAAGTCTAAACATATATTTACTTACCTAATTTAACGCTATTTTACAACTAATACATTTCTTATACGCTCTCATATCCAGTCTAATTTATGAACGATTTTCCATACTACAAAAAAATACGAGACTTCAAAATATCAGCGACGATAAAAACGCTACCGCTACTTATAATATCAATCGGCATCACAATGCTTTAAAAGTAGAACTTGCCAACCATAACTTGGCCTATCACGAGAGCGCCACTTTCTAAGAAAACACCAAGACCCCATACATATTTTAGTGTAGTTCCGAAAACCGCCACGGTTCAACCGTTTTCGGTCAGTGGTATATAAGTAGACTTTTATATAAGGCGTTATATCGTGTATATTAAACCGAAATGTATAGTCATCGACGTTTAGTTAGTCACAAAGGAGCCGACGCGGTTACAATGAACTACCGTTGTTTGTTTGTCAGTATTGTGGCGCAGAGAACAACTATTGAATCAATAAATAGATTAAGAAGGCGTACTTTGTAAGCGATATGCCGACTAGATTAAGTTTTGGAAGTTCGGAAACGAGAATGAGGAAGCGGATTTTCGATTGTATTTGAATTTTGATGCAGCTCATTCAACTGCCTCGATCAGAATAGCACCATCCCATATCTTCCCGTGGGTGTCGTAAGAGGCGACTAAGGGACTTGCCAGAGAATGGGCAGCAGCGTTCTCTGTGCTTTTGTAACACCCGTACTGTGATCGCCAACCCGCCTGCCAAGCGTGGCGATTATGGCAAAACCCCCCAAAATGTCAATGTGGCACTTGAGGGATGCCTATGTCCTGTCCTGCCTCGATTGTCGAGTCGTCGCAAGCGCGGCTGCTGAGCTTGAGGCCCTAGTTTCAATTCCCGGGTCGGGCAAATTGTTATTGGGTTTTCTCAGTAGCAGCCACTTTATCCGGATCTGTGCCCGGTTAGTGGCAATAGGTTCGCCCTTATTACATGGGACTTAAACGTTACTTGATAAATGTGGGTGTATTTGATAGGTACATGTCTAACTAGGCCTACGAAGATTACAGGCGTGGTGTTATGTATTCATTCAAGAAGTAGGTTTCTAACTGAAAACAAAATAGAGCACGTCTTAAAAGAACCTAATTATCGATTTATTAGATATTATTTAAAAAAAAATACATCAAAAACCTAATGGAAGTTTTCAGTAAAGCAAAGAGACTACTACATAAACGAATTCCTAAATAAAAAAAAACAGAAAACACAAAAAAAACAGTGCAAATATATTTTGGAAATAATTTAGCTTGAGGCTAATTTGTGGTAGTGAAAACAGACGTAAGTGTCTCTACGTATTTCATGCATTCTAAACAGATTTGAATTTCTATTTCCCCATTGACTCAAATGCGATATAAAAACTTAAGGTTGCACAAGTCGACGGCTCGAATTCGTTGGCGGGCGTGGTTAATATGCATGCAGTTTATAAAATTTTTAGTTTGGAACCTACACCGTCAAACAGACGAGTAATCACTATGTATGTATGGAATGTATGTATGTACACTAACTATGTATGTATGGAAGAATGACCGACTTGTGCACCCTTAAGTTCCCAAACCAAGCCTCAGTCTATAAAAATGCGATTTTCTCAATTAAATTCCAAAACGAGCGCAACAAATTGCATTCTATCCTCTCTATGGCCGTAGAAATCAATTTTCCCGAACCCTTAACATTTTACGCATTAGAAAATTGAAACATTCTTTAGTATAATAATCTGTATTTTACCCCAATTTTGGTGAAGAACTGTGGAACCTTGTAACAGTCGGTATAAAAACGAGCAAAATCACTCTTTGATAAATCACTTTTTTGTATGGGAGCCCCCTTAAATATTTATTTTATTCTGTTTTTAGTATTTGTTGTTATAGCCGCAACAGAAATACATAATCTGTAGAAATTTCAACTGGCTAACTATCACGGTTCATGAGATACAGCCTGGTGACAGACAGAGGGACGGACGGACGTTGTTTGACCCTTTGGCTACGGAACCATAAAAGGTATCCACCCAACCTAACCTTTTTGATAGAAAGGTGGTGGTCCTGTGGAAAAGTGTACTTTACATCTTCACCATTGCTCTTAAAACGATGAAGGAAAATATCCTAGATAAGCTATCATAGTATTGACCACTTTAAGTTTGCAGTTCAAGATGGCGTTAGGTTGTCAATAAAATTTGCATAATGTTGCTTAGTGTTTTCCTGCCTGCACAAATAAGTTTGTTGAAGTGTAACTAACTGTCATAGACTATTTTTTTTTAAACATGTGACATCCCGAACCCTGAATTAATAATTTTTTTTTTTTTTGATAATGGCGTCTCGCAGTTCAGCCTCTGAGGCTCGCTACTGCTTAACCGGACAAAACCCTGAATTACAGCATATTTCCTGGCTTTTAAACTAAGCAAGAAGCTTATTTCCTAGCTAGATAGCTAAAATTAAGCTATCTAGCTGATTATGCTAGCCTTTTACTTAGTAAAATGGATACTTTCTCGGTTCACCGACAGTAGGTACATGTAGTGTGCCCAATTTCACGGTGAGCCGCAGGCGCCCGCGCGATCCGCAAGTCACCGGCGCGCAATCAACCGCGCCCGCGCCGCTTTGTTTCAAACAACGCCGCCGCGTGTTGGCGCCAAAATATTGAACCACTCAGTGTTGCCAGTAACGATGTAGCGAATTTTTATAATAAGGAAAAAATTAGTTGGTTTGTGAATGAGGTTTGTAATTTTTAATAGACAAAATTAATTTTCTGTTGAAATTATTTCATTCTCTTTTTGTCAGCAGACTCTGAGGTTTTACGTTATCGTTCTGTTTCTTAGGGGTATTGTTTTGGCAATTTGACATCAATTAAAAACGGACTAAGTATAAGTATTTTTGAAGATAAATAACGGTAAGTAGGCAACACAAGGTTGGGTCCAATCAAAATCAAAATCAAAAAATCAAAAGTCATTTATTCAAATTAGGCTGATAATCAGCACTTTATGAACGTCAAAATTACAAGAGACAGTCCCCCAAAACGACCGCCCTTCGCCACTTCCTAGTGTTTTAGCTGGGAAGAAGAAGTGGCGGAACAAACTCCCCAGCAACACATCTGTCGGTTAGGTTAGAAGAACCAGATTCTACACAATAGTGTTCAAGTTCATATAAACAAAGAATCTAATTAATGTCACATGTCAGCTAGCACACACCAATAATAAAATATTAAAAAAAAACAAGAATTATTAAAGCATAAAGGGCGTGACCGCTTACACGTGCATACAGACGAAAAATAATAAATAAAAATAAAATAATATAAAAAAAGATAATAAAAAAATTAAGTAGAAGATCTATGCATGAAGTTATAAAACAATCAGTAAGCTAGTTTGGAGAAAGAACATAAACATTGTCTTGAGTTCAACCCAGCGACCTTGTTGTTTAAATAGTCGTTAATGGAATAGTAGGCCTTTGAACAAAGGTTAGATTTTACTTTAGCTTTAAACGCATTAAATGGCAAGTCTAAAAAGGAAGATGGTAGCTTGTTGTAAAAGGTTATACCAAGCCCGACGAATGATTTATGAACTTTATGAAGCCGGTGAAAGGGAGCACGTAGTTTATGCTTATTTCGAGTGTTTATGTTGTGAATATCACTGTTTTTACTGTATAAATGGATATTTTGTCTTATATATAAAATGTTAGCGAAGATGAATTGTGAAGCCACCGTGAGAATACCAATCTCTTTAAAAAAATCTCTCAGAGATACTCGTGCACCCAGCTGGTAAATTGCACGAACCGCTCGTTTTTGAAGAACGAATATATTTTGGATATCAGCGGCTTTGCCCCACAGCAGAATACCATAAGTCATAACACTGTGAAAATAACTAAAATAGACTAACCGTGCTGTATCAACGTCAGTGTATTGTCTGACTTTTCTGACGGCGTATGCGGCCGAACTAAGCCTCCCAGCTAGGCTTGATATGTGTAGACCCCATTGTAATTTTGAATCTACTGTTATACCCAGAAACACAGCTGAGTCAACAGTTTTAAGCTCCTCATTGCCGAGAACAATTTTGGGACCTAGATTTTTAACATTAGGTAAAGCGAATTTAATACTTTTAGTTTTTTTGGCATTAAGAACAAGGTTATTTGTTGTGAACCAATCCGTGACCATTGATAGAGCGCTGTTTACGTCTCCGAAATCGTGACTATTTCTATCTACTTTAAAAATAAGAGAGGTATCATCTGCAAATAGTACAACGTCACAAATACCCTTCAAATAATATGGTAAGTCATTAATGTAAACTAAGAATAAAAACGGTCCCAGTATTGAGCCTTGAGGTACACCTAGCTGAACAGGTAGCCCTACCTAGGTACATACCTATACAAACCTAGTAATTGTGATCCATGAGTGAGAGCAATTCAAAAGGGCGTTAACATGTTTCAGAACATTGAAAACAAAGTCGAAATATCCTATAAATAAAACTTAAAAGACCCAGACACTGTATGTCATTAATTAATTCTTACACACAATCTAAAGTTAAAATTGATAAATTGTCAAACATTATAAATAAGTAAAATAAAATGGTTCAACGCTTCATTATAAGATATTCTATACGTTTAGCATTATCTTGAGACGTGTTCCGAATTCAAATCACATGACATGTCAAAATATATGCGCGGGTAATTAGGAGCGCGAAGGGTTCTTTGATATTATTTGTGAATGTATAAACAAAAAAAGGTTTTTTTTTTCTCTTGATTAATTGCGGTTAAACGGCGAAGATCTGAGCCCGTATGGTGTATTTTTTGCTACAGTATATTATGCTTTGACGCGATAGTTTAGGACATGTCGGGTCTACACAAAGTAGACCCTATGAAGAGTCAAAAACCTAAGTATCTTTTATTATTCATGAAAAATAGTTCGCGACCTCGATGTTGGATAAGGATAAAATCTAAATGCAGAAGTTGTAACCAAACTGTTACAGTTTCTCTAATTATGAGTTAAATATGAGTAAAAAAAACCTTCAAAGAAACCTTATTTTATTCAAACTCTTGTAAGTAGTTTTTGACGACTAAATTATCTCCTCGATTGTAGCTAAAGAGAAACAACTAATTAAACTATGTGTTCGTGTACAAAAACTTGAACTCTTACAACAAAATAAAACGGTCATAATCACCCATCAAGATAAAAGTAACTCAAGAAAGATTTATCTCAATTAATCTACCGCAAAAGAGGTAGCTAATCTCAGCATCCACAAACATCCACACGGTTAATTTTAACGATCGCTTCCGTGTACATACATACATATACATTTAATGTATACATAGATGTATAAGACTACCACCGACTCGTGTATACGCCCACTAATTCAATTTACATTAATACATACGACCCTAATATTGCGGGTGAATGTTCTCCATGATTTCGATTATATTTTGGGTTGTCATCATCGTAATAATTATGTTAACGGAAAATAACTTATGAAAGTGGAAATATTTCTTTAAAAACAAGTTCGTTTGACTACTATTTAAACAAGTGTTCGTAGACGTTACCATAGTTACAATACTTGATAGAAAGAACATTGTACAGCAAATTTCAACCACGTTACATAGTCTAGAACATACTTAGTAGCAATAGCAACGAGTCATTATGAAAAAGACGAATTTGACAAAGTTTTCAAGTATTTGCTGACCCGATAGAAACTTGCCCTGACTACTTCTGCTTCATCATCTGCCAAGCCTTTTCCCAACTTTATTGGGGTCGGCTTCCAGTCTAACCGGATGCAGCTGTATACCAGTATTTTACATGGAGTGACTGCCTATCTAACCACCACAACCCAGTTAGTACTGGGCAATAGGTACGATACCCCATGATAAGACTTTCGGGCCACTGACTGACTACAAATGAGAGCCGGGACTAACTGCTTAACTTGCTTTCTGAAGCACGTAGAAGACTTACTTTACACATATTGATGTAATGGGTGGGCACCCATCCATGGATCAACCTAGGCAAGCACGGCTTAACCTACAAATAAGACCCGAGCGGCTGTTATTATTAAGCCGAGAGCTCCTCACTACTTCCTCTGCCTACTCTGCTGATGTCATCATTAGCCTATAATGTTCCCACTGCTAGGACAAAGGCCTCCTCTCTATAAAAGGGAGTGGGCTGTAATCTACCACGCGGGCCCAGTGCGGGTAGGTAGATGTCACATGTCTTCGAATTTTTAGTTCTAGGACATGGCGGTTTATTCACGATGTTTTCCTTCACCGTTTTTGAGGGCAGCGGTGATGAAATAAATTACACAAAGTAATGCAGCCGCCTGGGTTCGAAACCACGGCTTTCTGCTCGTATGTCTCTCTATGCTGATATAACAGTAGCTAATCATTGGAATAATTCGTTTTTCAACAATTAATTATAATAAATGGCTGCTTCCGTGGCCGTGTCCACATGAGCCGGGTCCCGCAGTACGGCACAGCCGCCGCAGCGTGTGTACACGCCCCCTAATTCAATTTACATCGCTCTCTGTTACTGTACAGGCGAAAACACAGTATTATGAACTGATTTATTATTATTATTTTATTTAATATTATTATATTATTTTTTTATTTGATGTAATGGATTCTTTGTTTTATTTAAACAAAGAATCCATTACATCAAATTAATGAACTTGAACACTATTGTGTAGAATCTGGTTCTTCTAACCTAACAGACAGATATGTTGCTGGGGAGTTTGTTCCGCCACTTCTTTTTCCCAGCTAAAACACTAGGAAGTGGCGAGGGGCGGGCGTTTTGGGGGACTGTCTCTTGTAATTTTGACGTTCAAAAAGATTATCATAATTATCAGCCTAATTTGAATAAACTTTTACTTTAGATTTTGATTATTTAGCCAGGAGCTCCTCAACATTACGGGGATTACAGCCGTGCAGTTAAATACATTTCTCTTCTACTTTTACGTTCTTTCTTTTAACTTCAGTATTTCTAACAAAAACGCCCAAACACTTGACCGCTTACCAGTACAATGTTTGAATAAATGAGCGACGATGATTTGCGAAACAAGAGGCTGCCGGCCGGTATACGCTCGGTAATTATTCGACTACCAGTCGCCGGCGCCGACCGCACTACGACGCCCCTACTAGGTATATTAATCAAGAAGCTCATATTTTGTAACTGCCTAATTCATCATCATCATCAGCCTATAATGTTCCCACTGCTGGGACACAGGCCTTCTCTCTATGAGAGGGAGTGGGCTGTAATCCACCACGCGGGCCCAGTGCGGGTTGGTAGATGTCACATGTCTTCGAATTTTTAGTTCTAGGACATGCCGGTTTCCTCACGATGTTTTCTTTCACCGTTTTTGAGAACAGCGGTGGTGAAATAAATTACACAAAGTAATGCGCCTGCCTGGGTTCGAACTCACGGCTTGCTGCTCGTAAGTCGGGGCTGCCACCACTGGGCCACCGCTGCTCTCCCTAATCGGTACTGTCGATGGAGGTAAATCTAAAATTTTGTTTGTGGTCTGTGAAGTGAGTAGAAATGAGCCTATCACAGTCTTGTCAGCGGGCTCATATCTCCTAAGTCACTGAAAAACAACATCTGCCCAGTCTTTTCCCAATTATGTTGGGGTCAGCTTCCAGTATAACCAGATATAGCCGAACACCAGAATTTTACGTTGAGCGACTGCCTTTCTGACATTCACGACCCAGTTTTAGTACTGTGTTATACGATACCCCTTGGTAAGACTGGTTGACAGACTTTCGGGCCACAGACTACCTGTAAAGACTGTCAAAGATCTACAGTTTACAGCCGGGACCAAGGACTTCGGGGCTGCGCAAACGTAGACTCTTTTTGTTACCGACACGGCACACCGTCACAGGAAACCGTAGTTGCTGTGTCCTGTAGCGGCGACCGGATACAGTTTACGTCTGCGCAGGGAGTGGCCGATTTTATGCTGGCTATATAGAAATCAAATATTAATATAAAGTTATTTAAATAAAAAAAAAAGACATTGGCAGCTTGTATCCGACACAAGGCACACGTTTGCGCAGCGCGTTAGGGTGGGTCCGAAGCACGGAGGAAACTCAGTATGTAATTGGTGGTCACCCACCCACGGACCATCCCAGGCAAGCATTGCTTAACCTGAAAATCGAACTGAGACGCTGTTATTATTTAGCCACGAGCTGTCACTGAAGAACAAGTCAAAAAGTCAAAAATGAAAAACGAAAAGATTTCGTTATTCAATGATCGATTTTACTTAGAGGTTCTAACAACAAGTCTGACGAATACTGAAGATAATATCTAAAAACAATCTTGTGAGAGTTAAAAACTCTTTAGTTGGGGTTTAGCTTGATGATAATATAATTAATCCAATACATGGTCTAGGTCTGACTGATTAATTAAATGATTAGGACAAGTGACAAACGTGCCTATAGTCTAAATATTTTAATTTTCAGTACAAAATGGTACACACAGCCTCATAAACATTTCCATTATAACACGGCCTCGCTGTGTATAGATTTCCCGTACAATGAGAGATACGCATATAAACTGGTTTTGTTTAATAACATATGAAGCGGTTGTAATGCGTACTTTTAAACATTATCCGAAAAAAAATGGCGTTTGTTTAAAAAAGGAAGTTGGAACTGACAAATTCCTGCTCCCTCACGAAATACATTACCTATAAGACAAGTAATACCTCTTGTTCCATACTCAAAATTAAGGTACACGCACCAACATTCATCCCACACCTAACAATCCACCATATCGTCAGGACCGTCCATCCAAAAATAATTAAGAAAAAGCAAGGTAGCTGCACCTATTACCGTCCGGCAATAAATTGGTCCAAATTGAGTTATCGAAGATCTGAGGTTTTTTGCTGAATGCTCGTGAAGGCAAGGGTTGTGGATCGAATCGCTCGTCATACGGCTTTTTGTGAAGAATCAAGTTTAATGACTCCAAGACTGGCTTTGAGACGTCGTTGATTGAATTTTTGTTTGGAGTTATGTAATGTTGTTTTTATGATGTAGTGTCTTTTGTATTGTTTAGTCACGATATTTTTGGTTTATGGTACGAAAATCAACACAAAAATAGGCTAACAAAATGTCGTGTCAACTGATCAGCTGGCCTACTAATTATTGTTTTTCTCCTTTTCCAGTGTGGGAAAGAGATGGCGCTAGACATCCTGTATAGCTCCATCTCTTTCCCACACTGGAGTAAGATCATCTGATCCTGTTTGCAGGGCTAACATGGCCAGAGATCGCACAGTAATAGAGAGGTATGGAAGGAGAAAGGGGAGACTTGCTCAGCAGTGGGATACTAGGAAGGCTAAAAAAAACCATTTCTTATGTAAATGTATTGCACAACTATTCAATGGGGCCACAACATTAGTCTTTACTCATTTTCATGAACTCATGTCTATGTAGTAACTCATGACTCTACAATTGAACTCTGGCTCCCAAATGATAGTAACATAATAGCGTTCCCACTGCTGGGACACAGCTCCTCTTTAAGAGAGGCTGTAATCCACCACTCTGGACCAGTGCGGGGTGGTAGCTGAGAAATGCCTTTCATTTTTTTGGATCTTGGACATGGCCGGTTTCCTCACTATGTTTTCCTTCATGATTTTGAAACCATTGAAGACCACGCTTCGTATACGAATATGCACCAACAGGTAGGTACCTCCTAGGTCCTTAGATATATGTTAATTTAACGTGTTCCTTCCAAACAAATAATTTATTACCCACTCAATAATTAATTCGAATATAAAAGTAAATTAAGAAACTTGATTGAAATTATTATTCAATTGGAAATTATTATCTTGTCAACTTAGTTTAAAAATAATTTATTACATCAGCTAACCGGAAACCTATGATTATGAAGTCATCAGTGCAAAAAATATGAAGAAATATCTCGATACCTACTTACTTTGAAGAGAATGCACTTTGGAATAGTTTTTCCAGTTTTATGGCACTATTTCGATCAAAAATAACTGCACTTCTCCAAAGTAATTTAGAACGAATTCTCAATAAATATCGAATCAAACACGATTGTGTTCCGATTCGATTAATTGCGAAGCACTTTAAATTCACTCACAACACGCAATTAATGTTTTAATTCAAAACACTCTTTGGAAATTCGATAAAAGGTTAAAAGAAACATCGAAACTCGAAGCAAATAATGCTGGCTGATAACGTTAGCACGAACCCGGGCCGAATCATCCAAACTGTACATTAGCCACAGTCAAATTCAAACCTTATTCTTTGTGCGCGATATTCCATAATAGCATACTAAAAGCAGTTCGTGACAGTTCTTAATTTTTTTCCAAAAACGAATCATTGGGTAAAGCTTTCCATTAGCGGGCACGCGCCGAAGTCGACAAACAAATGACATTTAAAAAGAACTCGATTTGAAATTTGTTTGAAATCGGAACGTCTCGGCGATACAAATGGCGTCTAGGCTTTTGATAAGCTGGCCACGTAACGACAAAATAAAAATGGATTACATTTAATTTTTTCTTACCTATTGTAGTTGTTTTATGTTTATGACGAATATGAAGATCTTTAGCTCTACATGTATTCAATTTTATCCAAAATTAGGGTTTTCCTTCCTCGAACGTGATGCAATTTATTTCCAGCACATTTCTATATCTCATGAAATTAAAGCCCCCCAAAACCATCTTGTTTTCCTGAGTGAACTGATGACGCAAAGATGCAAAGGTCGGAAGATTGCCTTGATTTCCAACCTAAGATCAAATTATTTTCACACACGTAACCTACCTACCAAATCTTCCACACAACATCCAATTCAGACCTCAGAAAAAATAGAGAAATTCAAACTCATTGTACTTGATTACCCATAGTCAATAGTCATAGAGTAGAACCACTTTACACCACAGATAATGACAGATAAGAGCAAAAGCAAACATCTCGATGGTTTCGATCGATTTGGCGCCAAGATTGCGGTCTTGCCGAGGAAGTCGCGTGCGATCGCAATTGATCGCGGTCGCAATCGTAATTGTTACTGTGAGCTACGAAACGATACGATTGAATAGATAAATAATTTGAAAATAGATTTGTTTTCTAAGTGCTATTTAAAGATGGCTGTTTGGTGCATTTTTTTGTTTATTTTCAGAAATCGGAGTGGCGTCGTTGCTGTAACACAGATTTGATTGATTATGTTTTTAAGAATAAATAAGAATATTGTAATGATTTTCACGTAAAGTATTCGAACTAAATTAGGTACCTAGTCATGCACCTAATTATTAAGAACCTTCCTAAATTGATAAGCTAATTAGCATAAACACCAAATAGTAGCTAGTTAGTGTCTAGGCTAACTAGCCTATATAAAGATAATTTGTAACACAATTTCATAATGATTTGTAAAAAAACAATACAATTTCATAATGAGTCGAGATAATTTAATACCTACATAACTATTGCAACATATTCAAAAACTGAAACATAAAAAATCTTTGAATGTTTGAATATACAACTATCGCCTTATTTTCCTCATACCTAGATGGACCTTACTTACTTTCAAAAAAGTTCTAGAACGACAAAAATCAACGACTTAGATAATCTACTTCCTGTTAATAAAACAAGCTAATAGATTACAAAATTCTCATTTAAATACTAAAAGATCTACTGTAAAATAAACAGAAGAAATGCCTTTTCCATAATATTTCTAACGTAACGCAAACCATTTATGAAACCACAATGGTATCGGTTTGCGTATCCAAGCGAGACAATTGTCGATCGGCAGCCATTAGAAATAAGAATTATTGTTAAGACATGGAAATTATTATAGAAAATTATCGTTATGCAAACGGATTATTTGAAATGGCAAATTTGTAGTTGTGAAATTTTATGCTCAGGTGGATTATAGTTTTTAGCACCGTTTTTTTTGGGAACTATATTTCTTGTCACCAAAATTTATATTTGTCATCAAAGTTGTATCACCTAGTAAATAGATCTATCGCCACGAAATATTTTCGTTCTCAGATAAACAAAAAGTGTTCCCAGGTATGAATTATCAAATAAATGTTGATACATGTGTAAAATAAGAGATGGATTACCAATAAAATTGTAGTGCATTAGATGAATATAAACTTCGTTCTTATAATAGTAGTTTTATTACTTAAATAATAGCTTTGTGCTCGGAATGGTAGATCTGTCACCAAATAAATAGATCAGTTCCTTATTTCTATGAAGAAATGCTTTATACGAGACATTGGGCACACCGACTCGGACAGGTTAGGTTCGAAGAGGATGGCGGGGTCTAGTGAGCGAGCGGAGCGAGCGTACTAAGACCCCGACATCCCCTTCGTGTTAGGTTACTGTAAACCCTGCAGACAGAAATAGGAGCCCCGCATAGCGGGGCTACGTCGACAACGCCTTAGTTTGGACCTGTGGTTTGGAGTTTTTATGTAAACATTTTTACATTGTTTGATGATTCAATTTTCGTGACACTTTTATTATTTTTAAACGTAATAAAATTACTTGATGATTGATATTATTTCCAAGTAATTCTTAATTAATATTTACGTAAGCGTTTTGATATTATTTGATGATTCAATTTAGGTGACAGATCTATTATTTTGGGAACAAATATTATTTATTAGGTCAATGAAAATGCATTTATTAGGGTATTGATAAAATCATACCCGTTTTTTTTTGTTAATGGCACTAGAGATAAAAACGTTTGTGAACGTTATTTAAAAAAGAAGGTAGGGTAAGGTACGTTAGGACAGGCAGACTGCACATTTCGATGAGCTAGCGCTTCAAGGAGATCAGTAGATCACCCTTCATTAGCGTCTTCATGGAATAGTAGCTTTTCCAAGCGTTTTTGACTCGGCGACCTATTTCCCTTTCTTGTCTGTTTTCGAAAGAAAGTAATTTGCACAAGTAAATTTAATTTACTCATTGACATAATGTATTTCCTGCCCACCTAACGCTTAATGCTGTTAGTCATAACCTGGGCTTCAGACCGATTCATCGATCCCCACCTAAAAGCTCTCCGTGCTCAGTTCTTGGAGCATGGTCTGTAGTTCCAGGGCTGTGGGGGCAAAAAGGACAATTTCGACAGCAAATCAGAGGTTTGTTAGACTCAATCTGCCGACTTTAATGTTCTTGGTCGTCCATAAGGCTGCTAAAATTCTAAATATCTCCTCAAGATTCGAGTAAACAGTTAAGGACAGAGCGAACCACCCTGTTTAACACTTTTTTGGACTCTAAACGAAGGTTTGGTGGTATTCACTTTGATATTTGCGGTGCTGTTGTGGTAGACATTTTTAAAAGATCTTTATGTTGCTGTTACAGTTCCTGAGTTTCAAAGCTTTAAATCTGATAATCAGAGTTTTTAATGCGATCAAATACCTTTGTTTAATCTACGAAGGCTAAGTAGTGTTTTAACAATATTGTGTCCGTTAAATTATACGTTAAATATTACTTACTACGAACGAAAACACGTTAGGTCTGTAAGCACCTAAAGTTGGTTCATTTACAATTCAATAATAACTATCGTTTGTTCAAAATGTCATTATTTCTACACTAATTGAATTCCCGGTGTTTTTTCCTGATGATGAGCCTTACAGTTTACTTAAATCCGGTATACCTAGTAGACATGTTCCTACCTACTTCATTAAGTATTTTTAAAGCTGTGTACCTTTTCCTGTTGACATTTTTAACGTAGCTAATCGTACAAGGAAAGATTTCTAATAAATTGGTTTGTATTAAAACAATAGTGCAAAATAACCTCTTGATTGCTAGTGCGTAGAAACCGGTCCACAAACAGATGTTTTATTTTCATTCTATTGTTCGATATCTAATAATACTTATCCGATATTAATTTAAAGCTGTAACCGTAGTTCCATTACTCAATAAAATAGATAAGTATTTCAACTACCTCTATCATATTAGGTATTCTTTCAGCGATTGAAACTGTCTTCATCATCATCATTTCAGCCCGGAATCACTGTTGGTTATAGGCCTGTTTTTTTCTGCCACACTTCCCTGTTCTGTGCGTCCCTCATCCAGGTGTTTTCAGCAACTTTGTCGATATTGTCGACCCAACGAGCCTAAGGACGGCCCTGGTTTCTTTGGCCTAACCCTGGCTACCTAGAAAGTAAAAAAAAGACCGAATACATTTCAAATAGTTTGAAATAACTAGCCCTAATCATAGCGTACCATAGTCCATACTTACCTCATTCAACGGAATATTATCTAACCTCAACATAAAACAACTTAAGAATCAACAGTAAATACGAATAACAGAACAAAATACACCTAATTTCTTGTCCTACCACCAAAAAAATCGTGACACAGTTACGTCTCATTCAGCATACCAACTCCAGTTCGCGTTAATCAGGTAAACAGGCAGCACAAGTCAGCGGCTGCGGTTTGCGTCCAAATTGCTGGATCCCAGTTGTTAGAGGGCCATTAGGTGCGGTTTGTCTACTCGGCCGGCTGAAACTGTGGCATAATGACGGTGATTATGACCTGTGGTGGCTGTTAGAGGATTTTTGTGACAAAGGTTTGGGCAGTCGTGTCAAAATCGCTCGTATTATACAGGATTTAAACATAACTGGGGAAATATGGCTGTACCATAGGGTCAGCCTCTACATAATCCTTTGGTCAAATTGCGATCCGCGGTTTTTTTTTTTATCAAGCGACTCGTGGGTCTAAAGATTTTACGCACGAAATTACAAAATGCATCTAAATAGCAATATTGAACTGAAAAAATTCTGCTGCTACCTCTCCGTCCCACGCGTAGGGAAGTTACCGTTAGGAAAAAAAGGATCGAGAGGTTAACGACAATTCAAAGGCATATATTGATAAAGCCAGTTCTTCAGTTCCTTAATAAGGATTTCACTTATCATCGAGTATAACCCGCTATTAGGAAATCGAGTTTGATACCCCTGACACAAGTGCCAATCGTTTCCAAAGTATTAGGTAAGTACCTATAACCTTTAACAGGATTATCTGATATCTCACTTTATCCAGGCTTCTCGTTTATGTAAAGGTGGTTACATAACTAGGTACTAAGTATTCACCAAACTGTGCTTAGCTAACTTACATAGACTTCTTACTTAGATTCTACTTCTAGTTACATGAAATAAAAAGATATTGTCATCGCTCTATGAATGATAAGCTTATGCCCGTGCAATTATCCCAACTACTGGGATAAAAAATATCTCAACAGGAATAAAAAATATCCCAACCGGAATAAAAGTTATCCCATATCTTAATACAAGGTCACGGTCTATCATTGTGGCAAACACCCAAATTAGTTTAACATATAAGTCGTGAAGTTTTGACAAACAAACTCACTTTTACATTTATTAATCAGTTAGTTTTAGTGGAATAATAACAAACAATAATGTAAATTAATTGAATACGTAAAAGCAGAACAATTAAGACAATACAAACCTCAACATGGGCCAGTCCAAAATTAATTAGTGCCAAATTGACCCGACCTTGCTGTTTCATTAATCAATGACGTCAATGCTGAAAAAATACTCGTGTAACACTGGCATACAGGTCACAATTTGACTAAACGTGCCAAGTTACTCATTGTTTAATTTTATTAAGGTAATTTCTAAACGCCTAATTGACACTCCCCGTGACCCAAGAGCTGGCTTTTACCTTGGTCAGAGACTAACACCCATATTTTATGAGCCAAACCTTATCTATTTTTGGATTTAGTCGAACTGTATTGCTATAACAACAGTTGAAAGTACGCACCATCACATATTCCTAGAATTTCTTGGCCGCAATTGTCGGATCTTCGAATAAGTTACCTCCTCTAGCTACCTATCTTTGTCAAACACATAGTTGGATCCAGCTTCAATCAATGCTACAGATGTCATATCTCACTTTATATTAGAATACCAGTGTTACCTCAGAATCAGGCTATCAATTCCACAAAGAACTTTCAAATCCGACTGGTATTTCTAGAGATTACTGCGATCAAACAAACTCTTCAGCTTAAAATATGACTAGCTGTTACTTGCGACTACGTTACGGTCGGAAATTATCCCACAGAAACCTTTTTAATAAAGCCTAGGATACTCAGGGATAATGTAGCTTTCCAGTAGTGAAAGAATTTTCGGAATCGGATCAGTAGGTCCGATGATTACTCCTTACATACAAACTTTTACTTATTTATAGTATTGGTATACATAGATAGATTAATTCTCTCTCTACAAAATTCATAAAACTATATGCATTACTTAACATATCAGGGTCTAGTGAGACTAATAAAAAACCCGTAGGTTATTTGGGAACAGCACATAAGCGCCGTTCCGAGCAGTGTTGATAGTTTTCTATTATGAATTCAATCAACATAAATTAGTTTTAATTTGGCCGATGACGACTCGGCTACGGATTCATCTTGTCCGCTTGTTAAGGTGGGAACACATTGTAGATGAGAAGACCATGAAAGAAAATAATAGGTCGTTTTAGATTTTATTGTTATTTTTTTCTTAAGAGCGTTTACACCTTACGGCATTACATACAAACTTTCAAGTCCTTATTTTCCGAAATGACTGAACCGATTTTAATGAAACTTAATACGCATATGCAGGATACAGAGGTCTAAAAAGATACTAAAAACATTTTTGAAAAGTCTTTAAAAAAAAAAGATAATTGGTAGTTTCTGTTTCCGTAGATACTTTATAATCGGTCTAATTTAGCTATAAGACTATTTTTTGAAAATATTTTTTTGTAACTATTTAGACCTATGTATACTGCTTATGCGTATGAAGTTTCATTAAAATCGATTCAGTCATTTCGGAAAATAAGGACTTGAAAGTTTGTATGAAATATCGTAAGGTGTAAACGCTCCTAAAGTATAATCTTCTTCCCTTCCAAGTACTACTACTACTATACTAGTTATTCGAACAAACAGAATGTTCCACACATTCTGTTGGTTTTTTCAATTAATTCCCGAGAAATTCATTATCAGAATACTAGCTAGTATAGAATCTAGCTCTCTGTTTTAAAGATAGTTAAGGACACTTT